>JAFFSR010000291.1:4368912-5072390 GCA_017163975.1 Anastatus disparis | reverse complement strand
TGACTATTCCAGAAGACTAGAACTGCGCTCAAATGCCCCAATCCAGCAGCAGCCAAGTTTGGGCCTTCACCATCTGTCAATGATAGAGGAAGGTTCAAACTTGTTGTGTTGATTGAAGATGCTGAGCGCAGTTCTAGTCTTGGAATAGTCATCCGTGCTGAAGACTGGGGCTGGGACATCAGCCCTTTGAGTTGGTGCTAGTTTCGTCTTAAATCCAAGCAGGCTACTGATCACTTTACCATCTTTCTCGGTAGCCCTGTAATAGATTGTCGAAGCCATTGCCCGATGACTTGGCATCTGCAAAAGCGTGAAGCTGCCCAGTGAAGCCAGCGTGGTACGGTGATATGATAGATCTGTTCCATACTCGAACGGAATGAAAGCCCTTGATGATCAATGAAGATAGTATTAACTCATCCCATTCCAGTTGGCGCGCCAGCGATCTTGAATAGTCATCTTCGCTATGACTGTCAAAGGCGCTATCTAGTCGATTGGGTCGAAGACCCAGGCTAACTCTGCCAGTGCTCTTCTCTTCGTAAATATCTGTTCTTCGTCCAGAAGGAGTGGTGAAAATCGAAAACAATCCTGTACAGAATCCCAAGCTTATCCTAGCTGGTTGGCTAGACCACCAGTGACCAATTGGAGCCAGTGAGATCAATCCGGCCTGTCTCTTCAATCCCCAACAGTAGATTAGGGCTTGCTTGAAATCCATTTTTTTAATCTAAAGCCGCTCGCCCTATATAGTTGAATCAGCCGGTCCTTTCGACGTTAGACGGACCGCAGGTCGTTCGCACAGCTCAGAAAGTCATCTATGTATAACTCGTTTTTGATGGCATCGACAGCTTCCGAAGACATTAGCCTTCATGTTCGCACAATTGATGCAGTGTGCGCAGGGCTAGGTAGGGCGCACATGCCTCTTCATAGGTCTCAGTCAACAAGGAGTTATGTGTCTCTTGCGCTTGTGACAATGTTTTCCAAATAATGCGTTGCAAATGAATGTCTCGTTCCTCGACTCCAGATCTGACGGTACATCATTTCAATATCGGCACAAAAGGCCACCTTGTGTTTTTACTAACGTGTTCACTCCGACTAGATTCCGTTGGAGGTTAGGCCTGGTATACAGCACCTTGTTGAGACTGTGGCATGTGGAGGTAACACGTGAGGCGTTAAACACGACGCAAAGTTTATATCCGTTGTCCCTTTTCTGATATATTCCGTGATGTGAAATGTAGTCGGCTGGAGATCGTCATATCCATCAATTCTTCTGGAGTCAGCGGTCTCGTGCGGTTCAACCGTATGTATTCCTCCATAAATTGATAATAGGCGGCACGGAGTCATGGATGATAGAACCCAGCGAGCTCGGAATAGGCTTTCCCCAAAAGTAAAAGGCCTCCACTTCGCATTGGTAAATGTACTATGTATCGTCCAGTACGGTCTCGTCCTTTCTAGCCTCGTTAATCCATTCGCATTCCGCGTCAGCGTGAGTTGTCTTAACGCCTTCGAAATTTCCTCGATGGACCAGAACCGTTGTGCACGAGGTCAAGAAGCCGTTCATTGCTGAGATCTGCTAATTTGTTAGTTATAGCGGCAGAGGTCGACAGTAAGTTTTTAGCTCTCTATTCCTTTGGAACTCTACTAGTAAAGGTTCAACCAAAGATGATGTTTTGGGCCAGCAAGTGGTTCCTTCGATGTATGCCTGGCAGGACTTGATGTGATACTAGAGCTGACATAACTACAGTCAAACTATGCCTAAATTCAAAAGGAAGTGGAATGTCGGACGACACAGTGCGATGATGCTTTCGCACGTGGCCACCCACCATTTTTCCGCCAAAATTTATAAGCTTCCACTCACCTATACCGTATGCAAGATCTGGCTTGAAGGACCTAAATTGTTTATGACACTCTTTATTGGCAAGAATTAAATATTACAATTAACCCTTACTTAATACAACACTTAAATAATTAGAAGGAAAAAAAATATAAACTTCAACTAAACACTCTGATGTTGGAAACAGGTGAGTCCGATGCGCTCTCTATGGTAATCCAACGGCAACTAGCTCATGACCGAGCACTGCAAAGAAGACAGGCTGCAAAGAGGGAGAGGGGAGTCTCCCACTTTCTGGCAGCTACCACCACGAGATTGCCTGGCACCTTGCCGCGCAAACATATTGTAGAACTCAAGGGTTTCGAGATTTAATGTGAAGTTAAGCTAGGAATCAAGAGCTTACGAGTTTTGTGCTAATAGGTTTAATTGTAAGTTTGGAACTTGATGGTTTAGTTTATAGACTTAAGGATTTATAAGTATGAAGTTTGGTTATTTTTGGGACTTTTTTTTGTTTAGGATTTGTGAGTATACAGATTTATAGGTTTCGTATTTTTGGATTACGGATTAAGGAGTTTAGGTTAATAATTGACTAGTCTAATAATTTTGTGTTTAAATAACTGAAATTTATGGATTTGAGATTAATAAGTTTAGGGTATGCGCATTTAGGATGTATATATTTAACATTAGTGGCTTCTGGTTTGTATGTTTGGGATAAGTGGGTTTGAACTGAGGTTAAGAATTTTGCATGTTTAGGGTTTATAAGTTGAAGTTTTATAGGTTCAAGGATTATGGCTTTAAATTATAGAGTTTGGTGTTTAGAGTTTATGAATTTAAAGCTTGTGAATTCAGGTTTTTCAGTTTATGGTTTATCAGTTTTTTTTGAGGTTATTGAGTTTAAAGATTTTTTTGTCGGCTAACATTTTGGTACAAATAATTTTTGGGTATCTGTTTTATTATTTTTGAAAGTAAACTCGTATAATCCTGATTTTTCGTTTAGTACATTGTACAAATAATTGAGACAAAGGTATTGTTGTAAATCAAAATTCAAAATAAGTTGTCCTGAGCAAAAAAATATTCCTGTGATTTATGCAAATTTGTGTTTAAGGAAGACTTATTTCCATTTTTCTCAATTGATTTATCAAAACATGAACTTAATTTTTTTGGAAAAAATCCACAAGGATAAGATAGAATGTTCGTGATATTTATCATTATGAATTTAATAATTACAATTTATTGCCAGATATAAAAATAACCAGAAAATGATTCTACACAGAGAAAAATAATATGTTAGCCTGAATGAGCCTCGGTTTGTTATTGTTACTGGCCACATGTTTCATAGATCATACTGGACGAGATCAGTATATTCTACTGGACTTCCTCGTAGAGTTTACGGAATAAGTGTTTACTGTACGGTCGTCTCGTTAATGTTACTTTCGGCAGTTCATTTAAAATTACTAAATCAACGACGTTGGAGCCACCTAACTGGCGTTTACTGGCTCACAAGGAGAGTGTATTGCATTTGGGTCTCGGATTTTCTTCTAGCTTTGGGATTTTTTCTTACATAAAATCATGAAAAAGCCGCGTTCATTCGGTCCAACGCTCAATTTTTTCCGAGTTAAGAGCAGTTTTGTCTCTTTTGTTGAAAAATTTGCATCTGCTTTATAATTTTACAGTTTTTAAACTATTCATTCTATAAGGTTTTTACTGATTGCATGTTAAAGTTGAGATTAAAACCTTTCGATTGAAAAAAAAGGGTCCAAAAACTCAAGTTGTTGAAAACTTATGCAGGGATGAAAATTGAAATGAATATCTGACTAAAATGTTTTCTATGCATATTTTCAGCTAAATATTTGCGCTATTTTTATTCCCTCATAACTTTTTAACTACTTATGCAATCAGTAAAAACCTTATAGAATAAATAGTTCGAAAACTGTAAAATTATAAAGCAGATGCAAATTTTTCAACAAAACAGACAAAACTGCTCATAACTCGGAAAAAATCGAGCGTCGGACCGAATGGACGCGGTTTTTTTTCATGATTTTATGTAAGAAAAATATCCTAAAGCTAGAAGAAAATCCGAGACCTAAATGCAATGCACTCTCCTTGTCAGTGCAATCAAAATTACCGAACTGTTCAATTCGGTTTATTTTAAATTTATTCTTCATGTATATAATTACTGATATTTATTTAGAATTATAATCATTTTTAAATACAGGAATTAAAGTGTTAATAATCATTAGTTAAAATATTTGCAAATTCAAAGAATTTTTATATAATACATTGGCTTTATATATTTTATTTTTTCTTTCATTTTCTTATAGAATAATTTTGATTTTACAAAACTGCTATTATTTACCTATACCTGAATTATTGCATTAAAAACGAAAATTTAACCATCAAATGTTTTCACTATCGAATTGTTTCAATTTATAAAAGAAAATTGTAATAATATTTGTTTACACGGAAAGAAATTTGGGATTAAATAAACTTCATGTGTTTATTTATTTCAATTCGAGCATAGAATTGTACGAAGAGGAAAAATCTCGGATATAAGCCTAGTCAAGTTTAAATTAATTTAACTTTACTTTGTACATACAGAATGTTTATGAGTCTGAAGTCTCCAACGTTGTTACCAACGAAAAGTTGACTTTTTCTAAAATCCTAAATTATGGTTTTAGAATGTCAAAGAGGATTAGAAAAAGCGATTTAACATTAATAATGATCATTAAAACCATTTATAACGAAATTGTAAGATATTGGAAATAATTCATACTATCAATGAAAGACCGCTTATTTCGAAAAAAACATAACATTTGTACTAACTTGATGAGCTTTTATAATCGATGCAATAACGTAGGATTAATTAAAATGCATGTATAAAAATATAATATTGTTAATTAAAACCAGGTGACCTAACCTAACACGTGCCAAATCCCCTAAAATCAAAGATATCTTACTTTAATAAGTTTCCGTGCCTTTGTTTGATGGATTAACCATTTTTTCTCGATGCAATAAGGAAGGCAGTACTAAAATACGTGTGTAAAAAAATCGTCATGTCAATCGAGACTAAGGAACATAACCTAACTGGTGATAAATGCCATTATATTAAAGATATTTCGCTTTAAAAATTCCCATCCCTTTGTTAGATGGATTAACCATTTTTTCTCGATGCGATAAGAAAGGCAGTACTAGAATACGTGTGCAAAAAAATCGTCATGTCAATCGAGACTGAGGAACATAACCTAACTAACGATGTATGCCATTTTACTGAAAACATCTTGCTTTAAAAAACTCCCACGCCTTTGTTTAATAAATTAACCATTTTTTCTCGATGCAATAAGAAAGGCAGTACTAAAATACGTGTATAAAAAAATCAACATGACAACCGAGACTAAGGAACTTAACCTAACTGGTGATAAATGCCATTACATTAAAGATATTTCACTTTAAAAAATTCCCATGCCTTTGTTAATTGGATTAACCATTTTTTCTCGATGCGATAAGGAAGGAAGTACTAAAATACGTGTGTGAAAAAATCGTCATGTCAATCGAGACTGAGGAACATAACCTAACCAACGATAAATGCCATTTTACTAACAATATCTTGCTTTAAAAAATTCCCGCGCCTTTGTTTAATTAATTAACCATTTTCTCCTGATGCAATAAGAAAGGCAGTACTGAAATACGTGTATAAGAAAATCGACATGACAATCGAGACTAAGGACCATAACCTAACTGGTGATAAATGCCATTATATTGAAGATATTTCGCTCTAAAAAATTCCCATCCCTTTGTTAGGCGGATTAACCATTTTTTCTCGATGTGATAAGGAAGGCAGTACTAAAATACGTGTGTGAAAAAATCGTCATGTCAATCGAGACTGAGGAACATAACGTAAACAACGATAAATGCCATTTTACTAAAAATATCTTGCTTAAAAAATTCCCATCCCTTTGTTAGATGGATTAACCATTTTTTCTCGATGTAATAAGGAAGGCAGTAATAAAATACGTGTGTGAAAAAATCGTCATGTCAATCGAGACTGAGGAACATAACCTAACCAACGATAAATGCCATTTCACTAAAAATATTTTGCTTTAAAAAATTCTTATGCCTTTGTTAGATGGATTAACCATTTTTTCTCGATGTGATGAGAAAGGCAGTACTAAAATACGTGTATAAAAAAATCGACATGTCAATCGAGACTGAGGAACATAACCTAACCAACGATAAATGCCATTTCACTAAAAATATTTTGCTTTAAAAAATTCTTATGCCTTTGTTAGATGGATTAACCATTTTTTCTCGATGTGATAAGGAAGGCAGTACTAAAATACGTGTATGAAAAAATCGTCATGTCAATCGAGACTGAGGAACAGAACCTAAACAACGATAAATGCCATTTTACTAAAATATCTTGCTTAAAAAATTCCCATCCCTTTGTTAGATGGATTAACCATTCTTTCTCGATGTGATGAGGAAGGCAGTAATAAAATACGTGTGTGAAAAAATCGTCATGTCAATCGAGACTGAGGAACATAACCTAACCAACGATAAATGCCATTTCACTAAAAATATTTTGCTTTAAAAAATTCTTATGCCTTTGTTAGATGGATTAACCATTTATTCTCGATGCGATAAGAAAGGCAGTACTTAAATACGTATAAAAAAAATCGACATGACAATCGAGACTAAGGAACATAACCTAACCGGCGATGAATACCATTTTACTAAAAATATTTTGCTTTAAAAAATTCTTATGCCTTTGTTAGATGGATTAACCATTTTTTCTCGATGTGATGAGAAAGGCAGTACTAAAATACGTGTATAAAAAAATATACATGACAATCGAGACTAAGGACCATAACCTAACTGGTGATCAATGCCATTATATTGAAGATATTTCACTCTAAAAAATTCCCATCCCTTTGTTAGGTGGATTAACCATTTTTTCTCGATGTGATAAGAAAGATAGTACTAAAATACGTGTGTGGAAAAATCGTCATGTCAATCGAGACTGAGAAACAGAACCTAAACAACGATAAATGCCATTTTACTAAAAATATCTTGCTTAAAAAATTCCCATCCCTTTGTTAGATGGATTAACCATTTTTTCTTGATGTGATAAGGAAGGCAGTAATAAAATATGTGTGTGAAAAAATCGTCTTGTCAATCGAGACTGAGGAACATAACCTAACCAACGATAAATGCCATTTCACTAAAAATATCTTGCTTTAAAAAATTCCCACGCCTTTGTTTAATAACTTAACCATTTTTTCTTGATGCAATAAAAAAGGCAGTACTGAAATACGTGTATATAAAATCGAAATGACGATCGAGACTAAGGAACATAACCCAACTGGTAATAAATGCCATTATATTAATGATATTTCGCTTTAAAAAATTCCCATGCCTTTGTTAGATGGATTAACCATTTTTTCTCGATGCGATAAGAAAGGCAGTACTAAAATACGTGTGTAAAAAAATCGTCATGGCAATCGAGACTGAGGAACATAACCTAACCAACAATGTATGCTATTTCACTAAAAATATCTTGCTTTAAAAAATTCCCACGCCTTTGTTTAATAAATTAACCATTTTTTCTTGATGCGATAAGAAAGGCAGTACTGAAATACGTGTATAAAAAAATCGACATGACAATCGAGACTAAGGAACATAACCTATTTGGTGATAAATGCCATTATATTAAAGATATTTCGCTTTAAAAAATTCCCATGCCTTTGTTAGAAGAATTAACCATTTTTTTTCGATGCGATAAGGAGGGCAGTACTAAAATACGTGTGTAAAAAAATCGTCATATCAATTGAAACTGAGGAACATAACCTAACCAACGATAGAAGCCATTTTACTAAAAATATCTTGCTTAAAAAAATTCTCACGCCTTTATTTAATAAATTAACCATTTTTTCTTGATGCGATAAGAAAGGCAGTACTGAAATACGTGTTCAAAAAAATCGACATGACAATCGAGACTAAGGAACATAACCTAACTGGTGATAAATGCCATTATATTAAAGATATTGCGCTTTAAAAATTCCCATGCCTTTGTTAGATGGATTAACCATTTTTTCGATGCGATAAGGAGGGCAGTACCAAAATACGTGTGTAAAAAACGTCATATCAATCGAGACTGAGGAACATAACCTAACCAACGATAAATACTATTTTACTAAAAATATCTTGCTTTAAATGGTTAATCCATATAACAAAGGCATGGGAATTTTTTAAAGTGAAATATCTTTAATATAATGGCATTTATCACTAGTTAGGTTATGTTCCTTAGTCTCGATTATCATCTCGATTTTTTTATACACGTATTTTATGACTGCCTTCCTTATCGCATCGAGAAAAAATGGTTAATCCATCAAACAAAGGCGTGGGGATTTTCTAAAGCAAGTATCTTTGATAATATGGTATTTATCGCCGGTTAGGTTATGTTCCTTAGTCTCGATTGACATTCCGATTTTTTTATACACGTATTTGAGTACTGCCTTCCTTATCGCATCAAGAAAAAATGGTTAATCCATCTAACAAAGGCATGGGAATTTTTTAAAGCAGAGTATATTTAATATTATGGCATTTATTACCAGTTAGGTTATGTTCCTTAGTCTCGATTGTCATGTCGATTTTTTTATACACGTATTATAGTACTGCCTTTCTTATCGCATCGAGAAAAAATGGTTAATCCCTCTAACAAAGGCATGGGAATTTCCCAAAGCGAAATATCTTTTATATAATGGCAACTATCACCAGTTAGGTTATGTTCCTTAGTCTCGATTGTCATGTCAATTTTTTTATACACGTATTTCAGTACTGCCTTTCTTTCCGCATCGAGAAAAAATAGTTAATTCATTAAACAAATGCGTGGGAATTTTTTAAAGCAAGATATTTTTATTGAAATGGCATTTATCGTTGGTTAGGTTATGTTCCTCAGTCTCGATTGACATAACGATTTTTTTACACACGTATTTGAGTACTGCCTTCCTTATCGCATCGAGAAAAAATGGTTAATATATCAAACATAGGCGTGGGGATTTTTCAAAGCAAGATATCTTTAATAATATGGTATTCATCGCCGGTTAGGTTATGTTCCTCATTCTTGATTGACATGTCGATTTTTTCATACACGTATTTAAGTACTGCCTTCCTTATCGCATTAAGAAAAAATGGTTAATACATCTAACAAAGGCATGGGAATTTTTTTAAAGCGAAATATCTTTAATATAATGGCATTTATCACCAGTTAGGTTATGTTTCTTAGTCTCGATTGTCATGTCGATTTTTGTACACATGTATTTAAGTACTGCCTTTTTATCGCATCAAGAAAAAATGGTTAATCCATCTAACAAAGGCATAGGAATTTTTTAAAGCGAAATATTTTTAGTAAAATGGTATTCATCGCCGGTTAGGTTATGTTCCTTAGTCTCGATTGTCATGTCGATTTTTTTATACACGTATTTCAGTACTGCCTTTTTTATCACATCGAGAAAAAATGGTTGATTTATTAAACAAAGGCGTGGGAATTTTTCAAAGCAAGATATTTTTAATAAAGTGGCATTTATCGTTCGTTAGGTTATGTATCTCCGTCTCGATCGACATGACAATTTTTTTATACACGTATTTAGTACTGCCTTTCTTATCGCATCGAGACAAAATGGTTAATCCATCTAACAAAGGCATAGGATTTTTTAAAGCTAAATATCTTTAATAATATGGTATTTATCGCCGGTTAGGTTATGTTCCTTATTCTTGATTGACATGTCGATTTTTTCATACACGTATTTAAGTACTGCCTGCCTTATCGCATTGAGAAAAAATGGTTAATACATCTAACAAAGGCATGGGAATTTTTAAAGCGAAATATCTTTAATATAATGGCATTTATCACCAGTTAGGTTATGTTCCTCCGTCTCGATTGACATGACGATTTTTTTACAGACGTATTTGAGTACTGCTTTTCTAATCGCATCGAGAAAAAATGGTGAATCCATCTAACAAAGGCATAGGAATTTTTTAAAGCGAAATATTTTTAGTAAAATGGTATTCATCGCCGGTTAGGTTATGTTCCTTAGTCTTGATTGTCATGTCGATTTTTTTACACACGTATTTTAGTTCTGCCTTCCTTATCGCATCGAGAAAAAATGGTTAATATATCAAACATAGGCGTGGAGATTTTTCAAAGCAAGATATCTTTAATAATATGGTATTCATCGCCGGTTAGGTTATGTTCCTTATTCTTGATTGACATGTCGATTTTTTCATACACGTATTTAGGTACTGCCTTCCTTATCGCATTAAGAAAAAATGGTTAATCCATCTAACAAAGGCATAGGAATTTTTTAAAGCGAAATATTTTTAGTAAAATGGTATTCATCGCCGGTTAGGTTATGTTCCTTAGTCTCGATTGTCATGTCGATTTTTTTATACACGTATTTCAGTACTGCCTTTCTTATCACATCGAGAAAAAATGGTTAATTTATTAAACAAAGGCGTGGGAATTTTTCAAAGCAAGATATTTTTAATAAAGTGGCATTTATCGTTCGTTAGGTTATGTATCTCCGTCTCGATTGACATGACAATTTTTTTATACACGTATTTTGTACTGCCTTTCTTATCGCATCGAGACAAAATGGTTAATCCATCTAACAAAGGCATAGGATTTTTTAAAGCTAAATATCTTTAATAATATGGTATTTATCGCCGGTTAGGTTATGTTCCTTATTCTTGATTGACATGTCGATTTTTTCATACACGTATTTAAGTACTGCCTGCCTTATCGCATTGAGAAAAAATGGTTAATACATCTAACAAAGGCATGGGAATTTTTTAAAGCGAAATATCTTTAATATAATGGCATTTCTCACCAGTTAGGTTATGTTCCTCCGTCTCGATTGACATGACGATTTTTTTACAGACGTATTTGAGTACTGCTTTTCTAATCGCATCGAGAAAAAATGGTGAATCCATCTAACAAAGGCATAGGAATTTTTTAAAGCGAAATATTTTTAGTAAAATGGTATTCATCGCCGGTTAGGTTATGTTCCTTAGTCTTGATTGTCATGTCGATTTTTTTATACACGTATTTCAGTACTGCCTTTCTTATCGCATTGAGAAAAAATGGTTAATTTATAAAACAAAGGCGTGGGAATTTTTTAAAGCAAGATATTGTTAGTAAAATGGCATTTATCGTTGGTTAGGTTATGTTCCTTAGTCTCGATTGACATGACGATTTTTTCACACACGTATTTTAGTTCTGCCTTTCTTATTGCATCGAGAAAAAATGGTTAATCCATCAAACAAAGGCATGGAAACTTATTAAAGTAAGATATCTTTGATTCTAGGGGATTTGGCACTTGTTAGGTCAGGTCCCCTGGTTTTGATTAACAATATTATATTTTTATACATGCATTTTAATTAATCCTACGTTATCGCATCGATTATAAAAAGCTCATCCAGTTAGTACAAATGTTATGTTTTTGAAATAAGCGGTCTTTCATTGATAGTATGAATTATTCCCAATATTTTATAATTTCGTTATAAATGGTTTTAATGATCATTATTTATGTCAAATTGCTTTTTCTAATCCTCTTTGACATTCTAAAACCATAATTTAGGAATTTAGAAAGAAGTCAACTTTTCGTTGGTAACAACGTTGGAGACTTCAGACTCATGAATGTTTTCAAATCCCCGAATATAGTAATGTACAATTTAACGCTTCTCTAACTCCACGTTGTACATGTGAGAACTCCAAACGATGATATTTGGTTTATCCGAGTTTCTCGAAAGTATACGAACGTTTAACTACGCTAAGTCTGTTGTTTAACATCAAGTTAAGCAATATAAAGCTTGTTTACTGTGACCTCTATTTTGCTCTGATTTTGTACAACGCCAAATTTCTTTCCATGTATTATTATTTTGAAGAAATATGCACATATTATATCATGTTGGTTATATTTAAAATGTATAAGGAATTCTTTTACTGTTTAACTAGAAGTCCAATAGGCTTTATACCATCGCGTTTTTAAAAAATAAAAATAAAAAAAAACAAATTTATAAATTTTGAGTAAAATTACTAATATAATATTTATTTACAGAAAAATACTCGAATTCAATATCGCTAAATGAAGAGATACCACCACTTGGAAAAGATAAACAAACTTTTGAAAAATATCAGAACATACTGCGCATTCAACTGCTGGCGTTTCTGCAACTAAAATTATTGAACAGGAACCAATAATATTATCATCGACATCACAGACAACATTACAAACTTTATCCAAAAATCTTGCAATTTTTCGAAGCAAAAATTAAATATTTCATCCACACAGGCATCTTTATCTGAAAAAGATGAAAAAAAAATTGAAGATTTAGCACATGATTCATTTATAGATTCAAACAGAAATGATTCTATACATATGACAGCTGCTCAAAAAGAACAAGGCATTCCAATATTTTCATCTACCGAAACATTAAAAATAAATGTCTTGAATTTCAAGAAGATGTACCTTCAACTTCAAATAAAAAAGGAGATGGAATTTCCCATCCAAAAAAGCTGCTAGAATGTTTTTCAAGAAGGGATCTTCTGATAAAACGGTTTCTCCATCTACAAATGTTTCTCGTTTTAAACGAAAACGATCTCACGTATCTTCTTCCTCTAGCTCTTCTTCTCGATGCTCCTCTCGTTCTCCCTTAAAATACAGGCGTTTTCAATCTCGGTCACGAAAAAATTCTGATTTTAGTTCATCACGCAATCGATCGCGGTCTAGCTCTCGACAAATTTATGGTATACTTCCAAAATGTCATCGTTCTCAGTTTCAATCGCAACAAAATCGTCATTCTAACTCGTCTCGCAATCAGTCTAAATTTAATAAAACAGTCCCATCCTCTCCTTTAAAAGATAATTGCTCCCAATTTCGACCGCAGCAGATCGCTGATTCTAACTCGACACCGAATCCTTCAGAATTTATTTTAAGCCAGGGCACTCGTTCTCCTTCAACGTTTTGTCGTTCTCGGTCTCGATCGCCACCGAATTATGGTTCTGACTCGACACGAATGCGTTCACGATCTACTTCTCGACGTCATTCTCGTTCCCCTTCAACATCTCGTCGTTCTCGGTCTCGGTCACAACCAAATTATGATTCCGATCCGACACGAAACCGTTCACGATCTAGTTCCAGACACGTTTCTCGCTCTCGTTTAACATTTCTACATTCTCGATCTCGTCCACAACTAAATCCTTATTCTAACTCAACATGCAATCAGTCGAAATCTGATAAAAGATTCTCATCCCCTTCTTTAAAAGATAATCGCTCTAATTCTAGTTTAACACACAATCAGTCAAAATCTGATAAAAGAGTCTCATCGCCTCCTTTAAAAGATAACCACTTCCAATTTCCACCGAAACAGATCACTAATTCTGACTCATCGCAAAATCCTTCCGGATCTACTTTCAGACATGACTCTAATTATGGTTCTGATACGTCACAAAGACGTTCACAATCTACCTCTCAGCGTCATTATCGCTCCCCTTCAACTTCTCATCGTTCTCGGTCTCGGTCGCAACCGAATTATGATTCTGATTCGACACGAAGTCGTTCACGATTTAGTTCTAGACGCTCTTCTCGCTCGCCTTCAACAACTTCTCTGTCTCAATCGCCACCAAATTCTGATTCCGACTCAACACGAAGTCGTTCTCGATTGCGGTCACGACAAAATTCTCATTCTAACTCGAGACGATTTAAAAGGGTACGTATCCGTAATTATGAAGAAAATAACAAATTATTGATGATTAAAAATTATAAGCCAAGGTTATACAAACAATACAAAAGATTGGGAATGCATGAACCTCCAGGTACATTGATAACTGTCTTAGCAATATATTAAAAAATGATGTAAAGTATAATAAAAACAATTTTTTCATTTTAGTTTATCATGATAGGTATGAAAGATACGAAAAAGTCCACGATAAGGTAATATTATTAATTAGTTTAAATTTTATTATTCGGATATAGCAAAATATTTATTATGAAAAAAAAACTGAAAACTAAAAATAATTTTAAACAAAAAATACAACGTAAATAGTTTTTATTCAATTTATTTAAACCATTAAAAAAAATCTTTAAAAATATTATCAATAGTGATTTGTTGTATAGAAAAATTTACGAAAGAACGATTCACAATTTACGCCGACTAAGTGGATTAAAATAAATTAATATTGAAATTAAAAATAAATACTAGATGAATATTTAAATGAAACTAATAGAATCCCTATTTTTATTTCATGAAAAATAAAAAATTCTTATATATAATTCTTAAAAGGCTGTATGGCTCTGTCCTTGTCTAATATAAATTTTCGTTACTAAACTTTGAAAAAAAGTAATTTGAATTTTTTCTTATATATAAATTATAGTTAATCTTTTTTGGTTTATCATTCGCGGAGTTAATAGCTTTTGCGGATTTATATACACACACAAAAAAGTGACTCTTATAAAAAAGTTTGATCAATTTTACTGATTTCGTTCGGTGACGCCAATTAAATTACAACGGCTGATCTTATTCAGTTGTTTTCATGAATATAAACTTATTGTTATTATCATTATAAACACTAATGCTTAATTATTAAATATAACAATTTTTTTTTATTCTCTTTAACTTTGCTCTATTATTTCATCATTTCGATACTAATTAGCGACGAAGGGCGTCAGTATGTGTTATGAACAAAGCAAATATAACGTACAGTGGTGCTTGTATCGTTTAGTCGAGAGCGAGATTCGAACTCAAAACCTCGAGATTATCCATCACTTACCAAATAAGCTACTGAGACCTCTGAATACAACTACAATTTAGAATTATTTTTCAAATTTTTTAAATACTTAATTATTAATAATTTATTTTTGATGCATAAAACATGAATAAAAAACTGAGTACATAACTTTGTTATAGATAACTCTGTAGTTGCTAAGTAATTATGAATGAAAAATATTGGTTGCTATGACGAAACTGGCGTTATTGATCGAGATCAGTAAATTTTATCAAACTATTCCGTGAATGAAACTTTTTATTTTTTGCCGCGTAGATTTAGATAATTATTGATTTGTAATCATACACATCTCGTATAGCAGATTTATGGTCCACGTGTTATGAAATAATATACGATACGTGTATAGTAAGTGGTCCTTTTGTATGGTGTACTTACTAGGAGAGTGTCACATCTCCGTATAACGGATTTTGCTCAAACTTCGGGATAAGTTTTCAGATGATAAAATATGGAAAAAGCTAAAGTTATAGTCACAAACGTTCGATATTTACCTAGTTACAGGCAATTAAAGAAAATTACTAAAAAAGTTACTAGATTTTTAAACGCATACAGTTTTTTAGATTGATAGCTAGAAGTTTAAAACTTTTTTTAAATTAAAGCTGAGCTCAAATCCTTTCATAACAGTAGTTATAACATAAATATTACTTTTTTCAAAGTTATAGCGTAATAAAGTTTGAAAATGAATTTTGATTTTACAACATTAATTAATAATAAAAACTGAAATTAGATTCAATATTTATTTCGCTATAGCTTTGGGAAAAGTAATATTTTAATATTTTATAACTACTGTTACGAAAGGATTTGAGCTCAGCTTTAATTTAAAAAAAGTTTTAAACTTTTAGCTATCAATGTTTAAAAGCTATAAGTGTTTAAAAATCTAGTAACTTTTTTAGTGATTTTTTAAATTGCCTGTAACTAGGGAAATATTGAGTGTTTGTGACTAAAACCTTAGCTTTTTCCTATATTTTGTCATTTGAAAACTTATCCCGAAGTTTGAGCAGGATCCGTGATCCAGAGATGTGACACTCTCCTAGTTAGTTGCCATACTTCGCTCAGATGCTAACTGAAAAGCTGTTAACTGCACATCATAAAAAATAACACTTAGTGTCTATGTATCATAATTATTAGATTAATTATTAGAGTCTATGTATCAGTGTATTAATACTACTAAACTTTAAAAGGTCAAGATTTCCAATATTTCAAAAGTTTACCATTATTATTAAAACGTGATAAGTAGACCTTCCTTAAAAAACCAAATCAAAGCTGGATGAGACTTATATACTATTGATATAATATTCTGATTTGAGTAAATAGAAATTACAAATTAAAAGAAAACTTTTTCGAAGTCAGGCTACTAAATATTCATTTTAAAAATTAAGACATTCAATTTTTAACAAACTTCTCACTGATTGATTTTCAAAATCTTCATTTAAATAAATAAATTAATTTAAGGAGATGTAAAATGGATAATTCAATTAAATTTTCAAATGAATTCATTCGTTAGTTATTCAGGATTTTGGGTTTTGATATTATTAGGCAGTTTGCTATGCAAACTTGTAGCAGGTGACGTTTTGAGCTCTTGCGCTGTCATGGCGTTCACACTACGACAATCTTGCGATGTTAACATGTATAAATGTATTTATGAGTCTATCCATGTACGTTCAATGACGTCACATCTGAAAGCAGTGGAGGAAGCTCCTTCTCTAACAGCAGCGCGTTGTCGTTGCATGCACACAGCAACACGTATATGCTTATCCATGCACACATTCGTGGAATGTGCCACCATAACAGCGCTGGAGTTCAGAACGCTACCTACTCTGAGCTTGCATAGCAAACTGCCTAATTGGTTAAATTTTTTTGATTATGTACCAGAAATCCAAATATCTTAAAAACTAATGAATGAATTTATTAGAAAATAAAACTAAATAATCATCATGGCACGTACTACAAGTTAATGCAATTCTTTTCTAGAAATCGAGCAATGAAATGTAAAGAAAGTTAATAGTTATGAGTACAGGTGTAGTGTCTGTTTTACATCTCCTTCATAGCTTTGCGATTGTATATTAATACATTTAATATTCATCCACATTTATGGATGTCAGTCAAAAAAGATTAAAATTAACAAAATTGTTAATTTGTTTTATAGATTTATCTTGGTCTCGGAATAAAAGTTGGCAAAACTTCATGGGAGCTAATGAATAAAAAAGGAAAAGATATTTTTTTGAGAGAAGTGGCAATGGTTTTATGGAAAAACGATCTAGGAAAAATATGTTTGGATCTCAGTAAAATAAATAAATTTCAGAATATGAACAATATTCCAATCAGACCAGCCTCTCCTCAAAAATTGGAACTTTATTTAGGTAATAATGAGAAATTACGAATTCATTCAAAATTTATTATAAGAGATCTAATAATGTTAATATCTGTTACAGGTTTATATGAAGACTATTTGAATGACAACCACAATTACAGAAAATTAGACGATGACAAAAAAGATATATTGATAAAAAATTCAACAGAAAACTTAAGTTATTTAATAAGAGATAAACGCAAACAATTAAAATAGAAATTATGATCTTTATTATGTAAGAACTTGTTTGTCATAATATTTTAATAATTAATTGTCTTGTTACTAAAAAGTTTTGAAATAAAATTCTAAATTGTCAATTTTGCAGTAAATAGTTTATATTTTGTTAATCTAACAATGTTTTGATATAAAAACATGAAATATACCCGTATTCTTTTTGTACCACGAAGGTACGAAAAAAAAATTCATAAAAAACCGCATCGTCTCATGGCTTATAGAAAGAGGAAAATTTTTTTTCAAATTACTTGGAAGATATGTTTTTGCTTTTAAATAAGGAATTTCTGCAAATAATACATTTTCTTTATTTTTTTTTAATTTTCTCGGTTGTTAATGCATCAAAACTATTTTAGGTCCATAGAACGAGATGGGAAATAGACGACTTTACGATCTAAATAACGTATATATTAATTTATATTTTGCTTAAATCATATAGAAAAAAACTTGATATATGACGGACACAGTACATAAGTAGGTAAAGAAATAAACTTTCAACATTTAGAAATCTTGAGTGAACTAGTTTCATTAGAAACAAATTATTTGACAACTTTCACAAAAAATAACAAAGGATAATACCTATTTTAAATTTTGGGTGTGTAATTTCTCCATGCATTCAGGGCAAGATACCAAGTTATTAGATGTGAATGTCTCATGGCTCATAAGCAAGTTAAATTACACCTCAGCAAGCCTTAAACGCCTTGGAAATTTAAGGAAATACTGATTTTGCCAAGTTTTTCCATTTTCTTTGTACCAGGCTTTGTAAAACCTTTATAAAGACAAATACGTTTACTAAACTCATCGCTTATTCACAATCTGTACGACCCGACTGCACATGCTTACTATCCCTACCATCCAAGTGCGCACGCTTATTAACCTATACGCACATACTGCGCACACTCACAATTTTTGCAGACTGTCCACGCAGCCAACAGCTAGTAGGAATCTACTGCACGTATATACAAAGCTCACAGATTAAGTGCGCATAACCACACTCGCCACAAACCAACTGTGCATTCCAATATATTGCTTTAACCTTCTACATATGCGTAAATCGACTTAAATTTTTCCATTATATCTTTGTTATATTATAATAGATATCCCACCACAATATTCTTAGGGAATCACGAATTCACGTGTATTTTCCGATCTGAAAATCCATACACTATGAGCCATGGAACTATGAAGTATAAACCCAAATATGATATATCTATAAACCATAAACTCATGAACCATGAACCGATAGACACATAAGCCAGAAACCCATAAACCATAAACCCGTAAACCATTACCCATAAACCATAAAACCATAAACTATAAACATATAAATCACGAACCTATTTACTATAAATGGCTCAACTATTAACTCATAAACCAAAAACTTATAAGTCATAAACACATTCACTATAAACCGAGAATTGTAACTAATAAACGCTAAATTTATTAAGCATAAGCCCAAGAATTATAAACCGTGAACCCGTAAGCCATATAAAAATGGACCATAAACTAACGAACCATCAACCCGTAAACCATAAACCCATAAACCGTAGAACCATAAACCGTATACCCATAGACCACGAACCCATAAACTATAAATCCATTGACCTATGGACCATAACCTCATAAACCATAAACAATAAGCCTACGAACCATAAATCCATAGATCATGAACCCACAAACCATGATCCTATTAACAATAAACTCATAAACCATGAACCCATAAACCTATAAACTATGATCCTATGAACAATAAACCCATAAACCATGAACCCATTAACAATAAACCCATAAACCATGAACACAAGAACCATTAACCCAATAATCATATACCCATTGACCGTAAGACCTATTATTCATAAGCCCATAAACGATAAACTTTAGACCCATAAACCGTTAACCCATTAACTATAAACCCATAAATCATAAACTATAGACCATAGAACATAAACCATAAACCCATTTACTGAAAACCTATGAATCATAAGCTATAGACCATAAACCATAAACGATACACCCATTTACTGAAAAACCATAAACTATGAACTCATAAACCATGAATAAAGTCATTACAAACCCAGAACCATAGGCTCATATACCATAAATTTATCAATCATAAGCCCATAAATTATGAGACAGACCTGTAAAATATAGACCGAAAACCATGAACTTACGAACCATTAACCGATAAATCATTAATCCTCGAACCACTAATCCATAAACTATAAACCCTTAAGAGGAGGTCACGTATCTCTGTCCTTTTCTAATAAAAAAATTGAGTTTTTTACACGAACTAACAACTTTAGCAAAAAATGAAGAGAAAGCCGCATCTCGTAATAAAAAAAGCAATATTTTCTTTGATAAGAAAGAATTAATTTTATTGCTTCGTTTTCAAGAAAACCTTGAAAAACTTAAATCATAGAGGTTAGGGTGGACAATTTGGTTTTTCAAGGTTTTCTTGAAAACGAAGCAATAAAATTAATTCTTTCTTATCAAAGAAAATATTGCTTTTTTTATTACGAGATGCGGCTTTCTCATCATTTTTTGCTAAAGTTGTTAGTTCGTGTAAAAAACTCAATTTTTTGATTAGAAAAGGACAGAGATACGTGACCTCCTCTTAAACCCTAAACTGTGAACTTTTGAACGGTGAACCCATAAAACATGAACTTATAAACCATTGACCCAAAAATTATAGACCCATAAACCCATTATTCATCTACCCATAAACCATAAACCCATGAACCATAAACCCATAAACCATAAACCCATAAACCATAAACCCATACACCATAAACCCATAAACCATAAACCCATAAACCATAAACCCATGAACCATAAACCCATGAACCATAAACCCATAAAACATAAACCCATAAACCCATAAACCCATAAACCCATAAACCATAAACCCATAAACCATAAACCCGTAAATTATGAACCTATAAACCAAGAACCCATGAAGCCATAAACCTATAAACCATAAACCATAAACCCATAAATCATGACCCCATAAACCATTAACCCATAAACCATAAACCCATAAACCATAAACGCTCAAACAATAAACTCATAAACCATAAAATTACAAACTATAAACCATAAACGCTCAAGCCATAAACTTATAAGTTATAAACTTATAAATTATAAACCATAAACCCATAAGTCATAAACGCTTAAACCATAAACTTATAAATTATAAACCATAAACCCATAAACCATAAACGCTCAAACAATAAACTCATAAACCATAAAATTATAAACCATGAACCATAAACACTCAAGTCATAAACTTATAAATTATGAACTTATAAATTATAAACCATAAACCCATTAACCATAGACGATCAAACCATAAAATTATAAATTATAAACTTATAAACCATGAACCCATAAGCTATCAACCCTTAAACAATGAACTCAATGATGAACCGCCCATAAACTGTAAATTCATTAATCAGAATGCCACAAATAATAAACTTAAGAGGAGGTCAGGTATCTCTGTCCTTTTCTAATCAAAGAAATGATTTTTTCACAAAAACTAATAACTTTATTAAAAAATGAAGAGAAAGCCGCATCTTGTATCAAAAAAAGCAATATTTTCTTTGATAAAAAAGAATTAATTTTATTGCTTCGTTTTCAAGAAAACCTTGAAAAACCAAATTGTCCACCCTAACCTCTATGATTTAAGTTTTTCAAGGTTTTCTTGAAAACGAAGCAATAAAATTAATTCTTTCTTATCAAAGAAAATATTGCTTTTTTTATTACGAGATGCGGCTTTCTCTTCATTTTTTGCTAAAGTTGTTAGTTCGTGTAAAAAACTCAATTCTTTGATTAGAAAAGGACAGAGATACGTGACCTCCTCTTAATATAAAACCAATATAAAACCAATAGATCATAAACCCATATACGATATACCTATGAACCATAAACCCATGTACGATAAACCCATAAACCATAAACCGAAAAACTTATCAGCCATGAACCCAATATTAACTATTAACCCGTAAACCATAAACCATCAACCCATAATCCATAAACCTATAACCCATAAACCCAACATCTATGGACTCATAAATATTTAAGCCATAAACCTAAGACACATTTACTATTAACCTAGAACCATGAACTTATGAACCATAAATTTATTAACAATAAGCACATGAATTATTAACAATGAGCCTATCAACAATAAACTCATTAATCGTAAGCTGACAAGCTGTAAACCCATAAACCATAGACCAATAAATCCATCAATCACTTACCTATAAACTGTAAACCCATAGATCATTAATTCATTAACGATAAACTTTAAATCCATATACCATAAGCCCATAAACCATAATCTTATGGACCATTAACCTACTAACTATAAACTCATAAAACATAAACCCATGAACCTGTAAACCATGAATCCACAAACCATAAGCCAATGGACCATGGACTTATAAAACATTAACCCATGAACTATGAACACCCAAACCATAAATCAGTAAACTGTAAACCCATATATTATAAACCCATAAGCCAAAAATCTATGTATCGGAAGCTCATAAACCATTATTTTTTAACCATGGACCCATAAACCATCGACTTATAAAACATGAACGCATATGCTATAAACGTATGATTTATAAATCCAGAAGCTACAAACCCATATAGAATAAAATTATTAACCGATGATTCCATAAACGATAAAGTTATATACCATATTCTCGTAAACCACATACTTATAAACCAAAAATGCATGAGCCATTAACCCATATACGATAAACCTATAAACCTTAAGCTCGTAGCCTATAAACCCATAAACTATGAGCTCATAATCCATAAACCCATAAACCACAAACCCATACACAATGAACTATAGACCCATAAACCATGAGCCCATATACGATATGCCTAGAAACCATAAACCCATAAACCATATACCGATAATCACAGAAGCAATAAACCTATAAACCATAAACTTGTAAATCATAAACCCATAAATAATAAACCTATAATTCATTAACTCATGAACCATAAACCGATAAACCCATGGACTATGAACCCATAAACCGATAAACCTATAATCTATGAACCCATAAACTATAAACCCATCAACCATAGATCCAATTACTATAAGTCTATAATAATAAACTTATCAATCATAAACCCATAAAGTATAAGCTTACAAAACATTAACCCATGAACCATAAAGTCATAAATCAATAACCCATAAATATGGTCCATAAACTATAAATTTAGCAACCATAAGCTTATAAACCATAAACCATAAGCCTATAAATCATAAACTTATAAAACATGAACTTTTAAACCATAAACCCATTAAGTCATCAACCATTAATCTATAAATCATCTACCTAAAAACCATAATCTATAACTTATGAACCATAAACGCATAATATCATAATTCCATGATTTATCAACCCGTGAACCATAAGCTCATATACCATAAATTTATTAACAATCAGCCCACGAATCAAACCATGAGCCAATAAACCATAAACCCATAAACCATGAACCCGTAAATCATACACATATCAACTATAGATCCATTTACTTTAAACCCATAAATCATACACATATCAAATATAGATCCATTTACTTTAAACCCATAAACTATAAACTCATGAACCATAAGCTCATAAACCATAAACACTTTTACTAAAAACTCAGAACCATAAACACATAAACCATAAACTTATCAATCATAAACCCATCAACCAACAACTTACAAAGCATAAACTCATAATCCATAAGCTTAGAAATTGTAAACCCATAAACCATAAAGTCATAAATCATGAACCCATAAATCATGTACTGATAAACTATGATTTATAAACCTATGAACCTTAGACCCATAAACCATAAACCCATAAATCATAAACCCATAAACCATAGATCCATTGACGATAAACCCATGAGCGACAAACTCATGAACCATAAGCTCATAAATCATAAACACTTTCACTATAAACCTTGAACCATAAGCTTATAAATTATAAATTTATTAAACAAAAACCCATGAATCATAAGCCATAAACCTATAAATCATAAACCCATAAACCAACAACTTACAAACCATAAACCCATAAACTGTGAACCCTAAAACCATAAACCTATAAATCCATGAACCCATAAACTGTAAATTCATGAACCATAGACCTATAAACCCATAAAGTATAAACTCATGAACCATTAACACATTCACTATAAACCTAGAACCATGAACTCATCATAAACCATAAATTTATTAACCATAAGCTTATGAATCATAAATCATAAACTGTAAAGCATAAACCTAGAAATCATAAACTTACAGACCATAAACTTACATACCATAAACCCATTAACCTTACAGTCATAAACCATTAACCCATAAATCATGTACCTATTAACCATAATCTATAAACCTATAATCTCGTAACTCCATGATTCATCAGCCCATAATCCAGAAACTCATAAATCATTAACCATAAACCCATAAATCTTAGATCTTTAAATGCGATTAACTAGAAACCCATAGAAAGTAAAAATTAAGATTTATATAGTCGTCGATTGTAGTAGCACGAAAACAATATAATCAACCTTAGTCAGGACGTATAATATACTATAATCATGGATATAGTTTCACTACATTCAGCGATTATAATATAACTTTATAAATATGATTTTTTGATATATAGAATTTTTAAACATAATCTCATGTATAATATCATGTAAAAAAACTTATTAAAATAGTTACATGATTTTTTGGCATGAGAAATCAGGTGATTTGTCAGGTGATTTATCAGGTGATAAATCACCTGATTTTTTTTAGTAGGGTTATCATCAAGTTTATACCTTTTATTTGATTCATCTATAGTTTTTGCTTAAGAAAGTTTTAAAATCAATCAAGCAATCGTCGAGTACTTCTGTATTCAATTCATTCTTTTTAATGATATTTAAATACATAAAATCTTCCTTTTTAATAATATAAAAATCATAAAATTATTTCTTTTAATAATATAAATACTATTTTATCTTTATTATTACTTTTAAAAGAGTATATTTTAGGCGAGTTTAGGTATTAAATAGTATAGTGGTTGAAGATCAAAATTGTGTAGTTATATTTCTAAAAAATTGGCAGAAGGGCCATTAGCTTCTAACAACTTATATTTAAGAATTTGATACCATCAGCTTCAACATTATTTATGCCTTTTTAAAATTTAAGGGAAGATACCCATTTTCATTGTAATACTTTTAATTTAAAAAAATTATGCATTCTCTATCTCATTACACTATTTTTCTATTTTCAAGTGCTGTAAGATATATTAAATTTTACTAAATATCTACAAAATAACTTGCCAGGCCCGTGGTTTAATATTTTATCGGTGGAATTCTCAATGTATGTGAGTACTGCTTGATAATTGAATTAGATTAGATATTAGATATTATTTTATTTCGTATTATAGTTACAAAATGCGTGTAATACAATAAAATTACAAATAAATTTAAAATACATTTATAAAATACATAAAATACGAATTGATAGCGAATTTAAGTTTGTTGAATAATAATTAAGGATATGAATCTATACACGAATTATGCAGATATACAATTTTTATTTGTCACTATTGGGATCTGACATGGGGGCGTGATCTAAGCTAAGATGGCGTACCATAGCATACAATTTACATTGTCATATATGGAGCAAGTACCTGTTTTTGTTAATTATGAATATTTCTGTGCTATTGGGCAGATACTAATCCTACCAAACGTAATTTTATAGAAGGTGAACAAGTTTTCAGAACAGGACATATAATGAAGTACGTTAAAAATAGCAAGAATATCGGTGATATAATGACCTTTTTACGCAAGACACACAAGAACATATTAGACGCATCAACGAACGCTTTCTGCTTGTATGCTACCATTCGTTCAGATTTTATCCACCAGAGAGCGTCTGGTCTATGTCAGATCCCAATATATTTTTAATATAAAAGAGTGAAAAAATTTAGTCTTTTAGAATATGGTTTTCCAATTTTCTATGTTCTAATTTTTTTAAATAAAAGAGTTCTATATCTTAAAATATAAAATAATGTTTAAATACTAATTTTTGTATTACCTAGATTAATATATATATATATATATATATATATATATATATATATATATATATTAGCTATCAATGATTATTTACATCTGATGGATAGTAGTTTTTTATATTGAAAGAATATTGAGAACATTAAGATCCTGCTCAAAATATTGTACAATATATTTTTACATCACGGTGCGTGTTTTTTTTATTTATTATATTAATATAAAATATTATTTAAAATATTTTAAGATAAAGAACAAAGATACCAATTCAATAAACAAAATTCTATATTGAGCTCGAAATTTTTTTTTTTTAATGCGTCGAAGAAACTCAAAAAAAATCTTAGTTTTTTCTCACTTATCTTTACTGCATAAACGTTACAACTTTCAACTACACCATAAAATATTAAACCATGGGCCTGGCAAGTTATTTTGTAGATATTTAGTAAAATTTAATATATTTTACAGCACTTGAAAATAGAAAAATAGTGTAATGAGATAGAGAATGCATAATTTTTTTAAATTAAAAGTATTACAATTAAAATGGGTAACTTCCCTTAAATTTTAAAAAGGCATAAATAATGTTGAAGCTGATGGTATCAAATTCTCAAATATGAGTTGTTAGAAGCTAATGGCCCTTCTGCCAATTTTTTAGAAATATAACTACACAATTTTGATCTTCAACCATAGCATATTAAATACAAAATTCCCAAAACGTTTTTCGGAAATTTTTTATTAAGTCTCTCATCACGAATAAAATAAAATAGATATCACTAAGATCAAGTATAGTTCGTCAATGTTTAAGTATTAATATTCACTCATAAATGAAATAAAAAGTTGATCTGGTATATCATTTGTTTTTTTAATTTTAATGTGTACTATCATCGCTATGTTCATCTCAATTATCCCTTTTTCATAAATTATTTGGCAAAGTTTTTCCAAACATTCGTCTATCAAAGAGAATATAAATTGAACATTTTATGAATTTTATATTATTAAAAAGAAAGAATTGAATACAGAAGCACTCGACGATTGCTTGATTGATTTCAAAACTTTCTTTAGCCAAAACTGTAGATATTTCATGAATTTTATATTATTAAAAAGAATAAATTGAATACAGAAGCACTCGACGATTGCTTGATTGATTTCAAAACTTTCTTAAGCAAAAACTATAGATAAATCAAGTAAAAGGTATAAACTTTATGATATAAATACTCAATTCATTTCAGTACTTTGAAGAGCTAAAATTAAAAAAAAATATATAATATATGTAATAAAAAATAAAATATTTAGAAAAAATGTTCTAAAGAATACTATACTATTTAATACCTAAACTCGCCTAAAATATACTCTTTTAAAAGTAATAATAAAAATAAAATAGTATTTATATTATTAAAAGAAATAATTTTATGATTTTTATATTATTAAAAAGGAAGATTTTATGTATTTAAATATTATTAAAAAGAATGAATTGAATACAGAAGTACTCGACGATTACTTGATTGATTTTAAAACTTTCTTAAGCAAAAACTATAGATAAATCAAATAAAAGGTATAAACTTGATGATAATTACCCAATTCATTTCAGTACTTTTAAGAGCTGAAAAATATTTTATTCTGCGGTTGGTAACTCTATTTTCAAATGTAGCTTATAGATGATTGAAATTAGTATTATTACATAAAATAATTATTTTAACAAATAATTTAAATACTGTCAATTTTAGCAATCATATTAAATTAACAATTTTTTTAATATAGCAATTCAATGTTGTTTTCTTACCATTTTTATTGATCAAATTAAACAACAAAATTTTTTTGTTGATTAGTTTAGTGCCCTGGTATCACAATCTGTTGCAAGCACGATTGTGCAGAACTTGCGTGGTCCGTTTCCACATTTTAATGCATATCTGCTGAAATTTAATTGCAACTGAAACGTGCGTCAGATTTGTAACAGATTACCAATCGAAACGTGCGATTCTAAGATAAGAATAAACACGGAAACTTGCAGCAGAATCGAAGCAGTCTTCCGTAAGAATCTTACAGCAGCACTTAACTCCAGAATTACATAAGAATGACATAAGCTAAGTGCAATTATATGACGAGAATAAACACGCAATTTTGCAGCAGAATCGAATCAATTTCCCGTAAGAATCTTGCAGCAGCATTTTACCCCAGAATTACGTAAGAATGACATAAGTTGAGCGCAATTATATGACGAGAATAAACACGTAAGCTTGCAGCAGAATCGAGGCAGTCTTCCGTAAGAATCTTGCAGCAGCACTTTACCCCAGAATCACATAAGAATGACATAAGTTGAGCGCAATTGTATGACGAGAATAAACACGTAAGCTTGCAGCAGAATCGAGGCAGTCTTCCGTAAGAATCTTGCAGCAGCACTTTACCCCAGAATTACGTAAGAATGACATAAGTTGAGCGCAATTATATGACGAGAATAAACACGTAAGCTTGCAGCAGAATCGAGGCAGTCTTCCGTAAGAATCTTGCAGCAGCACTTTACCCCAGAATCACATAAGAATGACATAAGTTGAGCGCAATTGTATGACGAGAATAAACACGTAAGCTTGCAGCAGAATCGAAGCAGTCTTCCGTAAGAATTTTGCAGCAGCACAGTTTATAGAATTTCAAAGATAATTAATAGTTCCAAAAATTGAAGTTATTTTATAGAATAAAGATAATACATTGAATTTCAATAAAAAATTTTCATTGTGAATATTATTAACATTTAATTAACGAGAACATATTCATAAGAGTTGTTGACAGATTTTAAGAAAGCAAATGTTGAATTGAAAAATTATAATTTATAATTTAATGAAAATATAATAATTTATAATTGCGATACATTTAATGCATTTCTTTAAACTTTACGTGTTCTTACTACCGATGCCTACACCTATAGGCACATATTGGCTAAAAGAAAAAATGAAGGAACGCAAAAAACAATTGATATATATACACAAAGGGGTGGGCGCTGATGTTATAGTATAAAATTATATACATGTAAACATTGGGGAGAAGAGAGGAGACCATTGCAGCCAACTGTAAAATATAAAAAACGTAGATAAAAATTTTTATAATATCTAAGAAAAGTTTTAAATAAATTTCTATTAGTAAAAGATGATAAATATTTTGGTTCTACATTCATACGTAATTCTGTAATAAAGTTTTGTCGCAAGATTCTTATGCGAGATAGCTTCAAGTATGCTGTATTGCGCTCAACTTATGTCATTCTTATGTAAATCTGAGGTAAAGCGCTGCTGCAAGTTTCTGATGCAAGACTGTTTTGATTGTGTTATATGCTTGTGTACTTATTACAATTCGCAGAACCGCACTTGACAATTTGCAATTCTTACGTAATTGTGCTGCAAAACTTTGTCGGGAATCATTTACTCAATTTTGTTGCTAGTGTCTGTAATAAGTTTTTTCTGCAAGTTTACTGCAACATATCTTCAAGATTCTGCGCATTCTTTCCGTTCCGTGGGTTGCACTTTATCTCTGCCAGAAACGTGCAATTCTGTTGCACTTATCTGCTGTAATTTCTTTTCATAAAAAACCCTATGAAATGCGGAAACAGACAACACATGTTCTGCTGCAATTTTTTGATTTTCAAGAAAATTGCAGCAAAATTGTGTTGACCATGTTACCAGGGTAATTACTACATTGTATTTTTTTATGGGAAATATCTATAGCTTTATCATACTTTTTTATGGCCATTTCAATTCTTATACATTTTATATGTTAACTTTAATACATAAAGAAACAAAAATACAAAGAAAATATTTATGGACCATGGGATGAAGCTGTGGCTGATTTATAAATTTTAACTCGTCATAAAAAATAATTTAAATCATAACTATTGTAACTATAATAAAATATAATTTATAATAGTCCAATATACTTTTAGTCATATTAAAGATGCTTATTTATATTCTTCAATTCATTAGACTATTGACAAAGTTATTATTTTTTAATATGTGCATATTGTAAATGACAAATAAAAACCATTAAAATGGTTAACAAGATTATATTTCAATACCCGTTTTACAAAATATTTATTAAATAGATACATAAAAATGCCTTATTTAAATTGCTTTGTACATTTATATACATAAATATTATTTAGCAATGATAAATTGTAAAAGTCAATATTTTTATAAATAACCAAGACTACCAAAGAAAACAACGAGAACCGGAGCTAGCACTCTGTGGCTAACCGCAAAACTATAAAAAAAAGAATACGCGCGACTGTTCAAAAAAGGTACAGCGACCAAAAGTGGTACATCGACCCTATACGTTAATGTGAGAGAAAAACATTTTGCTCATGAAAAAGGATTGCGTAGATAATGTCAATAACACAGCTGATTAAAAAATCAATAATCTGATAGCTATTAGCAGACGTTTCAGGACTAACTGATACGCTGTGTCGTCTGACTTTAAATAGTCACGTCTTATCTTTATTTATCAGTTTCAACTGTATATTTTAGTAGTTTCAAATTCAAATTTTATAAATTTATGATTTGAAGCGTTGACAGGAGCAAAGATTAAGAGATAAGTGAAAGAAGATAAAAGCTGGAAAAATTCTACAGGGATTTCTAGCTACTTTTAAATTAGCCTAATTAATTACTTCCATTATTCCTACGGACTGTATTTTTTTCATTATTTTCAGATTCCTTTTTTCTATTAAGCAGCAACCGTAACAGCAATCTTAAAAACATTTCGTTCTAAACCAAGCAAAGTATAACATTTGCTTTACTTAAAACCTATATTTTTGTATGTTCAGCTGATAAATACAATAAACAGGACTCATCCTTGAACTTACCATTTGTAGATATAGGAATGAATGACAACTTAAGAGCATCACGAAACTGCCCACCTTCTAATAATATTTCAAACCCTAACTTATGAATAAACGATGCGTTTAATCGAGTTTTTTTGCTACAAAGTAAAAATTTGTAAGATTAAATTCTAGTGCGGACAACTCAAGAAATCCACCAAAATACTATACATATAAAGTTATAATAAAAACTTTCAATGTATCGTATTTTAAGGTTAGGCCCTAGCGGAAAAATAAATGAAGAAAACTGAAGAAAACAGTTTATAACAGCAAGTAACAGCAGAAAAATGTCGAAATTGAGACAAAGACAACAGTTAATAACTGTTTTTTTCAGTTATCTGCCAATATTATTAATTTTCTACAGTTATGTTCCGTTTTCTTCTCTTTTATGTGCGAGAAAAAAATATTTTTTCAACTTTCTTCACTTTTCTTCGTTTTAAAACAATTAATAACTGTTTTCTTCAGTTATCTGCCAATATTATTAGTTTTCTCCAGTTATGCTCCGATTTCTTCACTTTTTACGTGCAAAAAATAAATATGTTTTCAACATTTTTCACTTTTCTTCGTTTTAAAACAGTTAAAAACTGTTTTCTTCAGTTATCTGCCAATATTATCAGTTTTCTCCAGTTATGCTCCGATTTCTTCACTTTTTACGTGCGAGAAAAAAAATTTTTTTCAACTTTCTTCACTTTTCTTTCGTTTAAAACAGTTAATAACTGTTTCCTTCAGTTACCTGCCAATATTATCAGTTTTCTCTAGTGATGTTCTATTTTGTTTACTTTGTACGCGGAAAGAAACAATTTTTGTTTAACTTCCTTAATTTTTCTTTGTTTTAAAACGTTATGTAACTGTTGTCTTTAGTTTTCTCTACATTTTTTCACTTTTCAACAGTTATGTTCAGAATATAACTGTTTTCTGCAGTTTCCTCCAGATTTCTTCACTTTTTAACAGTTATGTTCTGAATATTATTGTTTTCTGCCGTTTCCTTCAGTTTTTTTTTACTTTTCAACAGTTGTCTTCAGAATATAACTGTTGTCTACAGTTTTCTTCACTTATCAACAGTTGTGTTCAGAATATAACCGTTTTCTGCAGTTTCCTCCAGATTTCTTCACTTTTCAACAGGTGTGTTCGGAATATAACTGTTTTCTGCAATTTTCTTCGGATTTCTTCACTTTTTCAATGGCTTTTATATTTAAAAAAAATGTTTAAAAATGAATATAATTGTTGATAATTACAGATAATTGTATAGAACTGTAGAAAACTGATAAAAACTGAAGGAATCTGAAGAAATCAGAAGATAACTGTTGTCTTTGTCTCAATTCCGATATTTTTCAACAGTTAGTTTCCGTTTTCTCCAGTTTTTACCTATTTTCTTCAGTATTTTCCTGATATTTTCAGTTATTAACTGTTGTCTGCATTTATTTTTTTCTGCTAGGGGGTTTATCGAGTTTGATATCTAATTTCCAATACAAGCTCATAAAAAAATAACAAGTCCAAATGATTTTTCATTTTAACAAAAATTATTGTTATAATATAGCTTTAGTGCGGACAACTCATTATATTTGTTTAATTTATGAATTTAAAAAGATATTGATAAAATAAAAAAAGCAAAACTCAATTGCTGTAGCTCCGACATCCCGTTAATGGTATAAACATATCCATCAGTTACTGGATAATTTTAAATTAATTGGACCATTGACTTAAAGGTAAGTTCATTGAATTTTATTGCGTCTAATACTGTTAAGTAAAATTTATTATTATTCTTTATAAACATAACATACTAAATTCATTTAATAATATTTTATTTAAAACTAAATAAAATGCTTTAAATCAATGTAAAATATTGTATGCAAAAATTTTAATGTTTCAGTATGGAAAAAGGTTAATCATATACAGGACAATATCCCTTATATATTAATCTTAAAAAAAAAAAAAAAACTTTAGGGGACGGGAAAACCACTATAGTGGCTCGACCACGGATAGACACTTGACATATGAATATTTCCCAATATTAGAGACACATATTATGTGTTTTTTATAGAAAATACTGAGAAATTGAAAATTCAAAATTCCCTGTCCTCTAAAGGTTAATATTTCATTACCTAGTAAATAGTCAGATAAATGTAAATGATATCTAAACAAAGAATTTAAAATAAAAATTTTATAAATGATTGATTGAAAGAATTATCATCAGTGTCAAATTAATATTCATAAATAAATTTTAAAAATTTCTGTTTGAACAAATTAGTATTTTTATAATTTAAGTAGTATAATTTTTTGAAAAATAATATTATCCTAGTCTTTTAAAATTGAAAAATCTTCAAAAACTAAACAATGTTTACTAGCCAAATATTATTTTCATTTTCCTTATTCAAACATCTTTATCTATAGTATTTGGAGATCAATAAAAGTTAAGAAAGCATAACATTGATATTATTGAAGTGAAAAATATGGATTTGTCTAAATTTTAAAATAAACCCACCATAAAAAAGAGCAATGTCAAAGATTTATTTTAGCAGATGGTTTTCTTGCTTGGCCGATGATATGCAAACTAGTAGATTTTCTCTGTTATCAGTTAGGAAAATTGCTTTTTTAATTTTTCTGAACACCTTAACGATCTGCGCCATAAGCTTAATGGATGTCCAGTATCAAAGGCTTCTTTAATTATGTAACGTGGTGCAAAGTATTATATATTAATCTTTTATACTACAATGTTTAATGTGCTTATACACAACAATCATCATCAGCCATAAAAAAACAAAATCACTTTCTTTAAAAAATTATAATAATAGTCAATATATCTTCATAATTATATACACACATATATTTATATAATATAGATAAATGGAAATAATAAATCTTGTAACTTTTTTGTATTGTTAAGAACTTAAAAAAAATGATTGTCTAAAAATTTTGTACAATTGCTTTTTATAGGTTATAGTTTGATCCACTTCAATCGTTTATGAAAATTTTTAAAAACGTTATATGATACGTTTTAATATTGAAAACAAGTTTTAATATTATTCTACAATTCACTTATATTTAAGTGTACTTTGGAATAAACTTATGATTGTAAGTTCCAATGATTAAAAAAAAAATTACCAAAACGCTGATACAGTGAGTTTGCACACACAGCTACACCAAGTTAAACAAAGAAGAAACTTGATACAGATCTTAGCTAAAGCTATTAGTAAATGTATATAGTAAGAATCTTACCTATAAACTCACACATATCTTGATTTGCCGGCTTACGCGCGGTTATAGTATAACGATCATAATCTTCAGTTTGATGCCTACTGCTCTGCGTGATATAGATTCTGTGTGAGAAAGAGCGAGATGTACACAAACAAAGTATACATGGATTTGAGCAGCGCTGATTGCTCTTTTGAGTGAGGACAAGCGAAAAACCAAAAACAAAAGAAAATCGCATATAACTTTCGATGTTACACAATAGGCACGTGCCAGCAACTCAAGTTCGTTATATTCGTGCATTCTTCCGTCTAAAGTATAGACAGTTGCCGGTTGATTTCTTATCGCTACGTCTTACGATAACTAGTTGTAATTTGAAGTATGCAGTAACAGACTTGAACCTTGTTTTTTAATAATAAAAGAAAAATTAAATTTAATAAAAACAATGTCTGAAAAGAAGCCTAAAAAGTGGCTAATAGTGAAATTTATAAACGATGATAAAGTGCGTGCAGTGCCAGAAAATTGGTTGTTTGAAAAAGATTTTGATAATCTGAAAATCGATGGTCCGATAAAAGAAAAAACTTATAAATGCTACTGGCCAAAATTAAAATTTGAATTCGATTTAACAAAATCAGTTTCAACAGGTGAAAAAATAAAATCATCCTGGCCCACATATGACGTGATTATATACACAACGGCAGGTAATGTTAAAAACAATTAATTATCACTTTAATCACTCATATCAGTTTGAAAAAAAATAAAATAAAATTAGTTACCAAAAAAATTGGTTTTACATTTTATAAAACAATACAAATATTTTGTACAATAAATTATATTGTTGATGAAAAGATGGTATTATAAAAAATTATAGTTAAACAACTATTTATTCTCTTTCCTTTTCTATCTCGCACCGCTGCATTTTATTTTACTCTTTCTGGTACGAGTGTTTTCACGAGGATTGATATATAATGTCTCAAAAAGTTTAACTTAAATATATTATTGTAATTGCATTTTTTAAAATAATAAACAAGTTGTTCTATCGATAAAAATATTGTAATTTAAAAAATCATAGTATAAGTACAAAAATCAATTTAGGGAAAAATGGAATAAAAAACATAGCGAAGTAAGTTAGAAAAATAAATAAGAAAGTTTATGTAGCTGCGGCAGACATAAAATCAAAATATGGAAAAATGTAGACACGGTTTTTCAGATTGAAATTAACCACGTTGACTCTCGAAGAGAAATGTTTTTGGCAGTATATTCACGCATGACTTGTTTTGTATAATAGGGAGAAAAACAAATAACAGCGACTCAACGTGTTCCTAGAACTATCTAATACTTCTAGTTCATGCAAATAAAATTTATTAACTTCCCACACAGCATGTAAGCTTCCTGGAAGCTTCCCGGAAAATGTGAAAGAAAGTTTGAAAGCTTTCAGGAAGTTTTCAGTGGAAACTTCCCGGAAGATGGATATGTCCTCGATGAGAAGTCTTCCGTAAGTCTTTCCTGGAATATTTCAGTGAAAGCTCACTGGGAGCCTCCGTAAATCCTTCATGGAATATTTCAGTGAAAGCTTACTAGAAGCTTCCATAAATTATACATGGAATATTTCAATAGAAGCTTACCGACAGCTTCCGTAAATTATTCATGAAACATTTCAATGAAAACTTACTAAAAGCCTCCGTAAATCTTTCATGGAATATTTCAGTGGAAGCTTACTCGAAGCTTCCGTACATCATTCCTGAAATATTTCAGTGAAAGCTTCCAGAAAGCTTTGGTAAGTTTTTCGTTGAAACTTTCAGTGGAATATTACCGGAAGCTTCCTAGAAGAAAACGTGGAAGATTTAATTCACTGCAGAAAAAACATTGAAAGCTTCCAGGAAGTTTACCGGAAGCTTCCGTAAACTTTTCATGGAATATTTCATTAAAGGTTACTGAAAGCTTTCGTAAATTATTAATGAAATATTTCAGTGAAATATTAAATAAGTGATAAACTAATATTTCTTTGAAATATTTCAGTTTATGAATATTAAATAATTCATTGAAATATTTCAGTTTATGAATATTAAATAATTCATTGAAATATTTCAGTTTATGAATATTAAATAATTCATTGAAATATTTCAGTTTATGAATATTAAATAATTCATTGAAATATTTCTGTAATATTGTTGGAACATTTCATGTTTTATTTCAAAAAAATTTTTGAATCTGACACTAAAATATTCAAGTAAGTTGTTACATTATTTCTTGAAATGTTTCAAATTAATATTTCTCTGTTCTGTTATATTTGAAAAATATTTCATGTAGTATTTAAAAAAAATGTTTAAACATAACACTGAAATATTGAAGAAATATTACTGCACCATTTCTTAAAATATTTTAAATCAATACTGCGCAAATTTTTCAAGAAATATTTCATGAAATATTTCTGTAATATTCCAGAAATATTTCATGAAGTATTCCCAAAAATTTATGAATATAACAGCGAAATATTGGAGAAATATTGTCTAAATATTTGTGGTTATTTTGCGTGCATAGCAATTCTTCCATCTTGCCAGCAGGTGGCTACTTGATTATATTTTCATGTGATCATAATGCGGTTGATGAACTCTCGCAAGTGGTGGGACGTTCTCTCGTTTAGTATATAAGACCGAAAATTCTTAATACAATAGTATATTGTGTAACGAGTAAGGTTTAGTTGACTATTGCGCACGAGGGCAAGGTGGCGCACGAGCGTAGCGAGTAGCGCCATTGCCCGAGTGGCGCAATAGTCAACTAAACCGAACGAGATTCACATACTATTTTTTCTCATAAGTGCTGGGTGTAAGAGAGAGAGAGTGGCATGTTAGGGCGCGGAAAGGGGGGGTGGGGGGGGGGGACCCCCCCATTAAAAAAATATTTGTTGATAAATCAAAAAAGATATTTATACAAAAATATTAATTTTTATTAGAAAAAAACATTTTTATTCATTAAATTAAATTAACAAATTTAATAAATTTATATTTTTAGTTCACCAATTTCACGTATATCCCGAATAATCACGATTTCGTTAATGTAAAAATAATACGATAATAGATACGATTTACTTTGTCAGAGGTTAAAGCGAGATAGAGTAGAAAATTCATCATATGGTCGATGTTTCTTCAAATACAGTATGAGGGCGCTGCGCTTCTATAAACCTTTGCGGTTTTACATTAATTAACGCTTTTGCGTGACACTTTACATGAACGTAACGTATTTACGTGATTTAATATAAAACAATATTATACATAGCTGTGAAACACACGCCCTCAAAAACAACACACGCGGCGCGCGCTATTAGCTACTTACCACCCCGAAAACGCATGCGCAATAGGCCACTTACCCAGCACGCATGAGAAAAATAAATAAGCACTTCAATTCTGAATGACAAATAAATATATAGGTATCTAATGTAGTTTGAGATGCAACTCTTACAAAATCAAAAATAATATCTGATAGAATCTTTCACCAACGTTATTTTAGATATATTTTAAACAAGATTTTAGAAATATTTCAGAAACGTTTCTTGAAAGATTCATATTCTTCCATGAATCTTTCGATCAAATCTTGCTGCAATCTTTTAACAATATTACAAATTAATATTTCACAAAATCATGAAAGAATGTTACAGAAACATTACATGAAATATTTCAAACCAATCTTCTAGGCGGACATATCAATATTTCAGAAACATTTCATATCAATTTTTCTGTTTTATTCCGAATCTTTCAATGAAATATTTCATGCTATGTGGGAAGTTATATGAAAAAGGACGTCATTGTTATTAAAAAATGACGTCATTTTTCCTTAACATTTAACATACTAAACGACGTCATTTTTTATCCTAATCCCTAACATACTAAATGACCTTATTTAAAACACCTTTTTATGTGTCAAGTAATATATTGGGAAAATATCGTCATTAGATATAATAAAAATTTTGAATGGAAAAGGACTTGTTTTTTGTTATTGCAATAAAGTCATTTTCGTTAAAAAAATGACCTCATTTTTATAACAATTATCTCATTTTTATAAAAATGTCTTTTTGGTGTAGCTATAGCGTCATTAACATTGTTTTTTATTAACTTACGAACGAGGATAAGCCATATTTATGAGTGCTGGTGTAGTATCCGTTTTACATTCATTCAAAATAATGATTCCTGATTCAGTAGTCTACTGATGAAATCTTCCATGAAATGTTTACGAAAGCTTCCTGAAGCCTTCAGCCCGAATGTTTCAGTCAAAAATTGCCAACATTTAGCTGCAAGGTAAATGCGGTCTTCCTTAGAGCTTCCTTAGGTCTTTCCCTGCAATAATTCATCAATCTTCCAACAGAATCTTCCTTGCAAGATTCACGAAAGCTTCCAGGATACTGAACCGGAATATTTCAGTGAAAATCTTGAATATTTCGCTGAAAGGCAAACGGAGTCTTCCATTCAAGCTTCTATGAAATATTTCGGTGCAATGATTCATCAATCTACCAACGGCATATTCCTTGGGAGCTTTGAGAAGCCTTCCACTAAAATGTTTCAATGACAATTTCCAATATTTCGCTGCAAGGTATACGAAGTCTTCCATTCAAGCTTCCATGAAATCTTTCAGTGCAATGATTCATCAATCTTCCAACGGAATCTTCCTTAGAAGGTTTACGGAAATTTCAAGGAGACTTAAGTCGGAATATTCCAGTGAAAATTTCGAACATTTCCCTGAAAGGAAAACAGAGTCTTCTATGAAGCTTCCATGAAATCTTTCGGTGCAATGATTGATCAATCTTCCAACGGAATCTTCCTTTGAAGGTTTACGGAAGATTTCAGAAGCCTTTCACTGAAATGTTTCAATGACGATTTCCAATATTTCGCTGAAAGGTAAACGGAGTCTTCCATTCAAGCTTCCATGAAATCTTTCGGTGCAATGGTTCATCAATCATCCAACGGAATCTTCCTTGAAAGGTTTACCGAAACTTTGAGAAGCCTTCCACCGAAATGTTTCAATGACAATTTCCAATATTTCGCTGGAAGGTAAACGAAGTCTTCCATTCAAGCTTCCATGAAATCTTTCGGTACAATGATTCATCAATCTTCCAATGAAATCTTCCTTAGAAGGTTTACGGAAACTTCAAGGAGACTTAAGTCGGAATATTCCAGTGAAAATTCCGAACATTTCCCTGAAAGGAAAACGGAGTCTTCTATAAAGCTTCCATGAATTCTTTCGGTGCAATGATTGATCAATCTTCCACCGGTATCTTCCTTGGAAGGTTTACAAAAGCTTTCAGGAGCCTTCCACTGGAATATTTCAATGACAATTTCCAATATTTCAAGAAAAGGTAAACAGAGTCTTCCATTCAAGCTTCCATGAAATCTTTTGGTGCAATGATTAATCAATTTTTCAACGAAAGCTTCCTTAAAAGGTTTACGGAAGCTTTTAGAAGCCTTCCACTGGAATGTTTTAATGACAATTTTAAATATTCCGCTGAAAGAGAAACGGAGTCTTCTATTCAAGCTTCCATTAAATCTTTTGGTGCAATGATTCATCAATTTTTCAACGGAATATTCCTTGAAAGGTTTACGGAAACTTCTAGGAGACTTAAGTCGGAATATTCTAGTGAAAATTCCAAACACTTTCCCAAAAGGAAAACAGATTCTCCTATAAAGCTTCCATGAAATCTTTCGGTGCAATGATTGATCAATCTTCCAACAAAATCTTCCTTGGAAGGTTTACGAAAACTTCTAGCAGACTTCAGTCGGAATATTCCGGTGAAAATTCCGAACACTTTCCCGAAAGGAAAACGGAGTTTTCTATAAAGCTTCCTCGAAATCTTTGGGTGCAATGATTGATCAATCTTCCAACGGAATCTTCTTTGGAACGTTTACGAAAGCTTTCGCAAGCCTCTTACTAAAATGTTTCAATGACAATTTCCAATATTTTTCTGGAAGGTGAACGAAGACTTCCTTTTAAGCTTCTATGAAATCTTTAAGTGCAATGATTGATCAATCTTCCAACAGAATCTTCCTTGGAAGGTTTACGGAAACTTCCAGGAGACTTAAGTCGGAATATTCCAGTGAAAATTCAGAACACTTTCCCAAAAGGAAAACAGAGTTTTCTATAAAGCTTCCATAAAATCTTCCAGTGCAATGATTGATCAATCTTCCAACGGAATTTTTCTTGGAAGGTTTACAGAGGCTTTTAGAAGCCTTGCACTGAAATGTTTCAATGACGATATCCAATATTTTGCTGGAAGGTAAACGGAGTCTTCCATTCAAGCGTCCATGAAATCTTTCAGTGCAATGATTAATCAATCTTTCAACGGAATCTTCCTTGAAAAGTTTACGGAAGCTTTTAGAAGCCTTTTACTAAAATGTTTTCATGACGAAATCTAATATTTTGCTGGAAGGTGAACGTAGTCTCCCATTCAAGCGTCCATAAATTTTTCAGTGCATTGATTAATCAATCTTCAAACGAAATCTTCCTCGGAAGGTTTACGGAAGCTCTTATAAGCCTTCAGCTAATGTTTTAATGACGATTTCTAATATTTTGCTAAAAGTAAACGGAGTCTTTTATTGAAGCTTCCATAAAATCTTTCGGTCCACTGATAAATCAATCTCCCAACAAAATCTTTCTTAGATGGTTTACGATAACTTCTAGGAGACTTTAGTCCGAATATTCCAGTGAAAATTCCGAACACCTTTTCGAAAGAAAAACGGAGTCTTCTATTAAGCTCCATGAATCCTTTCGGTGCAATGAATAATCAATCTTTCAAGGTAATCTTCTTTGGAAGGTTTACGGTAGCTTTCGGAAGCCTCCCACTGGAATGTTTCAATGACAATTTCCAATATTACGCTGAAAGGTGAACAATGTCTTCCTTTTAAGCTTTCATAAAATCTTTCGGTGCAATGATTCATCAATCTTCCACCGGAATCTTCCTTGGAAGGTTTATAGAAGCTTTCAGGAGCCTTCCGCTGTAAGGTTTTAATGACTATTTCCAATATTTTGTTGGAAGGTAAACGTAGTCTTCCATTCAAGCGTCCATGAAATTTTTCGGTGCAATGATTAATCAATCTTCCAACGGAATCTTCCTTGGAAAGATTACGAAAGCTTTTAGAAGCCTTTCACTGAAATGTTTCAATGACGATATCCAATATTTTGCTGGAAGGTAAACGGAGTCTTCCATTCAAGCTTTCATAAAATCTTTCGGTGCAATGATTTATCAATCTCCCAACGAAATCTTCCTTGGAAGGTTTACGAAAACTTTCAGGAGACTTAAGTCGGAATATTCCAGTGACAATTCCGTACACTTTCCCAAAAAGAAAACGGAGTCTTCTATAAAGCTTCCATGAAATCTTTTAGTGCAATGATTGATTAATCTTTCAACGGAATTTTCCTTGGAAGGTTTACAGAAGCTTTTAGAAGCCTTTCACTGGAATGTTTTAATGACAATTTCCAATATCACGCTAAAAGGTAAACGTAGTCTTCTATTCAAGCGTCCATTAAATCTTTCGGTGCAATGATTCATCAATCTTCTAACAGAATCTTCCTTTGAAGGTTTACGGAAGCTTTCAGAAGCCTTCCACTGAAATGTTTCAATGACAATTTCTATTATTTTGCTGAAAAGTAAACGGAGTCTTCCATTCAAGCTTCTATGAAATCTTTCGGTGCAATGATTTATCAATCTCTCAACGAAATCTTCTTTGGAAGCTCTACGGAAACTTCCAGGAGACTTCAGTCGAAATATTCCAGTGAAAATTCCGAACACTTTCCCGAAAGGAAAACGGAGTCTTCTCTAAAGCTTCCATGAAATCTTTCGGTGCAATGATTCATTAATCTTCCAACGGAATTTTCCTTGGAAGGTTTACAGAAGCTTTTAGAAGCCTTTCACTGGAATGTTTTAATGACGATTTCCAATATTTCGCTGAAAGGTAAACGGAGTCTTCCATTCAAGCTTCCATGAAATCTTTCGGTGCAATGATTTATCAATCTCTCAACGAAATCTTCTTTGGAAGGTCTACGGAAACTTCCAGGAGACTTAAGTCGAAATATTTCAGTGAAAATTCCGAACACTTTCCCGAAAGGAAAACGGAGTCTTCTATAAAGCTTCCATGAAATCTTTCGGTGCAATGATTCATCAATCTTCCAACGGAATCTCCCTTGGAAGGTTTACAGAAGCTTTTAGAAGCCTATCACTGAAATGTTTCAATGACGATATCCAATATTTTGCTGGAAGGTAAACGTAGTCTTCCATTCAAGCGGCCATAAATTTTTCAGTGCAATGATTAATCAATCTTCTAACAGAATCTTCCTTTGAAGGTTTACGGAAGCTTTCAGAAGCCTTCCACTGCAATGTTTTAATGACAATTTTCAATATTTCTTTAAAAGGTAAACGGAGTCTTTCATTCAAGCTTTAATGAAATCTTTCGGTGCAATGATTAATCAATCTTCCAACGGAATCTTCCTTGGAAGGTTCACGAAAACTCCCAGGAGACTTAAGTCGGAATATTCCAGTGAAAATTTCGAACATTTCCCTGAAAGGAAAACAGAGTCTTCTATAAAGCTTCCATGAAATCTTTCGGTGCAATGATTAATCAATCTTCCAACGGAATCTTCCTTGGAAGGTTTACGGAAGCTTCCAGAAGTTTTCCACTGGAATATTTTAATGACAATACCCAATATTTCACTGAAAGGTGAACGGAGTCTTCCTTTCAAGCTTCTATGAAATCCTTCGGTGCAATGATTCATCAATCTTCCACCGGAATCTTCCTTGGAAGGTTTACGGAAGCTTTCAGGAGCCTCCCACTGGAATGTTTTAATGACAATTTCCAATATTTCGCTGGAAGGTAAACGGAGTCTTTCATTCAAGCGTCCATGAAATTTTTTGGTGCAATGATTCATCAATCTTCCAACGAAATCTTCCTTGGAAGGTTTACGGAAGCTTTCAGAAGCCTTCTAATAAAATGTTACAATGACAATTCCCAATATTCAGCTGAAAGGTAAACGGAGTCTTCCATCCAAGCTCTTATGAAATCTTCCGGTGCAATGATTAATCAATCTTTCAACGAAATCTTTCTTGGAAGGTTTACGGAGGCTTTCAGGGTTTCTTTGTAGAAAGTTTCCTCTGCAATATTCCAGGAATATTTATGTTTTCTTCGATAAAGTTTTCATACATATTTTGATGAAATATTTAATCGGAATATTTCGGAATATTCCAATGATATCTTTCATGCTGTGTGGGTTATTGTGGCAAATTTATATAAATTAAAGTGTTTTTACTATTTCTAAAACTTAGTAATATTTACTTAGCACCTAATTTTAGTAATTTAAATTATTAACAACATAATTTTTTAGAAATGTGTATAATTATTATTCTTTCACAGCATGCTTCAACGTTATTTCATAAATGTTTCAGACAGACTTTCACTCTACCTTGTACTTAAAATCTTTATAAATAATTTACTTATTAGGAGAGTATTACAACTCTGGATCACGGATTTTGCTCGAACTGTGTGATAAGTTTCCAAATGCCAAAATATGAATGGAAACAGAATTTTAGACACCAACGCTTAATATTTCCCTAGTTATAGGCAATTAAAAAAATCACTAAAAAAGTTACTAGACTTCTAAACGCATATAGTTCTTTAGAATTCATAGCTAGAAGCTTTAAACCTTTTTAATATGAATGCTGAGCTCAAATCCTTTCGAATTCGTAGTTATAGCATGTCAAAATATTATTTTTTCTTAAAGATATAGTGTTATTAATATTAGACCCAATTTCAGCTTTTGTTATTAATTAATGTTTTAAAAAGAAAAATCAGGTCCAATGTTTATCACGCTGTAACTTTGGGAAAAAAAAATATTTTGACATGCTATAACTACGAATTTGAAAGGATTTGAGCTCAGCATTCATATTAAAAAGGTTTAAAGCTTCTAGCTATGAATTCTAAAGAACTATATGCGTTTAGAAGTCTAGTAACTTTTTTAGTGATTTTTTTTAATTGCCTATAACTAGGGAAATATTAAGCGTTGGTGTCTAAAATTCTGTTTCCATTCATATTTTGACATTTGGAAACTTATCACACAGTTCGAGCAAAATCCGTGATCCAGAGTTGTAATACTCTCCTAGTTAGTAAAATTTTTAAAAATTTCTATTATAATTTTTAAAATCAAATTTTATATCATGCAATCATCATATAATATGAATATAATCAGAAAATCATAAGATACATTTTTACAAATTTTTTATTGAATTTTTTGTTAATAAAAATAAATTAATTAATTATGTTTTATAGAAAAAAAAAATTTCTGAACCGCCTGGACAATCTATAAAATACATTCTATTTTTTGTTATTTATCATTAGATTAAGAATAAGTTTTAGATTCACATTAAATTGACCAAAGATTCGATCAAACATTTTTTATACTGTATTCAACATTTTCGCTTAAAAATGCATTTTACTCTTCTATATTATCTTGATTTTGTCCAAAATCTTTACTTATATCTTTTAATATTAAAACATTTTATAATTATTTAAAAGTGCTTTATTTTCTTTAAAATCTTCATTAAAAATATTTTTATATTCTACCCAAATTATATTACCTTAAATATTTTTACATAATAGAAAACTTGGAAAAAAATTATCGTGATTGTATAGTAGTATTGGTTGACATGATTCATCAAATATATTCGAAATTTCTGTTTCATGCTTTATTAAGCCCATAGTTGTAACTTCTTCTTCGTATGTAATACATGACAATTTTTTGTAAGAAATGTATGTATTCAAAAGATGTTGCACTTTTTACTGTTTAATATTAATTTATTAAGAAATCTTTTACTATTTCTTGATGATACTACATTTAGTCTATTAATTGCTACACTTTTTACTTTCAATTGTTTTCTGTAAGACTTGCTTTTGAATTGAAAATATAATATTAATAATATTAATATTCTGGTATATTAATATATTTAATTTTCCTGGTAAAATAATTTCTTATTTCAATTAAACTATGCTGTTAACGTAGTTTTTCAATTGTTCAAGGCTAACGTTACATCGTTTCCGCCAAAAATTATATTTTGTTGATTTTTAGTATGTATACTTAAATTTGTTACTTATAGATTCATTATTTTCTTCTATTTTATCATAATTTTTTATTGTTATTTTATTTTCTGATAAAAATAAATATATTATTATATTTAGTTGAATCATTAGTTTTACAATACAATATGTACTGATGAATTAAAAATTATTCATAAAAGTTTAAAATATAAGGTGATGCAGAGACTTATCTAAAAATATTCATAAAATATATTGAAATATACAAGAATGATATTACACTAGAATGTAATCACTTATATCCTTACAACTAATTGTGTAATTAATATTCAATACTATTAACAGGTATTGCCTGTTAATGTAAAAACAATGAGTTGTACATATTAAAATGTCATAATAAAAAACATTAAAACAAAAAAAAATTTTGAAGTAAAAAAATTATGTTTTTGTATGGGAGGTCGTGAGGGGCTTGCATAGATTTTATATTAAAAAAATAATGTTAATTTCTGTGAAAATTATTCTATAAATTTTATAAAAATTACATTAAGTAACTAAAATAAACTAAAAATAAATTTTCGTATAATATAAGAACAAACATTTTTTATTTTCCATACCTGAGGAAAAATAAAATTTAATAGCACTTTCGATTGAGTTTTCACTATCATAATTTTCATTATCATTTATTTCATTTTCATCTACTTCATTTTCAGAATTTATTTTACTTTTACTACTTTCATTTTCTAAATTTAATTCAATGTAATTTTCATCATTTTGTTCAGTACAAATTAATTCCGTATCTTCTTCAATCACTTTAACATGTCTGGTATTTATAAGTTTATTATCAATCAAAAGTCTATAACCATTATGTGTATAACCTACGAGTATACCCTGGAAGAAAATTAACCATATTGTAGGCATAATTGCTGGTCAACAAATGTTAAAATGGCACTTATCTAGAAATTCTAGAAATGATATAAAAAAAATTTCTAGATAAGTGTCATTTTAACATTTGTTGACCAGCAATTATACTTAAGATATGGTCAATTTTCTTCCAGGGTACCTAATTTAGCTTTATCGTCCCATTTACTTTTTCTTAATACTTCTGGTACCTTTACAAAAACTTTGTTTCTATATATTTTCAAATGTTTTACATCAGGTTTTGATTTTGAAAGTATTTCATATGGAGTTTTATTTTCATGTGTGTTGGCTATTGTACGGTTTTTTAAATAAGAATCTGTTTTCATTACTTCTGGCCGAAACCTTATTGGTATCTTGGCTTCTCTTACACGGGAAAAAGTATGCAGGCCCGTAGACACTGCCATCTAAACCCGTTGCGCACTGTGCTATTAGCATCGTTAGGTGGCGTGTGTGCATGTTTTTTCGATGCTTTGCGCACGGTGCGAAGCCATGCATGCACCGCAAAACGGGGTGCGAGTATTTCAAAGCAGCAACTACAACCATGCAGAACCTAGTAAGACGCTGCATGAACGCCACCTAACGATGCGTATCTCAGATTGCAGTGTCTACGAGCCTGCACACTTTTTTCCGTGTACTAAACATCTGCCTATATTCATGGCTGATCTATTAAATCTTTCCGCTACTCCATTTAATTCATGGACGTAGGTTGGACAAGGTAATAATTCAATTTCTTTATATTTAATAAATTTATAAATTTCTTGATTAAAATACTCTTTACCATTATCACGTTGTAGCTTTTTTACTCTTTTATTAAATTGATTTTTAACCAAATTTACGTATTCTATAAAACATCCTGCTTTTTCAGCTTTACTTTTAATACAATAAACTCTACTACGTTTACTATAATCGTCTATAAACGTTAAAAATATCTTTCTCCACCATAACCAGCTGTGCTGTGTGGACCATTTAAATCTGTATGAATTAATTCTAAAATTTCAGTAGATCTAGTTTTCTTATTTTCAAACGGTACATTCCCAAGCGGAAATAATCTGCCGTTAATAACTAATAATAATTATATACAACGAAAAATAATTTTAAAAAAAAGTTATTATTTTTTATTATTTGTTATAAAAGTGTAGATTTTGGACTGTAATAACTGTTTATAATAGTTATTAATAATTATTTTACATTTATAACAGTTGATAAAAGTTATTATCAGTTATTATTTTTTATTATCTTTTTCAGCATGGTAAGTATATGCATAAAGTAAACCGTAAGTAAAAATTATTATCGGTTATTATTTTTTTTTTCTTTTTCAATCTAAGAGTTACTAATAATTATTTTCTATTTATAAAAGTTAATAGAAGTTATTATTAGTTATTATTTTTTATCATGTTTTTCGGTATGGAAGGTATACATATAAAGCAAACGTTGAATAAAAGTTATTATCAGTTATTATTTTTTTTATCGTTTTTGGTATGGAAGGTATATATACATATAAAGCCAACGTTAAATAAAAGTTATTAATATTATTTTTAGTAATTTTTATTAATTTTTTTATTAATTTTTTGAATTTTAAAGGTGTTCACTTGAAGGAAACGATAAAAAAAAAGTTATAATTATTTTTTCATTAGATTTTAAAAATTGTTAAAAATTGTTTTTGATTATTGAAAGTAAGTAGATAGGTAAGGATATAATTGATTCAAAAAGAATTTTCATTTTTATTTTTACATAAAAACTTTTATATAAAAATATAAGTCTTATTTTACAATTATAAAAGAAGTTTTATTTTGTATTTACAATCTCAACGCTAACATATAATACGATTTACTTATCAAATCTTAATTAATGCAGCGACCAAGAGCACCTTTAAAAATTGAGCTTAAATAATAATCATCATTACATTTTGTTATTATACAAGGCCGGTGTAGCATGGTATACTTAAGACATTGAATTTCGCCATGAAAGAGTGAACATTTTTTTAAATTTATGACTTCTTTCACATCAGTGTCATTAACAAATGAAACCGGTACAAGTTTTAATAATTTAAAGAAAATATAAACATCACAGTTATCGTCGTATTTAATCAAATATATAGAACTAATGATTCCGAATCTACTATCTTTCGTTTGAAAAATAGAATCATTAGTTTTTTCCCTTTTTGAATAATAACAAGATGTGTATCTACAACTTTGATATATAATTTTATTGTATTTTTTACATTCAGTAATTTTATTAATATTTATAAAGAAACGAAGGCACGAAATTTCTTTTTGGTTAGAATGTGACGTTTTGCACATCCTACTAGTGTATAATCACCTATTTTTACTACTTCCTTTAATCTTTTACTGTTCAGTTGATCAACAAAATCTTTCGTTTCTTGAGAAATAAAGCTTTCCGTTTCTAATTGTGGAATTTGTTGATAAGTTAATAGTCTAATAACTATTTCTTTAGCGATGTGGTAATTACTTTTCTTCATTTCAAGTAAATTTTTATTATGGCTTTCGAAGGGAAAAGTATTGCTTGCCCATAGTGGTCCCCAATTCTCGACAGTATCAGTTAAATGTAACAGTAAATGTACATTGTAGTACATATACTTATCTCCGAAAAATATACCAAAATAAAAAACAAATTCTATTAATAAAATTTTTGAAATCTTTAGTTCATGTGGTGATATGCTATCTTGTAGAAGAGTATTTAAAGCTGAGATAAACATTGCAAGATGATTTAGATATTTTCTAGGTAGAAGACCTTTTTGGCTTGGTAAAGCACCGAATAAAATCCAAATGAGCCAATCAGAAGCTGATAAAAAATAATAAAAAATAAAAACTAATAATAACTTTTATTCTAGGTTTGGTTTAGCGTATGATTTCCAAATTGAAAAAGCTAATATAAAATAATAAAAAATAATAAGAAATTAAAACAAAAAATAAAAAATAATAACTATTTTAAACTTTTATTACAGTCCGAAATCTAGACATTTTAAATTGTTAATATCAGTTATTATTTTTTATCATTTTTTATTTCAGAATGTGATTTCTGCCTGGGTTATTACCGAATATTTACATTTTCAAAAATTTTCGAATTAGTGAATAATTTAATGTTATTAATAAGTATTTACAATTATTTATAGTTATTTGCAGTTATTTACAATTTTTTACAGTTATTTACAGTTATTTATAATTATTTACAATTATTTACAATTTTCCATAGTTTTTTACAATTATTTACAGTTATTCACATTTTTAAAAATTTACGCCTATACATAAAATTATTGAATAAATTCGTGAAAATTTTCGAAAATGTAAATAACTGCAAATAATTGTAAAAAACTATAAATAATTGTAAGTAACTGTAAATAATTGTGAAAAAAGTGAATAAATGCAAATAACTGTAAATAAGTGTTAATATCAGTTAATAAGTGTAAATAACAGATAACTGTAAATGAGTGTAAATAACAGTAAATAATTGTAAATAATTGTAAATAACTGTTGTTTATGTCTCAATTCCCACATTTTTTAACACTTTTTTTACAGTTATTTACATTTATTTACATTTATTTACATTTATTTACAGTTATTAACAGTTATTTACAATTATATCCAAAAATTTTTTCCATATGGTTAACCACGTTTTTTCTATTTTATCAACCACGTTTTTTTTTGTTTTTTTGAACCACATTCTTTTATTTTATTTCACGCATTCTAACCTCAAAATCGCAATTTATTTTCTCTTTTTCGGCTCTCAAGCGAGAAAATATATTATGAAACTGATGTGTAAAGACTTTTTTATGAAACTCGTTACAGCCCTCGCCTCCGGCTCGGGCGGTAAACTTCTCGTTTCGTAAATAAAGCCTTTACACACCCGTTTAATAATGTACTATTTTATCTTGACCACGTTTTCTCGTTTTTACTTAACCACGTTTTATTTAATTTTTTCTTGCCAACGTTTTCTTATTTTTTCTTCAACCATGGACTGCTACCATGTTGGGAATAGAGGTTTTGTGTTCCGGGATCGAAAAGAAAACACTTTTATTTATTTATCAAATTGGTTGATATGTATAACAAATTATATTAAGTACAGTAATGTTCTTTCTATTGATAAATGGCTGAGCTTTACTTTACATATGCTATTGTAAAGAGTTTGCCTTTATCGTTACATGGCGCTTGCTAGACTCTGTTCAACAGACTGCTTGAGCTCGACTAGAGCCTCTCTTTCTCAGCTGATTTGCTGAATCGTATGTATAGTCGAGTACGCATTTACCAACGGATGGCTATACACATACAAAGGAAAGACGCAACATATACATATTACAACAAAATCCATGTCTAGATCATCTGGAATTTCGTTTAATATCGTGAAAATTTCTAAATTGACATAAGTATGTTCGATACAATTTTCAAATCCTTTTGAAAATAACAAAATTTGAAACCATGTAAAATTAAAGCATTTTCGCTCTGATATTAAATTTATTTTACCAAAATTCTTGTAACAGTTAAAAAAATTTGTTCAGCCAAAAAAATGACTAAATACAGCAAGAATTGTATCTTTTTGTACAGCTTTTATAAAACAACAAACGTCTTTAAAAAAAAATGAAATTCATAGAAAGATTGCTTTATTTATAATGCTTCTTTAAATGCTTTTCTTGGAATTTCTTCACAAACTATATTTACCAAGTTATTGCAATTTTCTCTCTGAGTGATCCTGAATTTACGGACAGCACCGTAAATATTTGTTATACTTCGGAAAGCTTGCATATATACTATTCTGTATCAGTCTGTAGTCTCCAACTCGTATTTTAAATTTACAGTTAGTGACCATTAACATTTTATATACTCAGCAGTTGACTTTACTACCGACAAGTTTTGCGTGCAATTGTATTCTTATCCCCACACAGCATAAAAGAATTTTGAAATCATTTCATGAAATATTACAAGTAATAATACGTTGAATGCATTACAAAAGAACTTGAAAAGATAATTATATTCTTTTGAAAAAAATTTATAAAATAATACACAGGAAGATTACAAAGTCTTTACAAAAATAATACCAAAAAGGAAACGAAAGTTAAGACATAAAATATTACACGAATCCTTACTAAAAGGACTTTGAGAGGACTTCTTGAAAAAAAAAAGGAACTCAGAAATCTTCCAACGATTCAAGTCACAAAATAATTAAGAAAGATTTTCGGAATGATCTTAGGTATTCTTTCACCGAATCATTTCAAGATTTATTCAAAAAGCTTTCATGAAATAATTCATGCAATATTTTGGTAAAGTCTCAAGAAATCATACATGAAATAATTTTGAAATCTTTTTGAAATATTTTATGAAATAACTTATGATGAGAATAAAAGTTATTACATGAATCCTTACTAAAAGGACTTTGAAAAGACTTCTTGGAAGGAAACAAGAAAGAACTCACAACTCTTTCGAAGGTTCCAGTCGTAAAATAATTCAGAAAGGTTTTCGAAATAATCTAAGTTATTCTTTCACCGAACAATTTCAATATTTTTCCAAAATGCTTTAACGTAATAATTTCATGTAAGATTTTCGTAAAATCTCACGAATTCTTACATGAAATAATTAAAAAATTTTTTTGAAATAATTCATGAAAAAACTTATCATAACGAAAAAGTTATTACATGAATCCTTACTGAAAGTACTTTGAAAAAACTTCTTGAAAGAAAAAAAGGAAGAACTCAGAACTCTTTCGAAGTTTCCAGTCGTAAAATAATTTAGAAAGATTTTAAGAATGATCTAAGGTATTCTTTCACCGAATCATTTCGAGATTCTTTCAAAAAGCTTTCATAAAATAATTCATGCAATATTTAAATAAAGTTTTAACAAATTATACATGACATAATTTTGAAATCTTTTTGAAATAATTCATGAATTAACTTATGATGAGAATAAAAGTTATTGCATAAATCCTTACTGAAAGGACTTTGAAAAGTCTTCTTGAAAGGAAACAAGAATGAATCCAGAAATCTTTCGAAGTTTCCAGTCGTAAAATAATTTAGAAAGATTTTTAGAATGATCTAAGGTATTCTTTCACCGAATCATTTCGAGATTCTTTCAAAAAGCTTTCATAAAATAATTCATGCAATATTTCAATAAAGTCTTAAGAAATCATACATGAAATAATTTTGAAATCTTTTTCAAATATTTTATAAAATAACTTATGATGAGAATAAAAGTTATTACATAAATCCTTACTGAAAGGACTTTGAAAGGACTTCTTGAAAGGAAACAAAAAAGGACTCAGAACTCTTCCGAAGTTTCCAGTCGTAAAATAATTTAGAAACATTTTCGGAATGATTTAAGTTATTCTTTCACCGAATCATTTCGAGATTCTTTCAAAAAGCTTTCATAAAATAATTTATGCAATATTTCAATAAAGTCTTAAGAAATCATACATGAAATAAATTTAAAATCTTTTCGAAATATTTCATGAAATAACTTATAATGAAAATAAAAATTATTACATGAATCCTTACTAAAAGGACTTTGAAAAGTCTTCTTGAAAGGAAACAAGAAAGGACTCAGAACTCTTTCGAAGGTTCCAGCCGTGAAATAATTCAGAAAAATTTTCGAAATAATCTAAGTTAATCTTTCACCGAACAATTTCAATATTCTTCCAAAAAGCTTTAACGTAATAATTTCATGTAAGATTTTCGTAAAATCTCACGAATCCATACATGAAATAATTTTAAAATTTTTTTGAAATATGTTATGAAAGAACTTATCATGACGATAAAAGTTATTACATGAATCCTTACCGAAAGTACTTTAAAGAACTTCTTGAAAGGAAACAAAAAAGAACTCTGAAATCTTACGAAGGTTTTAATCATAAAATAATTAAGAAGGATTTTTGGAATGATCCAAGGTATTCTTTCACAAAATTATTTCAAGATACATTCAAAAAGCTTTCATAAAATAATTCATGCAATATTTCAATAGAGTCTTAAGAAATAATACATAAAATAATTTTGAAATCTTTTTGAAATATGTTATAAAATAACTTATGATGAGAATAAAAGTTATTACATGAATCCTTACTAAGAGGACTTTAAAAGGACTTCTTGAAAGGAAACAAGAAAGGACTCAGAACTCTTTCGAAGGTTCCAGCCGTAAAATAATTTATAAAGATTTTTGGAATGATTCAAGGTATCCTTTCACCGAAACATTTTAAAATTCATTCAAAAAGCTTTCATGAAATAATTCATGCAATATTTTGGTAAAGACTCAAGAAATCATAAATGAAATAATTTAAAAATTTTTTTAAATTAATTTATGAAATAACTTAGGATGGGAATGAAAGTTATTGCATAAATCCTTACTTTGAAAAGACTTCTTGATAGGAAACAAGAGAGAATTCAGAAATCTTTCAAAGTTTCCAGTCGTAAAATAATTTAGAAACATTTTCGGAATGATCTAAAGTATTTTTTCACCGAATCATTTCGAGATTCTTTTAAAAAGCTTTCATAAAATAATTCATGCAATATTTCAATAAAGTCTTAAGAAATCATACATGAAATAATTTTGAAATCTTTTTCAAATATTTTATAAAATAACTTATGATGAGAATAAAAGTTATTACATGAATCCTTACTGAAAGTACTATGAAAAGACTTCTTGGAAGAAAACAAGAGAGAACTCAGAAATCTTTCGAAGGATCCAGTCGTAAAATAATTTATAAAGATTTTTGGAATGAATCAAGGTATTTTTACACCAAATTATTCCAAGATTCATTCAAAAAGTATTCATCAAATAATTTATGCAATATTTTGGTAAAGTCTTAAGAAATCATACATGAAATAAATTTGAAATCTTTTCGAAATATTTCATGAAATAACTTATAATGAAAATAAAAATTATTACATGAATCCTTACTAAAAGGACTTTGAAAAGACTACTTGAAAGGAAGCAAGAAAGAACTCAGAAATCTTGTAACGATTAAAATCAGAAAATAATTCAGAAAGATTTTTGGAATGATCTAAGGTATTCTTTCACCAAATCATTTCAAGATTCTTTTAAGAAGCCTTTATGTAATAATTCATGCAATGTTTTGGTAAAGTCGAACGAAATCTTCCTTGAAAAAATTTTGAAATCTTTTTGAAATATTTCATGGGATAACTTATGATGAGAATAAAAATTATTACATAAATCCTTACTGAAAGGACTTTGAAAAGACTACTTGAAAGGAAACAAGAAACAACTCTGAAATCTTCCAATGATTAAATTCAGAAAATAATTTAAAAAGATATTTGGGATGATCTAAGGTATTCTTCCACCAAATCATTTTAAGATTCTTTCAAAAAGCATTCATGTAATAATTCATGCAATATTTTGGTAAAGTCTTAAGAAATCATACATTAAATATTTTTAAATCTTTTTGAAATGATTTTTGACGCCCTAAAGCGCCCTGTTTTTTTCCCTTTTTATTTTTATAATTTGTATTTTCATTTAATTTATTTTCTTATTTTTTCATTACGATTTGTTATATTTTTTAATATTTAATTATTTAAAAAATTTTTTAATTTTAATTTATTATTATTATTTATTTATTCAATTATTTATTTGCTTTCAAAGTAATTATTTCTTTTAAATAATATATTTTTATTTTTAGTTATAGTAAGCGCGTGACCTATGTACAAGGTTGTATATAGGTCAACGCACAACTGGCTTACAGCGCGCGAGGCAACCTCACAGCGCGCTTACTATGTCTTAATATTTAAGCATATAAGAGCGAACGAGACGGAGGAATAAAACTCCGAAACTTTGTAAAGCCTGTAAGCGCGCGCAACCTTAAAAGCTCCCCACTATAGTAAGAGAGATGGAGAGAAGCTCGGTGCGTATAGAAGCCCGAGTCTCGCTGACTCACGCGCCTTATTCTTGAATCGACTCAGACCGGTAACAATTGGGATATACAAGCGCTTAGGCTTAACGTCCTTTGTTTACCTGAGTTGACATTTAATCAAGAACCTAATATTAATTTCTTGGCCGTAGAATATTTTTCGCTTAGCAATTGGGACATACAAGCGCTTAAGCTTAACGCCCTTTGCTTTTCAAAGCGAAAAATTAAAATAAACTTAATGAACCGATAACAATTGGGACATATAAGCGCCTAAGCTTATCGCCCTTTGTTATCTAAGGTTTTGATTGAAAAAGAAATTCGAATTGAGCTCTATTTAACTCTGGGGACATACAAGCGCTCTAGGCTTAACCCCCCAGGTTAATATTAAGAGCCTTCAAATAAAATAAATTGAGCTTACATCTTTAAAGAGCTTCTCTTTTTCTCTCACCGGAGAGTTTTCTTTTTTTTTATTTTGTAATTACATACCCATATTTTTGCTTAAAATAAAAGAATATATTTATTATAATATATACTTTCTTTTATTATTAAAAATAATAATACATTAAATACTAACAAAGGAAACGCCTAGCTTTATTAATAAGCTGGCGTTTCATTAACAAAATATTTAACAGCTACCCTCCAATCTGGACTATTGCCCGAACGGAGCTTGTGTAGTTTGTTAAAAAGGGACCTAGCAGCTACACTCCAATCCGGCCTACTGCCCGAACGGAGCTTTTCGTAGTTTGCTAGTAAAGTATTTAATAGCTACCCTCCAATCTGGCCCACTGCCCGAACGGAGCTTGCGTAGTTTATTAAATACATTAAAGAAAATTATACAAGTCGCGTACATAAAATTAAAAATCTATCGCGTTTATATTATACGCTAATTAATCTAGCATCGAATTTGGACCATAATTTATTTTTTTTTAAAAGTAACTATTACCCATTTGGGTACGTTACAGATTCATGAAAAAACTTATCTTGACGAAAAAGTTATTACATGAATCCTTACTGAAAGTACTTTGAAAAGACTTCTTGATAGAAAACAAGAGAGAACTCAGAAATCTTTCGAAGGATCCAGTCGTAGAATGATTTAGAAAAATTTTCGGAATGATCCAAGGTATTTTTTCGCCAAATCATTCCAATATTCATTCAAAAAGCATTCATCAAATAATTTATGCAATATTTTGGTAAAGTCTTAAGAAATCATACATGAAATAAATTAACTATTACCCACTTGGGTACGTTACAACTGGCGATCCAGCCAGGATTAGTTTTGTAAAATTTAAACGCAAAAAATATATACGTTTTAATATATACGTGATTAAAATGATACAAGACCTCGCGATAGATAGTTTCGTGCAGTCGCAAATTGCCGAGCTATTTGCACGTATCGGACGCGTTGAAGGCCTTGATGCCGATCGTTGGGATACGGTGTCTGTATTAACTGATAACGTAGAATTTTCACGCAAACAAAATATTAAATTGATCGATACCGTGGATAAACAAGCGCGAAAAATCGAGAATTTAAAAAATACAAATAAAGCTTTATGCGAAGCCGTGAGACGTCTGGCGAATAAGAAAGAAAATATTTGTGATCGTTTAGGCATTTTTACGAGTGTCGCGATTAAAAACTTTGCTAATTATAAAATAAAAAATGAAGAGCTTGATAATAAATTAAATGAGTTTACTGCTCAAATTGCGAAATTAACTTTAAATTAACTAATAACATAAAATATAAATCAAAAAATTTCTTTCTATGTTAAATAAAATAAGCTCGGGTCTTAAATAAATCAATACCATAAAAATTTAAAATTAATTAATAAAGTGAAAAAAAATCTTTTCATGATGTCGCACGCAAAGAAAATTCTTCGTGCACGTTACCAGGACATTCAAACGTCTTTGTGAGATGATAGTATATCTAAGGATAGTAAAAAGCATCTCGAGTGGCAAGCGGCGGTTTCTGAGGAATTTAAAACCTTAGAGGAACGCCAAGATGCCCTAGACAAAAAGGTAATCGATCTTAATAAAACTGTTGATGAATTGCCTGAGAAATCCGCGCATAGATGCGATGAAAAATTCGATTCTTTAACTAATACGTTAAAAAAGGTTCAAGATGATATTGAAAAATTAAACAATAAAATTAATTCGCTTGAGAATAAAAACAAAGAAGTAACTAAAGAAAACGATAAATTAAAAGATACCTTAAACGGAATAATTAAACGTTTAGACAATAACGCCGATTTAACCGCGTTAAAGAAATATTGCTTGGAGCAAATTGATGATGCCGCGTCTAAAAGTGATAAAGACATTAAAAAACTCGAAAATAGAATTGAGAATATCACTCATATGACCCCTGACGGTACTAGTACACCAATTAATAAAGCGACTCGTAAAATAAACATCGATTTACCTAAATTCAAAGGGCTAGATACAGAAAGCCCGATGAAATTCTTGCACGAGTTAAATAAATACATAGAATTCGTTAAGCCAAACTTACACGAATTAATATGTATTATTTCACAGACTCTCGAGGACTCAGCGAAAAGCTAGTGGTTCCTTGAGCAAGATAAAGTTGAAGATTTCAAGGATTTTGTAAATCGATTTAAACAGAGGTACTGAAATTCCAGTATTCAGCGCACCGCGAGGCGTAAAGTCGAGTTCGGTAGATATACACCCGGGGGAAAGTTAACACGCGTTGATTACGCGATTGAAATGTTCGGTTTAGCAAAAGAACTAGAAATTGACGAAACCGAGCAAGATTTCATCAATCGAATAACTGATCATTCCCACACAGCATGAAAGAATTTTGAAATAATTTCATGAAATATTACAAGAAATAATAAGTTGAAAGCATTTAAAAAGAACTTAAAAAGATAACTATATTCTTTTGAAAAGAATTTATGAAATAATACACAGAAAGATTACAAAGTCTTTACAAAAATGATACCAAAAAGGAAACGAAGCTTAAGACATGAAATATTACACGAATCCTTACTGAAAGCACTTTGAGAGGACTTCTTGAAAGGAAACAAGAAAAAACCCAGAAATCTTCCAGCGATTCAAGTCATAAAATAATTTAGAAAGATTTTCGGAATGATCTAAGGTATTCTTTCACCGAATAATTTCAATATTCTTCCAAAAAGCTTTAACGTAATAATTTCATGTAAGATTTTCGTAAAATCTCACGAATCCTTACATGAAATCATTTAAAAATCTTTTTGAAATAATTCATGAAAGAACTTATCATGACGAAAAAGTTATTACATGAATCCTTACTGAAAGTACTTTGAAAAGACTTCTTGAAAGAAAACAAGAAAGAACTCAGAAATCTTACTAAGGTTCTAATCATAAAATGATTTAGAAAGATTTTCGGAATGATCGAAGGTATTCTTTCACCGAATCATTTAAAGATTCATTCAAAAAGCTTTCATGTAATAATTCATGCAATATTTTGGTAAAGTCTTAAGAAATCATATATGAAATAATTTTGAAATCTTTTTGAAATAATTCATGAAAGAACTTACCATGACGATAAAAGTTATTAAATGAATCCTTGCTGAAAGTACTTTGAAAGAACTTCTTGAAAGGAAAGAAGAAAGAACTCAGAACTCTTTCGAAGTTTCCAGTCGTAAAATAATTCAGAAAGATTTTCGGAATAATCTAAGTTATTCTTTCACCGAATAGTTTCAATATTCTTCCAAAAAGCTTTAACGTAATAATTTCATGTAAGATTTTCGTAAAATCTTACGAATCCTTACATGAATTAATTTAAAAATTTTTTTGAAATAATTCATGAAAGAACTCACATGACGGAAAAGTTATTACATGAATCCTTACTGAAAGTACTTTGGAAAGACTTCTTGAAAGAAAACAAGAAAGAACTCAGAAATCTTTCGAAGGACCCAGTCGTAAAATAATTTATAAAGATTTTCGGAATGATCCAAGGTATTTTTTCACCGAATCATTTCGAGATTCTTTCAAAAAGCTTTCATAAAATAATTCATGCAATATTTAAATAAAGTTTTAACAAATTATACATGACATAATTTTGAAATCTTTTTGAAATAATTCATGAATTAACTTATGATAAGAATAAAAGTTATTGCATAAATCCTTACTGAAAGGACTTTGAAAAGTCTTCTTGAAAGGAAACAAGAATGAATCCAGAAATCTTTCGAAGTTTCCAGTCGTAAAATAATTTAGAAAGATTTTTAGAATGATCTAAGGTATTCTTTCACCGAATCATTTCGAGATTCATTCAAAAAGCTTTCGTGAAATAATTTATGCAATATTTTGGTAAAGTCTTAAGAAAACATACATGAAATAATTTTGAAATCTTTTTGTAATATTTCATGAAATAACTTATAATGGAAATAAAAATTATTATATGAATCCTTACTGAAAGGACTTTGAAAAAACTACTAGAAAGGAAACAAGAAACAACTCAGAAATCTTCTAACGATTAAAATCAGAAAATAATTTAGCAAGATTTTTGGGATGATCTAAGGTATTCTTTCACCAAATCATTTCAAGATTCTTCTAAAAAGCATTTATGTAATAATTCATGCAATGTTTTGGTAAAGTCCCACGAAATCTTCCATGAAAACATTTTGAAATCTTTTTGAAATATTTCATGATATAACTTATGACGAGAATAAAAGTTATTATATGAATCCTTACTGAAAGGACTTTGAAAAGACTTCTTGAAAGAAAACAAGAAACAACTCTGAAATCTTCCAACGGTTAAACTCCGAAAATAATTTAGAAAGATTTTTCGGATGATCTAAGGTATTCTTTTACCAAATCATTTCAAGATTCTTTCCAAAAGCATTCATGTAATAATTCATAAAATATTTTGGTAAAGTCTTAAGAAATCATACATGAAATAATTTTGAAATCTCTTTGAAATATTTCATGAATTAACTTATGATGAGAATAAAAGTTATTACATAAATCCTTACTGAAAGGACTTTGAAAAGACTTCTTGAAAGGAAACAAGAAAGAACTCAGAACTCTTTTGAAGGTTCCAGTCGTAAAATAATTCAGAATGATTTTTGGAATGATCTAAGGTATTCTTTCACCGAATCATTTCGAGATTCTTTAGAAATAATTTTAAAATCTTTTTGAAATAATTCATAAAAGAACTTATCATGACGAGAATAAATGTTATTACATGAATCCTTACTGAATGGACTTTGAAAGGACTTTTTGAAAGAAAACTTGAAATATAACAGAATCATTTAGAAATATTTTTGGGATTAGTGTATAATTTATCCGCTTGATGGCGGTATCTCTTACTCTCGCGAGCGCTAAGAGTGCTTCCCGTTTCATATATAAGGAAAATAAAAATCTAAAATGGATACTATAAATTGTTATGCGTGCGATGTCTGTGTTATGATAACTTCGATTTCAACCGCTGTGAAACTATTCGTAATCCTATAAATAATTATATTATCATATCCGTTATATATATATATATATATATATATATATATATATGTGTGTATGTGTGTGTGTGTGTGTGTATTAATTCTAAATTGATTCTTAAATAATACAGGAAAGAATAAAGTTTCTACAACTTTACACATCTCTCAACTAAAGATATATGAAAAGATTAATGCATTATTACAAAAAAGAATTCATGTATTCTTACAGAATTCTTTCATTGAAAGGATTCTGTAATGATTCTATGTCCAGGGTATATTCCTTTTAGAAATAATACAATGAAATATTTTTAAAATATTTCATATCATTCTTACAGAATCCTTTCAATGGAAGATGTATGAAAAGATTTACGAATTATTACCAAAAGAATTCATGGATCCTTACAGAATTCTTTCATTGAAAGGATTTTGAAATGTCTTGTGAATTCTTTATGAAATATTTTTTTGTATTATTTTTAAAAGAATAATACCTCGGACATAGAATTATTTCAGAATCCTTTCAGTGAAATATTTCTAAAAGATTGTAGTCCTTTCATGAATCCTTTCAGAATCCTTTCAAAGTCCTTTCATGCTGTATGGGATTACGATCGAGTAGTGAGACACGCGATTATTGGCAGAAATGTCAAAGAAAAAGCTGAATTATTTAAAATCTTAGCTGATTTCGATGACGACGACAAAAAAGAAAAAGTTAAAGTCTTCTCTTTAAATAAACCGTCACTCAATCAAGAAACGGATAAAAAGCCAAGCGTATTTAATAAGCCCTGGCAATTCATGAACGTAAATACGTTGCAAGCTTCGGGAACGAAAAAAAATCCTAGTAAAAAGGAATCAACCGCGAATAAAGAAAAAGCTCACGTAGATTCGCGTAATAAAAGTCAGAAGGATAATGATGTCATCGAAGATTTATTAAAAATTAATTTGAAAGAGACGCCAATTCCGAATAAATGTACCATCTTGGGAAACGCAAAGTAGTTGCATCTCGTTTCTCGGGTAAAAAATTAAATTCATCGCGTGGTGCAACTAAAGTAAATAAAAAACCTAAAACTAAGTTAAATTATAATATAAAATTTAATAAATTAAAAAAACCCCATTATGATTTAACTAAATTGAATAATAAATTATCAGACGAAAACATAATTGCTTCGATTTTAAACGATCCTCGCGAAGATTTATTATATGATATTAATCCAGGAGAATCAAACGCAAACGTCATACACTGTCCGGAAATAACTATTGAAATAGAAAACGTTTTGACTAAAGTCTTGATAGATACCGGAAGTGAGATAACGTGCATTTCTGAAGAATATTATTATTCTAACTTAAATAAATTTAAAGACAAGCCGATTCTACCAATAAGCGGGAAAATCATTAAAGGTGCTACTGGAGCAAAATCCACGCGTCTAAAATTTCAAGTTCAATTAAAAGTAAAATTCGGTACTTTGGAAAAAGAACTAATATTTATTGTAGTTCCTAAACTTGTAAAACCATGCATTTTAGGCTACGACTCGCAAAAAGCTCTTAAAATGATAATAAACACGGTAACCGAGGAAATACTCTTTGAAATCAATGGTATCGATGGAATCATCGAGCACGCAGATGTAAAGTTCGATTCAAAAGAATTTACCTCTCTGTGTATACAAGAGTCTTATGAAAATTTCTTTGAAAATGAAGAAACTTCGAAGCTCTTAAAAAACTTTAATAATCAAATTAGTAATAAAAATTTTACTAACGATTATTATTCGTACGAGCTTTCCTTAAAGGAAATCGACGAAAAAATAAACTTATGTGTAAATCTAAATGACGCACAAAAAGAAAAATTAAAACAAACAATTATCGAGTTCAAAGAAGTATTCGTAAAACGGCCCGGTTTATTAACAAATTATAAATATAAATTACAAGACGAGTCATTGTTCTATTCTAAACCTTATCCGATTTCTTTAAATTATCGTGAAAAAGTAAAAGCCGAAATAAATAAAATGCTAGAACTCGGAATAATACGCCGCTCTAATAGCCCTTATATTAATCCAATAGTTGTCTTAAAAAAGAAGGATGACTCTATCAGATTATGCTTAGATGCTCGTAAGTTAAACGAGCGGTTAAACGAAGATTATGAGGCTCCTCCGGGTATTGAAGAGGTTTTTCAAAGATGCATTAATAGCAAATGCATGACAAGCCTCGACCTTACCAACAGCTATTGGCAGATCGAGCTTGCAGAAGAAAGCAAGAAATTTACAGCTTTCAAATGCGATAATCACGCTTACGAATTTAACGTCGCAGCTTTCGGTATAAAGACGAGCAGTGCTGCTTTAATACGCGGTCTAGATGAAGCTATTTCTAGATTAGATGATTTTTTATTAGTATTCGTTGATGATTTACTAGTAAAATCAACAAATTTTGACGAACACTTACAGCACTTGAGAACGCTATTCCAGCGTTTACTCAAGCACAACTTGCGCTTAAATTTTAAAAAATCTAAATTTATAAGCGATCAAGTTGAGTTCCTCGGGCATATAATATCCGCTGAAGGATTAAGGCCCGATCCGAACAAAATAAGATCCATAAAAAATTTTCGTAAACCGCGAAACATTAAAGAATTGCAAAGCTTTCTCGGTTTCGTAAATTTTTATACGAAATTCGTAAAGAATTTTTCTGAAAGTGCTAAGCCTTTAATAGATTTATTAAAAAAGGGCAAAAAATATGAATGGCTTGAATAACACGACCAAGCATTCATAAATGTAAAGAATCTATTTGATGAGAATATAATCTTAAAATTTGCAAATCCTAAGCGTCCTTATATCTTAACTACAGACGCGAGTGATAATGCTATATCAGGCGTACTTTCGCAAGTTAGCGATGACAACGAAGAACAAATAATTTGCTTCATAAGCCGCACGTTAAAGAGTAGTGAATGCTTTTATTTCACTACAGAAAAAGAGCTTTTAGCGATAGTATGGTCGCTAGAAAAACTTGATTCTTACTTGCGAGGAGCTTCAAAAATTATCGTGGGAACTGATCACGAAGCACTTGCATTTTTGCGTAGTAGCAAGTATAATAATGCTCGACTACGCAGGTGGATATTAGCAATTCAAGACTTTAATATTTATCCTGAGTATCTACCAGGAAAGAAAAATGTAGTCGCTGACTATTTAAGTCGTATAGTTGACCCTGATTTTAAGAAAAATGACGCTGGAATAATAATAGCTGCGTTAAAAACGATGAAATTAAGTCAAGAATTAATAAATGATCTAAAAAATTTACGTGATTTGCAATTAAAAGATAGTTGCATCCTGAAAATAATTGATAAAATTAAAACAAATGAAAGCTCTCAAAAACGTTTCATAATTGAAAATGATCTAATTTGTAAAAATACTCTTCATAGATTAAAAATCATATTACCGGAAATTGTCTTTAAAAAGCTCGTGTTGGAAATTCACGAACTTTACGGTCATGTAGGATCTAAAAAGGTTTACAAAATGATTCATGAGCACTTTTTTGCTTATAAAATGCGTATAAAAGTGCGCTTATTCTTAAAAAACTGCGATACGTGTCAAAGAACTAAGCACTTAACTATTAAATATGAAGAGCTTTTTTAACCGATACTCGTAGAAAAGCCTAATGACTTACTTTCAATCGATTTTTACGGGCCTTTGCCGACGTCAACGGGGGGCGTAAAATTCATTTTATCGACTATAGACGTTTTTTCTAAATACGTGGTCTTGTATCCGTTAAAACGTGCAAATACAGTTACAGTAATTAAGAAAATTTTCAATGACTATATTGAAAAATACGGTAAGCCGGAAGCTATTATAGCTGATCACGGTAGACAATTTGTATCCGATAAATGGATGAAAAAACTAAATAACGAAGGATTTCGACCGATTTTTTCGTCTACAAGTCATCCGCAGAGCAACGTGGTAGAACGCGTGCATCGCGAACTTCGTCGTTTTTTCCGTACTTTTGTAGGTGACAAGCATACAAGTTGGATGAAATACGTTGATTTAATTCAACTAATCATCAACGAGACGCATCACGAAACAACGATATGTACGCCATTAGAGCTACATTTAAATAAAAAACCGATAAGGCTTTGGGAAAAATATCTAAAAATCCCAGAAGAAAAACAAGAAATATCTCAAGAAAAGAGAATCTCTTTAGCGCGAGATATCATGCAAGATAGCTTAAAAAAGCGTGCGATTAAGAAAAACTTAAGAGGAGGTCACGTATCTCTGTCCTTTTCTAATCAAAGAATTGAGTTTTTTACAGAAACTAATAATTTTAGCAAAAAATGAAGAGAAAGCCGCATCTCGTATCAAAAAAAGTAATATTTTCTTTGATAAGAAAGAATTAATTTTATTGCTTCGTTTTCAAGAAAACCTTGAAAAACTTAAATCATAGAGGTTAGGGTGGACAATTTGGTTTTTCAAGGTTTTCTTGAAAACGAAGCAATAAAATTAATTTTTTCTTATCAAAGAAAACATTGCTTTTTTCGATACAAGATGCGGCTTTCTCTTCATTTTTTGCTAAAATTATTAGTTTTTGTGAAAAAATCATTTCTTTGATTAGAAAAGGACAGAGATACGCGACCTCCTCTTGAACAAAAAACATTTCGTATTCCACGAAAATGATTTAGTGTTGATAAAAGAACAAAATCTATCAGATGCGATTCATAGAAAGATCGCGAAATTTAAGCTACCTGCTTTAAGCGACCTGCTCTTAACTCTTAAGAGCAGGTCGTATATCTCTATCCTTTTCTAATCAAAGAATTTATTTTTTTGCAAAAACTAATAATTGTAGCAAAAAATAAGGAGATAGCCCCATCTCGTATAATAAAAAGGAAGATTTTCTTTGATGAGGAAAAATTATTTTTATTGTTTCGTTTTGAAAAAAACCTTCAAAAACTTAAAAAATAAAGGTTAGGATGGACGATTCAGTTTTTCAAGGTTTTCTTAAAAACGAAGCGATAAAAATAATTTTTCCTCATAAAAGAAAATCTTCCTTTTTATTATACGAGATGGGGATTTCTTCTTATTTTTTACTACAATTATTAATCTTTGTGAAAAAATCAATTCTTTGATTAGAAAAGGACAGATATACTCGACCTCCTCTTAACGCGTGTGTATGTAAATAGTTTAAAAGAAAAAAATGCTCGGTAACTAATGAATTTTATAATTCAATTCAATAGAAAAAAATTATTCAATTACTGTTACGAAAAAGAATCAGTTTCTTACGTCGCGTTTAAATGTAATTAATTATTAAATTTAAATGAATATTAGAAAGGGACAGAGCGCCTAGTACGATAGTTTGAAGCGCGCGCCGTGAAGACTTGTGGGCCCTATATACGCTGCGTGCGCATCAGAGTAGAGGAAAGCTTGACTGCCGCGACTTACAAACAGCAGCTTGCGCGCTCTTATCAGTCGCACCAGTCAAGCCATAGCCAACAACAAGCATGGACGCCTCCACGCAAACTGGCCTATATGGTACGTGCCATGCCACAACTCAGGCTACGGCATATTTAATAAATAAAAATATTATTGACTGTACATGGGAGCGTCATCAACATCTCCCATGTCAGTCAATAAAGCGGAGGCGAAATAAATTCGTTTCAATTACAAATAAAAAACCTGCCAGGGGCAGGTTTTGCGAACCGCGTCTCGCCGGCGTATTCAAACCGACGATGACGCCCCTGGTATTTCCGACTGCCGCGGAGATAGCGCTCCTTGAAGAGAAGCAGGAGAGGACAAGAAGAGTCCGAGTCCGCACGGCCAGAATACCGAATCCTTTTCGGTCGCCGTCTCCTTCGCCGCTTCCTACGCCGCCACCAACGCCAACACCTTCGCCACCGCAACGACACTCGCTCCACGGATGAGGACTCCCACCGTGGAGGACTTTAAGATGTTAACCGCCAAAAAGCGCCGGATGGCTACCACCATCACCTCAAATAACGGGGAAGAATATGACCCGGGCCCATCGACATCGTGCGCAACTTACGTGCCGACGCCCATTAAAAGGCTTCGCCCTGGGTCGTCCTTAGAGGACATTTTTCAAGATATGGAGGAGTTGGGTGTTTCTTCCAACCAGGACGACATTCATCTGCTCAATATCGAGGATTTTGACTCATGAGTAAAGGCCCTCAGCCCATAGTGCCTTCGTTTGTTAAAAAAAAAAAAAAAAGACAGTGAATTTTTTTTTTCGTGCTTTGTGATTTTTTATTTAAAGAGAAAAAAGTGCGTATTCTTATTTAGTTTCAAAAGACATTTTTTTTTCGTTTTATGTGAAATTTTAGTTTTTTTTGTGCGTTAAATTTGTTTATCAAAAATATGAAAAGAAAGTCAATTTTTAAGTTAAGTTTTAATTAAGAAAAATTAAACATTTTTTTTTAGTTTAATTTATTGATTAAAAAGACTTTTTTTATTTATAGTGTAAAAATATTTTTTTTTTGAAAATATGAAACTACGACTGTGATAATTTTTGTTCCTGTAAAATAAAAAATTTTGTTTCCGCCTTAAAAAAAAATTTTTTATTTGGGGGGCAATCTGACGCCTCAAAGCGCCCTGTTTTTTTCCCTTTTTATTTTTATAATTTGTATTTTCATTTAATTTATTTTCTTATTTTTTCATTACTATTTGTTATATTTTTGAATATTTAATTATTTAAAAAATTTTTTAATTTTAATTTTAATTTATTATTATTATTTATTTATTCAGTTATTTATTTGCTTTCAAAGTAATTATTTCTTTTAAATAATATATTTTTATTTTTAGTTATTCATATTTCAATTTTATTATAAAATATATTTTATTAATAAATTTTAAGTTATAAGCGCATAAAGGCATAGTAAGCGCGTGACCTATATACAAGGTTGTATATAGGTCAACGCACAGCTGGCTTACAGCGCGCGAGGCAACCTCACAGCGCGCTTACTATGTCTTAATATTTAAGCATATAAGAGCGAGCGAGACGGAGGAATAAAACTCCGAAACTTTGTAAAGCCTGTAAGCGCGCGCAACTTTAAAAGCTCCCCACCATTGTAAGAGAGATGGAGAGAAGCTCGGTGCGTATAAAAGCCCGAGTCTCGCTGACTCGCGCGCCTTATTCTTGAATCGACTCAGACCGGTAACAATTGGGATATACAAGCGCTTAGGCTTAACGCCCTTTGTTATCTAAGGTTTTGATTAAAAAAGAAATTCGAATTGAGCTCTATTTTGTGACAACCTTGGGGATCAGGAGGTTGCACTAATTTTATAAAAATATATAAGCTATAATTAATTAAGTTACAAATAATAAGAGAAACTTTATTAAAGAAATATTTACAGTAATCGTACGCTCGCTCAAAATGGACGCCAGCCGCGTATAGCGTACGCGACGCCGCTTGCTCTAATCAAATAACTATTGGCACGACGAAAAGCAAATATTACAAAAACGTAAGCTAAAAGGGACACGAGCAATAAACACACAAAAAATGAAAGAATTAGAAAAGCACGAAGGGAATATATGCAATACAACGCGCACGCGATCGCCCGGCACACACGTCGTAAAAGACAGAAATAAATTATATAATTTTAATTAGCAATCGTGATATTATTTTAATTCACAATAAAAGAAATAGAATAGTAAATCTATCTATCTTCGCTCACTCAAGCTCACGATATTCGCACACACAAAAAACACTAATACGCAATATCGCAAGTCGCTCACGAGTCGTAATGACTCTATATCGGACGCCGGCGACAGAAGGAATAATAATGGTATTCCTTCTCGTCTATGCTCAGCGTCATCTCTCTTGCTGTACGCTGCGTGCGCCGCAAGAGAGAGACAAACGATCCTAAACGGACCCAAGCTCAGCTACTCGAGTCAAGCTGCTTGCTAGCTATATGTATGCACAGTATACGTGCTATAGAGATTCGCACGTGTGTGCCAACGATTTTGGGTTATGCTCTTAAATATTTGACTCGCGTGGTCTGCTTTCCGTCTTGCCCGTAGCTAGATGCTCCCTTCTGTCGGCTATATGCGCCACAAATATACATAAAAGTAATATGGCCAATCTGCCATGTTACAATTTAACTCTGGGGACATACAAGCGCTCTAGGCTTAACCCCCCAGGTTAATATTAAGAGCTTTCAAATAAAATAAATTGAGCTTACATCTTTAAAGAGCTTCTCTTTTTCTCTCACTGGAGAGTTTTCTTTTTTTTTATTTTGTAATTACATACCTATATTTTTGCTTAAAATAGAAGAATATTTATTATAATATATACTTTCTTTTATTATTAAAAATAATAATACATTAAATACTAACAAAGAAAACGCCTAGCTTTATTAATAAGCTGGCGTTTCATTAACAAAATATTTAACAGCTACCCTCCAATCTGGCCTATTGCCCGAACGGAGCTTGTGTAGTTTGTTAAAAAGGGACCTAGCAGCTACACTCCAATCCGGCCTACTGCCCGAACTGAGCTTTTTGTAGTTTGCTAGTAAAGTATTTAATAGCTACCCTCCAATCTGGCCCACTGCCCGAACGGAGCTTGCGTAGTTTATTAAATACATTAAAGAAAATTATACAAGTCGCGTACATAAAATTAAAAATCTATCGCGTTTATATTATACGCTAATTAATCTAGCATCGAATTTGGACCATAATTTATTTTTTTTTAAAAGTAACTATTACCCATTTGGGTACGTTACAGATTCATGAAAAAACTTATCTTGACGAAAAAGTTATTACATGAATCCTTACTGAAAGTACTTTGAAAAGACTTCTTGATAGAAAACAAGAGAGAACTCAGAAATCTTTCGAAGGATCCAGTCGTAGAATGATTTAGAAAAATTTTCGGAATGATCCAAGGTATTTTTTCGCCAAATCATTCCAATATTCATTCAAAAAGCATTCATCAAATAATTTATGCAATATTTTGGTAAAGTCTTAAGAAATCATACATGAAATAAATTTAAAATCTTTTCGAAATATTTCATGAAATAACTTATAATGAAAATAAAAATTATTACATGAATCCTTACGAAAAGGACTTTGAAAAGACTACTCGAAAGGAAACAAGAACGAACTCAGAAATCATCGAACGATTAAAATCAGAAAATAATTCAGAAAGATTTTTGGGATGATCTAAGGTATTCTTTCACTAAATCATTTCAAGATTCTTTCAAAAAGCATTCATGTAATAATTTATGCAATGTTTTGGTATAGTCGCACGAAATCTTACATGAAATAATTTTGAAATCTTTTTGAAATATTTCATGGAATAACTTATGATGAGAATAAAAATTATTACATGAATCCTTACTGAAAGGACGTTGAAAAGACTTCTTGAAAGGAAACAAGAAAGAACTCAGAACTCTTTCGAAGGTTCCAGTCGTAAAATAATTCAGAAAGATTTTCGGAATGATCTAAGGTATTTTTTCACCGAATCATTTCAAAATTCTTTCAAAAAGCATTCATGTAATAATTCATGCAATATTTTGGTATAGTCTTAAGAAATCATACATGAAATAATTTTTAAATCTTTTCGAAATGATTCATGAAAGAACTTATCATGACGAGAATGAAAGTTATTACATGAATCCTTACTGAAAGTACTTTGAAGAGACTTCTTAAAAGAAAACAAGAAAGAACTCATAAATCTTTCGAAGAATCTAGGTGTAAAATAATTTAGAAAGCTTTTCGGAATGATCCAAGGTATTTTTTTACCGAATCATTTCAAGATTCATTCAAAAAGCTTTCATCAAATAATTTATGCAATATTTTGGTAAAGTCTTAAGAAATCATACATGAAATAAATTTGAAATCTTTTCGAAATATTTCATGAAATAACTTATAATGAAATAATTTCGAAACTTTTTTTAAATAATTCATGAAAGAACTTATCATGACGAGAGTAAAAGTTATTACATGAATCCTTACTAAATGGACTTTGAAAGGACTTTTTGAAAGAAAACTTGAATTATAACAGAATCATTTAGAAATATTTTCGGGATTAGTTCATAATTTATCCGCTTGATGGCGGTATTTCTCACTCCCGCAAGCGGTAAGTGTGCTTTCCGTTTCATATATAAGGAAAATACGAATCTAAAATGGAAACTATAAATTGTTATGCGTCCGATGTCTGCGTTATGATAACTTCGATTTTAACCGCTGTAAAACTATTCGTAATCCTATAAATAATTATACCATAATATCCGTTGTGTGTGTGTGTGTGTGTGTGTGTAGTAATTTTAAATTGATTCCTAAATAATGCAGGAAAGAATAAAGTTTCTACAACTTTACACGTCTCTCCACTAAAGATATATGAAAAGATTAATGCATTATTACTTAAAGAATTCATGGATCCTTACAGAATTCTTTCATTGAAAGGATTCTGTAACGATTCTATGTCCGGGGTATATTTCTTTTAGAAATAATACAATGAAAAATTTTTAAAATATTCCTTATCATTCTTACAGAATCCTTTCAATGGAAGATGTATGAAAAGATTTACGAATTATTACCAAAAGAATTCATGGATCCTTACAGAATTCTTTTATTGAAAGGATTTTGAAGTGTCTTGTGAATTCTTTATGAAATATTTTCCTGTATTATTTTTAAAAGAATAATACCTCGGACATGAATTTAGATATAGATATTTAAAATATACATACGAATATGTCTTTTCAAAATTTAATAAATATGGGAATCGTTTGATTTCGAGACATTGAAATTGATATTACATGTGCTCTAGAATATGAGTGAAAGAACTTGACATATATTTGTATATTTAGTAAACTAAAATTAAAAATTCTTTATATTCAATACTTATTATAAATTCAATTAATGCTTATGAAAAATGTGAATTGAAACTCAACGTACGAAAGACTAACTGAAATAGTTGCAATTTATCAAAGCTCAATCACTCTTTTCGGTCCAGCTATCATAAATCTGATTGTTTTCATAATCATTTAACTAAGTAATTTATATTACTATGCGTAATGCGAGTTCATGTTCATTGTTACATTTGTATTAATGTAAAAATAACTATATTACAAAGTAATTCTAATCGTTGTTGCAAAAAGTCAATAATAATTATGGTTAGATAACTGACTAAGCGTTTTGTTAGCTCTGTATGAATGAAAATATTCATTAAGAAAAACGATAAATTTAGGATTTATTATTGAAGTAATTATTGGTATTAACGTTCATAATTTGTTACTTGGAAAAGTGTACACATCTTGTTATTTTATATGAATCTTTCATTTCTGACTCGTATTTATAATTTAGAATTAGTAACAACTAATATTTTGTACACCTCAGAAGTTAACTTTACAAAAGTTCAACAAAATAATTGTGGTCGAGTTGTCATAAGTCGTCCTTGGCCAACTGATCACAAAGTTGTGCGTACAAATATCTTTATTGTAACATTGCAAGGTTTAGGTATGTATATTCAAAAGATGCATATGAATATGTCTTTTCAGTGTATAATAAATATGGAAATAGTCAAACTTTGAGAAATTGAAACTAGTATTTCAAGTGTTCTAGAACATGAATAGAGAAAATTTATATAAATTACAGTATTTATTGAAGCCATAATTCAAAATGCTATTTATTCAAAAAATATTGGATTACGTGCAAAAACATACAAAAATAAGTACATAATTAACTATTTTATATTTACCTGTCCAACCTGAAATTTATATTAGTTTATTAATATTTTGTGAAATGAAGTTTATTTTATTAATACTAAGTACAACTGTATGAATCGCAATTCAAGTTATTTTTTATATAGTTTTTTTTTTAATACAGAGCATTTCCAATTAGGTAACTTTGATTATTGTTATTGCAAAAAGCGAAAAATATTGAGCTGCGTTTTCAATGTTATCGATTAATACTGATTATATTTCATATATTTATTGCATTCACTTAAAAAAAAGGAACTAATTACATTCCATATATTCATTGTATTTATTTAATAAAATGACTTGCAAATTTTTTTTAAATTGTGTCGGAACGTACCTACGACGTACGAAGATCGTACCAAAACTGTTACCAAGAATATGCCATTATTAACTTGATGAGCCAATACGTTGCGCGAACGTACCGAACAATTACAGTAGGATATGATGATAAATTTTGAAACATTGTAGCTACGTACAGCGTACGTTGCAGCAGCGTTTTAATTTTTGTTCTTTGTACGTACCGGAAACGTTCACGTTTAGATATCAACATTTGCACGAAATTCTATAATATTGTTTAGGATCGTTTCAGCTACGTGCCAAGTGCGTTTCAAATTACGGACCAAGAACGTACAGTGATTCGGTTCTGGAACGTTGCGGAAACGTTATTTTTCTAGGATAAAAAACCTTCTAGGTACGATATGTTGCCACCTTAGCGGACATTTACATCCAAAAGGAAACGTTTTCGGTGCGATCCGTATTTGAACCACCGTTAGTGCCAACGTACCCAAAAACCGGTTGCGGGTACGTACCGGCCAGGATCAATGTTACTAGGGATAGTATATTTGAGCAATATTTTAATAATTTATGTAATACAATTAATAATGTAATGAAATAAAATAAATGCAAATAGTATTGAGAAAATGATTGCAATACTTGTTTCATTATCGAAATTATCGAACACTTTTATTCCGATTAGAGTTATGGAAATATTTTAATTCAAGAGATTTCTTTATTTATTTGTATAGATTTCAAAATTGAAAAAAGAGACTAAGATTTTTTAAGTGAAACTTCTTTACCGACGGTATACACTTCCCATAAGAGCCGTATAAAAAAATTATACGGGAGTGAATTGATTTCATGACGGTACATGCAACGGAACTAATGAAACGGAAGTGTATATATATAGGAGGAGCGTCCGCGCCTCCTATATGTTAATCAAGGTACTAAATACGTATAAAGAAAAATTGGCGGGACTGATTTGATGTCAAACGCACAGATATAGTATATGTATATATGTATACTATATATGCAATACAAATATCTGAATCTGATCTGAATAAATGAAGAAAGTAATAGCACTCGTTTTCTCCTTTTCTTTCTTTCTCTACAATGTTTTATGGTGAACCCCTCTCTTCCCTACATTTTTTAAATTGTATTTTTGTAAAATAAATATTATTAACAAAAATTTTATACACCATCTCATTTAAAATTAAAAAAAATTCATTCCCTAAATAAATTAAATTATTTTAATTTAGTTTTATTTCATTTTATAATTATTTAGTTTTAAAATTATTTTAAAATTGAATAAAACAGTGATAGAACTTAAATAAACATTTATGAGTTCTATAATTTCGTAAAGAAGTTTCACTTCTGTCGGCCAGTCCCAAAGACAGCCACACTAGTTTTTATTTTATGTATATTTTTAAATAATAAACTAAAAACCAGTCTAGTTTTATGTCTCCACAATGTTTGAAATTTGTGAATATTTAAAAAAGTTTATACATTAATTAAAAAGAAGTTGTAATTTAATAGCATTTTTCGTATGAAAGTAGTCTGCTTTTTTTAAATATAGTGCCACAATTTTCGCTAGATATAAGTATAAAAAGAAAATAAATCAATTTTATTACATAGTTTTTAAAAGTAATTGAACTAATGTAAATATCATTTAAAATATTTATACTTTCTTTATAACAACAAAATATGTATATTTTATTTGAGCTATAAAATTATTATTTTCATCAATTTTTGTTCGCATATGATATAAGATTCTTTTTTTTATATAAGAAAGACAAACACGCACAAATAGTTTTTAGGAAGATTTCACATTTTCAACATTTTCGAAGTCATAAATTCTCCTTAACTCTTTAAATAATTGTTTAACTAATGATTTCATAAACAGTAATATGCTGTTGATTGTATTAATCCCATTTCATTTTTAAAAAAGTTCGATTTATGAATATTTTGCAGGATTATACATGGAAAGAAATAATAAAACTTGCTTGAGATTTAGTTTTTTTTTTCATTTTTGAGAAGCATTATATTATTTTGTGATTGCTTTGATAATCAAATAAACGGATAAATAAATAAATAGTCCTCTTGATTGAGAAACCAAAAAAAAATTATCTTGAAATTTTTTTTCATTTAATTTTTAGTAAATATGTTTTACAATCTGTGAAATTCAATTACATTGTTAAAATAATTTTTAATCGAAAAAATCTTAATATATTTTTTCGAAAAGTTTCTTCTTAAAGAAATTAAAAAGTTTTCAGGAATTTTTCTCGTTGCTGGTAAAATTTATTAGTTTTTTTATAGAAAAACTAAATAATAACCTACGTAATATAATTCGCAAAAATTCATTACTATTAAAAATGATATTTTTCTAACAAAAAGTATTTTATTAACTTATTATTTAAAATTTACGATTTTTTAATATAAAGTACATTCAAAATTTCATTCAACAAAGAATTTAAAAAAATATTTCATAAGTTTTAAGTCTGGATAACACCCCTAATGTTTTTGTATGTTCTGAATAATATATGGAACATATTATACCTGACTCTCCGTAATTTTCATTTTTTTAACCGTGCAAGCTATGTGTAAACAATCATCTATTAAAATCTCAAATAAATAAATATTTATGTATCTCATACTATCGTAAAATTAACTAATATATTAATCTTTCTCTCTTTCTTATTATCTCTATTACAATTCATCTTAATTAATTATAAAATAAATATAAAATAGAATTGTGTTCAACTTTTTGAATAAGAAAAATTTGTTGTGTTAATGGCTATTGTTCCCGCATGCTTTAACGGCAACGTTTCTTATAAGTGAAACTAATGTATGACTGAACTCATGTTATTCAACGTTGTTGCTCCGATCGCTTCATTTCGTAAATGATACCGTGTAAAACCTTGTCGACTCGGTGTCTTTCGAGTCCAGAATGGAGCGCGTTTGTGAATTTTGACGGATCGTATTACACTTACCCCCACCAGCTCTAGTCCGACGCTAGAGCTGTGCGCTGTGTATAGAGTGAACTACTATGATACGGTACCTATCTAATCTCTAGGATTCCTTAATGAAACTGTATGCGTTGCGTCTTTTGGGTAATATTAAGAAGGGGCCGAACTATCTGTCTTTGTCTAATAGCGTTTTTCATCATTTATGTAAACACTATCCGGTATAACAAGAAAAAAATAGCAGCCCCCGCTAGATATTAATATAATTAGTAAATTTTGTAATAGCAACCAAATTTTTTACCGCATAGTTTTTGACTAATTAGAGACCTACTAGCAATCTAGAATATAACCTATCTTTTTTTGGTAGGTCTCTAATTATTCAAAAACTACGCAGTGAAAAAATTTGGTTATTATCACAAAATTTAGTTATTATACTAATATCTAGCGGGGGCTGCTATTTTTTTCTTGTTATACCGGATAGTGTTTACATAAATGATAAAAAACGCTATTAGACAAAGACAGATAGTTCGGCCCCTTCTTAAGACTGTATCGAGTGAACCGCTTACGTTTAGCCTTGTACTCGTGAGCGTCTTGGTTATGAACATACTGCACTATACACATGCTTAATCAGGACTGTAAAGTTAATATAAACGCATGCATACATTAGTCGAATCAAACGGGTTAAGGGATAATGGAACGTTCGTGATTTGATTTTTGTATTAATCTTGTTCCAGTCTTGCGAACAATAGTGCTTCAAGGGGTTACGGAACCGCTAGGGCTCCGGATTTCTTAGAACACAGGTAAATGTACACAAAAGCTTCTCTTAGTTTTAATATTATTCTGTCAGGTTAACTTATATGATAGGAACTTCTCATTTTGTTGACCTTGATTTAATTGAAATTAAGAGAATCTTACAATGGCTGCACCGCTCTCATTAAAAAGTAAAGTTCTACCTTCCTTGCGAACTCATTTAATTAGTAAATCTTTTGAAATTTATGAAATTAGCCTCGCGTAACAGTCAAGGCGAGCCATTGTGTCATTATCTTAATAAATAAGAATTGATGATACAACAACTCTCAAAGTAAATAAGAACGACGCGAAACAAAGCGTTTTCATCTATGAACGCTGAGTGTGTCGCTGTTCTGACAAACGCACATAATTTGTATATCAAAACAAATTAATCACCATTATTGCAATTCTCAGTGCTATCTATACCAGTATATAAATGTTCACTTGTTATATCTAATAAGTTTGTAACTTGTTCATTTATTTGATCAACATCAATATTTCGAGCAGATAATATAGCGCATTTACTCATTTCCTCAAATCATTTTTCTTCAATACATTTACCAATTAAATAGTGTGCTATATTGGTATTTGCTTAAAGAATGCAATTTTCTGGAAGATTGTCATGCATATAATTTAATATTTCGTTACCAACATCTAATAAAAATTTGACAAAATTAATTTCATTTTCTATAACTCTCATATTTGTAGTCAGATGAAATTTTTTAAAATATTCCTATAGTTCACTATATTTAATGCAAAGATTCAAAGTTTCTGAGCGAGTACCTCTAATTTTAATGGGAACAAGTTGTCTAAAGTCTCCACCTAATATAATGATTTCTCCTCCAAATGGTAAATTATTATTCATGACGTACTATAATGTCCTGTTTGCTATTTCTAAAGCATATCTTGGAGCCAATGGTGCTTCGTCCTAAATAAACACAATAACTTCTTTTAGTAAAGAACATTCTTTAGATTGTGTTTTAATATTTGATGATGAATCATGATACATAGGAACTGGTAAACCGAATGTTTTGTGAACTGTTTTTCCTTAGGAAGTGATGTTGCAGCAATTCCAGTAAATGCCATTGAACATACTTTAATATTTTTTGATGATGAAATATTATAGAGTGTAGTATAAATAAATATCTTCCTGGGCTATCAATGTAAATGAAATTACATTGATAGCCCAGGATCCTTCATCGTCTCCTATAAGCCCAAGAGCTAAGCAAGTTGCAGTGAAAGTAGACTGTATGACATTATTCACAGTTCTCAGAGAATCAAAAACTTGTAGCACCTTTAACGTGTAATAAATAAAAAAGTTCTTATTGAGTTGGACTTATCGAATACATACGTCCAATACAATTGAAATGTTGCTGTCAAGTTTGCCAACTCATGATGGTTGAACCATAACTTTTTTGTCATTTATAAACAAAATGATTCGGAATCATTTACCATAAGGATAAAACAACGGATAAATCCATGGATCTACATTAGGATCCATTGTACTGACATACTGTATTTTCATTTCGGAGAGTTACATAAAATTCAGGAATTTCACCATCATAATGGATCAATAATAAAAAGTTGTCCATGGGAAGGATTTTAATCATCCTCTGTATATAAGGCAGTATTAATCTGGTAATATATTTGTCCTTGAATTTTAAGGCAATACGGTCCCGTGTCTTGATTGAAAATAAAGTAAGCTAGCATTGAACGATGCAAATTACAATGAATTATTTCAAACGCGAACATGTCGAAATAAATCATTTGATTTTTCATGAGATCCATTAAATAAATCTAGGTGTAGGTTTTAAAACAACTGCCCCATGACTACAGCAGTCATTAAAGGATAATCCTTTATTCGAAAGTTTTCCAGAAATAGAATGTTTTCCTTTACAATGCATGCATAGAATATTCATTGAACCTAAATAATCCTGAATTCTGGGTTGAGGAAGATTAATTAATCTATTTTGTTCATTAATGGACGAAGCATTTCTAGAATTATCAATAATAGCGTTTCGTGCTGCTTTTCGTCTACTTCTTTAGTTATCGGCTGTTTTTGCTCGTAGATTTACTTGATGTATTTTTTCCTCTTCTTCAGTACGATTAAGTTTTCATCGAGGCATATTATTGAATGATTAAAAAAAAGTTTAATTTAACTATAAAAGAATACATACACTTATAGAATTTGAATTGTTAATTTTAAACAAAAAATATTTATTAAAAAAGAAAAGTTCTCAATCGTATTTGAAAGTAAGTTATAATTTTTGTTATTTACTCAAGTATTAATCGGTGTATCTACAAATTGAAGGTTAAGCGCAATAGATATTATTATTACAAATATTTATGCACAGGAAAAAAAATCTACTGCTTTGTTTTCGAGAAAAGTATGAGCGCGAAAATAGTATAAAAATAAACTTTTACTTCAGCGTTCCTTACTTTTCTCAAAAACGAGGCGGTAGAGTTTTTTTCTCTTGTGCATAGATGTTCATAATATTAATATCTATTGCGCTTAACTTTTAATTTGAAGAAACACCGATTAATATTTGAGTAAATAACAAAAAACTTAATTGTTACTCGGTCGGTATCAGATTCTACTCCGGCCTGGTCTTAAGATAAAATTTAATCTCATATTAATAAAACTTTATTTTTCTGTATTATCTTTAAATGTTAAATAATATACTATTTTATATCAACATAATATATGAGTAAATTACACGCTTTGATTGTATAAAACTATCAGACAATTATTAACGTGGGAAGTTAATAATCTTTGAGCATAGATAACTACTGTCCTTTAAATATAAATAAACATTAATGTACAATCGTTTATTTAATTAATTAAAGTTATATGAAAAAAAAAATTAGTAAATCTTATGTTGACTTTTACATAATAAAAGTTGAGTATAAATTTTCAACGTCTAAGCTATATAAGTTAGTATTTATTTTTTTTACATTTTAAAATGGGACATTGAAAATTTTAAAGCCTTGTTCTTTTCAAATTTCTTTTACTTCTTTGAATTTCTAATAGATCGTGATAGATGAGGATTAATTATGTTTACCATTGATTATAAATGTCTATTGATTAATTTTTTTAAATAATAAAAATACTTGAAATAGGAAATAATTCGATCATAAACCAGTGATCACATACATTAAGTATTTTACCAACAGAATATTCATCCACGGGCATGGCAAGTTATTTTGTGAATATTTAGTAAAATTTAAAATATATTTCATAGAACTTGAAAATAAAAAGACAGTGTAATGAGATAGAGAATGCATAATTTTATTAAAAATAATACAATAAAAATTAATATATTTCCCTAAATTTCAAAAAAGCATGTCTATACTCATAAATTATTTAAAAAATTGATCTATTATTTCATTTTTAAGGTAATTTTGATATGTGTTATCATCGCTATTATCATCTCAATAATCAATTTGATTTTCATAAATAGATAGGTCACAAGTCGGCATTATTTGCCACGGTACAAAGTTTTTTCTAAACATTCATCTATCAAAGTAAATATAAATTAAGCATTTCATGAATTTTATATTATTAATGAAATGAATTGAATACGAAAGTACTCGATGATTGCTTAATTGATTTCGAAACTTTCTTTAGCCAAAATTGTAGATAAATTAAATATAAACTTGACGATTACCCAATTGATTATAGTACTTTCAAATGCTGAAACTAAAAAGAATATAATGTATAGTATACAGAAAAAAATGTTTTAAAGAACACTATACTATTCAATACCTAAACTCGCCTAAAATATACTTTTTTTAAAAAGCAATAATGGTGATAAAATAGTATTTACCAGTTTGAAGAATGATTAAAAATTAAAGGATTAACAAAATTATCGTGCGACGTATATGGATAATCGCTTTATTATGATTGCTGTGTGTGAAGTAATTTCACTTCATACACAGCTTTTTTACTTTATACGAACAGAGTAAAATAATCTACACTTCACACATGGATTTTTCAACTCCACGCACGGACTTCACGCGTAGTATATCAAAATATAATTTTTTGTATTACACATAACATTTTCATTTTCCTTTAATCATAAAAATAGTTTTTTTTATTGTAAAAATCATTCGGCACAAACAGTACATTAAAATAGAACACACATAATGTTCACATAAAGGGATTTATTATTTATTGAATTAAATATTTAATGAGGAGAATAAAGAAAAAAATTACATAGACTTAGAACTATTTTCCTTGTATTTTATTGATCAAAATAAATGCATACAAAATAAGCTCTATCTCTTTCAATTTCGAAGGGTTGGGAAGTAAATGAAAGAAACACTTATAGTATTAAATTTTTGTGTTCATGAGAGAAATAGTTATTATCTTTGATCAAAAAATGTAAAAGCTGTTTAAAAAAAGTTCTTTCATGCAAACTATATGTTATAGACATTTTCTTGCCCTCATTTTATCAAGTTTTATTTTTCTTCAATAGATTTTCTTAGTTTAGATACATTGAAAGCTCTAGAGAATTGCATACTTCCTTAGAAGTATACATTAATTGTCTAACGAATAGAGATGTTTACAGATTAGTTACAGATTCTCTTTTTAATATTCCATGATATTAGTTATTTATACATTGTATTCTCAAACAATTAATTTCTTAAAAATATCTCTATGTGACATTTATTTCGATCACAATTGAAAATTATAATCTCATTTATTTTTATAAAATTTTACTCTCTATTTTGAAATATTAGCACAAGAATCGTACTTTGTTTATATTTTAATTCTTATTACTTGAAAAAAACATAATTTTTTATACAATATAGGAGAGCCATCCTTGTTCGAGTCATAAATCTTGATAAAATTATGAGACTTGCTCCATCTCACCGAAAAAGTATGACACTTGCAACTGTAGAACCTAACATTGTAAAAACATAAAGATATTATATTCACTAGATCTTAAATTTTGCCTTTCTTATGAAAAAGTTAATTTTTTATTGAAGTCGGACAACTGATCTCATTATACTGTTAATTAGACATTAACTATGCTACTAAAACATAATTAATAAATTATTAGCTCCTTTTAAAGTTAAACTTAATTACTCAAGTTACCTAGAATATGAAAATCATTTATGCGAATGTAGCATGAAAATAATTAAAAAATTGTTTTCGTGTTATAGTCGTATTCATGATTTTCATCGTTTAGGTAAGTTAACAAATAACATTCGACTTTAAAAGAAGCTAATAATTTATAGAATGAATTATGTTTTAGTTGCCTAGTAAATATGACTAATTACCAATATAATCAATATAAGATCAGTTGTTTGACTTCAATAAAAAAGTTAAGTTTTTCATAAAAAGGTCATAATTTAAGATATAGCGAATGCAATAACTTTGGATATTCAAAGTGTGAAATTCTATAGCTTCAAAGATCATGTTTTTTTAGGTGAGATGAACCATATCTCACAATTCAATCAAGATCTGTAACTTGAACAAACGTGACTCTCTTAGTCAGTCCTTTCTTTTGATTTTGTCACAGAGAAAAATATAAATAACTAGAATGCTTTGAAGAAGTTGCATATTTTACAGCTTTAATATTTTTTGATACCCTTTGTACTAAGAGATCTGGAGTCTCACACACAAGAAACCAGATTTCATGTTTTATTTCAATGTTTAAATTTAATATAAAATCAATTTCTCTATACTTTTGTAATTAAATAATTATTTTAAGATATTAAGCCTGAGTCTAAAAAAATTAAATTTAAATGTAATGATACATTTTTTCCCTATATTATCAATACTATTCTTTATATTTAAAAAGCAAGCACCAGTTGAAGAATTTTTTTCACCGCTGAAAATGATACGAACTAATCTATGTAGATAGATAGATACTATTTATTGTATATCATATCATTATACAAAGGGCGTGTAATACAATTCATAAATATAATAATAAATATTGCATATAAACAATGAATAAATATAAAAATATTGCACATAAAACAATGTATAAATATAAAATATTGCACATAAAACAATGTATAAATACAAAATATTGCAATTGATATCACAGTCAGTTACTAAACCTAATATTACTGAATAAGTAAGTCACAATAAAAGTAGTGATATCACAGATACCAAAAAATAGTAAAATACACGCAATCCTATAAATTGAAAGTCAGTCATACAATATCTATCAGTCATAGTATATAAAATTTTTTTATTTAAAATACAAAATGAAAAATGATAAATAATGCAATAAAATAATAAAGCGTATGCAGTAGCACAAAAATGCAGTCAAAATAATAAAAACAAGTAAAGCATTCACTCACTAACCATTCAGCCAATAAATAAAATCACACCTTCAGCAAAAGAGTATATATACGGGACGTCACATTATAATAAATTAACATATAAATAAAAAATAAAATTTAGTTTATTGGAGGTCGAGCAAGTACCCCCTCAGAGCCGATTTAAACCTGCTGAGCGATGGAAGATTCTTTATATCGGCAGGCAGGGAATTCCGAAAATGCGCACCCTGAACTTGAAAGGAATTCCTTCCAGTCTCAGTACGCATGAAGGGCACCGCGAAATCCTTAATCTCTCCCCTAGTGGCTACCCTAGGTACAAATCTAGTAAAAAGACCCACTAGATACTCGAGAGTATTCATGCGCACGATTTTGTATATAAGTACAGCTATAAAATACTGTCTCCTCGCATCAGTACGCAGCCAACCCAGCGCAGCTCTATGAGGAGAGATATGATCGCCCATTCTCACGACTAATACATATCTCACACATGAATGACACATGAAACACATGAAATCGACCATTGCCAAAAACGATCGCCTTAGTTTTGTTTGCATTTAGCGTGAGAGAAGCATCAACAGCCCACTCCGACACCGCCTTGGCCGCCCTCTGTAGAATACGAATACCTTCATTCATATCCTCATAAGAGACCTGCGTATAAATTTGCAGGTCATCTGCATATAATAGGTGCTCGACACAACCGAGGTCAAGGGTGTCACGTATGTTTTTAATGTAAAGGCAAAACAACAGAGGACCCAGCACTGAACCCTGCGAAACTCCTAAATTGGTTGTTAGCCGATTCGATTCCTCTTTTAAATGCGTGAAAACCATTTGTTTCCCACCTGATAAATAGGAGCCAATCCACTCGAGTGTAGCCCTGGAAAACCCCATCGATCTCAGCCTTGCAAGTAATTTGGAGTGCGAGATCGTGTCGAATGCCTTACTAAAGTCAAACAGAAGTAGTAGCGTGACAAGTTTCTTATCTAGACCTGATCTTATGTCGTCAGTAAGTTTAAGTATGGCAATCTGCGTTGAGTGATGCTTTCTAAAACCAGTCTGCATAGAGTCAAGTATCCGATGTGTCGTAATATACTCTTGCAATTGGTCATGGGCAATCTTCTTCAGGACCTTTGAAAGAAAACATATGATTGCTATGGGTCTAAAATCTTTAGGCATTGTTGGTGTAGGACACTTTTTTAATGGCACAATACGTGCCCGCTTCCAAAGGCAAGGGAAGACCCCCCGTGCAAAAGAGGAATTGAACAGAGTCACAAGATGTTCTCCGATAAACGGTAAAGCCTTGAGTATATTATTAATGCTGTTCATTAATAATATACTTATTCAGGTATGCAGAAAAAACCTTACATACGAACTTATCAAAAATTTTTGCCAAGACATTATATTTATTGATTGGTCTATAATTATTAACATCAAAAACATCCCCACTTTTATACAGAGGCGTAATAAAAGACAATTTCCAATCCTTCGGATAATACCCCTTAGATAAAGACAAATTAAAAAAACTCAGTAAGCCACGGTACAATTTGAGAGCCACAATGCTTAATAATAACCGGGTGCAAGCCATCAGGGCCAGACGATGTCTTAACGTCGATTTCATCAATACATTGCTTAATTTCACGCTCGCTAAAATGAATATTCGCAAGAGTATCATTAACAATAATATCAAAACCTGGATCAGCAAGATCAGCATTAGAATATACACTCCGAAACTTCCTTGCAAAGAGATTAACAATACTATCACCATTATTAGCAACTTCATCACCATAAATCATTCTTTCTGGATAAGAATGAGACTTATCCAGGGAATTAACATACTTAAAAAAACTTTTTGGATCCCTTTGCAAAGAAAATTCAGTGCCAGAGATAAAACTATCCTCATCAATACGCAACAATCTCTTGCTCCTTGCTCTTTCCAATTTGAAGAGTTTTAAATAATATACAGAACCAGTAACCTTAAACATTTTATGGTATCTCTTTTTACTAATTATTGAACTCTCCAACCTCCTAGAAAACCATTTAAGAAAATCACTGTTCTTAATTTCAACTTTTGGAATACTCTTATCAATACAATTTCTCAATGCTACAGTAAACTGATTCAACACATTATCAAGATTAGTGCTATCAAAGTCAATGCTCGGTAAGACCACCCTATTATACAATTCATCAAAACGTGAACAATTCACATTCTTAAAATCATAAAGCGTTTCTTGACAATCAATTACTCTTCCAATTGCTAAAATTGCTTTTAAAAGGAATATCATAAATTAAAGGTAGATGATATAAATCACTCATTAATATCAGATCTAAACTTTAACTAACTATAACATTTAAAAAATTTGATCACAACCCCATCACTAATTTTCCAAGAATAACCAGGAAGGTTAAAGTCTCCTATTATCAACACTCTTGGCAGAACATTACAGTTCGCAAACTTAGAAAAGGAATTACCAACATTATTCAATAAATTAGCAAAATAATCTGGCCCACCAGCTACCAAATCCGGAGATGTATATATAGATATCAAAACAAAAAAAAACCGAACCAACAACAATTTTAATTGCAAGCATTTCAAAAGAGTTATCTCTCAATGGCAATACAATATACTTAAATCTCTTTTTAATTGCAATAAGTACACCACCTCCATTACATTTGCAGCTAATGAAGACAAACCTATCGCATCTTAAAACATTATAGTCTAAAAGTCAAGTTTACTGCTTCTTACATCTTCTTTTAACCAAGTTTCAGTAAGCACCACAAAATCATGATCCAAGGTGCTAGCAGACGATGACCTGAAGATCTCCAACTTTCCCAGCAAACTATGCACATTCTGATAGTACAAGGAGAAACCACTCGAGAATCTCAATTGCTATTCATCTTCACCCACATTGGGTTTAAAAACAATCTGTGAAGTACCATTTATGAATTTTATGTACAAATTGTCTTCACCTTTACCAGTTCTCAATTTCAATTCAGACCACAACTAAGTAAAATCGGCTTTTTGCATTCTAGTCATATCACCCCTCACATAGCAATGTTCATCAAATATATTTCTTTTATTGCGATACACTCATTGTAAATATTCCTTACATTCTAAACTAACCTTTAAAGGTCTCAAATTTCCTTAAACAAATTTATTACCTAATCTCTTAACCTTAATACTCTGCAAATCAAATGAAATCTCTAATCCAGAATCCCTAAAAATGTTCCTAATATTGACCAAGTCAGTTCTTGAGGCCGACATAGAATCATTATAGTTAAACACTATGAAATTATTCTCTCTATTCTTCCAGTCATTAAACTCTGTATACATATCTTCAATACAATTACTTAGCATTGACTCATATTTATCCATTCTAGATTCCATTTCATCAATACAACTATTGCAGTTTAAACTATTCAAGTTCATCTTTTCCTCTAATGAATTAAACTTATTATCAATTAGTTTCCAGAGAGGCAAGAGATTCGTATCAAGTTTTTTAACTTCTTCATTCATCTCCAAGGTAACATCACTATCAAGATCTGACTCACCAGTACCCATACTACCATTACTTATATCACCTCTCTTAAAACACCTTGAAAATGAACCATCGGGATTAACAGCTACACGCTTCAAGCAAGAACGATGATACCAAGTTCCACATCCAGAGCAAGCTACAGCGTTCGACGAATCAGTAGATCCCATCTTTTTAGGGCAGAGGCAAAACTTAAGAGCAGATAAATCTCCCTTGAAATTTGCATCCACAATACTAGGTTGATTTCGACTGGAATTTCCTTTCATTATAAAACTAATCAATAAAAAATTATAAAAACAATTATTCAACTAATCAGTATTTTAATATAAACAATATAAACTCTTATATTATATTGTAAATTCATATACTAATATTTTTAGTTCATAAACTATTTCCACATACTATAAACTAACTAAGTATTATATTTGATCAATGAATCCAAAATAAAGTACCACTAATCTTTAATTACTCATTAAATTCAGTTCAATATAAAAATCTCAAAACCACCTCACAGCTCCACAAAGTATAGGTTAGGGCGATTTCACACAGCCTCACTACATCAACCATTGATAAAACATTTAATCAACTGACATATGATCCAATGCAAAAGCAAACTTAATTTTCATCATGGCATTCTCCATAAAACAGCAATAAAAAAGCTTCAATTCAAGACAAATTCTCATTTCTATATACCAGTATAATAGACGCTGTATATACAAAAATGGTCAACACTGTGTGCTCCTTGTAGCCGTTAGCAAATCGATAATAATCAGCCATTTAGCCAACAATCAGAGAGAAAAATAATTATACCACCCTGGTAGAAAATTTCACTAGTATTTGGTCATATTTTGATCAGTTTTAGAAAGAACGATCAAGAAATGACCAAAATTTATCAGAAAATGACCAATTTATCCACTTATTGAGGACGATTAACCTTTAGACTGCCGGAAAATCAATATTTTAACATCATGCGTCAAAATATTGATTTTTCGGCAGTCTAAAGGTTAATAGTCAAAAGCTGTTATAATTATGATCAATCATTTTATTGTTTTATTATAATAAATAATACATTAATTCATTTTTATTTTCAATTAAATATTATACTAAATTATAAAACAATATTAATATTCAATAAAATTTGCAACCACAAACTTTTATCAATTATTTTTAATGAGAAACGAGTTCGATGAAAAAATTAAATTTATGTATCTCATTAACGATATTACATCAATTAGTGAAGTTGACAAATTTTTTCTAAATCACAGACTTGAGAACTATATCACAGCTTTCTTCAACAGTTAATTCATTTTCACTATAATCATTGTTTACACTATTTTTGTTAACCTGAAATTATACACTTTCTTACTCTTTTTCCAATAGATTTGTTAAACTTATTGACTTGATACATTAGTCTATTTCCTTCCTTTTTTTTAAATTTTATTTTCTTATTTGAAGACTCAATATTTTTCAAAAAATGAACTACTTTATTAATTAGTGTCTATGTTTTGCTGTTCTCTCAAGTTTTGGAAACTCTAACGCTTTTTCTCTCTCTTCCACGTTTTCTCTTTCTCTTTCACTCTCTTTTAGCGTACTTACAAGGTAAGGTTAAAACAAAGTCATGGCACCCTGAGAACTAACCTCAAATCTCTAAAATATTTATTTAAAATCTCTGCCATTTTTACTATGCTGTAACATAATTTTTAGGCTTTGTGTGACCTGTTTTAACTTTGCCGTATTAACAAGTTAATTTTTGTAAAGAAATTCCCTCTGTTGAAGAAAAGAAATATATCTATAAATTTATTTGCATAAAGTATATATCTATATATATTAGCGATTTCACTATATTTTGGTCATTTTATGATTAAAAAATTAGTCAAAAAAAAATGACTAACCCACACAGCATGAAACCTTGAAGGTTGCTGCAAGGTTGCTGGCAAGATTGGTAAGGTTGTTGCAAGGTTTCACTGCAAGGTTTCAGTAACTTTTTTATGTCCCTTGCACAAACCTTTCTACAAAGTTTTATGAAATGTTGCTACAAAGTTAACATGTAATTTTGGAGCAATCTTCCGATGAAAGATTCTTGCAAGGTTGCTATGAAAGGTTCTTGCAAGATTTCAATAAAAGGTTTTTGCAAGATTTTATTGGGAGCTTATGCTCTGGGAAAATGAACTGAAAAAATATTATAAAAATCAAATTTAAAGAACCATATACATAATAAAAAAATTAATCTTACAAATGTGTTTAGTAAACCCGAAATTATATTTTTATGTACATGCTTAAGTTCATCAGCATACAGGACGTCAGTTCAAAGGATGGATGATACAAAAATAAAAATTAGTACAACAAATGAATAGGGAATTGAATAAATTATGAAATAATGAATAATAACAAATATAAAAATAGAAATAATAACAATGCCAATAAAGATTCTTTCTTTAATGTATTTTTTCAAAGACAAAAAGGAAATCCTTTCTCTTTACGTATTGATCATTATTTTATTTCTTTATTTTTATACAATGTCAAGTATCACATTAATTTTGATACGATTTCATAGAAAAACTTGAATGTTTAGGACACTGAAATCTTGAAATTATTTTAAAATAAGGCCTAAGTTGTAAAATATAATATATTTTCATTTCAAAATAATAAGCATATTTTTTTTAAATATAACATACATATAAAAAATAAAATTTTTACAACTTTTACAAAGACATTTTATAGACAATTATGTACCAAAAATATCACATAATTCTTGAAGCCTTTTAAATATTATATTTCTGAATTCATTTTTAATCTTTCTTTAAACTTATTATTTTATAGTTCTTATTTTTTGAAATGCTGCAGCAAGGTTGTACTGAAACCTTGCAATGAAATTTTATGTAACCTTGCAGCAATGGAAAATGTTTTTTTGAAACATTATTGCAAGATTGCAGCAAAGTTTTTTCGTAATGTTTTAGTCGAGGAGTACTGCAATATTGCAGCGAAGTATAAGTGTTAATATTATTTAAAATGCTGCTGTGAGGTTGCAGTGAAAACTTGCGGCAAAATTTTATTGTAATCTTGCAGCAATCTTTTGTGGAATGTTTTTTTGAAACATAATTGCAAGTTTACAGCAAAGTTTATTCGTTATGTTTCAATGCAAGATTGCTGCAATATTGCAGCGTGGTTTCAGTGTTAATATTATTTGAAATGCTGCTGCAAGGTTGCAGTGAAACCTTGCAGCAATATTTTAGTGTAACCTTGCAGCAGCAATCTTTCGTGAAATGTTTTTTTGAAACATTATTGCAAGGTTGCAGCAAAGTTTACTCGTAATGTTTCAGTGCAAGATTTCTGCAATATTGCAGCAAGGTTTCATTGCTAGTATTGTTTGAAATGCTGCTACAAGGTTGCAATGAAAGCTCGCAAAAAATTTTTATTGTAATCTTGCAGCAACCTTTTGTGAAATGTTTTTTTCAAACATTATTGCAAGTTTACAGCAAAGTTGATTCGTTATGTTTCAATGCAAGATTGCTGCAATATTGCAGCGTGGTTTCAGTGTTAATATTATTTGAAATGCTGCTGCAAGGTTGCACTGAAACCTTGCATTGCATCTTTTACTGTAACCTTACATGCTGTGTGGGAATAAATTACTAATGGCCATTTTTAAATGGTCTATTTTTTACCAGGGCAAATGCACAGAAAATAATACCCGACTTCAAGTTCAACAATATTTTTTAATATAATTAAAAAAAAACAATATTCAACAATTGAAGGCCCGGATGCAACAAGAGCATTTACGCTCGGAGCACGTAAAACTGAAGTCACTTGGTAGTAAAAATTTCATTTTCTTTAAATAAATTTCAAAAAATTTGACGTTGTAAAACTTATTATGCCGCATCTTTTTTATATTAACAGTTTTTTTATAAAATTTTTATTTTTCAAGAAAAAAATTAAAAACAAGAAAATTTTTTACATTAAATTTCAATACTTTTTTAATTTTAAACAGTTGTAATTCGAGTAAATATTAACCGATTTCGCTGAAATTTGAAATATATTTTCTAAATATCATAGCGAAACTTATGATGATGATAAAAAATGTTAATTCTTAAATAGTTAGTCGCAAATTGTGGGTTTATAATGTTCTCGAGAAAAAAGTATCGAGGGAACTTTCAAGTATAAGAAAATTGTAGCGAGGAAGTTTTTGGTTTTTGTATAAAGAAGATTTGTGGAAAGTTTCAAATCGATTGATCAATAATTAAAAAAGATATAACAACATTTACAAGTAGCGCGCATTGCGGTCGAGCACTGCAATTTTCTTATAAGTTAAATTCTCAGTGAATATTACGTCAACTGAATGACTCTTGGTAATATTATTTGGAAAAAGCAATAATACAAATAAAACAATATGATATTTATTAAAAGTAAATAAGCATATAAATGATCAAACAAATAAATAAATAAACAAAAATCTGTAATGTAATGATTTAATAATTAAATAATTACATTACAGATTTTTGTTTAATACTGATTTTTTGATTGTTTCAAAGGATTTCTTTTTCATTTTGTCTCTTAAAATCTTTTTTTTTCGCATTAGTAATATGAGTTTTCTAAAAACATAAAATGTAATATTTTTGAACAATATAATGTTGGGATTAATATTTATAAAAGTAAACATATATGCGTGTGTACGTTCACTCTTCTTCTATATAAACATTATTATGAATTTTTTTCATATGAATATATGTATATATATGTACAATTTTACAAGTCCAATCGTTAAACAAAAGAAGAATGGTAGCAAAATGGAATCATAATAATAGCAGAATGGAATGCATAATGGAATCAAAAAAAACGGTCGGAAAAGAACAATATCTGATTTCTTGTTCTTTTCTAATCGTTTTTTGATTCCATTATTCCTCGTGCTGTACAATTTTACAAGCGTAAACGTTAAACAAAAGAAGACTGATAGCAAAATATTCCTATATGTTAAGACCACAGCACTTGCCTAAATCGTATATATATATATATATATATATATATATATACGAAAAAAGTTCATAATAATGTTTATATAGAAGAAGAGTGAACGTACACACGCATATATGTTTACTTTTATAAATATTAATCCCAACATTATATTGTTTAAAAATATTACATTTTATGTTTTTAGAAAATTCATATTACTAACGCGAAAGAAAAAAAGATTTTAAGAGACAAAATAAAAAAGAAATCCTTTGAAACAATCAAAAAATCAGTATTAAACAAAAGTCTGTAATGTAATTATTTAATTATTAAATCATTACATTACAGATTTTTGTTTATTTATTCATTTGTTTGTTCATTTATATGTTTATTTGCTTTTAATAAATATCATATTGTTATATTTGTATTATTGCTTTTTCCAAATAATATTACCAAGAGTCATTCAGTCGACGTAATATTCACTGAGAATCTAACTTATAAGAAAATTGCAGCGCTCGACCGCATACGCGCTACTAGTAAATGTTGTTATATCTTTTTTAATTATTTATCAATCGATTTGAAACTTTCCACAAATTTTCTTTATACATAAACCAAAAACTTTCTCGCTACAAGTTTCTTGTGCTTGAAAGTTCCCACGATACTTTTTTCTCGAGAACATTGTAAACGCACAATTTGTAATTTCTATTAATTAATAAACAATTGCGACTAACTATTTAAGAATCAACATTTTTTATCATTATCATTAGTTTCGCTATGATATTTAGAAAATATGTTTCAAATTTCAGCGAAATCGGTTAATATTTACTCGAATTACAACTGTTTAAAATTAAAAAAGTATTGAAATTTAATGTAAAAAATTTTCTTGTTTTTAATTTTTTTCTTGAAAAATAAAAATTTTATAAAAAAAACTGTTAATATAAAAAAGATGCGGCATAATAAGTTTTACAACGTCAAATTTTTTGAAATTTATTTAAAGAAAATGAAATTTTTACTACCAAGTGACTTCAGTTTTACGTGCTCCGAGCGTAAATGCCCTTATTGCATCTGGGCCTTCAATTGTTTAATATTGTTTTTTTTTTAATTATATTAAAAAATATAGTTGAACTTGAAGTTTGGTATTATTTTCTGTGCATTTGCCCTGGTAAAAAATAGACCATTTAAAAATGGCCATTAGTAATTTATTCCCACACAGCATGTACGGTTACAGTAAAAGATGCAATGCAAGGTTACACTAAAATATTGCTGCAAGGTTTCACTGCAACCTTGCAGCAGCATTTCAAATAATAATAACACTGAAACCACGCTTCAATATTGCAGCAATCTTGCTTCGAAACATTTTATAAAAAAACTGTTATAAAAAAGATGTGGCATAATAAGTTTTACAACGTCAAATTTTTTGAAACTTATTTGAAAAAAAATGAATTTTTTACTACCAAGTGACTTCAGTTTACGTACTCCGAGCGTGAATGCCCTTATTGCATCCGAGCCTTCAATTAGTTTCTCAAGAGCCTCAACAAAACGTACTTTACCGTATGCGCGAACTATCGGCTTTTTGTACATCAATTAATTTTGTTAATAATCTTTGTATATCAATTAATTTTGTCCATAATCTTTGTACATTGTAACGTTTGGCTTTTCGTGCGGTTGCCGTAGACAACTCGTTGACGTCGGTGGCATCAGACTTTTACTTTTACCTGAGGGGTGATGCTGGAAGATGGTCGGTTGGTGGTTCGAATAAGCCAAAGTTCAAACTTACAAACTTAATTGAAATTACTGAATTTAATAATAAAAATCAAATGAGTTTAATAATGAAAAGTTAACTGTAATAAAAGAAATGTAAAAAATTTAACTGTAATTAATATTAAAGGAAAAGAAATTTACTATTGCGTTTAAATAATAATTAAATTGATGAAATAACAAATCTTAAAACTAAAGCGGTAAATGACGGGGCGGATTTACAGGACAGGTTTAGCGGAACTGGTAAATGAGTATGAGTCGTGCATTTTATATTTTTCACAATAAATATTCTTTGCATTTATTGAGTTGATCTTATAACTAATACAAGGTTGAATTAATCAATTAATAATCTCGGGAAAATAGCCGAAAACGGCGGCACGCAAAAATATGAATAATCAAGGTAATACTAAGATCAAATTAAATGTTTAAGCGGTCGGTATTATTTTTTTACTGGTGACGCGGCTTAACAAAAATTATACTTATCAATACTTCCGATCGGTATCGGCTACAAACTAAAAGTTAAGAAAAGATAGACTATTTACAGGTTACGAGATTTAATTGATCTCTTTCTGGCGGTCGGTATTTATCTTTACCGGTGACGCAATTTTTAACAATCTTACTAATAATAAATTCTGATCGGTATCGGTTACAAACTAGGGTAAAAGAAAAATAAACTATTTACAGGCTCCGGTATTATCGACAGCGGTTACGGTCGGAATCTACTTTACCGGCGGCGGATAATACGAGCAGTGTCTCGATGACACCCGGTATAGACTGGAAGCAGGTCAGTGTCGCAGGAAGACATGATAATGCTACCTCCAAGCCTCAGAGTAGATAAAGAGAAGATGAGCTAGTCGTGGAAACTCCATCGACCGGCGGAGGAACTACCTTGACCGAAAAGGTGGAGTTAAGAGATAGAAAACTATGTATAGGAAACCCCCTTATACATAGTTGCTGGGAATAGATGGAAAACTTAGTCAAGCTAAGCCCAGGTAGGAACGGTCTGCAATGTGTATAGGAATCCCCCTTGTACACATTGAAACACGTAGGAGAGCTCTCACTATGTAAAGCATAACTTCTCTACATAGAGAGAGGGGAGAGAGTCCAAAGGCTGGCTCAGCGGCCTACTTATATATGCTACGGAGCTCGCTATTCCCGTTGCGGGAGTAGCGCCTCGTAGCGGCTGAGCATATGAACTGTGTCTAGCGCGATTTTTGAATCGTCGCAACATCAATTAATTATGTCAATAATCTTTGTTCATCAATTAATTTTGTTGTTACATCTTCTAACATTTTTGCTGTAATACGACTAAAACGAGTGAGATAATCAACAATCTCATTATCTGGTTTTACAAGAGTGTCATAATATATAATATTTAATTTTTCATTAACTATTGAAATTCTTGTAACTTCTAATAAACCTGTAGTTATCTTACACATTTCACAATTCAAACCAAACATTTGTGATCTTGAATTCGCTTCAGCATATTCATATTTGGTAAATACATAATTTGCGTATCTTGTTGCAAGTCTATCTTTCAAAGGAATTAAATAATTTTCTTCTACTACTTGACATAAAGAAAGTATCAACTCTATTCTAGAAAATTTGTCAGTTGAAGGCAATTGTATATCTTCTGTTTTATGAGTATCCTTTTTTATAAATAAAAATATTAATATAAAATAAAAGTTATTACAAATTAAAAATAATTAAACTGAGAAGAAAAATATTATACCTGGTTGTGTAGAAAAAATTTTTCTAATTTGTTTGATTATATTGCCAGTATTTTTTATTGCAGCTTACAAAGATTCAAACTATTTTCTATTTATTTATTGAAAACCAGTACATAATCCTACAGAGGCAAAACAAAGTTTGCCTGTACATAGGGCTGGTGTAGAAAATACAAATAACTTACAAACTAAAAATACAAATTTTATAATATAAAATAACATTGAAATGCAACAGCAATAAATTTTTACTATACGTAACTTAAATTATAATATTAAATTATAATATTTTATAGCACTGCGTGATTTAAATCCGCGCTCAAATCCCGCTGAGCCGATAGTTAAACGATAAATTTTTACGCTGTTCGATAATGAATATAACGCTGAATTCACTTAAATCACGCACTTATAATAAGCGATATTTTGATATTTGGATTATTTTTAAGAGTTTATTCATCGATAATAATGAGGTGTAGATTATTGCAGCTCTTTTATATCGATATTTTTCAAAATAAATAACAATTATAAGCGTGTTCAATACGTGTAAGACCAAAGTTAATATCAGTGTAACATGTGAAGCGAAGAGGTAGTCATTTCGACGCTCTAAGACTCCGTCGCGTCTGTGATTCCCCTAAACGTAACTGCTAATACAATACATAAGTTACCAATTGTTGCTCCTACGGCCCTAATACATATATGAAAGGAAATTTAGATTTTTATTATTACAGAATTAATTTCAACAGTTTGACATAATGTTATTTCATGTTTTATATATATTTTTTATTTTTTTTCTATTTATTATTCGCGAAGTGCTTAGATTTTGCTTTTTTGCAGTTTTCGCTTTTCTTTTACGATTTATCATTAGTAGAATGCCTAGTTTTGCTGGTAAATACAATTCGTTTTTTTAATGAATTATCATTCGTGGAGTGCATAGCCTTTGTTTGTTATTGAATTTTGAGAGTATAGATGTAGTGTGGCGGATTTAAATCACTCGAGCTATAAAATAGTATACGATACTCGCGACTTAAATTCACCTATTATTACACGGCGTTTAGGACCCTCGCTGACGCTCGGGCCCTAACTTCGCCGTATAATAGTAGGTGATTTAAGTCGCCCGTATCGTAATATACTAATAATACTCTGATATAAGAACAATGTATAAATCACTTTTCTTTACATATTAGTTATCACCCAGTTCTTAAGTTTATACTTGCTTGATCCCTTCTTCATAGATAACACTTTGAGTTCCTTTGGTAGTACATTGAAAGTCTTGATTGCAACCATGTAACTATTCTTGTTACTTATAGCTTTATTCATTTTTGGTAACGGGATACTCTTGTTTCTGGTACAGGTTGATCTAGTATTAAATATCACGTTCAATTTTTCATAATGATAAATTAATGCCTCATTAATATATGATTGTTCAATACTAGGAGGTCTGTTATTGATTAAAAATTTGTTTTTACTAATAATCTTCAATAATCTGTTTTGTAAACCCTGCAGCAATTGTAAACAATTTTTATATGCACCACCCCAAGCGATGATGCCATATGTTGCCACACTATGGAAAAGTGCATAGTATAATGTTATTAATACTTCTCCAGTCATAAAACCAGAGAACTTGGCAAAAACATATGTCAAGTATTTTGTTTTGTTAATGATATAGTTAATGTGGCTGTCCCATTTCATATTATAATCCAGAAACAATCCAAGATATTTACTTTTATTTACTCTGTTTATGCTGCAGTTATTAATTTTTATGCAAATTTCATCTGGTACACTATCACAGTAATTTCCAAAACACATGTAGACTGTCTTGTTTATATTTAGAGAGAGCTTATTATAGTCCAACCATTTAGCTACTTGCTTCAAATAATTATTCATCTTAGTTTCTGCCTGTTTCCATGTGCAATCTGTTGAAATCACAGCCGTATCATCAGCATATGCAATCAAGTTATCCATTGGCATATCTATAAGAAGATCATTCATGTACAACAAGAATAGCAATGGTCCCAGAATAGTCCCTTGCGGGACTCCAGTACTTAGTGATCTCGGGTCACTATTTATCCTATTGAGTTTAACATTTTGTCTACGATTCGTTAGGTAACTCCTTAGTAGGTCCAATGCACTTCCTCTAATCCCATACTTATACAACTTATCTAATAGTATACTGTGATCTACTGTATCAAACGCCTTAGCTAGGTCAAGAAATACAACTATTATTGGAATACTTTTATCTAGGTTATTATAAATTAAATTCGTTAAATGGTTCAAGGCGTCCTTAGTTCCTAAATTACTTCTGAATCCAAATTAGTTTTTTGCTAATATATTATGTTTTTTAATAAAATCACATATACGTCCATGTATAATCTTTTCAAATATTTTGGCAATGTTAGAGATTAATGAAATTGGTCTATAATTATTGACTTCACTTTTACCACCTGATTTATATATTGGAATCACTTCTGCCTGTTTCAGTAAAACTGGCCACGTAGACCTTTCAATACACGTGTTAAATACATCAGACAATGGATCAGCTATATAATTTGACAATACTTTTAAAACTTTCATATTTATTCCATCAACACCACCTGTTTTATCCTTCATTCCCATGATTATGTTTATGATTTCCAGTGCATTTTTTGGTCTTAGGAATATAGATTTATTGTTATGCGGTACCTTATTTGGGTATGGTTCATTAGGTATAACAATACTGGAGCTAAGTTTAGCCCCTATACCACAGAAATGTTCATTCATCCTATTAGCAATTTCAATTGGTGCAATAATTTTGTTTTTATCTTCATCAACTATATAATCAATTTTTGAATCTTTTTTAACATTTTTACCCAATTTCTCATCAATTAATTTTCATAGAATTCTAGGATTACTTTTATTTTTCGTAAAATTATTTTGTTCATATTTTAATTTGGCATTTTTAATTGTTCGATTTAAAATTTTATTGTATCTCAAGTAATTATTTTTTAGTATAATGTTATTAGGATCATTTTTCCAGGTCTTATAGAGTTTTTCTTTTTTTTTACATGATACCATGATGGCTTTAATAATCCAAGTTTTCCTTGGCTTTAATTTCCCATTGTCATAGTTTATCTTGATTAATTCTGATGCCTCTTCAATACAATTCTTTATCACATATATAATTTTTAGTATATCCTCATTAGGATCATTCGCCTGAACAAGATTCATCCAATTTTGGTTAGCAGCACATATTATCAGTCTATTATAGTTAACTATTTTATTACTAACATAATCTTGAGTTTTTTCCAATTTATCTTGGAAAGACACGAACAATGGAAAATGGTCAGTAAAACTACTTGTCACTTTATATGAATTAAGACTTAAACCACTTATTTTAGCAAAAATGTTATCAATACATGTTCCTTGTATTGGTAAATTTGGTGCTGGTCTAGTAATACCTCCAAAACTTGGCAAATATGATTTTTCTAAAAAGTTTTCTAAAAATTCTTGACTTAGAGAATCATTTTGATTTATATCTATGTTAAAATCACCTAAAACCAAGTGATTTTTGCCAAAATTATAAGAATTTAAAAATTTTTTCAAATTTAGAATGAATTTAGTCTTATGCATTTTATGAGATCTATAAACCGCTGACAATACAACATTTTCGTTATTTATCCTTAAGGTAGTGTTTATTATCTTCAATTCACCAATAGTCAGGGTTTCAGTAGTTTCGTTCAATTCTTCTCTAATATAGATTACAACTCCATCAGATTTGTTAAGTTTACTATCATTATAATACAATTTATATCCAGGCAATTTTAGCATTTGAGGATATTCAAGAACCCACGTTTCTGTACATACCATTACACATGGCTTCACAGAAAGTCTCCCAATAAAACATTTTAAATTTTGAAGATTAGCATTTAGGCTTCTTATATTTATATTTAGAATCAAGTTATAATTGTATTGTAGAATATCATTGAGAGACTGTATATCAGGAATACTTGTTTCATTAATAGTTAAATTTTGATTATTATCCAACATCAGATATAGTGCTTCCATTGCGCGTTCTGGTAGTGGTAGTGGATAAAACAGAATCCATGCTACCACTTATCCTCTCCTGTCTTAATCTATTCAATGCACTGTACGTACGGCTGTTGTTATCGAAGTTGTCCACTTTACCAAAGAATCTTGGCACGTGAGGCTTAACTCCATAGTCAGTTGTGTTTATCAGCAAATTTAATTTAGCGGTTAATATTTCACACTTTTCGCCGTCTACTGCAACGTGATCTGTATTATATTTCTTTCCATATTTATCATTACTAAAGTTGCAATTAGCACAGCATAAAGGCTTACTGCCTTCACAATTCTTTGTTGTATGTGAGCCAGCACACTTTAAACTAACCGGGTCATTTCTGCATTTTGCTCCACTATGCCCATATCTTGCACAATTATAGCATGGTCTAATATTAAGGACATCATAAACTTTACAATTCTGATGCCCGACGAAAACTTTTTCTTTATTTTCTTTAATGTATTTATGAATTTCAGCAGATACTTCCATTATAACTGTTGTCGCTTTATTTTTTTTATATATTCTTCATGCAAAATTTTACCTTTGGTATTTAAGTTCATGATAATGATAATGATAATGATAATGATAATGATAATGATAATGATAATGATAATGATAATGATAATGATAATGATAATGATAATGATAATGATAATGATAAGGATAACGATAACCATAACGATAACGATAACGATAACGATAACGATAATGATAATGATAATGATAATGATAATGATAACAGTTAGAAAACACGTAAAAAAAGCACGTGAAAATAACACTTGTTCCAAACATGTTAAATTTGCATGTTTTTTTAAGTCATTATTTTACGTGTTTTTCCATGGGGTTTTATCACATATTTTTTTACATATTTTTGCTGACGTAAAATTCTGTAAAAAATTCTTGCCTATTGAAAAAGACACGTATTTTTTACACGTGTTTTTAAAATGTAAAATTTTTGGGTTTTTTCATGTATTTTGTCATTCTTTACGTGTTTTGTACACATGTGTTTTGCATATTTGTTTATATTAAAAGTTACGAATTTCTCATTAATGAACTTTTTATTTTCATTACAATAAAAATATCTTATTAGGAGTATTTATAATACTTTATTTTGATCCTATTGAAAAATAATACGTTTTTCCACACTTATATTTTATAACTTTTCGAAGATCGAAGAGCTTCTACGACCCAGAGTGTCTGGCTTCATATATTCAATGTGTCTTTGGAATTCATATAAGGGATCACAAAAATTAGAAAAACGCCACCTAGTGACTTAAAGTCAGACCGACATAATCGATCATTAAGAGCGATTCTAAATCACTAGGTGACATTTATCTCAGTTTTGTCATCCCTTATACAAATTTCGGAGACACATTGGATATAAGAAGCCAGGCACTTTGGGTTGTAGAATCTCTTCGATCTTCGAGGAGTTATTAAAAATACATGTAGAAAAAACGTATTTTTTTCAATTGGATCGAAATAAAGTATTATAAATACTTATTATAAGACATTTTTATTATAATAAAAATAGAAAGTTGATTAATGAAAAACGCGTAGCTTTTAATGTGAAAAAAAATATAAAAAAACATGTGTTTGAAACACGTGTGAAAAATACGTGTTTATTACATGTGTCATTTACACGTACAAAAAACACGTGTTTTTTTCAATAGGTAAGAATTTTTTACAAAATTTCACGTCAAAATATGTAAAAAAATACGTGATAAAAATACATGAAAAAACACCTGAAAAAAAGAATTGAAAAAACATGCAAATTTAACATGTTGGAACAAGTGTTATTTTAACGTACTTCTAACACGTGAAAATAACACATGTTTTTTTTTAATAGGGCGAGACTCTTGATGACTCGTTGCCACAGTGACACTAAATCGTCGTGAAGCATAGCGATGAAAGGGGGCCCTCAGAGGGCAGCCGAATCTAGCTTATAGAATCATAGAATCGAACGTAATTTATGTATAATTATTTGTATAAACAAACAGCTGATTTCGAATGGTGACTGATTGATTGATTGTTCAAGCAACTGTCTACTTTTTAAAATACTTCTCATTAGTAAAAAAATTCAAGCATTTCGAGCTATTTGAGTAATTTTAATTATTGGTGTAGCACTGGTTATTTGAGTTCATATTTTTGTCGAGTACTTGATGTATTTCGACTACTCAGCTTGAACTCTAAGAAAAAACTTGACTCGATAACTGAGTACTTGCACTTGAGGGGTACTCGACTTTTTGTTTCAAATACTCGAAAAAATATGAATTACTCGAATTATTCGAGTACTAGATTAAAATATGAATTACTCGAATTATTCGAGTACTCGATAAAAAATATAAATTACTCAATTTACTTGAGTATTCGAAAAAGTATGAATTAATCGAATAAATTGAGTACTCGTAAAAATGTAAATTACTCGAATACTCGAAAAAATATAAGTTACTCAACAAAATATGAATAACTTGAGTTACTCGAATAACTAGATTATATTATCTATAGTGATTAGTTTTGATTCACACGAGAAAAATTAGTTTTTTTACCATGTTTTTATTAATCTAGTACACTCTAAATTTTTCATACAAAAACATGTGCAAATATTTTTTCAATCTTTTAAATGTGTACTTATACTTCACTTACATCAGAGTTACATTTTCTCATCATGATTTAATTAAAAATGGGGTTTATGGTACTATGAAATAAAATTGTGGTTTGGACAAAAAGAAATGAAAGATTATCAAATTGTATAAATTTATTAATTGTATAGATTGCTATGCATTTAATTAGTATTGATTATTATAATTTCACTTTACATGTTAATAAAACATAAATACCCAAGTAATATGATAATTATTTTTAAATACTCTCTGTAATTACATAAATTATGAAAAAATTTTATTAAATCTTTATAAAATGTTTATAAATTTCTGGTCTTACTAAAGTATATAAAAATTTTTTAAGATCATTTTTTCATGAAAATTGTATGTATATATTTATTTGAATTATAATAATAAATTTATCACTTAAAATAATAGAAATAATGATTCGATAATTTTTATATTTTATAGTAATAATTCAAATAATTTAATGATACATTATGCAATGAGGAAGCAAAGTCGTATACTTTTAACGAGAGAGGAACAGACTCTAGTTTTGAGTTGTATATAGTTTTATTTATACTAACAACACTGGTCACTTTATTAACTCAAAAAAGTTGGCTTGATCCAAAATAGCTCAATTTAAAATTACTAAATTTTAATTTTATGAATTTTTCAATAAATTCATTTTTTCTAAAGTTTAATATTTTTCAATAATTTTAGTTTATTTATTAAATAATTTTTTATTTTTATAAATTTATTGAATTTCTGAGGTAGTGTATCTATCTACCGCTAGTTTTAGATGTAAGAAAATTCTTCTTTTCAACCCGCTTCTTATGTTAATTAAGTGCTCGTTACTGTTGAAGTAGAAATTAATTTTAAAAATATTACAGTCAATATAATGTAATAATTTATTTTATAATAATATTATTGTATTCATCATTATTAGTTACTATTACTTCAAAAGTGCTATAAAAAAATAAAACATTCAAAAGCAATGCTGTTAAATGATGTCTTTTTATCGAAAATCGCATATAATATACACGAATTCGGAGAATCACTTGGAATAGAATCGAGTCTTACAGTGAAAAAGAAAGGGAGAACGACTTCAACCGTCACTTGTTTAGCTAAATGTTTTTTAAATTCTTAGAAAAACTTTTTAAAAATAAAAATCAATTACAACGTAAAACTTAACACTCTAACACTGTTACTAAATTTGAGGTCATTGCGAGTACTGTCACGGTATTCCTATTTCCACGTTCGAATCCCGCGCGCTCTAGTCTAGTTAGTATGGTAAGAGTCAGCTAAACGAGCGAGAAGAAAGGAAGCGTCGGCGCGGGCAGACATTTTCCTGTGCTCGGAGCGTACACATCATAGTGGTTGCTTACCTTGTGTTTCGTGAGATATCATAAAGGCGTTAAGAGCAGGCCGGATTCACTGTCCTTGTCTAATTGGCATTTTTGTTATTTACTCAAGTTTTAAACGGTGTATCTTCAAATTAAAGGTCGAGCGCAATAGATATTATTATTATGAACATCCATGCACAAGAAAAAAAATATCTACCGGTTTGTTTTTGAGAAAAGTAAGTAACGCCAAAGTAAAAGTTTATGTTTACAATATTTTCGCGTTACTTACTTTTCTCAAAAACCAACCGATAGATATTTTTTTTCTTGTGCATGGATGTTCATAATAATAATATCTATTGCGCTCGACCTTTAATTTGAAGATACACCGTTTAAAACTTGAGTAAATAACAAACAACTCAATTGTTACTCGGTCGGTATCAGGTTCTACTCCGGCCTACCGTTAAGAGAGATCGTCTACGAGTATCAACAACCAGGTTACATCGCATCGCATATTTTGTTGGCCAACGGCGAGATACTTATAGCGTACGTATTTTGGTTGTCATAGAAGCTTCTACGCGTGTTCGTAAGTCTATCTTATTTTATATACTAAGCTAAGATTTCTGTCCTCGAAGAAATCTTAGCGTAGAGAGTGCGCGCGTTCGTTGCATTATCTTGCAATAATTTAGCTCGCGTCGCGTCCCCCCTTAGAATGATCTTTGACAAACTTTGTTCTTACTTTTTATCTAAATCTATTTTATTGTATTTCTTTATTTACACATTTAATAAATCTATATTAAGCTTAAAGACCTGTATCAATTTGCTTACCCCGACGCCTCCGCGGTCCTTATCTTTTATATCATATAATATATATATATATATATATCTTGGCGTAAAATAAGGAAAGCTGAACTACCGGCATCGCGTCTCTCGATCAGGTAAGAGAGAGAAAGAGAGAGAGACGCTCAGCGACGAGTATATAGTATGAAGTCTTGTCGCTAGTCAATATATGTTTGACTAACTAGCACCATAGAGTCTGCTGCGTAATACATATACATAATTATTTTCTTACGAGTTGTCGGCAACTCTATCTAAATTAAATTTATCGACTTAACGAAAAGTTAATCTGAAGCGTAAGTCTAAATTCTTTTGCAACGAGTAATAAAATACCGTTACAGTACCAATAAAAATTTTTTTTGATTCCCACCAGAATTTTGAAATAAAAACTCGATTTGTAAATTTATATTTTAAAACGTTGATATAACTATTATACACAAATATTAGTATTTTCGAAACGTCAATTTCAGACAGACAATGAGCAATATAATCATTTATTTGATAAATTTTCATTATAAATGAACGATTGATTCTCTATTCATAAGGTAGCCTATTATTACATGAAAATTTTTCAATATGAACATCATGTCGATACACTTTTATTCACACTCTTCCTTTTTGCAACCTATCATATTAATTTAAAAAAAAAAATAAAATTAGGAAAACACTTAAGGGGTGTCCTCATACTGGCACAGAGATCTACCTTATCTACATTTGAATTATGCATTTTAATAAAAATTTAACTATTTTTGACTAAAATTCATAGAAGAGGCACATTCTTAACATTCTAAAGAATTTATTGCAACGTCAAAAGACAGAATAAAAGTGAAAATAAAGACAAAAACTGCATAATGCGATTATTCATAACTACATTGAAAAGTTAATCGTATTAAGCAGTTTTCGCCTTTATTTTTACCCTTATATTGTCTTTTCCCGTTGCAATAAATTCTTTGGCATGTTAAGAATGTGCCTCTCCTACGAATTTCAGTCATAAATAATTAAATTTTTATTAAAATTCATAATTTAAATGTAGATAAGGTAGAACTCTATGTCGGTATCAGGATTCCCCTTAAAATTTAATAATATAACAAATAACCAAAAACAAGCACACAAAATCTTTTTCTTAAAAAATTATGAAGTATTTTTACGGTTTCATATAATTTAACACTCATAAAAAATTATATAAAAATATTAAATTTTTTATCAACATTATGTCGATACACTTTTTACTCACTCTCTTCCTTTTCACCATCCATAATATTATCAACTTTGAATAAATGCAACAAGAAAAACATTTAAGGAGATGTAAAATGGATACTACACCTGTACTCATAAATATTTAATATTTTTTTATTTTATTGCAAAATATTGAGAAAATAAATGCTTTAGCTTGTCGTATGTACCATGAAGATTATTCGGTTGAATTTTGAATTAAATTCATTCATTAGTTTCTCAGAGTTTTAGATTTCTTGTACAATATCTAAAAATTTTAATATATAATATTGGAACCCAAATTCTGAAAAATTAATGAATGAATTTATTTGAAAATTTAACTGAATAATCTTCATGGTAAATACTACAAACTAAAGCATTTCTTTTAATCAAGTTTTGCAATATAATGACAAGATAGGCCAAGTTCATGAGTACAGGTGTAGTGTCCAAATATTTATCTAACTCCAAAAGATAAACCCAATTGCATGTTCCCAGGAGGCTGGAATAAACTACAACAGAATATTTTAATTAGTTAGTATTTATTCTAATACCTTTTCGCCAGCCAACTATTAGCACGCTGTGTACCATACAACAGTCAGTACACCACTGATCGTGATGACTTAGTCAGTTCGTCTCTCTAGTCAAGACTGATCTTGCGCTTGCGCATTTACATTTATATCGTGATTACTTGAGCGCCGCAACTTAGCTATGCTAACGCCACAGATAGGAAGCGTTGTAGCCTCCTGGCGGCTAATCATCGAATATAAATATACACATTTATATAATAGTACTAATAATTGATTGCCAGGCGGCTACCACGCTTTCTATCTATTGACTCTGTTATGGCAAGCAAATGCGCATAAAAAAATAAAAGAGTTTAGAATTTATAAGCTGGTAGTTTCATTCGGTCTAAAACGACGATCGTTCAGCCTGCTTTCTCATGTTCTATTTTTCTCAATGAACAGAGATATTTTTATAAGTCGCAATAAAAACATAAAAAAAATAAAATTTTTTATAAAAAAAATATTTTAATCGCTCAAAAATGTCCATAAATTTACGTTGGATTTCTAAAATTCTCATTGGAATTCCATTATGAATTTCCAATTGGAATTCCAATTGGAAATCCAATTGTATTTTTTCAACAGAAATTTGATTTTAATTGATTTTTAAGAGTACGCGTCTAGTTTAAGCAAATTGAAGATTCACATGTTATAAATAAGTATATGATACGTGGGTCGTATGAGTCGTTTTACGGCACAATGGTAGCACCTTAGCTTCCCTTAAGCGTTGAACATGCCGTACCGTAAAACGCCTCATACGACTTTAGTGTTATAATAAACTTTTTGAAATAAATTAAAATTTATCAAAAAATTCATGAAATTTAATTATTTTTAAAAACATTCTGTAAGCCTAATTCCTTGTTAGAAAGAATTAAAATATATTGAATCTTTATTTATGGTGCTTTTTATTGTCAATTCTTATTATTTATTTTTATTTACTATACGAATTGACGATATCAATAATCATTGAAGTTTATTTACAAAATTAAATCATGTATCAATCCAATGTAGTCTAATATAATTAGATATTGAATATATATTTTTATTTTACTTTCACACATAGAAAACATTGTATTTATCAAAAAAAATTTTTCGTGTATTTTGATTAATTTGTACATAAATTCAGAGAGACTGAAAAAATAGTTTGCGGAAAATGTATATATGTATGCACGTATGTATGTATGTGAGCGCGCGCGCAGATGAGTGCATGTATTAATTTTGTACACTCTTAATTATTAAATACAAAAATTAACCAAGAAAAATGCAAATATCGTTCTTTGTATTTTTAAGAGGATCAAAATAGATGATTTGTACTTTTCAAGAGTTTAAAATCCTATTTATTACTTTTCATAAATAAAAAATTTCAAAAATCCAATTTTTACTTTTTAAAAGTACAAAATGAAGATTTTTAAATTTTAAAGAGTACATGGAGAAAAATAAATACTAATTTTAGTTATAGATAGAAATAAAAATTACTATATTTTATAAGAGAGTTGGGACATTTATGAATTATAAAGAATTTTATTACATTTATAACAAATACTACTATAAGATTTGATAAGGTTGGCAACATCGTTTAACGGGATGTCGGAGCTGCTGGACATAATTTTTGCTTTTATTATTTTATTGATATCTTTTTAAATTTGTAATTTAAACAATTGTAATGACTTATCCGCACTAGAGCAATGTTAATCCAATAATTTTTGTTAAAATAAAAATTCATTTGGATTTGTTATTTTTTTATAAGCTTGGAATGGAAATTAGATATCAAGCTCGGTAAACCTAACCTCAAAATACTATATACCGCAAAATTGTTTATAACTTTTTATGAACAGTGTTTTGGTAAATTCTGTAAATTTTCCGCACTCAAGTTTAATATTACAAATTTTCCTACTATAATAAAATAACTCGATCTAACGTACCGTTTACTCGCGAACTTGGAATTAAAATATTAATGAATTATTTTAGAACGTAGTGAGCTCCGTTATGCCTTAAGAAATGAAACAATATCTTATTAGAAAAATTGCTATGTTACATAGTAAAAATTATACTATAGTAAAATTTGATATGACAGAGTAAAAATATTTGATATCTTATATTAGAATTAATGCTATAAAAATAATAAATTTTATTATGCATATAATAAATTTTACTTTTTCAAATAATAATGTTGAGTCCATGATCTGTAAATTTTTTTTAACCTCAAAATTCTCTACTAAATTGAAAGTATAGTTGTGTAACATATGTAGACGATTCGAAATTTTATAAGAAACAAGTCATGATGGCGCAGTCGGTAACTTTCACGCTCTCCATTCTCGAAGCACCCGCCCGACTAGAAAAATATTAAGGATGCCCTACAAATTCTTAAGGACTCTACAGGACATCCTAGCAGGGGCGCTACTTGGCATATAATGGGGTGATTATCAGGTCCCAATAGGGCTCCCTCATTTCCGTAAATATTTTATCATTACCCGTCCACTACCTGACAGTTGCCTGACTATTGATATTGAAAACGTTTGAAATTAAAACATAACTTCTTTTTACATTAACCCTCATATAATGAAACTCTTATAAATTTCTTACAAATTGATCAACTTTGAAAAAAAATGTATAATTTTTTCAACATAAGCTTTTCAAGGTGCAATTCTACAAATATAATTAGTAATTAATCATTAGAAATATAAAACAAAGTTTTCATGTAATAAGAAAAAAAAATAGTTTTAAAATTTCATTTTATCAATTCAATAAATAAAATTTTATTTTTCTCATTTACAAAACATAAAATGTACTAATATATTTATACAATTAATATAAATAAATAATTTTACAATTCAATTGTATGTATTATGCACTTATATTATTTTATGAAAATTCAATGTTACTAAATAAGAACATGACTGTATTTAAAACTAATATATTTCTTTTTTTCGTGTCGGATATCATTTATACTTAAACTATTTAAGAGTTAAATTTACAAGAGAAATAGATTTTTTCACACTAGATAAACACGTGCATCAGAAGAGGTTATGTTATTGTTTCGAATTTTTTCAACATCGATTGTCAGGCAACTGTCAAGTAATAAACGAGTAACAATATGGCACATCTGAAAATAAGTCTGCCCTACCTTAAAATCACCCTATTATACACTATCTAGAGACCCTGTAGGGCATTATACAGGGGCCATATAATAATCTTAAGATACCTTATAGGGACCTTATTTTTACCCGAAATTCATTTTAGTCGGGAGGGTTCGACTCCTCTCCAGGTCAGATTTTTTTCAATGTTAATTTATTTAAAAAAAAATTAAATTAATAAAAAAATCAAATTATAATTATTTAATAACAAGTTTCGAGTTGAAATGAAAAATAAATAAAATTTTTTTCTGCGTCTGTTTTCACAAATTTTACTGTGTGACATAGTAATTTTTATTATAACGCAGAAATGTCCCACTCTTCCTATAAAATATAGTATTTTTAATACAATCTATAATTATATTTACTATAAAATTTTTCTCCGTATAGAATTTATTGATTTTAGACTCTTAAAAAGTACAAATTGAATAATTTATCCTTCAATAAGCATAAAATTATTTGAAAACTGCAAAGTGGGATTTTATTATCTTGAAAAGTACAAATTATCATATATTTAAGTCCTCTTTAGAATGCAAATATCTGTACTTTTGTGGGTCCATGTTTGTATTTTAAACTTGAAAGTGTAAGCTGCTTCTCAAGAATTACCAGATGGATTTGCACCAAATTTTGCATACTAGTTTTTTTATCTGCTAGAAAGTAGCAAGCTATTTAAAATTAGTTTTCTTAGCGTATTTATTTTAATTTTAAAGCAATTTAAGTAATTTAGAAAAAAACGATTAGAATTTATTTTAATTTTATGTAATCTATTGGATGAATTAGTTCCAAAATTCATATACAAGTTATTTGAAACTACCAGAAAGAAACGAGCTTTTTACAAAATAAATCAATATCTATCTATCTATCTAGTTAAAAAGCCCTTAAGAGGAGGTCGAGTATATCTGTCCTTTTCTAATCAAAGAATTGATTTTTTCACAAAAATTAATGATTATAGCAAAAAATAAGAAGAAAGCCCCATCTTGTATAATAAAAAGCAAGATTCTCTTTTATGAGGAAAAATTATTTTTATCGCTTCGTTTTTAAGAAAACCTTGAAAAACTGAATTTTCCATCCTAACCTCTATTTTTTAAGTTTTTCAAGGTTTTCTTCAAAACGAATCGATAAAAATAATTTTTCCTCATCAAAGAAAATCTTGCTTTTTATTATACGAGATGGGGCTATCTCCTTATTTTTTGCTACAATTATTAGTTTTTGCAAGAAAATTAATTCTTTGATTAGAAAAGGACAGAGATATACGACCTGCTCTTAACCCGTTAAAACCAAGATCATGGAAAAAATTATAAGTTTTATTCAAATTATTTGGTAAATATGTTTTGGTTTTCAAATGAAATTTTTACAATTTATGCTTTTTTCCTTTTTTTTTTAAATTTCTTGGCTGTTAGTGCATCAAAATTGTTTTAGACCCCCTTAAGAGGCGGTCGGAACCAAATCGGTGACTTAGTTCAGTGCTTGTAATAAATGCTTATAATAATTTATTCATTTATTAATATGGTAAAAATATAGTCATTTCCTCTAGTCATGTATATACAGAATAATTTAAAATAGTCAAAGCCACAAAAATATACAAAATATTGTTATAAAGCGAAAAATGCCACCTAACAATCGACACGACAGTTTTTTGCATGCGGTATATGTCAAATCAGTTTGATATTTGTAATAAATGCTTATAATAATTTATTTACTTATTCATATGGTAGAAATAAAGTCATTTCCTCTAGTCATGTATATAAAGAATAATTTGAAATAGTTTAAGCCATAAAAATATACAAAATATTATCGTAAAGCGAAAAATGCTGACTTGATATATACCGCAAGTCACCGATTTGGTTCTGACCGCCTCTTAACAAAATAATAAATAATCGACTTCAATTTAACTAACATATTTTATATGTTATATTTTAAAATAGTATTACTTCCCTCGGGACGAAATTTGATTAGCCCTTATCACGCGTTTACCACCTTCAGTTTCGCCTTGGATGTTAATATACGTGTGATACGGATTAATCATGTTCTTATTGCTTTCGTGGAGTTATATACTATTATCGTAAAACTAGTTACTGTGAATATTAGTTATATAAGTATCATGGCTGTATTAAGGAGATTTATCGACGAGACCAATGTTTGTTGTGTAGGTAGTAGTCGGTAGAGAGCACGCTTGTGCGCCCGAGACTGACTTCTACCCAGTGATGGATTTCGAAGATGCTTATATGATATCCAACAGCCAACTTCAGAGTATATACTACAGAATAATATATTCTGCTTATACTCTAATTCTACGGTATACTCTGAAGTTGGCTAAAGGATATCCTAATATATAGATATACATAAATGTATAAAGCATCCTCGAAATCCATCACTGGGTAGAAGCAGTGATGGATTTCGAGGATGCTTTATACATTTATGTATATCTATATATTAGGATATCCTTTAGCCAACTTCAGAGTATACCGTAGAATTATAGTATAAGCAGAATATAATATTCTGTAGTATATACTCTGAAGTTGGCTGTTGGATATCATATAAGCATCTTCGAAATCCATCACTGCTTCTACCTAAGCAGGAAACAATGGACTCGCAGATGAGTTTCCTTAATGCGGCCAAGATGCGTAGATGACTTTGTTATTGTAAATTAATTCCTTTGTTATGTTTGAAATTATGTTAATATTATTTTTTAATTCGTTGTTTTATTTTAAAATCGCGTTGCGTTAAGTATCGACAGAAGAAGGAGCGTTAAGAGTAAGGTGAAAGGAGAAGAGAGAGAGAGGGTGCACGCAACGTTTTAGTGCTCCCCACTTTACAAGTTTGAGCATTTGAACGAGAGAGAGAGAGAGAGAGAGTCCAGCGCGACGGTCAATCACCGCCTTTGTCATATTACAACTTGTAGCATAGTGAGCGTCGCCTTCGGGATAGCTTAGCGAATGCGTATATAAGAAGGCGCAAGCGTAAATCGACAAACTTTCGGTCCGACCGTCAATAGTGTACGTTACTTTGTATCTTGAAAATAAAAAGCTACTTAACATTATTTGTGAGTGTTCCTTTTCCCAATTATAAGACATTATATTTGGCAACGAAGGTAAATCGGAAAACGCGTGATAAGGGAAACAAAGGATAAACGTCTAAAAAGAAAATAAAAAGAGCGAAAATTTTTAACGACGAAAGTGCGTGTTGTCAGACGTGGCAACAATTCAAGAAAAAGAAGCAATACTCACAAGGAGAACGCAAGAGCTACAGGCTAAACAGGAAAAGTTAAACAAGGATATGCAAGAGGTGACGAAACAAAGGCAAATGAAAGATCAGATGCTCACGAGAAACTTGCAACCAACAGTAGTAGGTGCAACTATAGGAATGCTGCAAGAGTACCCTATGGACCTTTTAACTTTACAGAGGATCACAAAATTTAAAGAAACACTACCTAGCGATATAAAATCGCATTAATGATTGGAGATAAATCAATTCGTCTCCAGGTTGGATTGTAGAAGCTCTGTGTTCTTCATTGAGCTGACTCTACAAAATTTATCTCGTTTTTGTTTTTTCTTTTTTGAGATTATAATCTCATAATTATGATTTATTATCTTATGATAGTTTAATAAAATTTCAAAAATTAATTTTTATTTTTACTTTGTTTGAATATGGAAATTGAACTTTATTATGCATAAAAACTCATGTTATCAAGATCTGTATTCACAATGAAAAATTTAGATAAAATAGATAGAGATTCCATATGAAGAAAATGAGGACGGTGGAATCCCGTTTCAACGTAGATGGAAACAGAAAGGAAAATCCATTAAATTATTCATGTAAAATCAGAGAATAACCCGAAAATCTACGTGAACATTTCGCTTAGAACTACTGGAAGTATTGAATAGGAGAAAAAGGAATTCCAACTGGTTAATCCATCAAAATCCAGCTGGAGTCAAGTATTCCCCCACATAGCATAAAATATTTCAAAAAAAGATTACATGAAATATTTCAGTAAAATATTAAATTAGTGATGAACAAATATTTCTTCGAAATATTACAGTTTAAGAATATGAAATAATTCATTGAAATATTTCTGTAATATTGCTGCAACATTTCATGTTTTATTCCAAAAAAATTTCTGAATCCAACACTGAAATATTTGAGAAATATTACTGAATTATTTCTTGAAATGTTTCACATTAATATTTTACCAATCTTTCAAGAAACATTGCATGAAATATTCCTGTAATATTGAAGAAATATTTCATGTTTTATTCCTAACAATTATTGAATCCAACACTGAAATATTTGAGGAATATTACTAAATTATTTCTTGAAATGTTTCATATTAATATTTCACCAATCTTTTAAGAAACATTGCATGAAATATTCCTGTAATATTAAAGGAATATTTCATGTTTTATTCCAAACTATTTTTGAATCCAACACTGAAATATTTGAGAAATATTACTAAATTATTTCTTGAAATGTTTCATATTAATATTTCACCAATCTTTTAAGAAACATTGCATGAAATATTCCTGTAATATTAAAGGAATATTTCATGTTTTATTCCAAACAATTTTTGAATCCAATACTGAAATATTTAAGAAAGATTACTAAATTATTTCTTGAAATGTTTTACATTAATATTTCACCAATCTTTCAAGAAACATTGCATGAAATATTCCTGTAATATTTAAGAAATATTTCATGTTTTATTCCAAACTATTTTTGAATCCAACACTGAAATATTTGAGAAATATTACTAAATTATTTCTTGAAATGTTTCAAATCAATATTTCGCAAATCTTTCAAGAAACATTTCATGAAATATTTCTGTAATATTGAAGGAACATTTCATGTTTTATTTCAAAAAATTTTTGAATCCAACACTGAAATATTTGAGAAAGGTGACTAGATTATTTCTTGAAATGTTTACGATCAATATTTCGCCAATCTTTCAAGAAACATTGCATGAAATATTCCTGTAATATTGAAGGAATATTTCATGTTTTATTCCAAACTATTTTTGAATCCAACACTGAAATATTTGAGAAAGGTTACTAGATTATTTCTTGAAATGTTTCAGATCAATATTTCGCCAATCTTTCAAGAAACATTGCATGAAATATTCCTGTAATATTGAAGGAATATTTCATGTTTTATTCCAAACTATTTTTGAATCCAACACTGAAATATTTGAGAAAAATTACTAGATTATTTATTGAAATGTTTCACATTAATATTTCACCAATCTTTCAAGAAACATTGCATGAAATATTCCTCTAATATTGAAGGAATATTTCATGTTTTATTCCAAACAATTTTTGAATCCAACACTGAAATATTTGAGAAAGGTTACTAGATTATTTCTTGAAACGTTTACGATCAATATTTCGCCAATCTTTCAAGAAACATTGCATGAAATATTCTTGTAATATTGAAGGAATATTTCATGTTTTATTCCAAACTATTTTTGAATCCAACACTGAAATACTTGAGAAAGGTTACTAGATTATTTCTTGAAATGTTTCAGATCAATATTTCGCCAATCTTTCAAGAAACATTGTATGAAATATTCCTGTAATATTAAAGGAATATTTCGTGTTTTATTCCAAACTATTTTTGAATCCAACACTGAAATACTTGAGAAAGGTTACTAGATTATTTCTTGAAATGTTTCAGATCAATATTTCGCCAATCTTTCAAGAAACATTGTATGAAATATTCCTGTAATATTGAAGGAATATTTCATGTTTTATTCCAAACTATTTTTAGATCTAACACCGAAATATTCGAGAAATATTACTAAATTATTTCTTGAAATGTTTCAAATCAATATTTCGCAAATCTTTCAAGAAACATTTCATGAAATATTTCTGTAATATTGAAGGAACATTTCATGTTTTATTTCGAAAAATTTTTCAATCCAACACTAAAATATTCAAAAAATATTGTTACATTATTTCTTGAAATGTTTCAAATCAATATTTCACAAATCTTTCAAAAAACATTTCATGAAATATTCCTGTAATATTAAAGGAACATTTCATGTTTTATTTCAAAAAATTTTTGAATCTGACACTGAAATATTCAAGAAATATTGTTACATTATTTCTTGAAATGTTTCAAATCAATATTTCGCAAATCTTTCAAGAAACCTTTTATGAAATATTTCTGTTATATTTAAAAAACATTTCATGAAGTATTTAAAAAAATGTATGAACATAACACTGAAATATCGAAGAAATATTGCTGCACTATTTCTTAAAATATTTCAAATCAATAATGCGCAAATTTTTCAAGAAATATTTCATGAAATATTTCTGTCAAATTCCAGAAATATTTCATGGAGTATTCCGAAAAATTTATGAATATAACAGTGAAATATTGGAGAAATATTGTTTAAATATTTGTAGTTCTCTCGCGTTTGTAGCAATTCTTCCATCTTGCCAGCAGGTGGCTACTTGATTATATTTTCATGTGATCGTAAATGTGGTTGGCAAACTCTCGCAAGTGGTGGGACGCTCTCTCGTTTAGTATATAAGACCGAAAATTCTTGATACAAATAAATAAGCGCTTAAATTATAAATAACAAATAAATGTATAAGTATCTAATATGGTTTGAGATGCAACTCTTACAAAATCAAAAATAATATCTGATAGAATTTTTCATCAATATTACAAATCAGTATTTCATGAAAGATTCCAAAAATATTTCCGAAAGGGTTAATAATCCTCTATGAATACTTTAGTTAAACTGATGGGCAATCTTTCAACAATATAACATATCAATATTACATGAAAGATTTCTGAAATATTTCGAAACATTTTTTGAGAGATTCATAATTTTTATGAATCCTTCAATAACATATTTTAGCAATCTTTCAACAATGTTACAAAGCAATATTTCATGAAAGATTTTAGAAATATTTCAGAAACATTTCTTGAAAGACTCATAATCTTTTATGAATCCTTTAATAAAATATTTCTGCAATCTTTCAACAATGTTACAAAGCAATATTTCATGAAAGATTTTAGAAATATTTCAGAAACATTTCTTGAAAGATTCATAATCTTTTATGAATCCTTTAATGAAATATTTCTGCAATCTTTCAACAATCTTACAAATCAACATTTCATGAAAGATTTCAGAAATATTTCAGAAACGTTTCTTGAAAGATTCATAATCTCACATGAATCTTGCGGTCAAATATTGCTACAATCTTTCAACAATATTACAAATTAATATTTTACAAAATAATGAAAGAATGTTACAGAAACATTACATGAAATATTTCAAATCTATCTTCTAGAAGGACATATCAATATTTCAGAAATATTTCTTATAAATATTTCTGTTTTATTCCGAATCTTTCAATGAAATATTTCAGAAATATTTCAGAAATATTTCATGCTATGTGGGCCCCTGCTAGATTTCCCGCATGGAAAATCTGACTGAAATTTCCAACTAGATTGTTTTGCTCGAGAATATTAATATTGCAAGAAACCTTTCATTATAGTTTTCAGCAAAGTTTTAGAAACATAACAAGAACTTTTCATGAAAAATTGTTGCAATGTTTTCGTTAAATTTTCAGAAATATTAAAAAAACATTGCGTAATGTGTATTAAATAATTTACAGATGTCTATGTTGAAATATAAGAACACACACAGTAAAAAATTTTGTGTGATTCGTCAAATTTTTGTAATTAAAAAATTTCTGCGTACTTTTTAAATCAACATAAAAATTTTTGTAAAATTAACACACGGAGCATGGTATTTTTACAAACATGTGCGTACTTAATTCTTCAAATAATCTCATATTTTTAATAGTTACTAGGTGGCAAGCGCGCCGACCCCCATCTCGCTTCTGTAAATTAAAAAAAAATATTCAAGAGTTTGCAATTTTTTAAATAATTCTTATTTAAAATACTAAATAATCTTAATTTTTCTAAAATTCTTTTCATGTAAATGTTCAATGATCTTTTAATAAAACTGACTATCCACACGAATTTCTACAAATGTATTTGCAAAAAAAATAATTATGATTTTTATATGTAGATTATTAAATAAAAAGAATGCCTACGTTTACTGTAAAATAAATGAATTAAAAATAGTTTTATCAGTCTATAGTTCTATCAATCAAACGCTGCTTTTTTTATTTCTCTCGATATATTAATGTTTTTTAATTAAAAATTTTTTTCATTGACGTTTCAATGTAAACAATATTAAATTGTTTTGGTATCTAGTTTTTCTATCACATAAAACTTTTTCAACTCTATTAAAAAATTTTAAGAGTTTATTTCTTATTTATTAAATTTTTATCATCCATTAAGACCCATGAAAAATCTCTGCACCTATAGTATAACCCTAAATACAAATCGTCCTAAATGCAATGAATAATTTTTCGGTGTACTTCCAATTCTTATACACGGTGGCAGCGTTGGCGCTGGCGAAGTCTTTTTATAATATGTAATTAGCTTGAATAATTAGTTGTAATGAAAGTGTATACAAAACAAGACATTTCAAAGATTGAAGTTAGCTGAATTTAACTAAATGAGGGTCCAAAAATCAGGGTCCATAAATAAGGGGCTTATTTCTGATGGCGACAGTGGCGATATATTTTTCATAATATAGAGAGATATATTAGTATAATTCTTATTATTATATGCAATAAGAATGCCATAAATGTAAGGTAAATTTTAGTTTGTAAATATTAATTTCTGCTAAGTCCAAAAATTTATACACTTTTTTTTTCTTTAACGTTGCTATATTTATGCTATTTGTGACGCTAATTAGCGATGACACTCGTAAGTGAGTTTGTGAACAAAGCACATGTAACAAACAGTGGTGCTTCTATCAATCGGCTCCCGAGAGCGGGATTCAAACACAGAACCCCGAGATTACGAATCCAGCGCTCTACCGACTGAGCCACTAACTGGCTCTATTTCTATACTTATATCCTTGGTAGAAATGTAAACATAAAAAATGGTAAATATAAAAGTTTAAGGTTATTACACAGTGGAAAAAAATTTGTAATTTTAACACACATAAGTGTTACAGATAAAACACAAATTTTTTTGTGTTAAAATTTACAAACTTTTTTTATGTGATTTTCGAAGTTAAAATTTTAACATAAAAATTCATGAATAATACAAAATTCATGAATAATACAAAATTTTGAATAATAAAATTTGTAAATATATTTATGTTAAAATATAATGATTGAAATGATGATTAGATATTAAAAAATGACTTTCTCGTATTTCTTTCTATTAATATATTTAAAAAAGAGAGAGATAAAGAAATATAAGTAAAACGATGAAATGATGGATGTTGGAGTGGATCAATAAAATTATAAACAAACTAAACTTATTTGACAATATTATATTTTCGTTTAAAGGCGAACGTAAACGAATGATTACGAAAAGAGCCGATCATTTTTTAATATGAGTATATCATCTCTGGTGGAAATTGAAACGTTTTTTTACCATTTTATGACCAGTAGAAATGGAAACGCTTTTTCTAACATTTTATGACCATTTCCTTGCGGCATTATTATTACTACACTGTAAAAAATTTTGTGTAATTCGTCAAATTTTTTGTAATTTAAAAATTTCTGTGTACTTTCAAAATTAACACAAAAATTTTTATAGAATTAACACAGAGTTTGTTAATTATACAAACTTGTGTGTATTTCTTTATTAAAATGATCTCATACTTATTAATAATATTATATTAGCATTATTATGATATACAATAAAAATGCCATACACACAAGATAAATTTTACTGTATATATATATATATATATATATATATATATATATATATATATATATATATATATATATATATATATATATATATAGGGTGTCCCTTATTTACCAATGTTTTTTTTTCGTTGTGCCGCCCCTGGATCTTTAATTTATGCTAAAAAATGAAGATTTTACTCGGAAAAAGTGAGAAAAAGACGTTTTAAACCGTGCCTATTTCGCAAAACGAGATTTTAGTCCACGTATACGCGTTATACTTAATCTAACGTATTTCATTTCTCTACTATGTTTAAAAAGAGCTTTAAACAGTTCAACTATTACATTTTTTCATGTAAATTTGGCATAGAATTCGAATTTTTACTCATTTTAAATCAAAACGTACATATAGTAAGGTAAGAGACACTTTTACATCAGTTAAGGTCAGTTTTTTTAATGATTATTTATTTTTATTAATAATGAATGTTATTTATGATTTGTCTGATTATTTTGAGTAATAATCCCGGTTTATAAATATTGTGATTACTCAAATATGAAAATGATTGTGCTTCACCTGCATCTTTGATTCTCGATAAAATCATAATTGTACATCTTTTTTATTTTTTGTAAATCGAAAATGAGTTTTGGGTGCTGAAATAAGTTTCGAATTGATTCAATCGGTAGTTATTGTCTTTATATTGGTTTTGATCATAACAATGAATTGCGCGTCTTTTGAGCTTTAAGATTATATTATCATCAGCAGTGTGTCTAATTAAGGCCCGAATTTATAGTCGACACTTGGCACTCAGCACTCAGTTTACATGTAACAAACATCATTCTATCTTATTCTACTTCCATAAGAAAAATAAGGATAGAATGATGTTTGTTACATGTAAACTGAGTGCTGAGTGCCAAGTGTCGACTATAAATTCGGGCCTAAGAAATTATAACTTTAATAATATTTTAATTTTTCTATGACAACCGTAACGAAAATCCATCACGCGCTTGCGCAAGCGCGTGCCGTCATTCGGTCAAAAGATTAAAAAAATCATACCGCATTAATTTAACTAAAGGCTATCACAAGATTGAGTTAATGGACAAATGTTAAAGAAAATAGTGATTCGTTCTTGCAAATTTAAAGGAAAATAATAATTAAATGATGTTATCAAGACTTATCACCGCTCTCATTTTAGCTAATATCAGTTACAATGTAGTTCATATTGTCTTTAAAATGTTGAGAAAAAATAAGAAATATACTTCTTAAAAACCTCCCACATCTATTGGAACCAGAGCAAATTGTCAATCGTACGAAATATAAAAGAAATATACTTTTTGCATATAGATTTATCATATACTTTATGATCACGATTATCGATAAGGGTGAAATTAGATGAAGCGGAAAATAGACGACGGAACGTCATAAAACATTCATTCCGTCAAATTTTTTCCCTATGTTCACATGGCGCAGAATATAGCTGAAAAATTGTTAAAAATAGCATACAAATGTATCCGCGAATTTTAAATTAACAACAAAAATGTTAAAAAAAGTTGGAAATAATCACCTATTGTTATTGTAATGAGATTCTTTTTTTATAAAAATAAAATATAGTTTGTTATTATAACCAAATATTTCAATTAACATCATTATTTTTTAATTACAAAATTGCTAATCAACGTCACAGAACTTCTATTCCGCTCCATGTGAATATAGGGAAACAAATTTGACGGGATAATAAAAGCGTCACAGACTTTTTGAAATTGTTTAAACAAATAGTTAACCAAAATAGAATTTAAAAGTTTGATTGAAATTAAAAGTACAGCTATGGAAAGCAAATTAAAAATATTACGTGAGGTTATTGAAGCACTAATAATTTTTTTAAACAAAATAAAAATTGATGTCTATTACGTCGTCTTTACTCCGTTGGCGGAATACAAAGATGCGGAATTGAGGTTCTGTGACGTTCCGTCGCCTATTTTCCGCTCCATCTGATTTCACCCTAAGATCTGATAACGTTAATTAGATTATTAAAATGTTTCTAAATATGTAAAAACGGTTTAATAATGCAAAAATTTTTAATAAATTAATTAAAAACTTGAATACATCAAAGGTAGGGGAAATCGGGGTAAATCGGACCGGCATCACTTTATGTAAAAATATAGTAAATTTTTATTTGACCAATAAGATTTTAATATTGTTACATTGAATTACTTTTATTGCTAAAGTTTTTTTATGTAGTTTTAATCTTCTAATATTTACGTATATTCATATAAAGTAATGCTGGTCTGGTTTGTCCCATGGGTCCAATTTACCCCGGTTACCCCTAATATTATAAAAAAAATATTATCATACGCTTAAACTAACTATTGTAAAGAAAAATTGTTTTTGAAAACAATCTTAGAAATTTCATAATGTACAAAATATGTTAATTTATAATTGTTGTGAATTTTTATGTCTATTTTTTGAAAATTATTACTCAAAATAATCAGGCAAATCATAAATAACTTTCATTATTAATCAAAAAAGCAAAAAATAATTTAAAAAACTGACCTTAATTAATGCAAAAGTGTCTCTTACCTTACTATATGTACGTTTTGATCTAAAATAAGTAAAACTTCGTTCTTATGCCAAATTTTACATAAAAAAATCTAATAGTTGAACTGTTTAAAGCTCTTTTTTAACATAGTAGAGGAATGAAATACGTTAGATTAAGTATAATGCGTATACGTGGACTAAAATCTCGTTTTGCGAAATAGGCACGGTTTAAAACGTCTTTTTCTTACTTTTTCCGAGTAGAATCTTAATTTTTAGCATAAATTAAAGATCTAGGGGCGGCACAACGAAAAAAAAACATTGGTAAATAAGGGACACCTAATATATATATATATATATATATATATATATATATATATATATATTGATTCCTTTCTTTATATATATTGGAAAATTATAATATTCTATCACAAACTTACACTGGGACTAAACTTCACACTGAGAATAAATGCAGTATAGAGGAATTGCACTATCTCATCAATTTATTTGCATCAGATTAGAGAATAATTTGCCTCTTTTCGGTAAACTGGTATATTTTTTTATATGATGCTTGTAAAAAACATGAGATATTTAATTAAAAATACGGACAAATTAAATATTGTAAATATTAAAGAGACCCTATATTTAAAACCCATGAAACTATATCACGTACACTTGGCGCAAAGGATATTTTTCCGAATGTTAACCTCAAATGGCAACATCGCATATTTTACCACAGACATAAGAGAATTTCAAATAATCGAGCAAATTTTGCATCATCGTTACTTATCACTTAATGACATAATTTTAATAAACAAACAATATTACTTTTTTTTTCATGATCCAAATTATAATTTTATGAAATGAAATTTTTATTTCTTAGTTCAATAATCATATAGAATCAAATATTGTTAATTTAAATTATATAAGCAACAAAATTTTAGCAGTCATCATTTGAATTTGGCATAAATAACCTATATGAAAAACAAAATAATCATGATGCGAAACTCAATGCATGATTCGAAGTTCTCTTACGTTTATGGTAAAATATGCAGGGCTGCTATTTGAGATACACATTCGGAAAAATATCCTTTCCGCCAAGTGTACATGAAAAAGATATTATTAGTAAGTGATTATTTGTTTTTTATTATTAATTTATGCAGATTATTCGATGAATATAAAAATGTACTTTATAGCCCGTTTGGCTATTCATTTACTTATACATTTATGATTTTATTGATCCACTTCAACATCTATCATTTCATCCTTTTTCTTATCTTTTTTCTTTCTCTTTTTATTAAAAATATACACAGAAAGAAATACGAGAAAGTCATTTTTTAATACACTTTGCTATGTCATCATCATTTCAATTGTTAAATTCTTACTCAAATAAATTTGTAAAATTTACAAATTTTATTATTCAAAATTTTGTATTATTCATGAATTTTTATGTTAAAATTTAACTTTGGAAAGTACACAAAAAATATTTATAAATTTTAACTAAAAATATTTTTGTTTTATCTATAACATTTATGTATAAATTACAAATTTTTTTTTCGCAGTCTAACAAGGAGAGTGTTTCACCTTTGAGTCGCCGATTTTGTTCAAATTTTGGGAAATGTTTCCAGATGTTGTAATATAAATGAAGCCAAAATTTTAGACCTCAATGCTTCATATTTTCCTAGTTACAAGCATGAAAGAAAGTTCATAAAAATTACTAGATTTTCAAACGTATAGATTTCTTTAGCATTGATAACTAGAAGCTTAAAACTTTTTTTGAATGAAAGCTGAACTCAAATCACTTGCAGGGTATCAAAATTTTATTTTTTCTTAAAGTTATAACGTAATGAAGATTAAACCGAATTTCAGCATCTATTTTTAATCAATATTTGAAAAGCAACATTCAGGTTCAATCTTTATTACATTATAAATTGAGAAAAAAATAAAATTTTGATACTCTGTAAGTGATATTTCAAAAAGATATGGGCTCAGCTTTGATTCAAAAAAAGTTTTATACTTTTAGCTATCAATGCTAACAAACTATAAGCGTTTGAAAATCTAGTAACTTTTTTATTGACTTTCTTTCATTGCCTGTAACTAGGAAAATATGAAGTATTAGGGTCTAAAATTTAGGCTTCATTTATATTTTAACACTTAGAAACATTTCCCAAAATTTGAGCAAAATCAGCGACCCGAAGGTGAAACACTCTCCTTGTAAGTTATTTGAATTTTACAACTACAGATCTGGATTTTTTAATCATAGTGTTTTTTTCGTGAATGCTTGTGCGAGCATGCGGGAGTATTATTTATAATTTCATTTAAATAAATTTGAAACTAGTATTTTTCAATATTATTTCTTTTCGAATTGCGAAAAATATTAATCATTTTAAGCATTACTTTAAATATATTTTGTAAGTATTATTATATTTAATTTCAGACGTCGTATACATATAACCTGCATGGAAGGCATCAGTTTTTTGGGATAGATTATCGACCAACATCCATGTCAATAATTTACCGACTGCTGAATTAATCAACAGTGTATTACAAACGCCGCTGATCGAATGGGCTACTAAAATTTTTTGGTGGGCGAGAGGACGTTTAACAGCCAGTAATTCTCAAAGTAATAACAATACTATGCTTATAGCTTGCTGATAAGTGCCACGTACCGTTTTTGTGTGCAAGAAAAATAACGCTTTATCTCTAATTTTATACATATTTAACATTTTTTTGTCAACATTATATTTACCATTCGATAAAAATGTATTCTTATGAAGTGTTTAAAGAGTTCCTTCGCTGAAAACTACATGAATAAACATTAAAACCGCTTTATATATATAGGGTATTCATCAAGTATGGGTTTCAAATTGATAAGACAAAAAAATTATTTTTCTAAAAAATTTAAGATCTATTGTGGGCGTTCTAACGGCGATCTTCAATTTGATCTTGACCTTGATCTTGGGGGTTATTTTGAGTTCAACTTAAGATTTTGAATAGTATCTCATACTTTTGACCTACGAAATGGAAAAAGGGAGAAGTTTTACATTGGAATATGATCTCTCAACCTTGAGGTTAAGGTCAAGGTCGTAATAAGGTCCATTTAAGAATCTAAAATTGATCTCTAAATGATCTTGAAGGTCACGAACGAGGTCAAATTGAAGGTCACCGTTTGGTCATCCACGAAAAATCCCAAAACTTTTATTGAGGTTATTTTATTGTCCGATCAATCATTTTTCAAATAAAGGGGGTCCTATACTTTATGAACACCTTGAATCTGAGAGATTTGCGGCTCTTTTCTTTACTTTTCAATTTTTTTGTATCTTTGTGCTGTTTAATTAACTAAAAATTTATGCTTTAATACAAATTTTTAAAGTTATAATGCATTCATCGCTTTTATTTATTTTTGGCTATTTTATCGTTACATTACTATCAAGCAAATGATTGAAAAAGAAAGTTGTTTGCAACGAAATGCCTTGCTAGTCTCCGATCTATGATACGACAAGACAATTCAATGGACATCATAATGAGTGATTATATTGTACATTATATTTACAATTTACTTTATGCGTTTTTAAAGCGAATCAGATTCTACGTTGACTAAGCAATCCGACAAAATTTTTTCTTAAAAGATATCAGATAAGTTTTTTGAATAACATTAAAAAAGCAAAATTTATTCTATAAAGATTTAAATATTAATGATCTCGATTTTTTATTTTTTAGAAACTAATAAAAACAAATTCTAAAAAAATTATAAAAGTTAAATGTTTTTTGAGACAGTTATTTTTACGTAGTTTCATAAGTAAAGGTATATTTTTAATCGGGTAGTGTGATGAAATTTTTATAACTGGTGATATAAATAGCAAGCTTACCTTGTCAAAGTCAAAGAAAAAAAGTTAATACTCTAAACTCTGAAGAATGTGGCTTCTGCGTGAAATCGTATCAACTTTATGCTATATTGTTAAAGACGTATTTTACAAGAAAAATATTATTAGTGATTATTATTATTATGTAAATGACTGGCATTCGACTTCTAAAAAAATGCAGAATTTTTCGCGTTTGAGCTTATAAATTGTAAAATTCGTATAAATATTAGGATAAACGAAAAAAGACGTCATTGTAAAATATTTCTTTTTAGAAGATTAAGAAAAATAGAACATAAAAATTAAAATATTAAATATTAAGCGTATTTTACGATTGTATTACATCGATTTATATTTTATCTATGTAAAACTGAAAGAAAGAGAGAGAGAGAAAAAAAGAGAATTTTTATCATTAAACAATATTGATAAAATAGTAAAAAACTTAAGTGGTTCGTATAAGTTTAACAAATACAACATTTTTGTGTTTCTTTATTGTAAAATCTCACGTGAGATCTGATGTCGAAATCTCTTGTAACTTGAAAACCTGTAAAATATTCAAATCCACCTTAGATTTTACTTATATAACCCTAATCTTTACTTCGTATATATCATAGCGTTTATATCTGTTCAAATAATACATTATGATACGTGTGACCTAAGCGTTAACTTCGGCCGTGTGATAAGGTTTTATTATAGTCACGAGTATCGTATATACTATTATATAGCACGTAGGATATGCGAATGATGATTGAAACATATACAAAAACTATAAAAGAGCAAATACTAAGCATTTGCTAAATGATAAATCAAAAAAGAAAAGAGCTATAATTTAAAAAACATACTTAGAACTTGTAATGATATTAAATTTTTATCAATATTCCATATGGAAATAATTACTGTGAATAACTGTAAATAATAGTAAATATTGGCACTGCTAAAAAATGTCAGAATTTACAGTTATTTACAGTTATATACTATTATAATAGTAAATAATAAATAATAAATAAATAATAATAAATAATAAAATATAAATAATAAATAATAAATAATACTATTATAATACTAAATATATTTAGTATTATTTACAGTTATTAACAGTTCTTTACAGTCATTAACAATTATTTACAATTTTTCACAATTATTTACAGATTTTTATAGTTATTTACAATTATTAATACTTATTTGCAGTTATTTATATTTTCAAAAATTTTTTCTTATTGTTTGTATTTCAACTATGGCATTATGCTATAATTTGAAAAAAAATTTTCAAGCTATCAATCTATAAATAATTTACATACTAAATTACAATATCAAAATTATATTACTTATCGATTTTTTATTATTTATTTTTAAATATTCCGAAATATTTTAAATCTTATTTGAAATTTACAAAAGTACTTGCCAGGTTCATATGGTTAATGTCCCAATTGCTACTCACGAACCTATTACTAGCCGACCTATGACTTGGCGCAGAAGGTGTTTATGGCTAGGCATAGATTAACGGGTTTTTCGACAGCGGATCTGGATCCCTCCCATCTCGGCAGTTTTTCTACTACCAAGCACCATTCTCAAATATATATAAATAAGTATCTTGAAAGTTTACTACTATATATATATATATATATATATATATATATATATATATATATATTATATTAAAGTGAAGAATTAAGACTTTTTTTTTCTTACGTGAATATCTTTTGCATTATTGTCACATACATACATACACATGCACACATGCATCTTTAACATACACCCCACATAGTATGAAATATTTATGAAAGCTTTCAGAAATATTTGCAAGGAAAGAATGAAAGATTTCAAACATCTTTCGATGAAAAATTGTTGAAAGCCCGCTATGTCCGCCTGAGGGACTGCAAATAAATATTTCAATGAAAGTTTTCTGAAAGATTTCAACAAGATTTTCTAAAATATTTCAAATAAATATTTAAGAAATATTTATGCAATATTTCGAAGCAATATTTAAACAATCAAATAAATCTTTTATGAAAGATTTATGAAAGATTTCAACAATATTTACGGTAACATTTTAAGAAAATATTTATAAAAGATTTCTACAATCTTCCATTGCAAGATTATCACAGTTTTAAAAATCTTTCATGAAAGATTTATGAAATATTTCAACAATATTTACGAAAATATTTCAAGGAAATATTTATGAAAGATTTCTACAATCTTTCATTGCAAGATTATCAGAGTTTTAAAAATCTTTCATGAAAGATTTATGAAATATTTCAACAAGATTTACGAAAATATTTCAAGGAAATCTTTCTGAAAGATTGATGCCATATTTCATTGCAAGATTATCACCAGTATGAAAATCTTTCATGAAAGATTTATGAAATATTTCTCCTTTTTTTCAGAAATATATTTACTGTACATATCGATAAAATCTTTCATTAGCCTTTTGTGAAAAATTTTAAACGGAATTGTTGTTAAAAGCCCGCTATGTCCACCTGAGAGACTGCAAACAAATATTTCAATAAAAGTTTTCTGAAAGATTTTAACAAGATTTTCTAAAATATTTCAAATAAATATTTAGGAAATATTTATGCAATATTTCGAAGCAATATTTAAACAATCAAATAAATCTTTCATGAAAGATTTATGAAAGATTTCAGCAATATTTAAAGTAATATTTCACGGAAATCTTTTTGAAAGATTTCTACAATCTTTCATTGCAAGATTATTAACGTCATAGGAATCTTTCATTTTTACAATCTGTCGGTGATATCGATATAACATACACACACACACACACACACACACACACACACACACACACACACACACACACACATACACACACACATACACATATACACACACACATATATTCACAATAATTATAGTTTTTATTTACATGATACTATATTATATTTTGATTCATTATACTTCTATATGAAACACATATCCGCATACATAATTTTACATTTACTTATAAAGTCGCATTCATACTGGATAAGATAAGCGCTGCGCACGTATGCACTAATCAAAGCTTTTGCCTTATATAGTAAGTCAGCTATCCTTTTACCACTTGGGGACAAAACGCGCATTGAACGCGCGTCCTCCTATCGGCGTGATTAGGAAACTCAATCGTTGCAGAAAAATAACTCCTAAAAATATTTCATTGAAAGATTTCTGAAATATTTTAACAAGATTTCTAAATCATTTCGAATAAATATTTACACAATATATCGTGGCCTGATTTAAGCAATCAAATAAATCTTTTATTGCAATATTGTAACTATGATGGAAATCTTTCATGAAAGATTTATGAAAGATTTCAGCAATATCAACAGTAATATTTCGGGAAAATATTTCTAAAATATTTCTACAATCTTTCATTGCAAGATTATCAGAATTACAAGAATCTTTCATGAAAGATTTATGAAAGATTTCAGCAATATTTACGGTAATATTTCAAGAAAATATTTATTAAAGATTTCCACAATCTTTCATTGCAAGATTATCACTGTTTTAAAAAGCTTGTATGAAAAATTTATGAAAGATTTCAGCAATATTTACGGTAATATTTCAAAAAAATATTTATGAAATATTTCTGCAATCTTTCATTGTAAGATTATCATAGTTTTAAAAATCTTTCATGAAAGATTTATGAAAGATTTCAGCAATATTTACAGTAATATTTTAAGAAAATATTTATGAAATATTTCTGCAATCTTTCATTGAAAGATTATCATAGTTTTAAAAATCTTTCATGAAAGATTTATGAAAGATTTCAGCAATATTTACAGTAATATTTCAAGAAAATATTTATGAAATATTTCTGCAATCTTTCATTGCAAGATTATCAGAGTTACAAAAATCTTTCATGAAAGATTTATGAAAGATTTTAGCAACATTGACGGTAATATTTCAAGAAAATATTTATAAAAGATTTCTTTTATTTTTCATTGCAAAATTACCACAGTTTTAAAAATCTTCCATGTAAGATTTATGAAAGATAGTGTGAAGGTTTTTGGCTGAAGCATGGAGAACACTGGAGAGAAATCTTTTATAAATCTTTCAAACAGGTTTCCTTAAAAATTTCTATGAAAGCTTCCAACAATCTTTCGTTGTAGTCTAAGTAAACAAAAAATCTTGCAGAGAAATATTGTTGAAAGATTTCATAAAATATTCCATGAAGCTTTCTTTAAGAGATTACTACTATATTTCCTTGCAATTATACATGAAAAATTTATGAAATATTGCGTCAAGATTTTAGGGAACAGCATGGAGAACGCTCAGGAGCAATCTTTCATAAATCTTTCAATTATGTTTCCTAAAAGATTTCGATGAAAGCTTCCAACAATCTTTCATCGCAGTCTAAGTAAACCATAAATCTTGCAGAGAAATATTGTTGAAAGATTTCATGAAATATTTCGTGAAACCTTCTTTGTGAGATTGCTACTATGTTTCGTTGCAATATTATATTAAAGATTTATAAAAGATTGCGTGAAGGTTTTGAGGTACAATAGGGAAAACGTATGGGAGAAATCTTGCATAAATCTTTCAAACATGTTTCCTGAAAGATTTCAATGAAAGCTTCCAACAATCTTCCATCGCAGTCTAAGTAAACCAAAAATCTTGCAGTGAAATATTGTTGAAAGATTTCATGAAATATTTCGTGAAACCTTCTTTGTGAGATTGCTACTATGTTTTGTTGCAATATTATATTAAAGATTTATAAAAGATTGCGTGAAGGTTTTGAGGTACAATAGGGAAAACGTATGGGAGAAATCTTGCATAAATCTTTCAAACATGTTTCCTGAAAGATTTCAATGAAAGCTTCCAACAATCTTCCATCGCAGTCTAAGTAAACCAAAAATCTTGCAGTGAAATATTGTTGAAAGATTTCATGAAATATTCCGTGAAGCCTTCTCTGTAAGATCGCTAATATATTTCCTTGCAATGTTGCATAAGAGATTTATGAAAGATTGCGTGAAGTTTTCGAGGTACAGCTAGGAGAACGCCTGTGAGAAATCTTTCATAAATCTTTCAATCATGTTTCGTGAAAACTTTCTTTGAAAGCTTTCAGCAATCTTTCATTGTGAAATAAGTAAACCAATAATCTGGCAGAGAAATATTGTTGAAAGATTTATGAAATATTGTTTGTAATATTTCATCGAGATTTCATGAAATATTTCAATATAATATTACTATAATATTGCTGAAAGATTTCATTGAAAGATTTTTTATTCGTTCGTTATATCTTGCTACGAAATATTTCAAAAATATGTATAAAATATTTCTAAGAAATCTTTCACTGAAAGATTTTGAAATGTTTCACTGTTTTGTTTTATGCTATGTGGGACGTACACATATACACACATATATACACACACATACACACATACACACATACACATACACACTTACACACATATACACATATACATACACATACACTTACTCATATACACATACAAACATACACAATATCCGTCTCCCCGTCTACGTCTCTCTATCTCCGTCCCTCCATCTCCATCTCTCTATCTCCGTCTCTTCGTCTCCATGTCTCCGTCTATCTGTTTCAGTCTCTTCGTCCCTCCGTCTCCGTCTTTCCGTTGCTTTGTCTCCATCTCTCCGTCTCCGTCTCTCCGTCACCATCTCTTCGTCCTCGTATCTCCGTCACCATCTCTTTGTCTTCGTCTTCGTCTTTTTGTCTCTGTCTCTCCATCTCCGTCTTTCCGTCTGTCTGTCTCTATCTCCGTGTTTCCGTCACCATCTCTTTGTCTTCGTCTTCGTCTTTTTGTCTCTGTCTCTCTATCTCCGTCTCTCCGTCTGTCTGTCTCTATCTCCGTGTTTCCGTCTTCTTCCCTCCGTCTCCGTCTCTCCATCTCTGTCTTTTTGTCTCCATTCCTCCGTCTTCGTTTTCCCGTCTCCTTCCCTCCGACACAGTTTCTCTGTCTCCGTCTCTGTTTCTGTTTTTCCGTCTCCGTCTCTTCGTCTCCATTTTTCCGTCTTTGTCTCTTTGTCTCAGCACTGAAAATTGCAACCGTGAATTCTCAATTACTCAACGCTTACAATAGCAGCTTCGTTTTTTTAACCACTCAGCGCTCAAAATAGCAGCCGCAAATTTCTAACTACACAACGTTTAAGATAATATTTGTGAATTCTTAATTACACAGCGCTTTCAATAACAGCCGCGTTTTTTAACCACAAAGCGCTCAAAATAGCAGCCGCAATTTTGTTATTACACGGTGCTTACAATAGTTGTTGTGTTTTTTAACTACATGGCACTTACAATAGCAGCCGCGTTTTTTTAACCACACAGTGCTCAAAATAGCTACAACGAATTTTTAATTACACTACGCTTACAATAGTTGTTGCGTTTTTCATCTTTAGCTCTTAAAATAGCAGTCGCGTTTTGCAAACCAGGTAGTTCTCTGAAAAGCAGTCGTAAATTTATTACACACCCTACTGCTAAAGCTCAGATGATAGTTAGATGATAATAAAATGATAATCAGGTTAAAATCATTTGAAAATCATGCCAAAACGTCAGATGATTATCTTATGATTTTTAAATGATTATCATCTGAAAATCATGATGATACTATTTATTTAATATAAATATAATTACCATATAATCACTAATTATAATAATAAGGTATTTGGAGTCAGCAAACATAAACTTAATGACTATTTGTAGTGATTAAATGAGTAGACATCTGGGCAAAAGAAAAAACAATGAAAACACTAAAGCTGTTATATGTGTTTATTGTAGCTACGTTTCATGGTCGTACAACCACCTCTTCAGGCTAAAAAAATATACATTACAATTAACAATCATATGTAATATGAAAAACACACGCGTATTATAGACAACTTAAAAAACAATCTCATAAAAAATTATACACATTATACAAATTATATATTCCCTAGTGGAAATCGAATCTGTGAATAACTGGGAATAACTGTGAATAACTGGGAATAACTGTTATAAACTGTTCAGTTTGAGACAGGAATAACAGTTATTCCCAGTTATTCCCAGTTATTCCCAGTTATTCTCAGTTATTCCCAGTTATTCACAGTTTATAACTTAAAAATAATTTGAAAAAACAGAGGTACGAATAACAGTTATTCCCAAATATATTTATAATGGAAAAAAAAATAAAAAAAATATATATTCCCTAGTGGAAATCGAATCTGTGAATAACTGGGAATAACTGGAAATAACTGGAAATAACTGGGAACAACTGTGAATAACTGGGAATAACTGTTATAAACTGTTCAGTTTGAGACAGGAATAACAGTTATTTCCAGTTATTCCCAGTTATTCCCAGTTATTCCCAGTTATTCACAGTTTATAACTTAAAAATAATTTGAAAAAACAGAGGTACGAATAACAGTTATTCCCAAATATATTTATAATAGAAAAAAAATAAAAAAAATATATATTAATATAACAGATATTCCCAGTTATTTCCAGTTATTTCCAGTTATTCTCAGTTATTCACAGATTCGATTTCCACTAGGGTTTAAACTAATTTCTTATTTTCATCCTTTAACGGCAGGCCGGAGTAGAACCTGATACCGACCGAGTAACAATTGAGTTGTTTGTTATTTACTCAAGTATTAATCGGTGTATCTTCAAAATAAAGGTTGATCGCAATGGATATTATTATTATGAATATCTATACACAAGAAAAAAAAATCTACCGATTTGTTTTTGAGAAAAGTAAGGAACGCGAAAATATTATAAACATAATCTTTTACTTCGGCGTTCCTTACTTTTCTCAAAAACAAAGCGATAGATTTTTTTTTTCTTGTGCACAAATATTTGTAATAATAATATCTATTGCGCTTAACCTTCAATTTGCAGATACATGGATTAATACTTGAGTAAATAACAAAAATGCCAATTAGACAAGGACAGCGAATCCGGCCTGCTCTTAAAACTAAAATGCTTGTACTAATTATTAAAATATTCTTTTAAATCACAACACAAGCAATGAGATTAAAATTGAATTAAACTATCAAAAGCAAAAAAGATATATATAAATAAACATAAAGTACAAAAGAAGGACTACAAGTTTCTACATACCTAAAACACTAATATGCGTCACAACAAAAATTCTAATTTTTTTAAAATATGTACAATATCTATTAATGATTAATATACTAATTAAAAAAAAAATTTTTTTAATTGTCTTTTAAACAAACTTATAAGCAAGTTTAGTCAATAAGCAAGATCTTTTATACGTTATTACCTCAAAAGACATCATTAAAAATATTGAGAGCAGACAGGAAAAAGTAAGTCGCAAAAAACATACGACGCAAATGCTGTATATACACAGGCAGGATCTACAATGTACGGCATGCCAATAAGAGACACCAAACTAACGTCGAGTGTCAAGCAGTATCAATGTACGCGCAGGGAACAGGGTCCGAGTAACAAGGTGATTCCACACCGAAAAAGTGTGTACAAAGGAGAGACAAACTACGTAACAAAAGTTCTAATCATTTGAACAAAGCATATAAATAACTATAAGATCTACTGAGCTGATAAGTATCTAGTTGTAAATTAATAGATCTACTTTCAAAGTTGATGTACAGTGCCTCAGATACTCTACGCTTTTTATAACTCCTTTCGGAATCTAGAATTCTGACCCCGTTCCAATCAAAAAGGTGATTGCGATTGTTAAGCATATGCAATGAAACCACGGAATTCCTGTTCTTACAAGTCTGATGCTCAATTATACGGTCCTTCAACTGTCGTTTCGTCTCCCCAACATACGTATCACTACAGGTGGAACATTGAAAGGAGTACTCGTTTGAAAGGAGTACTCCTTTCAATGTTCCACCTGAAGAAATTATATTAGATTAAATAAGAATATTTAATCTCCTTTGAAAGGAGTACTCCTTTCAATGTTCCACCTGTAGTGATACGTATGTTGGGGAGACGAAACGACAGTTGAAGGACCGTATAATTGAGCATCAGACTTGTAAGAACAGGAATTCCGTGGATTCATTGCATATGCTTAACAATCGCAATCACCTTTTTGATTGGGACGGGGTCAGAATTCTAGATTCCGAAAGGAGTTATAAAAAGCGTAGAGTATCTGAGGCACTGTACATCAACTTTGAAAGTTGATCTATTAACTTACAACTAGATACTTATCAGCTCAGTAGATCTTATAGTTATTTATATGCTTTGTTCAAATGATTAGAACTTTTGTTACGTAGTTTGTCTCTCCTTTGTACACACTTTTTCGGTGTGGAATCACCTTGTTGCTCGAACCCTGTTCCCTGCGCGTACATTGATACTGCTTGACACTCGACGTTAGTTTGGTGTCTCTTATTGGCATGCCGTACATTGTAGATCCTGCCTGTGTATATGGGTGATTCTATTCTAACGGGTAATCACATGTAATCGTTTAATAAACTATCAATACAAGGTTCAAATATTATTAGCCACAAATTTTTCATATACTTTCAGCTTGTAACTTTATAATCCGTTGACTTTTTAGTCGCTAATTTCAATGTAGCTTTTGTAGGGACCCTTAGAAAGTATAAAAAGTAATCTCCCCTGTCTGTAATCATATATAAAATTTTTTTTAAACGTTGTAGAGATACAGGATAGATGAATTAATACTTCTGAAAGATCAAAAAATATTTTTTTCCATCCGTACATACATTTCAGCAGAATGGTTGAAAAAAAAAACATTTTCTTTGACCCTCTGTTATTATAAAAAAAGATGTATATTTTTTCATAGATAAAAACAATAATAATAAAAAATGTTATATTTGAATCTTATGAAAATATAAGCTATTCCTATCACATGGAAATATTGTTATTATATGTTTATTTCGCTAAAAAATTGCTTTGTTGATCATAGAATACATTTTTGTTTAAGTGTAAGCATCATTTCACTTATGAAAGTTAAGTTACCTTTTCTACGATAATTTCCCTGGCTCTAGACATTCAACTGTCACAGATAATATAAGCGCATATTCAAATACGTAATAGACGTTTAAGAAAGTAGTAATGTACAACTAAAAAAGTTTGTATAGCAGTGAATGTTGGAGACCGTTCACTCGGTAAAAATTTCATTCAAATTATCAGGTAATCTCCCCTGGCATATAATTCCCCTGCCTTTTTTGAGATGCTCTCACAAAATTCTCATTAAATAATAAAGTCAACAATTTTATTCATGAATTTCATACCATGAAGTATTAAATGATTTGTACACTTGAAATTTAATACATATTTTACTGCTTATAATTTTTATATATTCAAAATTGAATATATATATATTTGTATAGAATTTCCGAGTAAGCACATTCTCAAATCTTTTTGTAAACAATCACTCTAGTCATATTTACATACTACACTATATACTACGTATATACTACAAATAAATAAAGCGAAATCAAAGGTTACATCGTAGTATTCAGAAAATAAAAATATCAGTTTGTCATTAGCCTTGATGAAGAGTTTGTCGTTGATATCAAAGTAAGTATATAATTATTTGAATTTAAATAAAAGTCTTTGAAAAATCTGAATTGGAAAATCTATAAATTTATAATATATTATTTTAGATTGTATTGGTAATAAAATGGTTTCTACACGTGGATGTGGCGAACTTCCTACTAATCCTTTATCATCAAGTACACTTAACTCCACGCCCAACCACAAAAATAATGTTATTATATATTTTGAAAAAGCAAACTTTCTCAAGTATGGATATATTTGTTTTTTAACTTTCTTCTAATAATGTTTAAAAATACATATTTTTGCTGTAACTCGTCGTTTTTTATTTTTAAAAATTCATCCATACATGGTAATAGCTGATTCTAAAGTATTTCAGATAGTTTAGAATCTTTGTTTGACATAAATATTATTAGAAAATAATATATCAAATGATCGTAATAAAAAAAGTAATTCCCCTGGAATAAAAGTAATTTCTCTGCATCAGTATATTTTATATCTATCAGTTTTTCTGGGAATAACCTATGGACAGCTTGGCTACTCTGGGATATTGTTCTATTAGATATAACCATAAAAAAACCTAAGTAAAATTTTTAAAATGAAAACCTTTATTTTCTATTATTTCAAAATTTGAATTTGACCCGTTCGAATAGAATCACCCATATACAGCATTTGCGTCGTATGTTTTTTGCGACTTACTTTTTCCTGTCTGCTCTCAATATTTTTAATGTTGTCTTTTGAGGTAATAATGTATAAAAGATCTTGCTTATTGACTAAACTTGCTTATAAGTTTGTTTAAAAGACAATTAAAAAAATTTTTTTTTAATTAGTATATTAATCATTAATAGATATTGTACATATTTTTAAAAAATTAGAATTTTTGTTATGTGACGCATATTAGTGTTTTAGGTATGTAGAAACTTGTAGTCCTTCTTTTGTACTTTATGTTTATTTATATATATCTTTTTTGCTTTTGATAGTTTAATTCAATTTTAATCTCATTGCTTGTGTTGTGATTTAAAAGAATATTTTAATCATTAGTACAAGCATTTTAGTTTTAAAGGATGTAAATAAGAAATTAGTTTAAATATATAATTTGTATAATGTGTATAATTTTTTATGAGATTGTTTTTTTAGTTGTCTATAATACGCGTGTGTTTTTCATATTACATATGATTGTTAATTGTAATGTATATTTTTTTAGCCTGAAGAGGTGGTTGTACGACCATGAAACGTAGCTACAATAAACACATATAACAGCTTTAGTGTTTTCATTGTTTTTTCTTTTGCCCAGATGTCTACTCATTTAATCACTACAACTTTTTAACTGGATACTTGATTCTTTACATTCTTGTTAATGACTATTTGGTAATCTTTTCTTGTTGAACGAAAAAAAATTATAAGTGCAGAGGTAAAACTAATGAAAATATTGATAAAAGATTATCGGATGTTGCCATTCTGAATTTGACGATCATGACAAATCAATGACAAATAAGGATGCAGAGGTAAAAGAAATCATATAAAAATGTTCATACAGGGGTACTCGTATCCATGAATACGAATTTGATGTAACGCCATTTTATAAGATAAAAATTAAAATACAAAGATGGAAAAATGAATAACACACACACATATATATATATATATATATATATATATATATATATATATATATAGAGTACAGAATTATTAAATACATCAATTATTATTCAAAATTATAGGTAAGTATTTTTTATTGTTTAGATTTCGAATTTCTGTGTAGAAAATGATTTTTATGTACAGGGAATTATTTCTTAACACTCATAATAATGTATTAAATAGTTTTAAAAACATTTTATTGTAAAAATAAAAATTATATATTAATATTACATAATATTTAACAATATATAATATTCATAGCGATTGAGTTAAAACTTAATTTTAAGATGAAATATTTATTATTTGAAGAATGTTGGTGATATTTTTAAAAATTCTTGAGTTAGCAATAATATACACAAGTACATCACATGAGATGATGTAGAAATCTTTAACATAGAACAACTTCTGTGAATGTATAAAGAAGAAAATTACTTTTCATGTTAATAAAATACTCTGTTGTAAATGCATAAACCTTTACAACAATGATAAATTTGTTTAAGTTAAATAAATTGCAACTGTTGCAAATGATACAGTATGAAAATATTCTTTAAATAATAATAATGTAATAAATTTGGTAAATTTATTGATTACATATTAGTTTGAATATTCATATTAATACAAATAGTCTCAATATCTGTAGTAGATATAATAGTGTTGTGGTGTTCAATATATTCTATCACTTTGATCATATGATAACGGTTATTGAAAAAATTTCTTGTCTTAATAATGATCATGCAAATTGTAAATTCTTATGTACTTTCTTTTTCTATGATAAATTTTTCTATTCGTGCATATCTGTTATCATTAAATATTACAAATGAATTATTTGATCTCCTTTTCGTTCTAATATTCGATTCATATAAACAACCATCTTTCACAGCTTTATAATATACAATTGCCTTTCTCGATAGATTAAAATTATGTACTAAAGATTCCTCTATGCTATCACTTGTACCAAAATAAGTGATTGTTGATATTTTACAGCTATTTTTAATCTTTGAATCGAGAATATCATTACAATAAACTTTGATAAGTTCATTGGCATGTGGAAATACATGATTTTGTAAAGCTGTTGCACAATGATTAATTTTTATAAACCTAATTATTTGTGATGTTACGCCTTTTGAACATTTTACAGCTTTAAGTAAAGAATGATTTCCAGATTCAAATGAAAAAGTTGGATGGCACCACACCGGCTCCTAATTCAATACAGATTCTGCTAAGTGCAATAGCTGATGAATGTTATAGGTCATAGTCTTCTGCCCAAATAATTGTTCTGCTGTGCTTACAAATTTAAATAACATTTCGTTGGCTCGATTCAATTCAGTGGCGTTAATGGTGTCTTGCAATAGTATGCACAAGCTTTCAACAAAGAGAAATGGTCAATGTATTTCCTATTCAGATATTCTGGCAAAATCACAACACTATAATATAAAATATAATTTTCCCATTCATGGGCTTTCCAATCATCTCTACGAGTAATTGATCGACTTTATTTTGATATTTGATGTGAAGCTGTAATTTTATTCAATTTGACATCAATTTCGCGAACATCATTATTACTCATTAATGCAATATGATATTCAGTAAGTTACTTTGCAACCCCTTCTAAACAACAATGCATATAATCAGGCATAAATTCTGTGACTATATTAAATGATGATAAATTGATAAATGGAGATGGATGTTTAATGCCCTGTTTTGGATGTTTAGGAGTTGCAGTCATCATATCACGAATTGTTTTTTCGTGATCTCTTAAATCAACTGATTAATTCAATAATGGAAATTTCATAGCATCTTCTACCCACATACCAGAATGGAGACACCAACTGCATCCGAATCTTCCATCGAACTGTTTAATTCCTTGTATGGGAGCACTAACTATAGAATCAACGCAGCAACTAATAATGTACAATTTTAAAAAACGTTCTTGTTCATTTATGGTTCATAGAATACCATCTTTTGTTAAAATATTTATAAAAAATATTAACAAAGGGTTCTAAGAAAAGAGTCATATCTGGTTTTTGTTTGTTAAACCACAAACCACATATAATGAATCTCGACATTCTTTCTTGCTTTGGTAGCTCATTTAATATAAGATACAAAGGCCATATAGAATATTTTGATGTCTTGAATTTGCGTGCACCATCCGTATTAAAAACTGCACTTATATAATTTGATCTATCTTGTACAGATAAAGAGTTAACAAATTTTTTATATTCCTTGCCATCATATACGTCACTCAAATTATCACGTACATGCACTTTTTCTTTCATAATATAATCATAATTATGCCTATAAATAGTAATTAGATCTTTAATTTGAGTTGAAGGATCAAGCAAAACAAAAAAACTAGTACTTGTGGGATTATTTAGATCTGATTCTACCTCGCATATATGACATTCTCTAACGTTAGCAATTTCACCAAATTTTCCGATATATGCTGTACAATCTGAACAAACAGCATGAAAATATGCTTTTTCCATAAGATTAAATATTTTATCTACCAAGTACCCTGAATCTGGCATAACCGGAACTTCAAATATCGTATTTATCATTTTAAATAAATTTGTCATTCCTATAATTGATAAACTATTGATAATGGAGTACTTTAAAATTATTAATAATAATTCGCCTCTGCTTATATTAACATTAATCGATATCCGCTCTTAAAAATTTGGATTATTAATAATCTCATCTAAACTTATTGGGGGCTTTGACATTTGAGAAAATTTCACAATTTTATCTTGTAACAATATATGATGCGGATACTCATTCCACCCATTTTCAAAATCCACCGAAGTATTCATCTGTAAAATATATTAAAAATAAATATTCTTTTAGTATTCTATTTAACATTAACATACTTCGTTATTTAAATATGGATATTGAAACTTAAATATAATAATGCATTTATTATGATTTGAATATCAGTCAAAAGTATTGAGTATATTTTGGAACAATAAAAATAATTTGAACATAGATGTTTACAATCACAATTTAATCATATGGAAAGTAGATAAAAATCAATTTTACTTTATTATACTCAGGTCATAGAGTTATAAAAAATAAAATATTTCATGTCTCTAATGAAAATTATTAAATATATGTATACAAATTTAGAAATATCAAATAATGTTTAAAAACCAATGAAAATTCATAAAAAGATATATAAGTGTATAAATCTGTCAATTAACACAAAACTATCGCCATTCTTAAACCTTCATACACATTACTTCTATTTTTTTTAAATATTTATTGAATTATTTTATTTTTTTCGAATATATCAAATAATGGTATTTAATGAATATTTTTATCCATATTTGTGTACATTTGTACTCTAATATATATTTATAAACACACATTTTCTTGTTCAAAAAATAAGAATTAATAGAAGTATAAAAATAAAATTTATGAAAAACAGGGATTAGTCTCACTGTACGACATGTATAACCTTAAATGGTAATATGTTTAAAAACATCAACATCTGAAGATCCAACTATGCTTAGAAAATTCTCTATAACCTTAACTTATCAAACCTCCACATCAAAGTTCAGAGATCCGAGGATCCTAGATATCTAAACTGATTTCTTTTAATTTTAGATCATTTTGAAAATTTTGAAAAAAATTTTTATTTTTCATTTTTTTTTATTTTAAGAAAAATATTTGATAGATTAGCTCCAAAATGTGTATGCAACTTATTTACTGTTGTCTGAAGAAAACAAGCTTTGCGAAACTAATCTTCTTTGCGCAGTTTGAATTTTAGAGCATTTTGAAAATTTTGAAACAAATTTGCTTGTCTAACATGTTTGCACACTACGTCAATGAGCAACAACGTAATAATCAATGTACAAAATGCATAAGTTCAATGTCCCAATGGCGGATAGCGTCCCAACTACGGATAATTTCGTATTATTTATATTGAAATATTTATAATAGATAAAAAAAAAACATTCATTTTATTTATTTAAATATTTCCACGCGATTCCGTAGTCTTTAAGGATGTTCAATGGTTAGGTAAAAGTTAACAGAATGCTTTGAAATTTTAAAATATGATTCATTCTATTAAATTAACCCTTTTAGTCATGCAATTCAATTCACTTTTTTTCATATGTATTTGTTTATAATAATAATTAATAGTTATAAATTTATAAAATATCATCAGCATTATAAATAGTAAGGCTATGTGTATCTGAAAATACAAAAAATCCAAGAATCAAGCATGATATTGCAAAAATATTGAGGTAAAAAAAAGAAAATTAGGTAGCCGATATATCGGCTCCTGTAACTGTAAGGGTTAAAGTACCTCAATTTTTCCCATATTTCATTTCACATGTTTTTTCGAAAAATTTAATGATAAAAATACGAAAAATAACATGGGCTCTTATGGGCGATCTGAGAATCGATTGCGTTTTATATAAATTTCTGTCAAAAAAGTTAACAGATAAAATTAAAATTTAGATATCATAAAAGTATATTATCTAAGGATTCATTTCATATAGTTTTTTATATACCTTTCAGGAAAATTGACAGAGATTACCAGAGTTAAAGTTAAAGTAAGAGTTAATTTTTGAAAACCCGCTACTGCTACGTAAGATATTTGGCAACGTTGTGTATATATAACATAAGTTTTAAATTAAAAGATAATATTTTTCTGCTAAACTTTACCTAGAAATAGAAGCGCTGCGTTGCCAAATTTCATTCAACATATTACCGAACTTAAATTAATTTATAATAAATTAAATAACATTTTAAAACGTTTTATTTATTAAATAAAAACGTTTAAATTTAATTTGAATAATATATTTCATCTCTAAGTGTCATTCAAACAACTTTTTGTTAAAAAATATTTCATTACTTTAAGTTGGCAGCGATCCTTTTTTCCTATGTTAAAGCATAGGGCAGCCCTCTGATTCTTCACCTCCCCGTATGACACCATTCAACATCCTTAAGTACTAAAAAAAAATATTAATACAGCAGTCTTTTCAACTCGCCATGGTTTCCTTCATGTAAACGTACACGTTAAAGAAGCGAATATTTACGTTGTATGTGTGTTATTAATATAAAAAAAAACATTTTACATAAAATTTTGTGATTTATATCATTGTTATACACCATATCTGCAGGTCACTATTATTATATTAGAGCGTTTTTGAACATTCTTCTTTTGTACTATCCGCAGTTGTGACATTTTTAGTGTGATATATAATTAACGAAAATTAATGACTAATTATTTAAAAATGATATAATATTGTAATTATTAGATAATTTCAATGTTTTATTACAATATTAATCTATTTTTATGAAAATTACATGTGTTAAAGTGTATTGCTTTCTCATAGAGTGAGCATTGTATCGATCAAAATAGTACATTATTGACCAAGGATGCATATTGATCATTCTCGGCGAGTGCGAACTTTTGGAGCCGAGCATAGCGAGGCCTCGAAAGTTGCACAAGCTAGGATGATCAATATGCATCCATGGTCTAACATACTATTTTTTTGTCCCGAGGCCGAGACATTTAAAGTTTTTCCGTAGGACGCAAAATAGTCATTTTGCGGCCTAATGCAAAAAAATTTTTTTTCTATTTCTATATTAATTTGTACATATTTAGACTCAGGGAGTCAAAAAAGTGGTTTCCAGAAAATGTGTGTGTGTGTGTGTGTCTGTGTGCGTGTGTGTCTGTATGCGTGTGCGTGTGCGTGTGTGTGTGCATGTGCGTGTGCGTGTGTGTGTGTGTGTGTATGTATGAATTTAGCACGCCAAAAATATCTCGAGAACTACTCGATGGATTTGCTTCAAATTTTGCATGCAATTTATTTTTTTGTCTAACTGGGGGGAAGCTATTGGAAATTGATCTTCTTAGCTCATTTTTTTTTAGAGCCATTTTAAGAATTTTAAAAAAATTTTGATTTTTCATTTTTTTGGTATTTTACGTAAACTACTCGAAGAATTTTCTTGAAAATTTGTATGGACATTATTTGCGACTGCCAAAAGAAGAAAAACTTTTACTAACTGATTTTCTTCGCGCACTTTCAATTTTAGAGCAATTTGATAATTAAAAAAATAGTATATTATACGTCAAAGCCGCAAAACGTATCATTCTTGGCGAGTGTATGCTGAGAGGTCGAGCGTAGCGAGGCCGCTCCAGCTGCACGAGCAAGAATGATACTTTTGTAGCCGTGACTGATACTATTTTTTTGTCCGAAGGCCGTTAAGCGGAAGCTGGGGCGGAGCCCCTCCCCCATCCGGCCTATAAAAAAATAATTGATAATTCTTAAAATATAAAAGAATTTGATAAAAAAATTTAATTATAAACAATAAATAACTAATTATTCTTGGAAAAAAATTTAAAAAATACAATAAAAAAATTTGATTATAAAAACCACTAATAATTGTTAAAATAACATTAAAATTAAACAAAAATACAAAAATATATAAAATAAAGCTAAATCATAAAAATTATAATTAAGAGTCCGCTGTATCTCTGTCCTTTTCTAATTAAAAAATTGACTTTTTTCCCAAAATTAGCAACAAGAGGCAAAAATAAAGAGATGGTTTCGATGTGTTTAATAAAATTTAATATTTTCTTTGATTAGTATGAATTAATTTTATTGCTTCGTTTTTAAGAAAAGTTGGAATAACTTAAAAAATTAGAAATTAGTGTCAAATAATGGGATTTTCAAGTTATTCCAACTTTTCTTGAAAATAAAGCGGTGGAATGAAATTATTTTTATCAGAGAAAATATTGCTTTCTATTACACGAATCAAAACCATCTCTTTATTTCTGCCTGAAGCTATTAGTTTTTATAAAAAATAAATTTTAAATAGATTCGGTAAAACAGGTAACTGTGTCGGTATACAGCTGACTCTTAAAAAATATTATTTAAAAGAAGAAAAAAAGTTTTAAGAAAATAGAATAAAAAAAATTCGATTATAAAAACAACTAATAATTGTTAAAATATAACATTAAAATTTAACAAAAATACAATAAAATATAAAACAAAGCTAAACTATAAAAATTATAACTAAAAAATATTGATTAAAAATAAGTAAAAAAAAGTTTAACACGCGAAACTTGTAACTACACTGATAGACCTTTAAGGGCAATACGATCTTTTAACAAGCAAAATGCGTTATTATACCTAAGAAGAAATCATTGATAGTCCAGAGCGCTCTCGTTTCAGACAAGCGCCCCGCGATCTCGTATCTACGAGCCCCTCCCTCTCGTGCTTAAGAGCGTATAGCTCTTAGAGCCCCAAAACACAGAAACAGCTCTTGAAAATTTGAATAACGGCTTTCTTACACTGTAAGAAAAACGCCATCTAACGTAAGACGGCGGCGCTCCCGCTTAAGAGCTATACGCTCTTACAGCGAGAGAGGCGCACTCTTAGGATTCAGAAAGCGGTGTACCCAGTCGTAAGACCGATGCGCATACGTTAAAGAGAAAATCGCGCTTAAAGGTCTATCAGTGTACAGTCGACGATCTGAGTCCCGCCGCCTTCTCCTCCATCGACTTGCTCGTGCGTTACCCCCACTCTCTGACAAAAAGAATTTCTTTCCACACATTCTAAGTCCCGCCGCTGCTCTATGCGATTTTTTAACTTGTAATAATGGGTTTATTAGTTTAATTTTTTGTGTAGAGTACAATAAATTTTTCTTGAAATAAAAAGTAACAAAAATAATAGAATATTGCATAATTCTCATTTATATTTACTGAAAAAAATATAAAAATATTAGATATGATTTAATCATTTAATAAAATGTTATTTAAAATGAATCTTATTTAATGATAACTTGTTAAGAAGTTTGGCATCACTGCTCTCACGCAGGAGATCGGCATTCAGCTCTCCCATTATAATTTTATGAGAGTATTCAGAGGCATAATTTCTCAAAACATCTAAAAAATTTGTGTTTTTAATAAACGAAATAGCAGGAGGCCGATAAATAACAGAAACCAACACGGGTTCAGAGTTGCCCATTTGCACAGAACAGAAAATATATTCAGGCACCTCCGGTTTACCCTCACTATGAATAGTTTGAGTATCCGAAGTAGGCCAAATAGTGCATTTTAAATTGTTTTTAATATACAAGGCTACTCCTCCACCGCGCAGGTTTCTGTCCTGTCTGAATACTTTATACCTCTTGACCCGAATGACGTCATCTGAAACAGACGGACCCAGCCAGGTCTCAGCAACCCCAAATATGTCGTAAGAAGGACTACCACTTAGAAACTCACGCACCTGTCCAATGTGAGCTCTTAACGAAGTCACATTCAGAAAGCATGCTCGCAGCTCACCCCTCCTCCCTGTACGACCCTCAAGGCAGGCCCGGCACAGTCATTGGGGAGCAGGGTTGCGAAAAAAGTAATTAAAAATTATTTGAATCACGAATCATTTTTGAATTTGTAATTAAAGTTTTATTTAATTAACAATTCCTTTTAAATTAATAATTAAAAATATTTTAATTAACAAATCAAAATCTAATCGTGAATTGAAAAGGCTTTAATTAAAAAATCAAAAGGAATTCTCAATTAAATAAATTTCAATTAAGAAATCAAAATGTAATCGTGAATTGAAAGGGCTTTAATTACAAAATCAAAAGGAATTCTTAATTAAATAAATTTCAATTAAGAAATCAAAATTTAATCGTGAATTGAAAGGGCTTTAATTCCAAAATCAAAAGGAATCCTTAATTAAATAAATTTAAATTAAGAAATCAAAATGTAATCGTGAATTGAAAGAGCGTCAGTTATGATTATGATTTGTGAATTCGAGGGCTTTAATTAAAAATTCCACAATTCCTTTTTAATTAAACGTACTAAGGAATTTGTATCATATATATGTATATAGGAAAACATATGTGGACGCGCACATACATACGCACCTAGGCTCATATATATGCAACATTTCATGTCGACCCACACGCACACATACGGACAAGTTGATATATATATATATATACATGGTCCGTTTCATGTCAACTTGCACCCGTTGACCCGTATATATTTTGGTTCATATATATGTATATATATATACATACATTCATACATACATGGGATATTTCATGTCGGTTAGCACGTACTCATAAGTACAGGTTTTCTTTATATGTGGTACATTTCATGACAACACGCACACACCCATTCGTGTACCCTTAGATTTACATATATGGGACATTTCATGTCGATTCGCATGCATGCACACGCACGTTAATAAACATAGGATTTTTCACGTCAATTCGAAAGCACACACACAGGTTTATATATATGTTACATTTCATGTCTATTCGCATGCATGCACACAGACTTTAATAAACATGGGATTTTTCACGTCAATTGGAACGCACGCACTTACAGCTTTAGATATATGGGACATTTCATGCCAATGCGCACGCACACACACACACACACACACACACACACAGGATTATATATGGGACATTTCATGTCAACTCGTACATACTCATAATGACAGGCTTTTTTATATATGTGGGACATTTTATGACAACACGCACACACCCATCCTAGTAACCTTAGGTTTATATATATATATATATATATATATATATATATATGGGACATTTCATGTCAATTCGCATGCATGCACACAAACTTTAATAAATATTGGATTTTTCACGTCAATTGGAACGTACGCACATACAGGTATATATATATGAGATATTTCATGTCGTTTACAGGTATATATATATATATATATATATATATGGGACAGTACATGTCGTTGCGCATGCATGCACACACACGTTAATATACATGGGATTTTTAATGTCTATTTAAACGCATACAAACACACAGGTTTATATATATTGGACATTTCATGTCGATTCGCATGCATGCACACGTACGTTAATATACATGGGATTTCCCATGTCAATTCGAACGCACGCACACACACACAGGTTTATACATATGGTACATTTCATATCGATTTGCATGCATGCACACACGTTAATATACATAGGATTTTTCACGTCAATTATTACCCACGCCTATACAGGTTTATATATATGGGACATTTCATGACAACTCTAACACACCTATCCAAGCGCCCTTAGGTTCACATATATGGGACGTATCATGTCAACACGCACGCACCGGTTTTCATATATTTGACATATCTTGTCAAATCGAACACGCAAACACATCTAAACATGTATTTGAAATTTGTATTTATATATATGGGACCGTTTCTGTCAATTCGCATGTACGCACACACATGGGCTTATGAATATATATATATATATATATATATATATATATATATATATATATATACACATATATATGTGTGTATATCTGTGTACACATATACATGGGATATTTAATGTTAATTCACACGCGCGCACATACATACAGGTTTATATACACGGGACGTTTCATGTCAATTTACATGCATGACACACGTACTTGAGTTTGTATATATTTTTCTTATTATATATATATATATATATATATATATATATATATATATATATATGGGGCTGTTCCTGTCAAGGCACATGCACGCACACACATGGGCTTATGAATATATGTATATACATATACATGGGATATTTTATGTCAATTCACATGCGCGCACACACACACACACACACAGGTATATATATATGTATATATATATATGAGTGCCACCAGATTTTCTTTTAAACAACCCAAGCGGAAATAATCTGCCGTTAATAACTAATAATAATTATATACAACGAAAAATAATTTAAAAAAAAAGTTATTATTTTTTATTATTTGTTATAAAAGTGTAGATTTTAGACTGTAATAACTGTTTATAATAGTTATTAATAATTATTTTACATTTATAACAGTTGATAAGAGTTATTATCAGTTATTATTTTTTATTATCTTTTTCAGCATGGTAAGTATATGCATAAAGTAAACCGTAAGTGAAAATTATTATCGGTTATTATTTTTTTTTTCTTTTTCAATCTAAGAGTTACTAATAATTATTTTCTATTTATAAAAGTTAATAGAAGTTATTATTAGTTATTATTTTTTATCATCTTTTTCGGTATGGAAGGTATACATATAAAGCAAACGTTAAATAAAAGTTATTATCAGTTATTATTTTTTTTTATCGTTTTTGGTATGGAAGGTATATATACATATAAAGCCAACGTTAAATAAAAGTTATTAATATTATTTTTTAGTAATTTTTATTAATTTTTTTATTAATTTTTTGAATTTTAAAGGTGTTCACTTGAAGGAAACGATAAAAAAAAGTTATAATTATTTTTTCATTAGATTTTAAAAATTGTTAAAAATTGTTTTTGATTATTGAAAGTAAGTAGATAGGTAAGGATATAATTGATTCAAAAAGAATTTTCATTTTTATTTTTACATAAAAACTTTTATATAAAAATATAAGTCTTATTTTACAATTATAAAAGAAGTTTTATTTTGTATTTACAATCTCAACGCTAACATATAATACGATTTACTTATCAAATCTTAATTAATGCAGCGACCAAGAGCACCTTTAAAAATTGAGCTTAAATAATAATCATCATTACATTTTGTTATTATACAAGGCCGGTGTAGCATGGTATACTTAAGACATTGAATTTCGCCATGAAAGAGTGAACATTTTTTTAAATTTATGACTTCTTTCACATCAGTGTCATTAACAAATGAAACCGGTACAAGTTTTAATAATTTAAAGAAAATATAAACATCACAGTTATCGTCGTATTTAATCAAATATATAGAACTAATGATTCCGAATCTACTATCTTTCGTTTGAAAAATAGAATCATTAGTTTTTTTCCCTTTTGAATAATAACAAGATGTGTATCTACAACTTTGATATATAATTTTATTGTATTTTTTACATTCAGTAATTTTATTAATATTTATAAAGAAACGAAGGCACGAAATTTCTTTTTTGGTTAGAATGTGACGTTTTGCACATCCTACTAGTGTACAATCACCTATTTTTACTACTTCCTTTAATCTTTTACTGTTCAGTTGATCAATAAAATCTTTCGTTTCTTGAGAAATAAAGCTTTCTGTTTCTAATTGTGGAATTTGTTGATAAGTTAATAGTCTAATAACTATTTCTTTAGCGATGTGGTAATTACTTTTCTTCATTTCAAGTAAATTTTTATTATGGCTTTCGAAGGGAAAAGTATTGCTTGCCCATAGTGGTCCCCAATTCTCGACAGTATCAGTTAAATGTAACAGTAAATGTACATTGTAGTACATATACTTATCTCCGAAAAATATACCAAAATAAAAAACAAATTCTATTAATAAAATTTTTGAAATCTTCAGTTCATGTGGTGATATGCTATCTTGTAGAAGAGTATTTAAAGCTGAGATAAACATTGCAAGATGATTTAGATATTTTCTAGGTAGAAGCCCTTTTAGGCTTGGTAAAGCACCGAATAAAATCCAAATGAGCCAATCAGAAGCTGATAAAAAATAATAAAAAATAAAAACTAATAATAACTTTTATTCTAGGTTTGGTTTAGCGTATGATTTCCAAATTGAAAAAGCTAATATAAAATAATAAAAAATAATAACTATTTTAAACTTTTATTACAGTCCAAAATCTAGACATTTTAAATTGTTAATATCAGTTATTATTTTTTATCATTTTTTATTTCAGAATGTGATTTCCGCCTGGGAAGTGAGCAGTTTTTAATCAGTTACACAAACAGGTTACTTTTTCTATGTTACTTAAAATAAAAAAAATTCTAATTTAGGAAAAATTGCTAATATTAATACTGATAAAAATCTTAAAGATTTTTAAGGAATAGTTTTACTTTTTGATGGATAATTTGATTATATGATTTTATTTTCAAAAAAGTTTTTCCCATAATAGTTATCTGTAATAAAAAAATTCTTTTACAATGTTAATTACTTTTTCCTGACATTCGTTTTGAAAGTTTAGGCTTAGCAATTTTAAAATTTGGTTGTGACACTGATGATGCTGCTATAAATTATTTTGGATGTGTTATAATTAGTGTGCTGCCTCAATTTTCAACTGAAGGATTATAAATTAAGGATATTTTGGATTGAATTGCGGAAATAAAATAAATGATTAAAGAATTACAATCAACAAATCAATAAATTCAATTATTAATAGTTAAAAAAAAATGTTACCATGTCAGTGAGTTTTTTCAACAGGGTTATACATAAATTAAATTAATTAAAATTAATATTTTCAATCAATCATATACCTATTTTTTTTATTAAAAAGATATATTTTTACAAAATATGTAACAGTAAAAGAGTAGTTCACAGAAAAAAATTGTACTTCGTTAAAAAATTTTATAAATTATAAAAACACAAGTTTTTTAAACTTAATAAAATAATGAATAGCGTACTGTACATATTGTTTTTGTAGCAAAAATTCTACATGTAAAAAATGTAATAAGATTAAAATACAAATAACGATTAATTAAACGTATTTATAAATTATAACATAAATTTAGCTAATGAAATAAAATTTTAGGAAATCCTATTCTAATCTCTGCTACACTGTAACAATAGTCTCATTCTAATATGAAAAATTGAAAAAAATTATAAAACTTATTCTTTTTTATAACTTTGGCATGAAAATTGCATGAAATAAGCGACAAAATGTTTTTTATTTGAAAAATAGACTTTTCAAATTTTTGGAAATTATATCATACAAATTTTCCTGGACATTTTCCGACTTCACCCCCTTTAAATTAATGTTTAGTGACAAAATATATAAAAAAAATTTTTGGAACCGTGGACTTTAATGTTACTATAGCAATCTCCCTATTTTCCGACCTGACTTTTTCATGTGAGCACCGTTGCGCGGTACTTTCTGAATAAGCGGTTCAATTATTCGTGAAAAATTAAAGGAAGACCGCAACCAGCCTAAACCATTCTTTTTTTATCAACAGTTGGTGGATTAAAGAATAATTTTAGCTAATTAAAATGTAAAAATTCTTAATTATATTAGTCACCAATGATTAGTGCAATAAAATAAAAAAAATCATTAAAAATGGCAAAATGAGTTTTTTTTATATTTATGATGTTTTTACAGAGAAATGGTGCAATGTACGGCAAAATTGATAAGAATATTTTCGACTTAATATTTGATGAAAAACACGAAAAATTATGTTTTTCTGCGAAGAATTAACAACCAGAAAATTTACTTTAGAGATTTTCCTAACTATTTTCTAGCTATCCACCCTCGAAATTCGTGTTCAAGGCACCAAAATACATAGGAAAAACTTTGGTGGAGCCGTGGATCTCCATCGGCTACGGAAACTCTCCTAGCTACCTATATTAGTTATAAATGTCCTCCGTATTCAGGTGAAATACCCCGGTGAACATGTACATTAAGGTTTGGAAAGATTCTGATGTAAAAGAACCTTTCTAATTTTTTGCGGTTTTTGGTACCAGTCCATAATACAACTTTGTGAACTCTTATGAAAAAAATTGTCATGATTTTCGTTGATACCTTCTGAACTTTTTTGATTCATTAAGTTTTACTAAGGAATAGTAACCTTAATTTTATCGTATTCACAATTAATGAACAATTAAGATCGCTTTAGAATTGAACAGCACTGTAAAGTTTTCAGGAGAATCCTTCTAGATTGTATTTTAAAAAATTCTTCAGAAATATTTTTCACGTTTTATCATCGTATGAATATATTTATTAAATTATTAGTAAATAAATGATTATAAATCTATGAGATCATTTTTTTTTTTTTTTTTTTAACGTCGCTATATTTATGCTATGCTATTATTGCTATGCTAATCAGCGACGGAGCTCGTAAGTGTGTTTGTGAACAAAGCACATGTAACGTACAGTGGTGCTTGTATCAATCGGCCGAGAGCGGGATTCGAACTCGGAACCTCGAGATTACGAATCCAACGCTCTACCGAATGAGCCACAGACCGACTCCTATGAGATCATTTAAGAATACGGATGAATCTTTATATTTTCTGTATATTGATTGAAAGGTTAATGAAACTTCACGAACTCTGTGGAAGTAAATCGAGATGAATTATTACAATCTTGTAAAGAGTTTAATAGCTATTAAAGATCCTTAAGAGGAGGTCGAGTATATATGTCCTATTGTAATCAAAAAATTGATTTTTTTACAAAAACTAATAATTTTAGCAAAAAATAAAGAAAGCCCCATCTTGTATCATAAAAGCAATATTTTCTTTGATTAGGAAAAAATTTTTTTATCGATTCCTTTTGAAAAAAAACCTTGAAAAACATAAAATATCGAGGTTTGGATGGACAATTCAGTTTTTCAAAGTTTTCTTTGAAACGAAGCGATAAAAATAATTTTTTCTCATAAGAGAAAATATTGCTTTTTAGTATACGAGATGGGGCTTTCTTCTTATTTTTTGCTACAATCATAAGGTTTTGCAGAAAATTGAATTTTTATTATAAAAGGATAGAGATGTACGACCTGCTATTAATAAAATACCGTGAAAATTATTTATGATTCTCAGTAACGATCTTGAAGTTATAAAAAAATATACATATTATTAAATTTTTTTAACTCTTGAAATAGTTAAGCATACCATGGAATTGTTTGATAGTGGAAATAAAGCCATTTTACACGACTATAAATTTTTTTTGTGAATAAATACAATAAATCGCACTAATTTATTAATACTAGGCAATTTTTCAGTTTATTAATAAATTAATTTAATTAATACTATGATATGCCCTTCAAAAATCATTATTCAATATATTAGAAATTCATAAAGAATCTGAAGAAGTCATAATCATATTTTTTGATATATGGGGATATCCACAAAACTTTTAATTGTCTAGTAACAGGTCATATTACAGCTGTTACTGGGTTACCGCATGATGCACATTGTTTAAACTAGGTTCAAATCTTTTGTGCTATCCTGTAACTCTATTTCTGATGTATTTTGTAAATGTTTAACAAACGGCGCAGTAGATATTTCTATGAAACATTCATTTTTACACATAAAAAATTACCGTAATTTATCTTATGTGTAAATTTACTTTTATAGAATTATCTGCTGCGCCGTTTGTGGCATACATTTACAAAAATACATCAGAAAATAGAGTTACAGGATAGCACAAAAGATTATAACCTAGTTTAAATAATGACCTGTTACTAGAGAATTTAAAGTTGGATGGATATCCCCATATAATACCATAGTGGTACACATGAAATTGGAAAGGTTCTAAAAATATATAAATTACAATAACTTTTCTGATGAGGATATATTATTCAGATTAATATTATTTTTAAAATTAGATAACATTATTTTTATTTTTAAGAGCATGACGAAGCTTCCAGTCTTCTAATAATATTTCCCATCCCAAGTTATGAATAAACAATGCGTTTAATAACATTTTTTTGCGACAAAGAAAAAATTTGTAAGATTCAACTCGAGTGCGGACAACTCAAGGAACCCACGAAAATACTACATAAAAAGTAATAATACAAACTTTCAATGTAACGTATTTTAAGATTAGGTTTGTCGAGCTTGATATAATTTCCAATCCAAGTTCATAAAAAATTTACAAGTTTGAATGATTTTTTATTTTAACAAAAATTATTGTATTAACATAGCTTTAGTGCGAACAAGTCATTATATTTGTTTTTCTCATCCGTGCTGAGTAAGCGACCTATAGCGCATGCGTTTTCGGGGTAGTAAGTAGCTAATAGCGCGCGCTGCGTGTGTTGTTTTTTGAGGGCGTGTGTTTCACAGCTATGTATAATATTATTTTGTATTAAATCACGTAAATACGTTACATTCTGTAAAATAATGTCACGCAAAAGCGTTAATTAATGTAAAATCGCAAAGGTTTATACAAGCGCAGCGCCCTCATACTGTATCTCATCGACCATATGATGAATTTTATACTCCATCTCGCTTTAACCTCTGACAAAGTAAATCGTATCATCTATTCTTGTATTATTTTTACATTAACAAAATCGTAATTATTCCATATAAACGTGAAATTGGTGAACTAAAAGTATGTAATTTAATTACAAATAATAGTACCAAAAAGTATTGAAATATACTATTGCGAATCAGTCGTACGGCAGATATGAGAGAGGGAGAGAGAGTCTCGGGCAATGGCGCTATTCGCTACGCTCGTGCGCCAACTTGCCCTCGTGCGCAATAGTCAACTAAACCTTACTCGTTACACAATATACTATTAATTTACGAATTTAAAATGATATTAATGAAATAAAAAAAGCAAAACTTGATTGCTGTAGCTCCAACATCAGATAAATATTACGGAAAGAAACATAATGAATCACCCAAATTCACAATTTTATAAATTACAACTGAATCACTGGAAAAATAGTTGCATACAATAGACTTTTCCAAATTTTATGAGTAACGGCTTATAATTGAAATTTTAATGTCGGAACGATTCGGAAAACTTGAAACATTTATCAATTTTCATTTCATAATAGTTCTTAAACATTCTTTAAAGACCGGAAAAATATTTGTTCCGATTCTTTTAGAAATTTTCGGGTCATTTTAACGAGGATATAACTGATGATGATGTAACAAAATTCAACTGCAATAATCACAAATTTTCCAATCGAAAACGTTTCCATAAATAATTTCCATAACTTTATAATTTCCACGAAAATAATCATAATCTTCATAATTCTGCAAAAATGACGATTTATATTGACTTTTTCATAAATTTAAGTAACTTATAGAAATTTTCTCAAATTCAATTTACTTGTTTTTGTCATAAAAAACGAAAGATAATTAGTCTCAAAGCAGACTTAACGTAGGTAAATATTATTTTTTTATATACGCTTTTCTTATATTCGCCTTCATGTCTGTTTGCATGTTTGTCTGTCTGTAATCAAATCTTGCGCGCTCGATTTCAGGCACTTTTTGACAGATATAAATTCTGACAATTGGCATAGACTTTGGTCTTGGATGACAATACAATAATCAGTTGTCATTTTGGTACCTGGACATCCAGGTCGATGATAATGGGTGTGAAAAGTCATCTCCGAGGAAGTATAAATGGGGAGGCTTTCTTTGGGTCAAGGCGAGTTTCTCGGGGTTTTCAGGGTTGCTAAAACCGAATTTGAGATCAAACAATTGCCACAAAGTGATGCACGTTGTCCAGAATACGCATGGACGTCGTCTCTGAGGAAGTACAAGTGGAGAGGCTTTCTCTGGCTCGAGGTGGGTTCCCCGGGGGATTTCGGGGCTGCTAAAACCTAATTCAAGGTTTGAAAGTGAATCTATAATGCATAATAATGATTTAGGATGAAGAGGTCGAACTGGAGTACCAAGTCGCCGATAACGGATGTACCTGAGTGTAATCTTCGAAAAGTCTGGTTGCAATGTAACTCTAAATGATAATAAAAACAATTTTAACTTAAAAATAGAAAATACAAAATTTTAAAAACATGCTTTAAAAATAAAATACAATAATTGAATAAATAGGCTAAAAAGTATAAAATAAATAAATTAACTTTTTTTAAATTTTTTAAATAATAGCGCTTATTACCTGTATATCGGAATGATGTTTGATGAAAAAATGTTAAAATTATTCACTAATTACAATAGTAATATGCTTTCTCGAAGTTAAATTTCGCTGGCATTATTCGAACGAAAAATTCATAAATTAGTAGGGATACTACCGCAAATTTATATGCGAGATGATTTGTATGAATGATCTTTATATATGGGTATCGACTACGAGTAAATCAACATATTTCATGGAACTTGTATGAATCTTAAACAATTGTTCTTTTAAAATCTTTTTATTTCCGAGTATTCTCCGACCTAATCAAACAACCTTAGAATCGAAATCTAAAAGAATCTCCAAGTTTCATTTGACATAGTCCCTGCAAATATCTGTAAACTTCATAATCGGTATGGAAAATTTCAAAATTCATTCATATAGACGATTTCCAGGTAGCCAGGATCACCTGGATATTGTGAGATGTCATCTCGGGAAACGTACATGTTATTAATAAATAATGGCTAAATTTCAAAAGATATTCTTGTAGACAATGTTTATCTTACTCGGAACATCCATGTTTGGCTAGATAACATTTGACACAACTTCAAAGTAGTTATTAAACTATAAGTTGAATTTCAAAAGTTTTAGCTGTAGATGATGTTTAAGTTGTCATTAACACCTAGGTATCCAAAGACGGCGATCGTGGGTACCACAGCATAATAAATAACTATTTTTTAAATATTGTCTACATCGATAAGGTAAAGTATGTATATATATATATATATATATATATATATATATATATATATAAAGTTAAATATGTGTTTGTATGTGTGAGCGTGTGCGTGTGCGTATGAGTTGAAATTAAATGTTCCATATAAACTTGAATAAACCTGTGTGTGTACGTGCGATTCTACATGAAATGTCCCTTATGTATATATATATATATGTTTATATCATGCTTGTAAGTCGACATGAAAAGTCCCACGTACATGAACGCGTGTGTACATGCATGCGAATTGACATGAAACGTCTCATATATATAAACCTAAGGGTACTTAGATAGGTGTGTACAAGTTGTCATGAAATGTCCCATATATATATATAGAAAAACCTGTGCTTGCAGTACGTGCAAGTTGACATGAAATGTCCCATATATATATATATATATATATATATATATATATATATATATATATATATATATATATATATATATATATATATATATATATATATATATAGAAACAAAAAAAATGCGGGTGAACGTGAGCAATTTGATATGAAATGGACCATATATACATATGCAAAAACCTGTCAGTAAGGTCGTACATGAGTTGACATGAAGAGTCGCATGTATATAAAAGCGTGTATGCATGAATGCAAATTGACATGAAACGTCGCATATATGTAAACCTGAAGGAACTCGGATAGGTGTGTGAGAGTTGTCATGAAATGTTCCATATATATAGAAAAGCCTGTGATTATGAGTACATACGAGTTGACATGAAATGTCCCATATATATATATATATATATATATATAATCCTGTGTGTGTGCATGCGCATTGGCATGAAATGTCCCATATATATAAACCTGTATGTGCGTGCGTTGAAATTTACAGAAAAAATCCCATGTATATCAACGTGTGTGTGCATGAATGAAAATTGACACGAAACGTCCCATGTATGAAAACCTGAGAATTTGGATAGGTGTGTGAGAGTTGTCATGAAATGTTCCATATATATAGATAAGCCTGTGATTATGAGTATGTACAAGTTGACATGAAATGTCCCATATATATATATATATATATAATGCTGTGTGTGTGTATGTGTGCGTGCGCATTGGCATGAAATGTCCCATATATATAAACCTGTATGTGTGTGCGTCGGAATTTACATAAAAAATCCCATGTATATTAACGTGTGTGTGCATGAATGAAAATTGACATGAAACGTCCCATATATGCGAACCTGAAGGAACTCGGATAGGTATGTGAGAGTTGTCATGAAATGTTCCATATATATAGAGAAGCCTGTGATCATGAGTACGTACGAGTTGACCCGAAATGTCCCATGTATATATATATATATATATATACACATATATAATCCTGTGTGTGTGCATGCGCATTGGCATGAAATGTCCCATATATATGAACCTGTCTGTGGGTGCGTTCTAATTGACGTGGAATGTCCCACGTATGTATGTATGTATGTATGTATATATACATATATATATATATCAACTTGTCTGTATGTGTGCGTTTGGGTCGACACGAAATGTTGCATATATATGAGCCCAGGTGCGTATGTATGTGCGCGTCCACATCTGTTTTTCTATATACATATATATGATGAAAATTCCTTTAAAACGTTTAATTAAAAAGGAATTATGGAATTTATAATTAAAGCCCTCGAATTCACAAATCATAATCATAACTGACGCTCTTTCAATTCACGATTACATTTTGATTTCTTAATTGAAATTTATTTAATTAAGGATTCCTTTTGATTTTGGAATTAAAGCCCTTTCAATTCACGATTAAATTTTGATTTCTTAATTGAAATTTATTCAATTAAGAATTCCTTTTGATTTTGGAATTAAAGCCCTTTCAATTCACGATTACATTTTGATTTCTTAATTGAAATTTATTTAATTAAGAATTCCTTTTGATTTTTTAATTAAAGCCTTTTCAATTCACGATTAGATTTTGATTTGTTAATTAAAATATTTTTAATTATTAATTTAAAAGGAATTGTTAATTAAATAAAACTCTAATTACGAATTCAAAAAGGATTTATGAATTAAAATTTATTTAAAGCCCAAAATGATTTAAATATTTGCAACCCTGTTGGGGAGAGGCCACATTCGATGTTACTCCGTCTTTAACTAAAACTAGGTTTGTCTCTACATTTTGTTGCTCGAAAAATTTGCTACATATGTTAATCGATGGAGTTTCTGAGTTTTTCTCATTTACATTTAAATTTAAATCATTAGATTCTTTATTGTTAATCAATTTATCTAAGTCATTTTCATTGCTAAAACTGTGTGCCCTCTCCCCTCTCTCCCTCCTCACCAGCCACGTCTATGCCAAACAAATTTAAAGCCTTCTTCCTTGGCATACTTTTTTAATTTTTTTAAATTTACATATTTATCTTTAGGCATAAATTCATTTATGAATATCAAATTATGATGTTTAAATGTGGACAATCCACTGAGGAAGGAGGGATCAAGATCTGCAGATAAAAAACCCGTAAATTGTCGTTTAGCCTCAAAAACCTTCTGCGCTAGGTCCCCCTCGGAGAGTCTCACCAGCAATGAGAACGCACCCCTCGGACCGCCACCGATCCCACGTTCTGCAGAAACCCCGTTCCTATCATCATATTTAGTGATTTCCCTAACTGAAATTATATTCGCACGTTTGATTGTTGGGAGTATAGCACCAAGACCGGCACACGCATAATCCTCCAGCCCAACATTGACTGCTGAGCAATCCAGCCCGCCAGTGATCACCAACATACCATCCCCGGAACCACACTCCGTCTCAATCTGACGGGGTGCCTCATCATCAATTACTGTGTGCGCATGTGGTGTTTGTGTTTCTGTCATGTCAATAAAACTAGATGTGTGAGTTGTTTGCTCAGTTGCGAGATCGGTAACGGCCTGCACGACGCCAGCTACCCCGGATTTTAGAGCACTTTAAAAATTTTGAAAAAAATTTATTTTAAATTTTACATTTTTTTTGGATCTTACGAAAACCATTTGATAGATTTGCTCCGAAATTTGTATGCAAATTATTTGCTATTGTCTGAAGAAAACAATTTTTGGAAAACTAATTTCCTCTTTACAGTTTCAATTTAAGAGAATTTTGAAAATTTTCATACAAATTTTTATTTTTATTTGTCTTCTTTCTTAACGTGGTTACGATTAGAAATTTCGATGTCATCGTTCTTTTAAAGTACAAATTTATTAATAAATATTAATGTTAGACAATTTTTTTATATTAAAATCACATTTAAATAAATATAAAAAAATTAATGAAACTTAAAGAGCTCTATGAGAAAGCATTCCACCAAAGCACTTGGCAGCGTTTTTTTTATTATGTTATTGCACACATAACCTTAAATTATCTGCAGTTGGAACATTGACCTTCTGGATAAAAGAAAAAAGAGAAAAATCACATAATGTAAATGGCAAAAATAAGAAACAATGAAATTCATATCGTTTCGATACATTTCAAGGCAGCCTTCGATCCAGTGGATAGGTACATTTACATGAAAATAACATTTAAAAAAATAAATTCACATAACTCAAACTCAATGTCCTCTATGAGAAAGCATTGTGCTAAAGCACTTGGCAGCGTTTTCTAATACTAAACTAACATTTTTTTAAACATTGTTCGAAGAACTTTTAAATGGCGACTAACTTTTTGAGATACATTGATTTTTTATTAGAATATGAAACTTTCAATGTTAACTGATTTTTTCTCGGGTGAGGCCGAAATTAGGTTACCGGAAGTGTACAAGACAAGATAAGAAAAGTGATAAATTATAGAGTGATAGCATTATTAAATAGTAGTTTCCAATAAATATATTACTTACAAGTAAATCTCGGAAAATGGTAATTTTCAATAATCTTACAAGTTTTGCAAAGAAATTTTTTTTGTAAAATATTATATTTAAAAGTTAAATGTGTTTGCACATTATTTTGATTAGATAATAGAAAACATTTTTTTGTTATTCTCGATTAAATAGTAAGAAATTTATGTTATAAGATGGTAAAGTTTTCGGTATACTCTAAAACTTTGTAACTATTAAAGAAACCATATCAAGAAAAATTATAATATTGTATATAAAAGTGTTGAAGTTTAGCTTAAATTAGATTCTTTATAAAATTAAAATTCTTTATTGCCTCTACAATGAAGGCTCAAAAATTTTGAAAATATATACATATATATGAGAAATTACTCAAAACTTTAAACTTTTGTGAACCCTCAATTTTGCAAAATTCAAAAGACTATAATCTAGATTCCTTACCTGCCACATACTTGAATCAAAGCTTTAATTACTCGTTTTATGGGGTAGAATATGCACTCAGATTTTGGTGTTGGTGATGTAATACCTCATCACGGTACATAATTTTAGACGTAAAAAATTATGCTTTTTTAATAGTTTCCTACACGTATTTCTTGAGCTATAATAAAAGAAAGTCACATTCGATCATTCTTAAATTTTTCGAGCATGATTCACACGATAAAAACAATAGTTTGAGCTCACTATGGTGAATGTGCCTTATTTTTTTTTTAGCTGTTTGAACATCTTTAATGCAGGTGTCACTTTTAAGTGAAAATGACACTTGTATTAAAAATCTTCAAACAGATAAGCCAAATAGGGCACACTGACCAGAGTGAGCTTAAACTATTGTTCTTATCGTTTAAATCATGCTTAAAAAATTTGAGAATGATCGAATACGACTTTCTTTTATTATAGCTCAAGAAATACGTGTAGAAAACTATTAAAAAAGCATAATTTTTGTCTAAAATTATGTACCGTAATGAGGTATTACATCATCAACGCCAAAATCTGAGTGAATATTCTATTCCATAAAATGAGTAATCTAAGCTTTGATTTGAGTGTGTGCCAGATAAGGAATCTAGATTATAGTCTTTTGAATTTTACAAAATCGAGGGGACACAAAAGTGTTATGTAATAACATTATTGGTACTGGCATTACAACTCGCGCCTTCTGCTAACTAAAAATACATATGTTTATATCTATATATATAAAAAAAACAATGGCCGTTTAATGTAGGAAAAATATACAGAAGCCTATGGAGAATATTTATTTTTAGTTGATTATTTGACTAATTAAATATCCGATTGATAAAAATCCAATTTAAAACAGTATAACTAACAAATGTACATATTTTAATCACTTAATATTGCATTTTATAAAATAATAATTTAAATAATCAATTAAAACTTAATATTCTCTATAAGATTTCCTACACTGAGCAGCCATTATTTAGCTAGCAGAAGGCGCTAGTTGTTATGCCAATAGGCGAAAATTGTAATTTATATTAAAATGTTAAGTTCAATGCAAAGTATTCATAAATAGATATGTACAAATCCTTCCTAAAGAAAGTACGTCAAAGGAGAAAGAGTATTAAAAGCAAGACATGTGCTAAAATGTGGCAAAATAAATGATAATGAAAATAAAAATGTGGTTAGAGTTAAAGCTTGTTATTTATTTTATTTTTTTCTATATTAATTTTTTAGCTTTTTATTTCATTTTTTTCTTATTATTTGTTCATAAGAACAAAATATATTTTATTTTTATAAGAAAAGAATCTCATTAGAATAATATTGAGTGATTATTTCAAAACTTTTTAACATTTATGTTAATTTAAAAAATGCAAACAAATTTGTATGGTATTTAGATCACTTTTATTATCCACATTCTGTCATGTTAATCTAATAAAAAAAAAATTAATAGAATATAAGGCGACGGACTCAAGGTTTTGTGAAGTTCTGTCGCCTATTTTTCGTTCTATCTGATTTCGTCCTTGTATCTAAATTAAAGTTCTGAACATATCCCAGGATGAAAATAATGAAGATTTAATACGTAATATCCCTGTTAAAAAAGTTCGTACTGATTCAGTACTGATTTCACATTGAAATCAGGACTTGGTTAACATTAAATCAGTGTAAAATCAACATAAAATTTACACAAAATCAGTACTGCGCATGTCCTGAAAATGGTTCCATAACGCAACACAAATAAGGTACAAAATTCGAGCCTAATCGATATTGAATCAGTGTGAAATCAGTACTGAATTTGGGAAAGAATATTCGTATACGAAATGAGAGAATCAACTCAGTACGAAATCAGTACGTAATCAGTACACAATACTCTTTCCCGAATTTAGGACTGATTTGGCATTGATTTAAAACTGAAAAGTCACGTATTTCGAAAACAATTCGTACGAATTTTGTTGAAATGGTGTACTGATTACGTACTGATTTCGTACTGAGTTGATTCTTTCATTTCGTATACGAATATTCTTTCCCAAATTCAGTACTGATTTCACACTGATTCAATATCGATTAGGCTCGAATTTTGTACCTTATTTGTGTTGCGTTATGAGACCATTTTCAGGACATGCGCAGTACTGATTTTGTGTAAATTTTATGTTGATTTTACACTGATTTAATGTTAACCAAGTCCTGATTTCAATGTGAAATCAGTACTGAATCAGTAAGAACTTTTTTAACAGGGATTTTATATAAAACTCATCGAAACAAATTGGATTTCACATGGAATTCATAGTCTTGTTCTAAAATTTTAATTGGATGAATAAGACTATATAATGAATTCTTTAATTTTAAAGAATTAAAAAAAAAATAATAAAGATTATTTCATTTTACAATTGAGTATGATTCCTTTCAAGAATACTATTTAATAAAATTTATGATTTTAATTGTAAGAAAAGAGGAAAAACTGTAATCCCGGTCAAAAAAGGTTAGCTATAAAATATAGCTAAAAAAATAGTTAAATATATAGCTGTATCAAGCTGTATTTATAGCTATATCGATGTGTTTTTTTAGCTGTTTTTTATAGTTAAAAATGTACTTAATTTTATAGTTAATAATTTCGTTATCTACCGAAAATATTAATAGCTACTTTTCAACTATATTTTATAGCTATTATTATAGTTAAAAAAAACACTTGATTTTTTAGTGTATTTATACCCGGTCAAAAAAGGTTAGCTGTAAAATATAGCTAAAAAATAGTTTAATATATAGCTATATCGAGCTGTTTTTACAGCTATATCGATGTGTTTTTTAGCTGTTTTTGACTGTTAAAAATTTACTTAATTTTATAGTTAATAATTTCGTTATACCGAAAATATTAATAGCTACCTTTTCAACTATATTTTATAGCTATTATTATAGTTAAAATAAATACTTAAATTTTTAGTGTATTTATTACAATATATCAATAGCTAGATATTTAACTATACTTTATAGCTGAAAATAAATGGTTTTTTAGATATCCTTCATAGTTGAAAATATACCTACATTTTTAGTTGATAATTTGGTTATTAAATTATTAAAAAACACTTCAATTTTTAGTGTACTAGGTATTTCTTTAACTATAATAATAGCTATAAAATATAGTTGAAAAAGTAGCTATTAATATTTTCGGTATAACAAAATTATTAACTATAAAATTAAGTACATTTTTAACTATAAAAACAGCTAAAAAACACATCGATATAGCTGTAAAACGAGCACGATACAGCTATATATTTGACTATTTTTTTAGCTATATTTTATAGCTAACTTTTTTTGACCGGGATTACAATATATTAATAGCTAGATATTTAAGTACTTTATAGCTGAAAATAAATGGTTTTTTAGATATCCTTTATAGTTGAAAATATACCTAAATTTTTAGTTGATAATTTGGTTATTACTCATAGATATTTAGCTGAAAAAACATGAATATCGCTATAATATAAATAAATATAGCTGTATTTTACTTATATTATTAGCTGTTTTTATAGATGTTTTTTTTGACCGAGAACAGCTGAAAATATAACTGTAATTTCAATTGTATTTTTAGCTGTTTTTTAGCTATATTTTTAACAATTTTTTTTAAAGTACATTTTTAACTATAAAAAACAGCTAAAAAAACACATCGATATAGCTGTAAATACAGCTCGATACAGCTATATATTCAACTATTTTTTTAGCTATATTTTATAGCTAACCTTTTTTGACCGGGATGTATTTAAAGTTTTAATGAAATATCGAAGAAGATTGTGAGATGATACCAAAATCAATACAAAAGTAACATAAAGTTGTAATAATTTTTTATTTTTAAGGTTTTCATTTTCATTAATAGGTATTTAAAAATACACAGTAATGTTTTAAAACCATTAAAATAGACAAATTTTGATCACTTATATACCTTTTTGTTCAGTGAAATACAATCTCAATTTCCACTGACGTACTAAATTATCAATTTTAATCAAATGCCTCTAAATATTACATGAGATATGATAAAGAAGGTATCAGGCACTGAATGTAATCCTTTAAAAAAATCTAATTTTAATATAATGAAAATTTTTTTGGTATTATTATATTTAAGAGACTGCCGTACACCGACATAGATGCATGTTTTATCGACTTTATTTTAAACTTATTTTTTCATAAAAACCAACCATTGACGGCAAAAATAAAGAGATGGTTTCAATTAGTATAATAAAAATCATTATTTTCTCTGATGAAAATAACTTTTTTTGAATACGAAGCAATAAAATTAATTAATCTTTATCAGAAAAAAGATTAGATTTTATTGTACGAATTGAAGCCATCTCATATTTCAGCCTTCGGTCACTAGTTTTTGCAAAAAAATTAATTTTTCAACTAGAAAAAAGAGATACAGTGACCTCTTAATAATAATACTTTTTTTATTTTGAATATATGTTAAATATAAGACTTTGGTCCATGAATATTTTTTTAAAATCTCATGCAATACTAAAAATAATTTTTACTTGTCAGACTTAATTTTATTAGGCTTACTCAGACAATGTTCAATAAAATGTCCTCAAAATTCACAAAGATTTTCTATTTACATATATTCCAAAAATTATACTGATGTAATTTTGAACTTATTAGTTATATTCATGAAATTCACAATGATATCATTGTTTTTCAAATAATTTTAAATATTTTCAAAAAAAAATTTTTAATTCTTTTAATTTTAAAAATTAATAAATTTTATATTGTAAAAATAGATAAATTGAAGATCTCTGTGAATTTTGGAGTAAAATTATTCACAATTGGCTGAGAAAACCTGCAGTAACAAACAAAATAAAGTATTTTGATAAACGAAAAAATTACAATCGTCAGATGTTTAATTTATATTATTATTCATCGACAAAAGTCTTGTATTTAATATATATTTAAATTGAAATTATAATTTTTTCAGGCTTCAACTCAGTCTAGAAATCTTAATAAGTACAGTTCACAGTATATCTAGAAAAATAAAACTAAAATAAATGTAATATGAAAATTTAAGAATTAAATTATTTGTAAATTCAATAATATTTTTCAAATAACTGAGATATTATCATTTTATTATTTTAAATTTGTAAATTTGTAGAAATTTCATGTGAAGGACAGTTTTTGTCAATTATCATTTAAGAGGAGGTCACGTATCTCTGTCCTTTTCTAATCAAAGAATTGAGTTTTTTACACAAACTAACAACTTTAGCAAAAAATGAAGAGAAAGCCGCATCTCGTAATAAAAAAAGCAATATTTTCTTTGATAAGAAAGAATTAATTTTATTGCTTCGTTTCCCTAACAGCACAAAACGTTTCAAAAACGTTTTAAAAACGTTTTCTGGTAAACTTATATACGTTTATAAATTTCGAAAAAAATATGTATTTAAAACGTTTTTAAAACGTTGAATATGTCCGCATATTTTAGATTCTCAAGAGTAATGTAACGTTTATGGAACGTTTAAGAAACGTTTAGAAAACGTTTTCTCGGTGAAAAAATACGTTGGCTTAAATTTCCAAACGTTTCTAAAACGTTTTTTAAACGTTTTATTTTATTATTCTAAAAAATTATTATATAGAGAAAAAAATTTTACCAAATAAAACGTTTTTTAAACGTTAAGGAAACGTTTGGATATTTGAGCTTGCGTAAATTTTCATCGAGAAAACGTTTTCTAAACGTTTCTTAAACGTTCCATAAACGTTACATTACTCTTGAGAATCTAAAATATGCGGACATATTTTACGTTTTAAAAACGTTTTGAATATGTATTTTTGTCGAAATTTACAAACGTATATAAGTTTACCGAAAAACGTTTCAAAAACGTTTTTGAAACGTTTTTGTGTTGTTAGGGTTTCAAGAAAACCTTGAAAAACTTAAATCATAGAGGTTAGGGTGGACAATTTGGTTTTTCAAGGTTTTCTTGAGAACGAAGCAATAAAATTAATTTTTTCTTATCAAAGAAAATATTGCTTTTTTTGATACAAGATGCGGCTTTCTTTTCATTTTTTGATAAAGTTATTAGTTTTTGTAAAAAAATCATTTCTTTGATTAGAAAAGGACAGAGATACGTGACCTCCTCTTAAATGAATATATTAAATAACAAAATTTATAATTTGAATATTCACATTGGCGCATATTTATTTATTAGTTAGTTTATTTAAAAAATGAAATGCTTGATATATCTAAATTATGATTAATAATTTCTCACAAATAAGTTATTGTTGTGAATGTAATAATAAAAAATATAAATTATTTTGAAAATAATTGTTTCACTTTAAATCTCTAGTAAAAGATAAATAACTAAAAAATATTACCTTCTTATCACAGATATCCAAATATTGTACGTTATCCTCAATGTTATTAACAATGGATGGGCTAGTCTCTAAATGATGTTCCTAAAAAATATATTGATTCATTTATATTAGTATTATAGGATTATTTTTGAACATTGATTATTAATTTTTATATTTTAAAAAATTAAAAGATAATTTACAATATTTTTAATTTGTTAAAAATCAGAATATATACTGAAAATTAATGAAAAAGTTAAAATAAGGTGAAATAACTTAAAAATTCAAATAATTTCTTACAAATATTTTTACATTGTTAATGTTATCAATTCATATTAAAAATAACTTAATCAATTGTTTTCCTTGAAACCCAGGGGGCTTATTCAGTAATACCGTAACGTCTAACGTCAAGCTTAACGCCAACGCGCGCATGCGTAGTAATCATTTTTCAGCAAATACTATCGAATATCGCGAACGTTATCAGAGATCATGTTCACGCAACGACGAAAATCTTCTAAACTGAAGCGCTAAGTCGATTTTATCGACAAATTTTACAACCAACTTGAAGCTTGGTTGTAAATCGTACGTTAAACTGTTAAACGTTATATTATGCATGACATACGTATATACATTGACAGAAAAGATTTCTCGAATCAAAAGAATTTCTTCGATTTGATGTGATCATTTAAATGGAAAAATAATTTCTTAGATAACTAGATGTTTTAATTAATTTCTTGCTTCACAGATTTTAAGTTATATCCAAGAGGATCGAGATATCTTTTTTATCAGCGGATGTATATACCTATATATATATAAATAAAGCGAACATTATTTTATTATTTTTTACATTAGTGATTACATGATAAATTGTGTATAATTTTAAATTCAATTGGAGTTGCAGGTTTTAAAGTGACTTGTATGTACTTCAATAAAAACGAACAGAAAAAAATAATATGAATATTGTTTTAAATAAACTTATCTTATCACCAATAAAAAAACGTTTTATAATAAAATTATATATTAATCTAAATTTGCATTTTATATTCTATATCAGCAACTACAGTTTTTCAATTGAATTGTTAATTTTGCTGTAGAACTTAAAAATATTGATTTTCAAAATTTCATCTTTCAAAATGAAATTGTTGGCTTGGATAATGTTGAGTTAAAAGAATATATAATAGAAACATAAATACAGATTTATTTCTAATATGAATGTTAGATGTTGTGTGTTTTAAGACGAATACTGTTAAGATTCATTTTTTCTCTGTATTGGAATTTAAAATGAATGGATCATGACATATTTTCTAATTATTATTTTGGATATCTAATTATTAACTTATAAAATTAAACAAGTTATAAAATATTACTTAAGTTTTCATAATGACCTAATCAACTGTCCATTTTAAATCCTGATACTGAATGTGTGGAGAGCACAAGATCTAATATAAATCTACAAAAAGACTAGTAATATTGTAATTTATTTGCGTATAAATATGTCAAAAATTAAAAAAAAATAATTTTTTTTTGTAATGATGTTAATTTTGATGTAATAATTATTTAGAATTATTTTAATTTGGAATATTTATGTTGTAAATGTTTGTTTTAAAAAATTAACGGAAACATTTTTTCATATGTGCTTATCGATTACTTAAAAGAGTAGAGTACTTAACGCTTTTCGACGTCGAAACGTTAAGTTAATCATTATCGTTAAAAAGTTAGTGAATAACCCCCCTGTGGGAATAAACACGTTAAAATACTCGTGTGTAAATAATTTTTTTTAATGATTACACATGACAATAAATAATTGTGAATAGTTATAAATAACTTGTGACCTCACTTATATTATATTTATAATATAAAGAATTTAAAGACAATTTGAGAGAGAATAAGTGAGAAAAAAGAATAAAATAAAAGATAATTAGCAATAATCTTATTCTCTCTTAAATTCAAATCATCGCGTTAAAAGTCTATCTCTATCGTAAGCGTCGGCGCGACGTAGCAATTGGAAAGTATATCAGCGCGCGAAATGGATATTAATAAGAATATATGTACGCGCTTAGATGTGCGCCGATCAGCGATGCCGAAAGTGGCAGAGTCAGAGAGGGAAATTCAAAAATGTGTAAAAAAAAAGTATTAAAATAAATAGTTTTCAAAATTTGATAATTAATAAATAATTCTAAAAAACAAAGTTACTATAACAAAATAATTTTTTTTCTATTTTTTACATTTTTTTGAGTTTAACAAAATTTGAATAAATATCACGTATAGTTCTTTTGTGAATTTATTAAGTGTGTAAAATCTAAATTAACATTAATTTATCTTACGATTAGTAAGAATTTGATTAAATATTGCTTTTAATTAAGTGTCTTTTGGTAAATGTACGTTGAAATACTTAATTTCAAATCACGTGTTACTTATTTAAATTTACTTGCACGTTGTGTTATTGGCCATTAATAAGTGGTTAAATTTCAACAAATCAAAATTAGAGTCTCGTGGCTTATAAGAGGCATTTATTTAGTACAAACATATAAGCATAGAGACCCCGGACTGGTTGTAGCATGGCGTCTACACCAAAAACGGGTCTAGCTTAAAAAGAACCTTTCCTTTTTATCCTTTTCCTTTTTACATGAGCACTTTGTGCTACCTTTTTTCAGGATAAAGGTTGGGAGAGGTTATAAACTGTAAAAGTCTGTTCATAATTTTACATAACTGTAAAAGTCTATTAATAATTTTAAATTACTGTTAATAATAACAAATAACTGTAGTGAATAACTGTTATTTGGGTTTCAATCACAAAACTTTTTAACAATCATTTAAGGTTATAGATATTCATAGAAATTATTTTTGTATGGGTAAGACTGCAAATATCATGATAATTAAGCATGATAATAACGCTTGTTATTTTAACGTGTTTAAACATAAAATTCAATGGAAAAGATAATAAAAAAAACACGTTTTCATAATAACGTGATTAAAACCGAAGATATAGAAACGTGAAAAAATTATGATTATAAAAAAATTAAAAGACATGCAAATTTATAATGTTTAGGACCGTATTATTTTTACGTGTTTTTTAACTTATAAATAACACATATTTTTTCCAATTAGAAGTATTTCATACGAGATAAATTACGTATAAAAATATTACGTTTTCATCACTGGCATCCAAAGATTGTACATTATTCTCAATACTTTTTAATTGATTCTGAATAAATGAGTTATTAACAAAATGATGTTCCTAAAAAATTAATTGTTTTATTATATAAGATATATATATATATATATAATATAAAATGAAGTTTCCTTTAGTTTTTTTTTAAATAGATAAGTCACGATGAGATGATCATTAGACGAAGATATCGCATCTCTATATCTGTAAGCAGTCCTCTTTGGTATAGCTTCATCACCTTCTTCTAGATATCTTTTATATCTATTCATATCCACTTACTAGGAGAGTGTCACACCTCCGGATCACGGATTTTGCTCAAACTTCGGGATAAGTTTTCAGATGATAAAATATGAAAAAAGCTAAAGTTATAGTCATAAACACTCAATATTTCCCTAGTTACAGGCAATTGAAGAAAATCACTAAAGAAGTTACTAGATTTTTAAATGCATATAGTTCCTTAGTATTGACAGCTATAAGCTTGAAACTTTTTTAAATTAAAGCTGAGCTCAAATCCTTTCGAAACAGTAGTTACAACGTATCAAAATATTATTTTTTCCTAAAGTTATAGCGTAATAAAGATTGGACCTAATTTCAGCTTTTTTATTAATTAATAATTTTAAATAAAAATTCAGGTCCAATCTTTATTACGCTATAACTTTGGGAAAAAATAATATTTTTACATGCTATAACTACTATTTTGAAAGAATTTAAGCTCAGCTTTAATTTAAAAAAAAGTTTAAGCTTCTAGCTATCAATGCTAAAGAACTATACGCGTTTAAAAATCTAGTGAGTTTTTTAGTGATTTTTTTCAATTGCCTGTAACTAGGGAAATATTGAGTGTTTGTGATTATAACTTTAGCTTTTTTCATATTTTATCATCTAAAAACTCATCCCGAAGTTTGAGCAAAATCCGTGATCCGGAGGTGTGACACTCTCCTAGTTAGTTGAATTTCAGTGAAAATTGATACCAACGACTCAATTTTTTATGAAAATCCTTTGTCTTCTTCTGAATATTTGATTGGCCTTTTAATTAGTTGATAACAATCTTAAGCCATCACCAGGTTTTAAATCCTTTGTCTATTTCAATTTGCGCTTTTTGCTTTCTCTCTTTCTCTTTTTCTTTGTTAGATTTTAAGAGTTCGACACATATATTTTATTAGAAATCCTTTTTCAATTTCAACTTACGTTTTTTTTTTATATTTCTCTCTCACTCTTTTTCTTTGTTTCATTTCAATAATTCTACACATATATTACATTATAAATTTTATCATGCGATTACAATCGTACAGAAAAGTCTATGCACCATCACTTGGTGTCCCTAGCAGAAATATAAAATGTTTAAAACTGTTTAAAACAGTTTTAATAAGTGTGAAATTTGGGACATTTAAAACAGTTTTAAACAGTTTTAACCATTTTTAAACAGTTCTAAAAAGTTTTGAAAAGTTCGAAATTATTTCAAACAGTGTTTAATAGTTTTGAATTTTTTATGTTTGAAAGTTATAAATTATTTTAAATATTCAAAATATTTCAAAACAATTTTAAATAAATATAAACTATTTTTTATTAACTTGAACAGTTTTAAACAGTTTTAAAAATTTCGAAATTTAATTTAAATTTATATAATATATAAGAGAAAATGTTCATTTTAGTTTCAAATTATTCTGTACTGTTCAAAACTGTTTAAAAATGTTTAAAACTGTTTATAACTGTTTTAAATATCTAAAATTTCATAGTTATAAATTATTTTGAACAGTTTTAAACAGTTGCAAACATTTTTAAACAGTTTTGAATAATTTTAAACTATTTCAAGTAATAATACACATTTTATACTTCCACTAGAGGTTGTGTGACAAATTATCTGCAGAACATAATCGCTCAAATGAAAATGATAAAAAAATTAATCATTTGGAGTCACGCAATTTGAGTTCCGTATGACATAATTTATCACGCACCACCGAGACTCAAATTCATAAACCCAACTCAAGTAACGATTATTACTCAAGCCTCATTGTGTCTTTGTCCTTGTCAATGAGAAAAAAGGTAACACAACCGTTATTTGAGTTACGTTTATGAATCCAAACCATAGTGCAGAGGGGCTTTTTAAGTAGTGATACACATGTATGCTCTATTGAAAAAATTCAGGTGATTAATCATATGATTAATCACCTGAACTGTCATGATTTTTTACTTGATTAATCATATGACTGAATTATCATACTTACGCAATACTGAATATTAATAATTTCTTATGCTAGGTGTGTATCAATATTATAATTTAAAAACGAATTGGAAATCATAAACCTATAGTATTAATTTATAGATTAAAATTTTTTATTTTTTCTACGAAATTATTATTTTATATTATTTAAAATTGGATTAACGTTATTTAATATTTAATTGAAACGTAATGATATTTTGCTTGTTGTATTTCATTTTATGAAAGTGCATAAACAAATTATTAATAGTTATTGATTAAAAAACATACTGTTTATATCTACGTAATTTATGATTTCCAATTCGTTTTTAAATTATAATATTGATACATACCTAGCATGAGAAATTATTAATATTCAGTATTGCGTAAGTATGATAATTCAGTCATGTGATTAATCATATGATTAATCAAGTAAAAAATCATGACATAAAGTCAGGTGATTAATCATGATAAATCACATGATTTATCACATAATAAATCATATGATTAATCACCTGAATTTTTTCAGTAGGGTGTAGCACGCGTATCGATGCACGTGTATCCTTTTTGTTCTCTTTACCCACAGCTTTCGTCGCAATACATACATATATATCACTACTTGAATAGCCCCTCAGATGATGCAGTGGTCCTTCCGTACGCTTCATACTCGTGTCTACACTTATAGGAAACACGAACAATGAAATTTTGAGATCTGAGTGCTAAGTATTGAGTGTCAACTATAAATTCGTGCCCTATTTAATATAAAACAAGTATGGAAAGAGGCTTAAAAAATTTCTATAATAACAAGGATAAGTATTCTAGCCGCTTAAAAAATTGTATTTTCATTACCTTTATAAGTTCTTTATGTGTGATGAAATGTAAAGAGACGCTTAAAATTAAATAAATTTACTTTGAATGTAGAATCGTTAGAAATGGATTGTTACACTTGCATTAAATTTTTAGATGACAATCTAAAATATTATTATATACCAATCTCAAAAATATTGTAGTAAAAATGATAAAAATTTTTTCGCACTAATTTCTTTGGTAGATTATGATTCGAAAAAAATACTATGTTTATACTATGTTTTATGGTACAATAACATTAAATATCCCGGATATGTTTTATGTCTCGGTGGTTAGTACATCAAAACTTTTAATCAAAACTTTAGGAAATATTTTTCTTTGTCTAAACATATTTCCAATAACAAAAATTTATTTTTGATTACTACATAAAAATCTTTTTTAATAATTTATTTCCAAAGTACATAGTACAATGTATTAAATAGTTTTTAATTTTTGTACTTTATAAATGTTATGTAAATCATAATTTATAAATAATTTTTTAACATATGAATTTATTTCTATTTGAAACTTGTGACGTGGTATTTTCACGCCACAATAATTTTTTTTATTTTTATTAATTTAAAATGATTCCTTGCTAAAAACCCGAATGGAAATTTTTCGGTGTATCAAAATGTATAAAAGTGTATGAAAGTGTATTGAAGCATACAAAAATGTATCAAAGTGTATGAAAATGTATCTAAGAGCGATTTTTCAGACCTTATTCTCGATCCATTTTGATACACTCTGATACACTTAGATACACTTTGGTACACTTTGGTACATTTCTTAAAAAGTGAGCTGAAATTAAATTTCCTCAATTTTTTTGATGTTATACACTTTGACACATTTTGATACACTTTGACACATTTTGATACACTTTTACACACTTTGATACACTTTTACACACTTTAATATACTATGGTACATGTTGATACACTTCTGAGTATTAGCCTAAATTGTTTTTCCTGTTTTATTTTGCACACGTTTGTACACTTTGATACACTTTTACACACTTTGATACACTTTAATATACTATGGTACATCTTGATACACTTCTGAGTATTAACCTTTTCTTGTTTTATTTTGCACACGTTTGTACACGTTGATACACTTTTACACACTTTTCAAGCTATTAATAGCTTGAAAAGTGTGTAAATTAATAGCTTGAAAAAAAATTTCAAGCTATTAATACAATTTTGATGTGAGTAAGATAACTGAATGTGTGTCTTATAATAGGTTTATTTATAACGGTTGTCGATACACATCATCACAGTATTCCAAAAAAAGAGAATTAATGATTGTATTTTACAAACAAATAATAATAAATATGGAGTAATTTCCTGAATATGTAAAATAACACATTCTTACGTTGATTATATTATTATAATAATGTTTGAAATTCAATTAGATACTGGATTCATTATTTCAACGAGCGATGTTACAATTAATCATATAAAATCTTGTACAAATAATGTGAGTAAAAATTGAGAATTATATTCCTTAATGATATTGCGAATCCATGTATAATTATGCACAGTACTGATAAATATTTTGTAAGCCCCATCATGAAAGGAATAAGGGAAAATCTCTAAACTAGATAATAAATAATTTTACTAAATCACGTTTTTTATTTTACTTCATACTTCATTTATATTACCACTAAAATATTATACTTTTAAAATAAAAAAGACGCTTCTATTTCAATTTTTTTAAATGTTTTAAATTATATGAAAGTATCAATAACCAATTATTCAAAATAATATTTTTTTGCCGTATCCTGTCCAAAAGTACTACTTTAACTCCCAGCTCAAAATCGCAGAAGTGGTAGTTTTAGCCCGGGTATGGCAAAAATAGCATATTCACCATGGGAGTAAATTAAAAATGCCTTAAATGTATTTTGGAATTAACTCCTTTGCTGAATAATGTACTATTCCTGCATTTCAAAAATGGGAAAAATGAATAAAAGTGTATTAAAGTGTGTAACACATAGCAAATCTAAAAATTAATTGTAGTTAACTTTTTTTCGAAATGTATCAAAGTGTGTAAAAATGTATCAAAGTGTATAACACATAGCAAATCTAGAAATTTATTTTAGTTAAAATTTTTAAAATGTATCAAAGTGTGCAAAAGTGTATCAAAGTATGCAAGAGTGTATCCATTAAAACGACATTTTTCCTTTATTGGAAAAATGTATGAAAGTGTATCAAAGTGTATTAAAGTGTGCAAGAGTACATCAAAGTGTATCAAAGTGTGCAAAAGTGTATCAAAGTGTGTAACACATAGCAAATGTAGAAATTAATTTTAGTCAACATTTTCGAAAAGTGTATCAAAGTGTGCAAAAGTGTATCAATGTATGCAAAAGTGTATCCAAGAAAATCAACATTTTTCCTTTATTAGAAAAATGTATGAAAGTGTATCAAAGTGTATGAAAGTGTCCAAAAAATATATGAAAATGTGCAAAAGTGTATTAAAGTGTATCAAAGTGTATATCATTAACGAATATAAAAAATTGATACCAAGAAACTTTTTTTTGGAAGTGTATAAAAATGTATGAAAGTGTATCAAAGTGTACCAAAGTGTATTAACATTTGGTCCGAAATATCGCTCTTAGATACACTTTGATACACTTTGATACACTTTCGTATGATATGGATACATTTACCATTTTCACTGGGGAACCTGTTAAATAAAAAACATACATCATTCGCCGGGCATGTGAATTCCTGAAAACATTATCACCACACTCGTGACAGCAGCCAAGGCCACCGTAAGAAACCAACAGAAAAATAATTGTGTTGCGTTCTTGTTTTTCGGTGCTGAGCCCTGGATATACACAGCTGATCATATGGCCTATTGCTAAGTAGCCATGTAGGTTGGACTACCGGCAGACGGCACTGACGAAAAAACAACTATGTACACACACACTCACTACGAACACACAGTCAGCAAGTAGCACGACCGATAACTGCTAGCAGAACCCGCGTAAAAATTAAACCATTGCCAATATATTGCCAAGATAAGCAACTCTCTTGGCAATATATTGGCAATGGTTCAATTTTTACGCGGGAAGACGGTTATACCACGTCTAGGAAGTTGCAGAGCGGTTTCAACGGCGTAGAAAAATGAACACGTGCTCACGCAAATATAATATTGTGGCGCTCGTGTAGAGAATGGTTAAAAGAAAGAGAGAGAGAAAGATAGACAGAAACAGAATGATGTAATAAGCGAAGTCGATAAAGTAGGATAGACGCGTATGGTAAAAAGAGAGTAGATAGATAAAAAACTTAATTACACCATAAAAAGGGGGAATTTAATAATGCGTAGAATAGTGTAGGCGTATATATATGTAGAGGGCGCTCGCGTACTAATAAGATTCAAACATAAAGTTAAATAAATTTCTTTTTACATTGTTTTCTTTTAATTTTACAAGTGGCGCTACTGTACTTTGAAGAATATTTTTTTTTATTTATAATAAAGATTTGTAATAGCGTAAATTAGTTAGATATTGATGACATAAAAATTATTTGGACAACTTAATAAAGTAACTAATTAAAAATTCAATGTTTATAAGAAATAGAAATTTCAATAATTATTAACAAATAACGTGTCATTAATATTCAATTAAATCACGCGCGTAGAGGGCGTAGCAAGTGAAGTGTAAAAATACTACACTAGTAAAGGAAATAAAATGTTAATTTGACTAGCGAGTAGCAAACTACACCAGAATCATTAGATTATGTAATGAAAAGAAACTAATTTGATTCAGGAGTTACCAGTTAAGAAAGAGATAGTAGATAGAATATAACAAAAGAAACAAAGAGAGCAATAGTGAAGAAGAAGCAACCGACGCTCAGCGTTCACTTCCTTCTTCTTCGTGCCTCATTGTCGTTCCAGTCATAATATTGTACGGCCATCCTTTTGTCTTTTCACTATACTTATATCTTGTTAAACTCATTAAAATTGTTTTATCTTCTTTAAATTCGTTAAATTATTATCTTTAGTCATTGGACTTAAAAGTTGGATTTTTGTTATGATATTTTGTTTGTTTATTGATTGTTGTTGACTTATAAACTCTTTCTCGCAAAAAATTTTTTTTTCCTTGTTCGCGTGTACCATCACCGCCTAGCAAATAGACATTATACAGAGGACGTATTTAGTAATTGTCGGCCATTTTGGAAGGGACAATTCCATTCTTTTGCCAAACAATTATTCTTTTCTTTTGTATTCGGATATGGAAGCGGATATGGCTGATGTACACCATAACGGAGAACCTAAGGTATAATTTAATTAAATAAATAAGTTTTTTTTGTGTATTGGTGAAAACTCTAACGAGTGAATTAGAGTATAAAATCTCTCTCTCTCTCGCGAAGAAGAATAGCGATTTATTATTAATGTAAAAGAGAAAAGAAAATTAGCGGAAAAATAACGATAATAGAATTTTTTTGTGTGAAAAGTGAAAAGAGGAGAGTAGCGAAGAACCACGGCCGGCTATAAGAATAGCCACGTGGCTACTTAACCTCCGAATTAAAAGAAAATTGTGTTAATTTAAAGTACATTGTATATCGATGAATAGTGTTTAATACTTCTTTATTTTTAATAAAGTTAAAAGAAAAGTGAAAAGTTAATAGTGGTTTGTTTTCTTGTGTTATTCTTTACTATATGACCAAACCCTAAAACTAGTAATATTAAATATCAAAGTTAATTACGGGATTTCCTTTTATTTAAATATTTAAAATAAAATTATTCCTATTGATAATTGAAATATATATATGTATATAAATCTTTCTTGGTATAAAGTTACATATTAAAGTTCAAAGGTGAGACTCAGTGAGGTTATATGAGGAAACCCGATACTAGCGCCACCAATTAGGCTCTGACCCAAATTAATGTAATAAAAAGGCTAATTCCTTATTAATTTATTATTAATATTCCAGAGTTATTAAAAAAAAGTTTATTGGTGTAAAGTTTAACTTAGTAAAAAAAATTAATAATAGTTTATTTGCAAAATTCTTTGAAACTGTTTTTCTTGTATAACTTATCTTTGATTTATAAAATTTTCTTTTATTATCCCATATGGAAATAATTTATGTGAAAAACTGTAAATAATAGTAAATAATTGTAAATAACTGTTAAAAAATGTAGGAATTGAGACATAAATAATAGTTATTTACAGTTATTTACTATTATTTATTATTAATTACTATTATTTACAGTTATTTACAGTTATTAACTGTTATTTACAGTTATTTACAATTATTTACAATTATTTACAGTTTTTTATAATTATTTACAATTATTCATAACTATTTACAGTTATTCATAATTATTTACAGTTATTTACATTTTCAAAAATTTTTGAATTAGTGGATAATTTAATGTTATTAATAATTATTTACAATAATTTATAGTTATTTACAGTTATTTACAGTTTTTTACAGTTATTTACAGTTATTTATAATTATTTACAACTATTTACAATTTTCCATAGTTTTTTACAATTATTTACAGTTATTCACATTTTAAAAAATTTTCGCCTATATATAAAATTATTGAATAAATTCGTGATAATTTTCGAAAATGTAAATAGCTGCAAATAATTGTAAAAAACTATAAATAATCGTAAATAACTGTAAATAATTGTGAAAAAAGTGAATAAATGTAAATAACTGTAAATAAATATAAATAACTGCAAATAAGTGTAAATAACAGTTAATAAGTGTAAATAACAGTTAATAACTGTAAATAAGTGTAAATAACAGTAAATAATTGTAAATAATTGTAAATAACTGTTATTTATGTCTCAATTCCCACATTTTTTAACACTCTTCTACAGTTATTTACAGTTATTTACATTTATTTACATTTATTTACAGTTATTAACAGTTATTTACAATTATATCCAAAAATTTTTTCCATATGGGATATTTGTGAAAATAACAAAGTGTTAAAGTTAAATAATTGAAATACTTAATTACTTTAAAATTAAAAGTCATAGTAATTGAATTTCTGGATGTATATAGAAAGCAGATATATTAAATTACTACAAAGTGAAGGTCAGAGAGAAAGAATAAGAAGACATTTGACACTAGCGCCACCAACAGAAAGATTGCGTAATCTGTGATACGCACTGCTGTTCGAGCCCCCACCCTTACATAACCTAAAATATACCCATTGTTCAACTTTTATAGTATTAAATAGAGTCAAATTATTATTATTTGCTTAACAGTTTAAACTAATAATTTTCTTTGTAATTCAGCATATTATAATAAAATACAATAGTTCTTTTTACATTTGATTATCCACAGAATTTGCTTTATAAAGAAATTTGCATATGGTTTACAATTAAATTTTTTTAATTCATTTATTTGAAGTTTGCTTATTGGATTTTAACCTGTATATTTATATCTTTATTAAGGGGAGACACAAGTAAAACACACAAAAAATGAGGTTTTTTAGTTTTAACTTTTGATCCGTAGCACCTACAATGTTATCCATACGTAATGTTGTTCAAAATCATCTAAAGAATCTATAAAAAAATTTTCAGTTCGAAATATTAAAAACTGTGGGACTAGTTCCATTTTAACGCTTCCTTATTTATCACTGAATCGAGCAGTCGTTAAAATGGAACTAGTCCCACAGTTTTTAATATTTCGAGCTGAAAATTTTTTTATAGATTCTTTAGATGATTTTGAACAACATTACGCATGGATAACATTGTAGGTGCTACGGATCAAAAGTTAAAACTAAAAAACCTCATTTTTGTGTGTTTTACTTGTGTCTCCCCTTAACTTGTTTCTTGAATTAATCGTATACTTGGTTGAGATATTAGAGGTAGAGTATTTGATTCCCTTATTATATCATTATTATTATTTTTGTAGGCTGGGGAATCTCAGGATTTGGGGTTTATAAACCAACTATTATTTCTTATTTAATTATACATATTTATAATCTCTCAAATAAAACCCACCCTTACAAACTGTATACTATAAAAATGTTTTTTGAAATTTTGGTCTTACAAACAATAATTTTACAGATTCAACTTATTATAATATTTAGTCGATTGAGTGTCTAATTTAATTCAAATTATTTTTTTTTAAACTTTTACAACAAATAAGTATATAATTTTTATTTTTATTGTACAGGTGCATGTATAAATAACTTTTAATTATAAACTAAAATAATTTCCTAACTTTGGGTCACAGATATTTATATAACTAAAATGATTATTTCATACATATATAAGTAAATGAAAATATTCATATTCTAAGGTTAAGAAATTTTTTTAATTTAAAGTAAAAGAATATCATGTATTTAAACATTTAATGCACTTGTTTCTATATAAATTTTAAATGTTTAATGCATTTGTGATAAAGATATTCAATTATAAATAATATATTATATTCTATAACTGAAAAACAGATGAGTAATAAATCTTTACATTTCAGCTGTTATAGACTTGTAAATAAAAAAAGCGAAACTCTAAGCTTAACAGGAGGTCACGTATCTCTGTCCTTTTCTAATCAAAGAAATTATTTTTTTACAAAAACTAATAACTTTAGCAAAAAATGAAGAGAAAGCCGCATCTTGTATCAAAAAAAGCAATATTTTCTTTGATGAGAAAGAATTAATTTTATTGCTTCGTTTTCAAGAAAACCTTGAAAAACTTAAATCATAGAGGTTAGGTTGAACAATTTGGTTTTTCAAGGTTTTCTTGAGAATGAAGCAATAAAATTAATTTTTTCTTATCAAAGAAATTATTGCTTTCTTTGATACGAGATGCGGCTTTCTCTTAATTTTTTGCTAAAGTTATTAATTTTTGTAAAAAACTCAATGCTTTGATTAGAAAAGGACAGAGATACGTGACCTCCTCTTAATAAAAATCTATGACTCAAAGTTCAAAAACCCTTATAAGTGGTTATAATGAAGCTAAAATATTAATTCAAATTCCATTTATATATGTTAATTATAGAGACTGAAGAAGATGCTAAAATTAAAGCCATAGTAAAACCCAAGAGATTAATTATACCCAAAAAAATTAGTTCCAGTGAGACGAGTGATCATGATAATAAAGATATTCGGAAACTAGTAAGTTAATATTGATTTATTTTAAATACTATTTATTGAAATAATAAATTATAAATGTGTTTAGAATTTGAATTCAATTTAGCTATAAAAAATTAAATACTATTAATTAATAATCGATATTATTTATGGAAAAAATAAATGATTAATCTTTACTTAATATTTAAATAATTGATATGCTTGAATTAGTCTTAATGAAGAAATAATAAGATATTTATTTTCAGCCAAATCTGAAATTATATAAAAGTTTGGCTCAAAAAGAAAATCATAAGCGAATTTCAGCAACACATAAAAATCTACTTTTGATGAAAAGTTGTAAGCCTTTGTTATTGGATGAGAATGATAAACCTAGTATTGAAATAGAGTCCAACCCTGTTAAAAATAACCAACTGGATATCCAGGTGGATTATCTACTTGAATATCCAGGTGGATCTCACTCTGATCTTCGTTCACCTGGATGCAGCTAAAATCCATTTGGATATTTTTTACGAAAACTTATAATTAGGCATTATAAGCATCTGTATAACATAATAATACTAACAATAAAAGAAAATTAAAAATTTTACCCAAATTAAAATTATCCAGGAGGATTATCCTCTTGGATATCCAGTTGGATTAATAAAATCGAAACATTAAGAAGTAATTTCATCAAATAATTTATTGAAAAGCATACTTTATAATTTTTCGATTTTATTAATCCAACTGGATATCCAAGAGGATAATCCTCCTGGATAATTTCAATTAGATTAAAATTTTCAATTTTTTTTTATTGGTAGTATTATTATATTATACAGATGCTTATAATGCCTAATTATAAGTTTTCGTAAAAAATCTCCAAATGGACTTTAGCTGCATCCAGGTAAATGAAGATCAGAGTGATATCCAACTCGATCAGAGTGATATCCAACTCGATCAGGTGGATATCCAAGTAGATAATCTACCTGGATATCCAGCTGGTTATTTTAAACAGGGAATACTACACAAAATAACAAAACAAAAGACATCATTATTCCATCAGCTGATAGTTATGATAAGTCTCTACATATAAATAAAGGTTGGTTCTGATTCTTATGGCAATTTATATTTATGTATTCTTTTATTGTGAAGAAATGATTTTTTTACAAAAACTAATAACTTTAGCAAAAAATGAAGAGAAAGCCGCACCTTGTATCGAAAAAAGCAATGTTTTCTTTGATAAGAAAAAATTAATTTTATTGCTTCGTTCTCGAGAAAACCTTGAAAAACCAAATTGTCCACCCTAACCTCTATGATTTAAGTTTTTCAAGGTTTTCTTGAAAACAAAGCAATAAAATTAATTCTTTCTTATCAAAGAAAATATTGCTTTTTATATACGAGATGCGGCTTTCTCTCCATTTTTTGCTAAAGTTATTAGTTTCTGTAAAAAACTCAATTTTTTTATTAGAAAAGGACAAAGATACGTGACCTCCTCTTAAGAACCTTTAATTGAAGCCGAGTTGAGCCAAAAAAAATTAAAAAATGCATGCCTTATGCGTAAAAAACTAACTAAAAAATATTCAATTTTTTTTGCCCCTATTCAAATGCCTGCCATTTTTGCGGAAATTATCGAATCATAGAAAAACAAAATGGAGGTAAAAGCCAAAGGAGTCACCTTCAAAATGAGCTATAGAAAGCTCATTTATGATCGATTTTACGGTAGTTATGGTCATTTTTTATGAAAAAAACGTTTTTTTAATAGCTACTATCTCAAAAAATACGCATGATATAAAAGAATTTTTAATAAAAAAAATTGTTTATTTTCGAGTCAAAAATATAAATATTTAGATTTAACTGAAATCTGGAAGAAAAAAATTTTTTTAAATCCATTAAAATATAAATATTGAATAAATGGATTTTTTTCAATGGGATCAAAAATGAATAAAATCTTTTTTTACTGATTCTCAGTTTAACCTGAATATTTATTTTTTTGACTCAAAAATAAACAACTTTTTTATTAAAAAATTTTGTTTTTCTATGATTCGATAATTTCCGCGAAAATGGCAGGCATTTCAATAGGGGCAAAAAAAATTGAATATTTTTTAGTTAGTTTTTTACGCATAGGGCATGTATTTTTCAATTTTTTTTTTGCTTAACTCGGCTTAAACTAAAGGTTTTTAAACCCTTTTTAAAACCATGTCGGAATTTTTTAATTACGACTATTTTTCACTGAGCCACAAAACTTTAAATTCTTATCGATTTTCATGTAGGGTGGGCAAATGTGACTGTAGGGTAGTGTAAATCAAAAAATGTATACAATACATTTTTTGGAATATTTTTTATGTATTTTATCTCAAAATTTTATTTTAAAGATTATACTGCATTTTATATTTTGTCAATTTAATGTCCAAGCATATAAAAGTAATTAGTTTTTTAAACTTTCATTGTATCATAGGTATATAATTGTTAATATTAGTGTACTGGTCTAAAATGAAATAACTTTTGATTTTCCTGATCAATAATTATAAACATAATATTTTTAACAAACTACATGAATGTTATAGCTTTGGGTTGTATATTTATATATAATTGAAGTGATTATTTTGTCTACATATGAAAAATCTAAAGTTCTTAAACTTTTACATTATAAAGTGATGGAATATCGTGCATTCATTTATTTTATGCAGTTACACACATATATATATATGTATATATATATATGTATATATATATATATATATATATATATATATATATATATATATATATATATATATATATATATATATATATATATATATTTTACAATATCACTATTTAATGACTGTTTGAATGAATCAATATCAATTATTATTATTGTATGAATATTAAATAAAAACATATCACCAACCTTAAAGATATTATAAAATAATTTGAATAATTATTTTTTAATAAATAGAAGTTATGAAAAATAATATTAGTTATAATATACTCTTCTTATATTAAGAATAATATAAATAGAAAACCAATGTACAATTAATAAGTACCTTCATCCATAGATATCCTTATTGAATTTTCATTTTAATACGATTATATACATTTCATTTATGATAAGAAAGTAAATAATCTAATTAAAACATAAATAAATCACCCTTCGAGGCTTTATGTTGCACATGCTTGCCTATACGCTTGCTTTTAATCTAAATGCTATTTATTGTGTTATCTATATGTATTATGTCAACATTTTAAAATTATTCAAGTAACTTATACTTTAATTGTTACTAAAGTACTTATTATTTTGTCAGCACATACACTTTGATTTCCTACAACCAATTTACAAGGTATGCATATGAATGTGTGTGTATGTGTGTATGTTTTATTGTTAAATGATAATCCCCCAAAATTCAATATTTTTTCTCTTTTCCCTTCATCTATTATTTTGATGCTTTGCTTTCGCATCATAAAGAAAATATTCCTATTCTTTCTAATTTTTTTCTCGTAGTAAATTATATATTTGTTTTGATTATCTTTGATTTCTTATCTTTTATTTCATAACCTTTTTGATTTTTGTGCATATTTTAACATATTTTTTTCTACCTCTGTGATTTGCCAAATCAGTTGTCGAATTCTTCTCTCCATTTTCACAAATACGCTTTATCCTATTATCCTAATGTTCATTAATTTAGCAACCTCTGCCCTCAAAATATTTATTTTTATTTACTTTTATTGTACTTTGCATACTTATTTCTTCCCTTATGTTCTCTACCTTCTATCCTTCCTGTCTTAGCAAACTTTCGCTTTGCTTATACAGTTTTTCTTTAAATTTTAATGCTCCAGTTCAGAAAGCTAGATTTTATTGTTTATAGTCTCTTCCATTATACTATATATTGAATTTTATTACCTATCTTATATATTTTTCTTGATTTTTTTCCTATATCTTCATGTCCCTTTCACTCCATATTTTGACTTCGTATAACAAAACTTTTCACCATTGTATCGAAGAGTTATATTCTTACTTATATTTACCTTTTAATTTTCTTTCAGCTAAACTCCACATTATTTTGATTGCTAGTCTTGCTTTACCCGTGACGAATCCCACACAGCATAAAAGAATTTTGAAATAATTTCATGAAATCTTTTAAGTAATAATACGTTGAAATGATTTAAAAAGAACTTAAAAAGATAACCGTATTCTTTTAAAAAGAATTTATAAAATAATACATAGGAAGATTACAAAGTCATTACAAAAATAATCGAAATCGAAAGTTAAGAAATGAAATATTGCATGAATCCTTACTGAAAGGACTTCGAAAGGACTTCTTGAAAGGAAAAAAGAAATCACTCAGAAATATTCTGACGATTCCAATCATAAAATAATTTAGAAAGATTTTCAGGATTATCTAAGGTATTCTTTCACCAAATCATTTCAAGTCCAAAATTTTGAAAAATAGTCCTCAATCGATTAAAAATGATTTGCAATACCTAAAAAACGAATAAAATTGTCACATGAGATTTTGGAATGAGAAATCACCTAATTTCTCACCTGAGATTTTTTTGTAGGGAAGTTATTACATAAATCCTTACAGAAAGGACTTTGAAAGGACTTTTTGAAAGGAAACAAGAAACAAGATAAGGTATTCTTTCACCAAATCATTTCAAGATACTTTCAAAAAGCATTCATGTAATGATTCATGCAATGTTTTGGTAAAGTCGCACCCACACAGCATGAATTAATGTCGAAATAACTTCATGAAATATTTTATGTAATAAAACGTTGGAATAATTCAAAAAGGACTTTAAAACAACGAAATTATTTTAAAAAGAATTTATGAAATAATACATAAAAATATCATAAAGTTATTCTAAAAATATTTCCAGAAGAGAAACAAAAGTCATAGTATGAAATATTACATGAATTCTTGCTAAAAGGACTTTGAAAGGACTTTTTGTAAGGAAATAAAAAACATTACAGAAGTCTTATTACGATTCTAATCATAGAATTATTTAAATATATTTTCGCGATTATTATTTGACAACATCATTTCAAGGTTCTTACGGAAAGCTTTTATGCAATATTTCATAAAAACTTTTGGTAATAAAAATAAAATTATTCATTTAAAATTAAAATTATAATACCAAAACTCAAAATTCAAATTTTGAATTCGGAGACAGAACGATTTACTCATCTGATCCCACAGCATGAATGAATCTTGAAATAATTTCAAGAAATATTTTATAAAATAATTCATTGAAATAATTGAAAAAGAACTTTAAAATAAACCAAACTTTTTTCCAAAACAATTTATAAGATAATACATAAAAAAATTAATAATGATTTCACAATGAATACAAAACAAAACAAAGTCAGAACATGAAATATTACATGAAACCATGCTGAAAGGACTTTGAAAGGACTTTTTGAAAGAAAATGTGAAACATAACAGAATCATTTCAAAATATTTTCAGGATTAGTTTATAATTTATCCGCTTGATGGCGGTTGTAGAATTTTACGTTTGTAAGCTTCTCGTCCTCGTACAAGGCTTAGCTATACTTGTAAGATGTCCGAAAGGAACAGTTTGCTAGGTAGGTAGACAAGAAAAGAACTCTCTTTATTACAAGTGTAGAAATATGCTTTATTACCTGAGGACAACAGAAAGGCTGCTTATCTCACTAGAAGTCGAGAACGCTCTGACTTACTTCGTGTGTCTCGCGTATCACATAGCTCACGTTCCTAGTCGCTTACTCGCGCACCGCAGGTTGCGCGTAACGCTTACATATATGCTTACTTCTACATACATACTTATGTCTGTGTGCCCACAGTACTTCCCCCTAAATAGCCATCCATGGTTATTTACATAAAAAAATATATGCATATTTTTACATAATCAGTGGGTACTTTATTTACATATGATCTCTTTTTACATACTTGCGACTGTTGATATTTTAATACTACATGTTAATAATACATGTTACATAATTATTCAAGCAATTACTCTTTTACATGCATTCATCCTTCTGCGATTACTCTTGCTCATACTATTTTACATTGTATGCACTTATGCATTTATTCTCACACATGCAATGATTCTATTCCTACGTTCCTATATGCACTTACGCAATTATTCTCATACATGCTTATACTCAATACACCTATAACCTAAGTTATTTACATTTTTACACTTTTATTACATATGTATTTACATTTTTATGCCTCTAAAAGCTTCTATATACAACGCTTAGAAGCCCATTTTCGTTGTAGATTCTTGCGCCAATCTGTAGTCCGCTTTTTTGGTGAGATCGTGCATCTCATTGATTTTATAAAATAGGCCTCTGGCCAATTCTTCTAGAAAAAAAATCTCGGCTCGACTAACGGAACTCTTTAGCGATATAAATATCAGAGAAGAGCCCAATCAGCTTCACCAATATATAACATAAAAAACAAACATTATTAGTATAAACGCATTACAATATTGCCTAAAATTAATCACATTTTACTTTAAAGTGAGACACTGTTGTACAAAATCTAACCTTTTTTTTATAATTATTTTCCCTATTTAACGTTACATTCTCTATTTTTCTGTGTCTCAGAATATTAGGTATAAGTCTCTCTCTTTTTTTATTATTTCCATTATTTTTCTCGCTACCTATTATCTCGTGTTCTACCCTGTTACTGGTTCTTTTAATTTCTTTATTATTTGCTACGTTATCTGTCTCTTTACACGTATCCATAATGTCTATTTGCTCTTCATTAAGCTCGTCGTATTCGTTATTACTCACTTCGTTAAGATTATACTCTGGTACTTCCTGTATCTGGTTACCTTCGTCCAATCCTCCAGTTATCTCATTATCTTCCTCATCTGTGGGTGGAGCCTGACTGTGGATCTGAGCTTCGGTTACTACATTTTCTTCTTCTAATATATTATTATTTTCGCTCAGTTCTCTGTTGTCTCTATCTGTTTGGTTACTACTATTTGTTTGGTTACTAGTCTGAGGTGCTACTTCCTTACCTTATTCGCTTTCCTGTGGCTCAATTTCATTTGTTAAAATAGGCCGGTTTCAATCTTTCCACATTCACGGTTACGTCTTTATTATCTTTTCTTATGACGTAATTACGACCATTTTCGTGCCTAGAGATGACCTTATATGGTCCTGAATATGGTTGCACAAAAGGTGGTTGAACTGCTTTTATTTTTTCTAACACATAAGTACAATTTGCTAGATCTTTGAACACGAATGTTTTTCCTGAATGATTGTGTATTACAGGTACAGGTTTCACCTGCCTCATGTATTCTCTAAATTCTGCCAAAAATAGATCTTGTTCTCTTGCATCTATCTCTCTAAACTCGCACATATCACCTGGTATGGTGAGCGTTGTTCCATACAGAAATTCCGCTGGACTGGCCTCCGTATCTTTTCTTAAGGTTGTATGGGCTATACAGTCTGTGTCAAAAGTTAGTATTTTAGAAAATCGTCTATATTTTATGGTAGAAAGTAATTATTCAATTTTCAGTTTAGTAACTTATCAGATAATATTAAAACAATCATTTTAAACTTTGTTTTATTTAAATATAATGAATTAATAGAGAATTATAACATTTTAAAGTTTATGAATATTACACAAATCTAATGCAATCATAAATAATAATGCCAAACTTTCAAAAATGGTTTTATTTGATTGCAACAAAGTTTATTTTGTTCAGTTTAAAATTTAGAATCTATTGACGAGGGTGGAATTTTGATTTTTATTTTTTATTAAAATTTATTGCTAATTTTTTGTGAAAAATGTATGTCTCAAACGGTACTTACTGTTTTATCATAGAAAATCAGCTTTTAATAAAAAATAAAAATCAAAATTCCATCCTCGTCAATAGATTCTAAATTTGAAACTGAACAAAATAAACTTTGTTGCAGTTAAATAAAATTAGTTTTGAAAGTTTGGCATTATTATTTATGATTGCATTAGATTTGTGTAAAATTTATAAACTTTAAAATGTTATAACTCTTTAATAATTCATTATATTTAAATGAAACAAAGTTTAAAATGATAAAACAAAGCAATAAAATTAATTCTTTCTTATCAAAGAAAATATTGCTTTTTTTAATTACGAGCTGCGGCTTTCTCTTCATTTTTTGCTGAAGTTATTAGTTTCTGTAAAAAACTCAATTCTTTGATTAGAAAAGGACAGAGATACATGACCTCCTCTTAAGTGCGGAAAAAATAGTTTTTTCTTCTAGATTATATGCAAAATCCTGGAGATTGGGAATAGGGTACTTATCTGGTACAGTGACTGTGTTCAACTTTCTACAGTCGCCAGAGAGAGATCCTCCACTCATCATTTTTCTTGGGGACCATATAGATAGGTGTAGCCCAAGGGCTTTTTGAAGGTTGGCAAACACCTTCTTCACACCATCTCTTAAATTCCTGCTTTGCTGCCCGCAGCTTATCAGGTGCCAATCTGCGCGGTTTCTGGGCTACCGGCGGTCCCACTGTGGTGATATGGTGGTACACATCCACTTTTCTTTTAATTGTTGGCTTTTCAAGCCAAAGTACTGATGGGAATTCTTTTATTATATGCACGTAACTATTCTTCGGGTCTATTAACGACACCTGCACATACGTTACTTTCTTTGCAGTGTCTGCGACTGACTCACCAGTTTTTGCATCCACCATCTCCCGTCGGGTCAGATCTGGAAGCAAATGGTTGTACTTGTTGACGTTGCCACCTAGTATCGCGTATGGTATGTCTGCTACAATAAACGTCCATTTGATCTTATTTTTAAACCCGAAGTCTAGTTCCCTATGTACTATACCATATGTATCTATTTGCGTATTGTTCGCTGCGTACAATTTAACGCACGCTGCTTTTTTTTCACTATTCTTTTTTTTCGGAACTAATGATACTTCCGCACCCGTATCCATTAAAAATGTTTCGTCGACTTCTTTATCTACGATATGGAGGCATATTTCTTCTGTATCCCATGAGGTTGCCCCCTCTACCCATCAGTTCGAGAGTTCAAATATACTCTATCTTTATTATTACTTCGCGTTTGGCTTCCTTCTTTCCTAATGCTATTACTTTTTACTACCCCGCGTAGGAGTGATTTAGACCCTTGACTTTTTCCATCGACGGTACGTGGAACGGACTCATGCCTTTTCTCATAATTAATCCAATCGCATGGTTCTAAGCATCTATATGCGCTTTTTCCATATTTCGCGTGATAAACAGAATAACATTTGCTATTATTCCGATTATTAGTTCATGAATGTCCTCTACTTCTGAATTCATCCCCTACTTCACCGAACGTCTTCTTGATAACAGCTTCAATATGAGCCTCGATGTATACTTTATCTGCGTACGCTCTTAACCATTTTACCGACCTCTTCCTCACATTTATTTTTGTATGCTTCATCCGCGTTTTTTTACCACGGTTCCTTCGTTTCTTAGATTTATTTCTCCCACCAGATGCGATTTAATACCCGGTGGAAGATTATATTTCCATACCCTTAAGATAACCTCGCGTTCTATTTTACCATCTGCCACGTCGAGCAATTCTCTTAAATATTCCGACGGGTTTTCTCCGTGTGCCCGACATTTTCTAAATAATTTATTGAACCTTTCTTCTTGCGATTGTCCATACGTATCTATGAGGTATTTCTTCAACCCGTTATATCTATATCCCGGTTTTGATGTTTTTACTAAATTCGATGTTTCGCGAACTATATCATTATCCAAATTGTTCATAAGTAATACGAACGCCACGCTCTCATCCGTAACATTTTGCAATTTAGCCTATGTTTCAAATAAATCGAACTACGTTTCCGGGTTATGTTTCCAAAAGGGAAAATTAATTTGATGGGCTTGTACGAGGTTACTAGATACCATTATATTACCGTGTTGTTCACCTAACCTAAAATTCTTTCGCGCGTCATCAATATTATCTTTATTTACGTGTGTCGGTATTTGCTCGTTATGCACGTCGTGTGTTTCTAATTTCTCTTCCGATTTGTCTCGGTTTAATTCGAGCATCTCTATTCTCTTTATTAAAACTCCTAAGTTAGTTTCATAATCTTTTGTTATTACTAATATTTGTTTTTTATAATAATCTTCTACTCTTTGCATACCGCTCGCTCCTAATATGCTACTACTATCCATCGTTTCTTGATCCGCAAGAATTTTATTATTATCAACTTGCTTTTTGAATGCACCACGTTCTCTTTCATTTGGCGTGCTATTCCATATATTTGCCGCGGCTCCATCCATTCCGCCATTTAATACTACGTTCGTTGGCGTGTTCACGGTAGCCATTTTGTGATTCAAGGTTCCGTACAACGCAAAGTAATGCAAACTACGAATCTTAACCGACCTTGATCGATATTAATCAGTCTTATGTTGACTAGATTGTATGAACAAATTAAATGCAACATGAAATAAATAAATAAGTTAATACGACACTAAAATAAATAAATAAATAATTTACGTTATACGAATAATCAAATAAATATTCCATTCACGATACAAACATTTAAATAAATAAATAGATAAATAATTTACGTTACACGGACAATCAAGTAAATAATCACGAAGATACAAATAAATAAATAGTCGTTTGAAATTACCGTTCAAGGTCGATCTATATAGGTGTACATGGTCTACACGAAATAAAATACAAATAGGATTACGTTAACAATTATTTACAATTTAAGATTTGAAACTACCGTTTATTCGTCCCGTGTGCGCGGGCAATGTGATACTTACAATGTTTAGCTATACTCGTGTCTTACTGGCATGTACGACCTCTGCATGACCCCTCGAGAACATCCAAGAGATACACAAATGTAATGGTTAGACGTATCCCTCAAGGTCATGCATTGGCCCACAACATGCCAGCAACGATACATTCGAATCCTTTGTTCTTGTACATTACACGAATTTATTTATTTTCACGCGCAGACAAAACTTAACATCGAATCACCTCTATTTAAATTTAAATTAACCGGCGTGTCTCGAATTATCTACGCGTTCTATTCTAATCGTTTCACTATACCCGCACAATCGAACCACTTTTTCTTATTACACCTTTCCTACTGACAATCTTATTTTTTTCTTTTTCCAATTTTTATACCTATGTGTATTGCACAGATTTTCTTTTTTTATATGACTTCCCTTTTTTTTCTAATAAGGAAGAGAGAGAGATTTCCTATACTACCCACAGTCTGCACGTGCTACTTATTGCAAGAAAAAAAAAACTTTATATCAGGCATGTGACTGCCGGCAACCGGCGCAGCCACGACCCGTTGGTAAGGAGACAAACAAATTTGATGGTTTACACCACTTACCGAGTCGACACCGACACCAACGATCCCCTTAAGAACATTAAAAAAAATCTACTTTTCTTTTCTCACGTGCAGCTGGAGCAAGCCAGTCTCTCACTTACTGTGCAAATATTTATTTTTGTTAGTCAGTATATACATATAGATTTTTCGCACGAACAATTCACTTTATGTTAGTTGTATGTATATAAAAAAAAATTTTTTGCTGTAATTTTCAAGATAAATTTCTGTTAATTATAATTAAATGTATGTCATAAAACAATACTTTTAATTTGAGACAAGTAGCTACAACGCGCTCGCGGTAAAGATATTTCTAACCTTAAACGTATTTCCACTGAGAAAATGGCAGCCTCTGCTCGGTGATCCTCGCTGGCCAATGGCTTTTGCTAAGGCGTTCTGCTAGCTGCTGCGTTGCTCTGTCTCCCCTAACAAACGTCGGGGTCACCAATGTAAGCTTCTCGTCCTCGTAGAAGGCTTAGCTATACTTGTAAGATGTCCGAAAGAAACAGATTTATGAAAAGATTTATGAATTATTACCAAAAAAATTCATGAATCCTTTCAAAATTATTACCAAAAGAATTCATGAATCCTTTCAAAATTCTTCTATTGAAAGGATTCTGTAATAATTCTATTTCCAGGGTATATTCCTTTTAGAAATAATACAATGAAATATTTTAGAAAAACTTCATATCATTATTACAGAATCCTTTCAACGGAAGATGTATGAAAAGATTTATGAATTATTACAAAAAGAATTCATGAATCCTTACAGAATTCTTTCACTGAAAGGATTTTGTAATATTATGTAAATTCTTTATAAAAGATTTTATTGCATTATTTTAAAAAGAATAATACCCCGAACATAGAATTATTTATGTTTATAATATTTTTGCGTTCCTCACTTTTCTCAAAAACAATTCGGTAGAATTTTTGGTTCTTGTGCATTAATATTCACAATATTAATATCTATTGCGCTCAACCTTCAATTTGCACATACATTCATTAATACTTGAGTAACTAACAAAAAAACTCAATCAGGGAAGGACATCGAATCCGGCCTGTCCTCGTAATTCTCAAACTTATCTATAATCTCTTTCAGTGCCACTTTGTTATTCGCCATTAACACTATATCATCTGCATAACATATTAACCTTTTCTTATAATTATTAATCCACCTTCTTGCATTTTACTTCCATATTTTTCAAAAGTCGAAAATCCTACGAAGAGTTAACTTGTACTCATAGAGTATTCCTGTATTACATCTCTCTTTTCTGCAAATTCTAATTATTTTTCTTAGATTATAATTCTGCTACTTGTGTTCTTGTGTATTTGCTTAATATTTTGTATCATTCTTTTTACAGATTCCATATTTTCCCAACAATTTCCATATTTTTTTCTCTCATTTTATCAAATGCTGTTTTTAAATGTGTAAAAAAATTAGCTTCTTTCTCATTCCTTAATTCCTGTTATATGCTTTTTTAAGAGCAGGCCGAACTATCTGTCTTTGTCTAATAGAGTTTTTTTATCATTTGTCGAAACACCATCCGTTGTATCAAGAAAAAAATAGTAGCCTCCGCTAGATATTAATATAATAAGTAAATTTTGTAATAATGATCAAATTACTTTATCGCGTAGTTTTTAAATAATATGAGACCTACCAACAAACTAGAATATAACCTATCTTTTTTGGTAGGTCACATATTATTCGAAAACTATACAATAAAATAATTTGATTCTTATTACAACATTTACTTATTATACTAATATCTAGCGAGGCTACTATTTATTTCTTGATACAACGGATGGTGTTTCAACAAATGATGGAAAACACTATTAGACAAAGACAGATAGTTCGGCCCTCTGTTAACCATATATTGCATCTATCACTCCTTAGTTTTTCTTCAATCCTATTAGTATGTTACTTAGTATTTGTATTTCTTCTAACTCCTGAACTAGCTTCTGTCTAATAATCTCTGTATATAACTTATATCCAATGTCTTTTAATGTGATTCCTCTGTAGTTATTAATATTCCTTGAATTACCTCCCTTATGTATTGGTATAATTCCACCCTACTTCTATTCGTCTGTTATATCCTTATTTTTCAAAATCGTGTGGAAACATGTACACAATCTTTCTATCTGTTCAACTTTAAAATAGATTCAAGCTTCATTATGTATCTCACCCAGTCTGGCTACTTTCTTCTTTTTACTTTTTCCTATCGCCTCTAGAATTTCCATTGGTATTTCTTCTTGCACTTTATTCTTCATTGTATCACATATTGCTCTTCTTTTATGACTCACGTCCTTCACTGTGCTTATTTCTTCTCCATCTCCTAATTACCTTATAAACGATCTCTTTAGTCCTCTTTTTTCTTCTTTTGTTCACTGGACAAATTGATTCAATTAATAATTGATCGCTTACCGCATAAATTTAAAATCGAAAAATTAAATTCATAAATAAATGATATAAAGAACTAATAAAAAAAAATTTCAGTTAACGGCTCTTTTACTTTGGTCGGAAAATAGTACATTACTCTACTAGTGAGCAAAGTAGGTCATTCCCCCGCTTGTGAGGGAATGTGGTATTTTTCTCACTCAAAACAGGCACCGAAAATCGGTTTTCGCTCACCGCGTTGGGAAAAATTCTTTTACTCATTCCTCTGATAATCCATCCTTTGCCTAATCTTCTTTTTGATCTGCTCTTATTATCTAGCATTCTTCAGCTTTGTTGCTAATACACAATGGTCAGAGTGTATATTTCTTATTTATCTACTCTATAACTTCAAATTTTTCATTTTTCATTATTAAATAATCCATAAAAGATTGCTTTTTGCAATCTATGTAAATTTTGCTCAGTACTTTTTATTGCAGTTGCCATTATTAATGCTCACAAAGAAAGTATCCGACCTCCTTGATTGACTTTTCTTTGATTATTGTTTTTCCATTTGTATAATCACCTGAATTTTAATTTATGTCTTCTGCAATCTTTGTTTTAAAGTACTTTTTGGATCCTAAGATCATTACTCCTTTAGTCTGTATTTTTTATGCTCACTCCTTGCATGAGTTATTTTCAGATCAAACTCCTCTAGCTGTCTTAGTACTTTTTCCGATTCGCTTTCTTCCATGTATGTCACCGTTATACCTATGCAGTCTTGTTTTTCAAAACTCGACCATATTTCTTCTCCTAGATCATTCATTATTTTATGTTGCAAAAGAATTTTTTTTATCCATTCTCTCTTTTATACGTTCTTTCTACTTTTAATCATTTTCTATGTATAGTTCTGTAACTTTCCATTTTCTTTTCTCCTCCATCGTTTCTTCTTACTTTTCCTAAATTCTGAATTGTGTACCTCTTTAATTAATTTTCCGTTTTTGTATATATTTACAATGTTTTCATAACTACACCTTTCACTCTTAAATTTTGTTTTATACCTTTTTCTATCTCTACTTTCTTGTTTTCTCTTTTTAGAGTCAAGCCTGTTTTACTATGTTCTTCTTTATTTTTCCTTTTTCCATTTTTTCGCTAGCCACCTTGTTTTGTGGCTTACTTTTTTATTCTTATATTCTCATCTTTCGTCTATTGAGTTCCTTTTTGTTTTACCTCTTACTTCAAAGAAAAAACATACCTATTTTTTATATTTTGTTTTATTAGAATTCGTTCTCTTATTCGAAAAATATTTTTGTAAAGGAGTAAAAATTAAAAAATAAAATTGATTTTAATATAAAGAATTGATATTATTTTGTTATATTTTATATACATTGATAACAATGCGGATATAAAGAAATATTCTGTATATTATAACTTTTCCATCAACCTTAATATTATAAGATCTGTTGAAAATATGTTACTAGCAGCATAAATATGACTATGGTGTTTCAAGGAAAACAGGGTCATATTCCTTGTATGAAGTAGAACATTATCTCGAATTTGTAATTATTTTTAATGCAAAATACAGAAGACTCGGCATTTTTATGTTTTTCAAGGCTTTGCTAACCGCTGTGGGGTGTGAGGTACATACCTTTTTAATAAGACTATACAATATAGGGTTTATGTATGTAAAATGTATTAAATATTCTCAAATTCCAAGTTTATCCGGTGAAAATTTTGATAACGAAATAAGGTAGAATTCCAAACATTTTGTTTATATTATTGATTCCTACTAGTTCCTCCATAATAAACAAGGTTACATTGAAATAAATATTTCAAAAATATTATGATAATCATTGTCTCAATATAAATATAAACTTTTTTCAGATTTTTCAAAGAATCAAACAGCGCGAAAAAGCTTTGCTAATTTAATCAATAGAACGCAATATTCTACATTTATAAAACAAGGACTGCAGACGCAACACAATCTCTCATTAACTTCACCTCAAACGTCAACACATTTTAGTGTAGTTTCGTAAGTTTAGTTTACAATATTAACATAATAACTGAATAAATTATTGTCAATTTAATTTATTGCTATAATTTTAAAGGTCCAAAATATACTGGACAAAGTAAACCAGAATCCCATATCTCTTCACAAATACAGCAGCCTAGATTAGCATCATCGTTGATATTTAATAATTCAAAATTATCGCTAGTTTATTCATCTCAATTTTCTTGCAGAGAACAAAACTCTTTGAAATTGTTAAATGTGGATTCTCAATCTAAATCCCAAGATCATTCGCGATCACGAAATCAAGTCCATTTACCACCACCAAGTAAAACTCGATCACGATCGCCAAGGCGATCTCGTTCAAGATCTATAAGTAAAGTTTGTTCAGAATCACCAAATAAAGTTTATTCACGATTTAAAAATATAGTTCGTTCACAATTACCAAGTCAAATATCTTCCCGACCATTAAGACCAAATTATTCTCAATCCACATCAAAATATCGTTTACGATCAGTAAGCCAAGTTCTTTCACGATCACCAAGACAAGTCCAATCACGAAGTAAAGTTTCTTCTCTATCACCAATTAAATTTCCAAATACATCGTCAAGTCAAATTCCTTTACGATCACCAAGTCAAGATCTTTTACGATCACCAAGTCAAGTTTATTCACGATCACTAAGTCAAGTTTATTTACGATCACCAAGTCCAGTTTACTCACGATCACCAAGTCAAGCTCCTTCACAAAGACAAAATGGTTCTCGATCATCAAAATCTCAACGGCAGAATAATGAAACATTACAGAGGAATGAATCACCGGTCCAAGAAACTTTAGATAATGAAGGTAATCTTATGATATCTACTTCAAGTTGTTTTAACTCTTTTTTAGTTTAGTTTTTTGTGTTCAATATTAATTATATATATAAAAATTTTTGCAGAAATTGATGTTACCAAGTGCCAACATTTGTTTGTATATAAAAATAAGCTTTACAATGTTTATAAAAAAAGGGGTATGATATGACATCAGAAGTTAAAGATGTGCACGAGCGATATAAAGAGATCGAAGATAATTAGGTATGATTATAGTATTTCTGTTAAAAGTGATCGATTCAAACCGGTTTCTCATTAATAAGAAATAATTCTGTTCATTGTTGAATAAAATGCTATTGCATTATTTATTTCATTCAAACTATTTATAATTTTATTATTTTACTTGTTAGGTATATCTTGGTATAGGCATAAAAGCTGGAAAAAAAGTCATTCAGTATATCATGAGTAAAAAAACATACATCCTTCTTGCGAGATTTAGGTGGTTATATTTAGACAAAAAAGGAATTGACACAGCGTTGTCTCGACATTAAAAAAACAAGAAGAAAGATTCCGGGAATATATCATATGAAATTGTGCTCACCTCGCAAGTTAAATTTCTATTTAAGTATGTATTAAATATTACTCATATACATATTTAATTCATATGAGAAAATATCTATTTAATTATTGATTATTTGCTAGGTATTTACGATGACTATTTACAGCAAAACAAGAGGTATAAAAATTTAACTGAACAAGAAAGAAATGCGATGATTCAACTGTCAACAGAAGCGTTAAGTGCTCTAATAAGAGACGGAAAAAATAAACTGAAATAAAAATATATTGATATATTTTTTTACAAGTATTTTTGTTTAATTTCATGATTGTATTGAAAAAAATTTATATTGTCTTGTAATCTAATATTTAGGAAATATAAATACTTTAATTTTCGTTTGTTTAAAAATTAAATAATTTATTCAATAATATATATATAGATATATATATATATATATATATATATATATATATATATATATATATATATACAGTGCCGTCCATAAATTCAGGATCACTCAGAGGAAAAAAATTGCTGGAGAAAAATCGCAATAACTCGGTAAATATAGGTCGTATAGAAATTCTAAAAAAAACGATTTTAAAGTACTCCTCAAGAGCTTTAAAAACGCTGTATTATATTATTTTAAAAGTTTTTTATGGTATTAAAAAATTACTTAAAAATAAACATTTTTGCCAATTTTTTAAATTTTAGATTCGCTCACACCGTTTTTCGAGTATAAGATAAAACAATCTGAAAAAAATATAATTTAAAGTACTCTAAAAGAGCTTTAATTTGCATTTTTTAAAAATTTTTTACAATGATTTTTCGTCAAGTTATAAAGCTTTAAAGATAGGCATTTTTGATGTTTTTTTCAGAAAATTGGCCATTTTTCTGCAAAAAACACCAAAAATGCCCAACTTTAAAACTTCATATCTTGACGGAAAATCATTGTAAAAAATTTTAAAAAAATGCAAATTAAAGCTCTTTTAGAGTACTTTAAATTATATTTTTTTCAGATTTTTTTATCTTATACTCGAAAAACGGTGTGAGCGAATCTAAAATTTAAAAAATTGGCAAAAAATGTTTATTTTTAAGTAATTTTTTTAATACCATAAAAAAACTTTTAAAATAATATAATACAGCGTTTTTAAAGCTCTTGAGGAGTACTTTAAAATCGTTTTTTTTAGAATTTCAATACGACCTATATTTACCGAGTTATTGCGATTTTTCTCCAGCAATTTTTTCCTCTGAGTGATCCCGAATTTATGGACGGCACTGTATATATATATATATATATATATATATATAATGTTTAAATAATTGATATTTACTAATTTTTGTATACCCACGTTTAAAAACTTTATTGCTTTTATTTTTTTTTAATTATAATTATTAAAAAAGAGACAAATACAAGTATAAATGAAAAAAATATGTGGTATAGCATAATTATCAGGTAAAATATTAGTTCTTACATTGATTAAAATAAATATAAAATCTAAAAAATAAATAATTCTATTTTAAATAATAAATAAATACCAACATGATTATCAGCTAAAAATCATTTGATAATTACCTGACGTTTTGGCATGATTTTCAGTTGATTATCACCTGATTATCATTTAAATATTACCTAACTATCACCTGAGTTTTAGCAGTAGGGCAGCGCTTACAGTATAGTTTTAGTTTGCTTATATAATATTTTCGTAATAGTCATAATTTTCAATATTTATATTATGCCCGTAAATTTCATCAATTAGATTGCCCTTTGACAATTTTTCTTTCGGAATTTGTATAACTTCATTTCCCTTTTTCATATTTTGAATAAAAATTACCAGTTCCTATATTTAGTAACCAATTTTTAAATTTATTATCTGATTCCGATAAACATTTATATTCTTTCAAAGACATACATTGAAAATGTTCCCATAAATAGCTTTTTCTAACACAATTTCCTACTATCTGCGTTCTATTTCCATGTTTTACTATTGGTAATGTTTGTCTAAAATCACCTGATATGATAAATGTTTTTCTTCCAAACAAATAATTATTATCACATACATCTTTAAACATGTGATCGACGGCTTCAAAAGCGTATTTTGATGTCATTGGGATTTCATCCCAGATAACAATTGATACATTTTTCATTTTTTCACCTATTTTGCTGTTGGCACTAATATTATATATTGTGTCTTCAGATATGTTCAACGGTAATTTAAATGCTGTATGTACTGTCACACCATCTTGTAATAAATTAGCCGCTATACCTGTCCATGATACAACTGAATAGTTGATTTCATGAATTTTTAGATAAGTTATAACTGTATTAAGGGGACCAGGTACTATTAAAACCTGAAAAATTTAAATATGAATAATTAAAAATTTGTTGCTTTTATCCAAAAGGAGAAAATTTTTTGAAAAAATACTTATGTTTCAGAAGACTTTTTATTTCTGAAACTTTTATCCATCTTAAAAATTCAACTTATGGTCACCGTTAACATTCTGGTACTAAAAACAGATTGGTCGCAAGGTTTTTTCATGAGTTTTCATCTGATCTTCATGAAATTTGGTGGAGATTTCCAAAATCATCTTACAATCCATATGAGCGAGAGACATTCCTAAAAATTCAAATAATAAAAAAATTTTCTATAAAAAATCAATTTTTTTCAAAATTTGTTTATTTATTTTTATAAATAATAAGTTAATAAACAAATTAGCATATATATATTTATAATTTGCTATGCTCATATGGATTCTAATATAATTTTAAAGATCTCCACCAAATTTAATGAAGATCCGATGAAAACTCATGAAAAACTTTTGCGACCAATCTGTTTTTAGTACCAGAATGTAAACGGAGACCATCAGTTGAATTTTTAAGATAGATAAAAGTTTCAGAAATAAAAAGTCTTCTGAAACATAAGTATTTTTTCAAAAAATTTTCTCCTTTTGGATAAAAGCAACAAATTTTTAATTATTCATATTCAAAATTTTCAAGTTTTAATAGTACCTGGTCCCCTTAAATAAGTAGCTTTTACCACTTCTACTTGGATCATCTATATGTATATATATATATATATATATATATATATATATATATATATATATATATATATATTAGGGACATTTCACGCCAACTAAGAGCAAAAAAATAAAAATATTTTTCATATTGAATATAAATATATATTTTCATGTATGATTTATTTTTATATTAAAAATAAATTATATTTCAAACTGTCATAACTCCTTATTGGTGGCTCTTTCTTACACAGTCAAAAATTTATTTTGAAGCTAATGAAAAATAGAAAAAAATAAGCCCTTGAAAAGCAATTTTTAAATTGGCGAACAATTAGTAATTTCAATTACCATGTAATACATGTAACAACCAATAGAAAACTTAAAAATTCAAGTCTGTAAAAAATCATGATGACTACCCTCTTCATTTTCAACAAGAAGTATTCTTATGAATTTCTCTCTAAAACATCAGGATTTTCTGAACAAAAATCATAAAGTTGGGACTCTTCCAAAAATTTTGAAAAATTTTTAAATCTCAAGAATCTATAGCTCTTGATCCTCTCGATCTAGATCATTGGAAATTTTTCTACATATTTTGAGTAATAAAAAAAATATATTTTCAAAGCTTCAGCGCTTTTTATTTTTTTCTCTCAGTTGGCGTGAAATGTCGCATATATATATATATATATATATATATATATATATATATATATATATATATATATATATATATATATATATATATTGAACGTTTATTTTGCCCGTTACAAAAAAAAATTAGCTTTTAATTTAATATGAATTATAGCTAAGTCTATAAACTTTAATATATGCTGAGTTGCTGGAAATTGTAAGAATTTTACTAAATATTTCACAGCGAACTCCGATTGTGCTAGCTAATCAATCCTATTGATAAACGACAGAATCTTATAAGATATACTTGTCGCTTGCTGCACACACTGCGTCTCTCTTTCTCTCTTACCTGATCGAGAGATGCGTTGCCGGTAGCGCAGTTTTCCTTCGTGAAGTAGGTTCCAAAGTACGTTATATTAAATCAAATGATATTACGTAATTAATTAATTTATAACTGCTCACAAGGACCGCGGAGGCGTCGGAGTAAGCAACGGGAAATATGTTTTATGTTAAATATAGTCGGGCAATATAAATTAATTGGAAGCACGTCTTAATAGAAAACAAAATTAATTTATTACAAGAAAAATATAAATATAATAAAGATAGAGTATGAATTGAACGAGAATGAAATAATATAATATATGGAAAATAATGTACGCGTCTAAGAGAGAGAGTGAGCAAAGAGAGGGTGCGTCGTGAACTAAATAGGACTCGCTTATGACGCTGATCGGTTATATAACCAAATATACAGTATACCCGAACAAGTGTCTCTCGAGAAAGAGACACTTGAATATCGCACAGTATAATTATACTTACAGTAACGCACTGGCCAGCTTACACTAATTACCTACGTGCACGTAGATGCCGCTCGCCCGTTACCGTAGCTTCTCCCCGGTACGTAACCAAGACGTAGATGCTCTAGAGTAGTTCGGTAGAAGACGTCTCTTTCCGATCCTTGAATTTCGCTGAGCTCTGCCAACGTGGTTGCCTTGGCGTAGATCGGTGGAATCCTATACACGCCGATCAACGTATTTGCTGGCACTTAAGAGGAGGCCATATCATTCTGTCCTTGTCTAATCTAAATTTTCTTTATTATTAATAAATTAAATATTTTCATAGAAAAGTAAGACAACCGCCCAATAGAGAAAAAGACAAGCAAAAGAAGCAAGTTGCAAATTCGGATTCAGCGGCTCAAAATACATATGAATCACCTGCTTGCTTGGTGAGACCTCTAACTTCATACGAAACCCTCTGGGCGCCTAGACTATCTGTGATACGTGAAGAATTTTGTAAAAAATTAACGTGTCTTTTCTAATTGTATGAATATACATTTAAATAAATAAGAAAAATTTAAACATGAATTTTTTTCGTAAAAATAACCTTTACCTGCTGCCTCGACAAAAACTGACGGTGACACTGCCCCAAATGGGGATGTGTGAAATGATCTGCTCATAAGCTTGTCGAGATAACGATGCCAGCCGAAGCGCACTGCCTTGCAGGGGGACGTTAGGATGTGAGGATGAAGCTGTAGTGTGTCCGACGACAAGTTGACATTGTCATTGTCAAAGTCGGAAAGCTCTTATACTTAGCTCCGGAGAGGTATAAGAGTTATCACCTCCAGAACAGCAGACTCGCCTGTGATCGGACCAGGATCCCTAACGTGCAGGTTTGTATTAAAGACCATGGATCATTCACCGTCTACATCTCGAAGGCATATTTGTCCAAAGAACAGTAATCTTTTTTGTTTTGTTTGTGGAGTATTCACTCCGCTAAAATATCGAAGACATTTCAATGAAAATCTTCAAAACATTTACAAAACTTGCTTTAAATTGCAAACAGATGTGAATATAGAAATGTAGTATCTGCGAACAATGTCGCAAAATGCTTTGCATGTGGGATTAAACAAAAGAAGATGACAAAGTTAAATTTGATAGTCCAGTGGAATGGTATCAACCAGATAGAATAGAGGATTGTTACTTCTGTAACACTAAAGTTATTGGAATGAATAGTAAAAACAAAACTATTGTGAATTATGCTGATGTTATTTCTGCAAAAAGACCTATCCAAAAAACGAGAAGAGATGAAGAATTAGATTTTCTTGAGAGGTTATCAATTAAATCAGATTCCGACGATGAAAAACATGATGATAAAGATAACAACGAAGTCCATGAAGGCATTCATGGAGATACAATTGATAAGAATGATTTAAAAGATGAATCCTATGAAAGCGATAGTTATGAAGAAATTGAAAATAACGGTGATGATGATGATGATGACGACAATGACAACCTTTTCCTTCCAGTGGGCCAAAAAGACCTAAGCGTAAAGTTATTGACTCAAAATAAACTAAACGACTTAGATAGAGAGCTCAACTTACCTAAAGATGGAGCAGAACATTTAGCTTTGTCTTTAAAAGCCATGAATCAGTTGGCAAATTCTACTAAAATATCTTTTTACAGAACAAAAGCAAAAGTTTTGAACCATATTTTGAAGAAATAAATCATGATGGCGATAAAATAGTATATTGTAAAGATGTTAAAGGTTTGATAAATGAAATTAAGCCTAATGTATATAAAGTCGAAGAATGGAGATTGTTTATAGATTCATCAAACAGAAGTTTAAAAGCTGTATTTCTACACAACAGGAACCACTTTGCCTCAGTTCCAATAGCGCACTCCACTACAATGAAGGAAACACATGATAATCTGAAAATTATAATACAAAAATTCAGTATGACAAGCATAAATAGCTTATATGTGGCGATTTGAAAGTTTCTGGAATATTGTTAGGACAGCAGTCTGGATTTACAAAGACGCCATGTTTCTTGTGCTAATGGGATTGTAGAAACCGTACGAAGCACTATACAAATCATAAATGGCCTGAAAGGAAATCTCTCGAAGTCGGAAAAAGAAACGTTATAGCTACTCCATTGGTTGATCCCAAAAAAGTTCTCATTCCGCCATTACACATAAAACTTGGTGTAATGAAAAAATTCGTTAAGGCTTCAAATAAAGATGGTCAGTGCTTCAAATACTTGGAAAGCAAGTTTCCAAATAAATCAGATGCGAAATTCAAGGAAGGTCTTTTTGATGGTTCAGAAATTAGAAAAATGATTTCTGATGATCAGTTTATTAGTTCCATGACAAACATTGAAAGAGCTGCATAGCTTAGCTTCCAGGAAGTTACCGAAAACTTCTTGGGTAATCGCAGAAGCCCAAATTACAAAGATATTGTATCTAAAATGGTTGAGAACTTTGAGAAAATGGGTTGCCTAATGAACTATAAATTACATTTTCTACACAATCACTTGGATAGTTTACCTGACAACTGTGGAGATTATAGTGAAGAACAGGGAGAGCGTTTTCACAAAGACATTAAAGTAATGGAGAAGCGTTATCCAGGTAGATGGGATACTAGTATGCTGGCTGATTACTGCTGGATGTTGAAAAGAGATTGTAAAACCACTGGGAAAAAACGTAAAAGGAAACCTTTGCACCGATTATTTGACGAAAAATGTGTGAGATATAGTAAGAAAAAATAAATGGCATGAATTTAGGTTTGTTTTAGGCGAATTTCGTATATTTTGTGTGTGTGTGTGTGTATGTGTGTGTGTGTGTGGGTGTGTAGGTGTGCGTGCGTGCTTGCGTGCGTGTGTGTATGTGTGTGTATGTGTTTGTGTGTGTGAGTGCGTGTGTATGTGTGTGTGTGCGCGCGCGCGCGCGCGTGTGTGTGTGTGTGTGTGTGTGTGTGTGTGTGTTTTTATTAATGTATAAATCAGATATTAATGTAATTACAAAAAACTTTTCATTAATTTCATTATATCTTTTTGCTTTCTTATAGAGAAAGCATTGTTTCAATTCTAATAATAATATTTAAATTTTTTTCATAAATTTGCTTTTAATTAATAGATTTATAATTCTATTTCTTTAAATTTAAAACAAATAATTAAAAAAAGTAAAATTTGTTCCCTATAATAATTTAACTCATTTCTTTTTAATTTATAATTATGATATTGAATAATTTTCTATTTATATATAATCTTGATAACATCATTTTTAACTCTTTTTATATCTTAATTTTGATCATCATTATTTTTTTTTTCAATTACATAAAAATAACAGATTTCCACTCCACCCAAAGAAGTACTGTTATTTATATCTTACATTCGATATTTTATATCGACGTGGCATACGAAAACTATCACTCCTAAATTTTCGTATGAAAATTAGCACTTTCAATATTCAGAAAGAAAACTTTGACTTCATGTGGTTGAGAGTAACATTTTTTATGTTTACTTGACGAAGATTAATACTTTCAATTCGCAGAAAATGTAAATTATTCTATCATTGATATTGATTAAGAATAATAAAGATAGTATGAATCACCAATAATATTATTAATATTAATTACCCATTTTGTATAATAATTCCTGGCTAACATAACTAATTGTTCATAGATATATTATTCAGGTACAATTAAATTAATATCTATCTATTTTGTTTCATAATAGTATATATAGTACATTAATAGTAAGCAAAAAAAGTCATTATTTAATGAATTATTTTGTTATTCAAGCACAGTAAGAATGTAAAAAAGTGTGTAAGATCTATTTTTCCAAGAGTGAAGTACAGATAAAAAAATTTTATTGTTATTTGTGTAGGTAATGCGTTCCATTATTTACCATCATAATATTTTGTGTTTCTTTTTATCTCCATAAATTTAAAACTACTAGTTTTCGTCGGTAAAAATTAATCTGTGCTAGTTTTTGTATAGCACGTCGAAATAATGTATTGCTTTTTTGAGAGGCGTTGGTTTTTTCATTTTATTTTAAAAAAATTATATGAAATAAACATGATAATTAAAAGTAATTTCAAGACATGTTAAAATTTATTAAAATTATCTATTTTTTTCATGTAATTACTTAAAATAAGACCATGGTTCCCATCGCCCATTATTACAGAAAGTGGATTATATTAATTAAAATTTTAATTAGATTTTATCATTTATATGTTAATAGTATTAAGTAATTTCTACATGCAAATTATATATCAAAATACGTATTTTTAAAGTATTATGATAATAAAAGCGAAAAAGCATTGTCGGGAGGGAATGTTAGAATATAAGTGCGCCCATGCACCTACGTACTATATATATGAATATATGTATATTAGTAGAACATGAGAGAGCTTGTGTTTCCACCTACCCTTTTGTTTATTAAACTTGATCATTCTTGCCCTTTTGGTTTTAGTCTTTACTGTACGCTTGATTAGAAAGCTTTTCCTCCTTTTAAAGAATGTGTCAACTATTTTTAAGAAAGAGAGTCTTCATAAGTTTATATTAAATAAAGAGTTTTACTATTCTAATTTGTTATTATATTTATAAACTTATATCACTAACATTAATATTAATTACCAATTTTTTATAATAATTCTTGGTATCATTAATAATTGTTCATAGATATATTATTCAGGTACAACTAAATTAATATCTATCTGTTTAGTTTCATAACTGAATACATTAATAATAAACAAAATATGCCCCCTTTTCATTTGTAGTTTTGTCAATGAAGCGCAGTAAGAATGTAAAAAAAAGAGTGTAAGATCTATTTTGCCAAAAGTCAGGTATCATACAAATCAAATGTTGTTCTGTTTTATTTTATAACAATGAATATAGTACATTACTACCCTGTTGAAAATAAGTACGTACTTGAAGTACATACTTTGAATACGTACTTCAAGTACACTAAAAAAAAATAAGCAAACATGACATCGTAGAGCCATGCTAAAACAGCATAGTGCCTGTTATGTCATTTTAATATAATAACTATTTTGAATTTACGGAGATACGTTATTGTTGCATTAAGTATAGTAATCAACGAATCTCCATGAAAATAATAAATAATAAAAACTATTTCACAAAAATGTTTGTATATGATAGATAATTTCATGAAACAACATCCCGTTTAATGGAATTTATCTGAATTTGTGTCAAAATTTTCTAGTATATTTTTTTGTACATAACCTCAAAATTTTTTAAAACTTTTTTGCAAAACGTATTTTAGTATAGATGCGTGAATATACAACAAATGTAAAATAGAAATGTACGGTTATTTGATAAAATTTTTTTAGACATGATTTACGATAAGTCATAAATATTACTTCTAATAAAAACGACTTGGTTGGCCATGCTGTTTTAGCATGGTTGCTAAAATAACATTGCATGATTCCTCTGATGATATTACTGAAATCTACTAGCATATGGAGCCATGTTGTTTTAGCATGGGAACCGAGTTGAATTTGCTTATTTTTTTTTCAGTGTATGTACTAAAAATATATACTTTACTTAAGTACGTACTATTTTGGAACATTTTAGTAGATACTTTTTTTGAAAAGTATATACTTTTATTGAAAGTATGTACTTTTTAAGTATATTTTAATAAATAATATTTTTTTTAAATATGTACTTTATTAGACAATACTTACTATTTTAAAAGTATGTACTTTTTAAAAATGTTTCTATGTGTACTTTTATTTTAAAAATGAGTACTTTCTTGAAAAGTATGTACCCTATTTTAATAAAAGTACTTACTTATGTAGAAATATATACTTTTTAGAACATTTTCATACATACTTTTTTATACGATATGTACCTTCATATAAAAGTATATACTGTAGCTACGTGACTTATTTTGTATGTACTTTTTGAAAAGTGCATACTTTTCTAAAAAAATACTTACTAAAATGTTTCAAAAAAGTACGTACTTGATCTAAAGTGTATATACTTGAAGTACATACTTGAAGTATGTGATTAAAGTATGTACTGATTTTTAACTGTAAACAAATACGGAATATTATAGCCTTATATACCTGCATCTGTGAAATTCGGATAAGGGATCGCAAAGTTAAGAAAAACGCCACCTAACAGCTAAAAACGTAAGTACTGAAAAAATTATTTGAATCGATTATTAATTCTGTCTTTGACTGTTAGGTGGCGTTTTTCGTTAATTTTGAGATCCTCTACCCGAATTCCAGTGACGTGGGAATATAAAGTTATAACATTTCGAGTTTGTTCACGCAAGCTTTTCGATCTGCGGATAGTCGATGCTTACCTTATTTTTATATCTTCCTTTAGGAAGAAAATACTTATCAAGTTACTAACTTGAGGTATTATTGAAAAAAAAATAATCTAAAACTTTTACTGACGTTTCTGTAAAATTTGATTTGTTATCTTTGAAGGTATATACTCTATTTCAATAAAAGTACGTACTTATATAGAAGTATATACTTTTTAGAACATTTTCATACATATTTTTTTATACGAAGTATGAACCTTCATACTCAAGTATGTACTGTAGCTGAAGTAAGTAATTTTTTTTTTGGTCATTTTAGTATGTACTTTTTTGAAAATATATATTTTTAAAAAAAGTACCTACTAAAATGTTTTTAATAAGTACGTACTTTAAAAAAATACATATTTTCTAATAAAGTACATGCTTTAAGAAATATTATTTATCAAAATATACTTTAAAAGTACATATTTTCAATAAAAGTATATACTTTTCAAAACAGTACCTACGAAAATGTTCCAAAATAGTACGTACTTAAGTAAAGTATGTACTTGAAGTACATACTTGAAGTACATACTCAAAGTACATACTTGAAGTACGTACTTATTTTCACCAGGGTAATAAGCAAAAAATGTCATTATTGAATGAGTTATTTTGTTATTCAAGCACAGTAAGAATGTAAAATGAGTGTAAGATCTATTTTTCCAAGAGTGAAGTACAGATAAAAAATAAATTTTATTGTTATTTTTGCAGAATACCCATTTAGCTAGCTCCATGGGTATTCTACCGAATACGACATACTATAACATAAACACATATATGGATCATATGGTATAAGTTAATATTTTATTTTTTTCCCATAAAGAAAGCGCTGTATCGATAAAAAAATTTTTTTTCTATTTTTTCATTAACTTGTACATATTTAGACTCAGGGAGTCGAAAAAAGTGGTTTCCAGAAAATGTCTGTGTGTGTGTGTGTGGGTGGGTAGGTGGGTGCGTGTGTGTGTGTGTGGGTGGGTGCGTGTGTGTGTGTATGTGGGTGCGTGCGTGCGTGTGTGTGCATGCGTGCGCGCGTGTGTGTGTGTGTGTGTGTGAATTCAATACGCCAAAAATATCTCGAGAATTACTCGATGGATTTGCTTCAAATTTTGCATGCAATTTATTTTTTTGTCTAACTAGGGGGGGGGGGAGAAGCTATTGAAAATTGATCTTCTTAGCTCAGTATTTTTTTAGAGTCATTCTAAGAATTTTAAAAAAATTTTGATTTTTCATTTTTTTGGTATGTTACGTAAACTACTTGAAGAATTTTCTTGAAAATTTGTGCACTGAAAAAAATAGAATCTAGAACCAATGAGAATCCGCTTGGTGGTAAAAGATTTTCGTTTTGTTTTAAGCCATAGTAGAATTCCGCTTGACTCAAAAGGAAAATCTGCTTCAATGATATCGACTTCCTACTAAAAGATATTCTGCTACTACCTAGCAGAAATATTTTTGAAACAACTAAACTTAAAAAAAAATTAAATCTGCATCCACCAAGAGGAAAACCAGTATGTTTTATATAAATAATAATCTAAAAATTCCATTTGAAATTTTTCAATTTAATTTTTATTTGAAATTATTGAATATATATCTCTTTAACTACGTAAGCATTAGCTTACATATTCTTATTCATATGATTCAAGTAAAAAAATTAATTATTTTTAAGAAATTTATTATTTAAATAATTAATAATATATATTTACTTATAAAACATAATATAATTTTTTCCATCAACAAATTGAATCTTATGCATTATTTTCTCGCTGTATAATTCTTTAAAGCAGCATGTAACATATTTATTTTCCGTTTCTACCTTATGCGCATTAACCTCATTGAAACCTAAAGAATGCCATTTTTTTCATATTAAATAAATATTTTCATTTCCATCATATTTAAATATATAAATTATTTCTACGAAAACAGGTAGAATATCAATATTTTCCTAACATAAAAAGAGACCTGGTTTAAATACGATTCCGTTTTCCTCAAACAATTTTAATATAAATGTCGATAATCATCTCGAGAATTAAAAGTTGATTTGATTTTTTGAAATTCAGGTAATGAACTCAAAGATTGCGTCTTTAACGGGATGTCGGAGGTGCAGCAATCGAGCTTTGCTTTTTTTATTTTATCAATATCTTTTTAAATTCATAAATTTAACAAATATAATGACTTGTCCGCACTAAAGCTATATTAATACAATAATTTTTGTTAAAAGAGACCTGGTTTAAATACGATTTGGATTTGTTTTTTTTTTATGAGCTTGGATTGGAAATTAGATATCAAACTCGACAAACCTAACCTTAAAATACGATACATTGAAAGTTTTTATTATAACTTTGTATGTATAATATTTTGATGGATTTCTTGAGTTGTCCGCACTAGAGTTTAATCTTACAAATTTTTCTTTGTAGCAAAAAACTCGATTAAACTTAAAGGTCCATAAACAATGTTTTTTTTATTGAATTTTTAACCGAAAAAGTATAAGCAAGAGATAATTGATTTTTTTTACATAAAGATAGAGGAAAATTAAATTTATTTTTTGAGAATCTACCGTAAAAAATAGCCCTATTGAAAATAATGACGTCTTTTAAAGACGTCTTTAAAAGACGTCTTCAAAAGACGTCTTTGGACGTGTCTGGATTTGGAACAAAAAAGACGTCTTTAGAAGACGTCTTTTTTATCAAAATTTTTAAAGAAGTACTTACTAAAATGTGCCAAAAAAGTATTATTTTATTACGTTATTATTTTCAATAGGATATCTTTCTTTAGGAATATACCCTATTGAAAATAATGACGTCTTTGGACGTGTCTGGATTTGGAACAAAAAAAGACGTCTTTTAAATCAAAACGTCTTTTTTATCAAAATTTTTAAAAAAGTACTTACTAAAATGTACCAAAAAAGTATTATTTTATTACGTTATTATTTTCAATAGGGTATCTTTCTTTAGGAATATAGAAACAAAATAAGCATCAGCTCTCTGCAGACCGAAAAGCTTGAGCGAACAAACTGGAAATGTTATAACCTTATATACCCGCGTCACTAAAATTTTCGTAGGAGTTCGCGTATTAAGAAAAACGCCACCTAACAGTCAAAGACAGAATTAATAGTCGATTCGAATAATTTTTTCAGTAGTTACATTTTGAACTGTGAGGTGCCGTTTTTCTTAACTTTGCAATCCCTTATCCAAATTTCAGAGATGCAGGTATATGAGGTTATAATTTTGCGTGTTTATTCACAGTACCTGCATCTCTGCAATTTGGATAAGGGATTGCAAAGTTAAGAAAAACGGCACCTCACAGTTCAAAATGTAACTACTGAAAAAATTATTCGAATCGACTATTAATTCTGTCTTTAACTGTTAGGTGGCGTTTTTCTTAATACGCGAACTCCTACGAAAATTTTAGTGACTCGGGTATAAAAGGTTATAACATTTCCAGTTTGTTCGCTCAAGTTTTTCGGTCTGCAGAGAGCTGATACTTATTTTGTTTCTATATTCCTAAAGAAAGATACCCTATTAAAAATAATAACGTAATAAAATAATACTTTTTTGGAACATTTTAGTAAGTACTTTTTTAAAAATTTTGATAAAAAAGACGTATTGATTTAAAAGACGTCTTCAAAAGACGTCTTCAAAAGACGTCTTTTAAAAACGTCTTTTTTTGTTCCAAACCCAAACACGTCCAAAGACGTCTTTTAAAGACGTCTTCTAAAGACGTCTTTAAAAGACGTCATTATTTTCAATAGGGAGAAACTCTGTTTTGCTTCAAAGCACATACACCAAGTGTTAATTATTGGTCCTATCTTTATAAATTAATCTACGTAATGTAATAAATAATGGTGTTTCGGTTTCAATGGATCGTTTGGAAACAATTCTAATCTTAAATGTAAATATTTATCATTGATTCTAAATACGGTAGCAGCTCAATTTCAATTTGTTTCGAGAAAATTATATCTATAATTTCTGTCATTATTAAAAACCATTTCCAGCTTTCTGTATCTTCTGGTATAAGATCATCTATTAACAACGGTAAATACAAAATTAAAGTAAGCATTTCCGAAGCGTACATATTTACACTATTGTTAATTAAATAAGTCTCTGTTATTGGACGAGGTCTGTCATTTTCGTGCGTACCGTAATTAAAATTGTTTTTAATGCAATACCTGTTACTCCTGTTATATTTTTAAATAATAAAGATATATCATATCTGAGAAACAACATTTAAACATCATTCAAAATGTCATGCATAATATCTGCACTCATATTCTCAGTAACATGATAATTATCAAAAATATAAAAATACATTCTGATGTAACGAATTCTAAATGATGTAAAAAATTTCTTTATGGTTTTTATTAATAAATATATATCCTCTAAATTCTAATAGAATTCTTCTTCAAGATACAGGATTTTCTGCTAGAACCTAGATTACTGCGATTTCGAAGGATGATTATAGTTAGTAAGTACAACTAGATTTCTATTTGATTCAAGAACTAAGAATCAAATAGATTTTTCCTCTTACTCCTAGATTCTATTTTTTTCAGTGTACAGTAGACTCTCGATACAAGGGTATCGACGGGGCTGTAGGAGAGGAAATTTCTTGGAAATTCTCTTATAGGAAGAGTCCCCAACACGTTCGAGTTAAGAGATATAGCTCCGCCCACTGTCTCGTAGTGTAAGCTTAATTTAACGTGCGTGTATTGGGATTAAATGTGAGCGTGTAGAGGGGGCGATATGGCCAACTTTAGCTAATCTTATACATAGTTTTTGTATAGGAAAAGGTTAGCTTAAGTCGGCCATATTGCCCTCTCTACACGCTCACATTCAATCCCAATACGAAGTAGACGCAGTAGCCACGCCTACTGATGCGTGTGGAATAGACTAGGGTTTTTTTGTTTAGCTATGTCTTATTCTATTGCTATACTGTGTCTCTCTCACTTACATAGTTGGTGGGGGAACTGACATACTTAGACTCGTTGGAGAAACAGCTCGGATTCCCTTATATCGCGATCTCTTGTATCGAGAGTCCACTGTATAAACATTATTTGCGACTGCCAAAGGAAGAAAAACTTTTACTAACTGACTTTCTTAGCGTACTTTCAATTTTAGAGCAATTTGAAAATTTTGAAAAAAAAATTTTTTTTTTCATTTTTTTTTTATTTTATGAAAACCATTCGATAGATTTGCTCCAAAATTTGTATACAAGTTATTCGCTATTGTCTGAGGAAAATCAGCTTTGAAAAACTCATTTCTTTAGCGCAGTTTTAATTTTAGAGCATTTTGAAAATTTTTGAAAAAATGTTTATTTTTAATTTTTTTTTATATTACACAAAAACCATTCGTTAGATTTGCTCTAAAATCATTATGCAAATTATTCGTTATTGCCTTAATAAAACAAGCTTTAAAAAACTTATTTTCTTAGCGCAGTTTTAATTTAAGAGAATTTTGAAAATTAAAAAATATTTTTAATTTTTTTTGGGTCTTACGTAAACTACTCTAAGAATTTGTTTAAAAATTTGTATAGTAATTATTTGCTACTGTTAAAATAATAAAAACATTTGAAAACTGATTTTCTTGGCATACTATTAATTTTAGAGCATTTTGAAAATTTTAAAAAAAGTTGTTTTCTTTATTATTTTTCTATTTTACGAAAACCATTCGATAGATTTGCTCCAAAAGAGTACCCCTCGTTAAGATAGGTAAAATGCCCTCCCTCATATATTTTAAAACTAATATTTTTTCTTGTTTTTATAGTAATTAAGATTAGGTTTTGTTATATTTATAGTTTCCTAACACATACCCTAACCTCAACATAACCTAAAAATCACTTTTTTTATAAAATTTTTTTTTTATCTGGAAGGATGAATGATATTAATCCCGCGAAAAACATATGACTAGGTCTTAGCACTCTCTTCAACTGTGATTTTTTGCGAGTCCTCGAAAGCAGTTTTTCTAACCTAAAAATAACATTTAAATCATAAAATCTCCGTAACTTTGCTCTGGGAGGGGCTACAAGTAATTTTCTGGGCTTAAAATTTGTATTTTTAAAAAACAAATAAAGTTTATGATGACCAAAAATTCGATTCTGGCATGGCGCCATGGCGAAAAACTCGAAAAACCATTTTTTCATAGGTTTTATGTCGGTTATTGGTCTCTAGCAACTCACAAATCATTTTTAAAGATAAAAAAATAGCTTCATTGGATTCTACGTGAAAAAATACATTGAAAATATGCATAATAACTTTAGGAATACTTGAATGCTGTTACAAAACAATTAAAAAAATAAAATAATTCTAAAATTATTACATAGCTACTTTGCGTCGTTGCTGCATTTTATGTTTTTATGACCTTGGTCATCTCTTTAGAGTCTCAAAGCTACTATTCAATGTACCCATAGGCAAATTATGTCCACTACACCCGAAAAACAGAGACAAATACTAGACAGATAACGTTAACTCCTATATATACATATATATATATATGTGGAATAACTTGCTATCCCTCATATATACATAAGGAATAGTGAGTTGTTCTTAGGAAACGCAAATTATTTTTCTTATACATAGATAAAAAACCAATGTTTATCTATTCCTGTAACTATTCTTTTTAGTGTTCTTTTTTAGCTTGTATGAGACCTAACATGTTTTCTGTCCTCCATAAATCACGAACTCGGTAGATTTGAACAATTAAATGATTCTAATTAGGTTCCAAATTTAAAAATTAAAAGATCATCATCTCTTTAGAGTCATAAAGCTACTATTCGATGTATTTACAGCCAAATTACGCCTATTGCACGCTAAAATAAGATTTTTAAACATAACTGAAGTAACGGTCGTATCATCTGTCTTTTTGTATTATAGTAGACTCTGGATACAAGAGAATCAACGGGCCTTCAGGAGAGAAATTTTCTTGAAAATTCTTTCATACAAAAAGTCCCCAACACGCTTGAGTCAAGAGTGATACCCACACCTACTGTTTTGTTGTGTGAGTTGTATCCAACATGCGTGTATATTCTGTTTCTCTCACTTTCACAGTGGTGGGATAACACAAATACTTAGGCTCACGCCCATATTTAGAAGAAAGAGCTCGAAATCTCTTATATCGCAATCTCTTGTATCGAGAGATCACTAAATCATTAGAGAGACAAAGACGGAATAAGGTTTTAGTAACAATCGTGTTGGGTCTATAAATTCGAGCCTGAAAGTACACTACTATGTAAGCATTTATATTCTTTGTTAGAACTGCCACAATTATGATTTGTCTTCAGGCCATTATACGCAAAAAATAGAGTAGCAACCGATATAAGAAATACATTGCTTCTACATATATGAGAATCAAGCGCGTTGTTTCTAGCAACAGCTCACTATTTTATATATGTATATATATGCTATATATATTTGCTATATATATACTATATTTTACACATATATATATGTATATATATATATATATATATATATATATATATATATATATATATATATATATATGAGAAGCAATAGCTCCTAGAGTTCCTAGCAATAGCTCACTATTCTTTGTACATATATATATATATATATATATATATATATATATATATATATATATATATATATATATATATATATATATATATATATATATATTGTTACAAAAACCTTATTACGTCTTTGTCTCTCTAATGATTCAGTGATCTCTCGATACAAGAGATTGCGATATAAGAGATTTCGAGCTCTTTCTCCTAAATATGGGCGTGAGCCTAAGTATTTGCGTTATCCCACCACTATGAAAGTGAGAGAGACAGAATATACACGCATATTGGATACAACTCACACAGCAAAACAGTAGGTGTGGGTATCACTTTTGACTCGAGCGTGTTGGGGACTCTTTGTATGAGAGGATTTTCAAGAAAATTCCTCTCCTGAAGGCCCGTTGATTCTCTTGTATCCAGAGTCTACTGTGATACAAAAAGACAGATGATACGACCGTTACTTCAGTTATGTTTAAAAATCTTATTTTGGCGTGCAATAGGCGTAATTTAGCTGTAAATACATCGAATAGTAGCTTTATGACTCTAAAGAGATAATGATCTTTTAATTTTTGAATTTGGAACTTAATTGGAATCATTCAATTGTTCAAATCTATCGAGTTCGTGATTTATGGAGGACAGAAAACATGTTAGGTCTCTTACAAACTAAAAAAGAACACTAAAAAGAATAGTTACAGGAATAGATAAACATTGGTTTTTTATCTATGTATAAGAAAAATAATTTGCGTTCCCTAAGAACAACTCGCCATTCCTTATGTATATACGAGGGATAGCAAGTTATTCCACATATATATATATATATATATATATATATATATATATATATATATATATCTATATAATAAAGATATATCGCCTACATCGCCGCCGCCGCCGCCGTGTATAAGAATTTTATGTGCCCTCAGTTAGCTGAAATTCAGCTAAAATTTAGCTAAAAGTTAGCTAAAAGTTAGCTGAAATTCAGATAAAATTTAGCTGAAAGTTAGCTGAGAGATAGCTGAAATTTAGATAAAATTCAGCTGAAAGTTAGCTGAGAGATAACTGAAATTCAGATAAAATTTAGCTGAAAGTTAGCTGAGAGATAGCTGAAATTCAGATAAAATTTAGCTGAAAGTTAGCTGAGAGATAGCTGAAATTCAGATAAAATTTAGCTGAAAGTTAGCTAAAAGTTGGCTGGAATTCAGATAAAATTCAGCTGAAAGTTAGCTGAGAGATAGCTGAAAGGTAGTTAATTGTTAGCTAATTTAATTAATTGTTATCTAATTTAAGAACGTTCTCTTGGAAATTGATATTGATTTGATAGTTGACAGAATGGGGGTTGGCGAGGCAGAAGCGAGCAGGGGAACCCCTAGTATATATATATATATGTATATATAGGAGTTATAGTTATCTGTCTAGTATTTGTCTCTGTTTTTCAAGTACAGTGGACGTCATTTGCCTATGAATACATTGAATAGTAGCTTTGAGACTCTAAAGAGATGACCAAAGTCATAAAAACATAAAATGCAGCAACGATGCAAAGTAGATATGTAATAATTTCAGAATTATTTAATTTTTTTAATTGTTTTGTAACAGCATCCAAGTATTCCTAAAGTAATCATGCACATTTTCAATGTATTTCTTCACGTAGAATCCAATGAAGCTATGTTTTTTTCTCTAAAAATGATTTGTGAGTTGCTAGAGACCAATAACCGACAGAAAACCTATGAAAAAATGGTTTTTCGAGTTTTTCGCCATGGCGCCATGCCAGAATCGAATTTTTGGTCATCATAAACTTTATTTGTTTTTTAAAAATACAAATTTTAAGCCCAGAAAATTACTTGTAGCCCCTCCCTGAGCAAAGTTACGGAGATTTTATGATTTAAATGTTATTTTTAGGTTAGAAAAACTGCTTTCTAGGACTCGCAAAAAATCACAGTAAAAGAGAGTGCTAAGTCCTAGTCATATGATTTTCGCGAGATTAATATCATTCATCCTTCCAGATAAAAAAAAAATTTTATAAAAAAAGTGATTTTTAGGTTATGTTGAGGTTAGGGTATGTGTTAGGAAACTATAAATATAACAAAACCTAATCTTAATTACTATAAAAACAAGAAAAAATATTAGTTTTGAAATATATGAGGGAGGGCATTTTACCTATCTTAACGGGGGGTACTCTTTGTATGCAAGTTATTCGCTATTGTCTAAAGAAAATAAGCTTTAATTTAAGAGAATTTTGAAAATTTTCATACAAATTTTTATTTTTCATTCATCTTCTTTCTTAGCGTTGTTACGATTAAAAATTTCGTTGTCATCGTTCTTTTAAAGTATAAATTTATAAATAAATATTAATGTTAGATGATTTTTTTATATTAAAATCACATTTAAATAAATATAAAAAAATTAATGAAACTCAAAGAGCTCTATGAGAAAGCATTCTGCCAAAGCACTTGGCAGCGTTTTTTATATTGCTGTTTTGTTGAAAATTTAGTTATATATTTGAAAAAAAGGATTAATTAAAGTTTCAATATGCATAAAAATTGTTTAAATACAAATCATATAATCATGATAAATTAAAAATGTGTTCTACTCAATTTTATTTAGATAAATAAAAAAATATGATAGGAATTCATTCTTTTCAATTATGCGTTTTAGACAGAGAGATAGAGATGAAAAAACGGAGACGTACGAACGGAGAAGTAGAAACGAAGACACAGAGACGGAGACAAAGAGACAGAAAGAAGAAGACAGAGAGACGGAAACAGAGAGACGGAGACAAAGAGACACAGACAGAGGGACGGAGAGCCGAAAACGGAGAGACGGAGTGACGGAGCTGGAGAGACGGATAGACGGAGACAAAAAGATGGAAATGGATAGGCTAATGCTTTGTATGTGTAAGTGCATATATGTATATGTGTAGGTGTTTATGTGTTTATATAACATATATATGTGAAAATGTACATGGAAATATATATACATATATGTGTTTGTGTGTATATGTATGTGTATAAGTGTATGTGCGTATGTATGCATGTGAATGTGCGTATGTGTATGTGTGCATAGATGTAAATGCGAGTGTGTGAGTGTGTATATATATATATATGTGACAATTATGCAAACGATATTCTCGGGAGAAAGAAAGGCTTAATTCTTTACATTAATGTAATGGTAGTAATATAATACAAGATTATACACCGAAAAAAATCCGGAGCCCAGGCGGTTCCACAACCCCCTATACTACTATTGTTCTTAAGTTCGTGACTACATCAATATAAAAGTAGAATCACAAACGTTCAGTTTTTGATTAACACGCTCGATTCTACTCATGAATGCGTGCGTTATCATAAATGTAAGCGACTGGTTACATGTGCGTGGACACTTCAAAGTTGAAAGTACAGAACGTGCGCTGTTCGATAGTCGAACCAAGGTGAGTATAGTAAACCGTAATACAGTACGTTCCATAACCAAGATGCACACAAATACAAGAACGAATAAAAGCGATTCGATGAATACAGTATCAGTAGCGCCCTCAATATGTAACGCATACAGCTAGATTAATAAGCGGCAAAGATTCAATAGGTACGGTAATAAAGTAGTCCTCTGAGTATAGAGCGTGTAGCTCCGGCATCGGACGCCGACTGGTGGGGGCAAGTGTAATCCGATCCGTCAAAATGTACAAACGCGCGCGGTTTCGGATTTGAACGACACAGCGTCGTTACGGTTGTAAATGATATTGTTAACGAAATGAAGCGCTAGCGTTGAAGACATGTAACAACATAAGTTCAACTAATATTGTTACATATAAGTTCCCCATATAGAAATGGAGAGATTAAAATATAATAATGACAGCTATTCAATAAAAGGAGAACGTAGCTTGTTCAAAAAGTTACATGCAAGGCTTTCGTGAATGCAACTTCGAATCATTACGCATTCTTACATTATTTTTATGTTTTCTTTATTATTAAACAACGGTAAAAATGAAATTATTATGGCTTTGTTTTTTGCATAGCTGTAATTAAAATAGTCTTGACGCACAATTTTTATTCTAGATAAAATAATTTAAATTCATAAGATAAAACGATAATGATTCATTCCTTTTGTACGCAATTTCTTAAGTCTACGAACGTGGGTGAAAAATTAAAGGCTCAAAGGAATTAAAGGCTCTTTAATGATAATTTGATAAATATTATTTAAAAAAAATATGTATAATATTAAAAAGATGTATCTTATTTTTTTCTATAAATTGTATTTCATATACTTATTTTCAAAAATCGTTTTTTTCAAGTTATCACCAAAAAATCATTTATTTTACCTCTAAAGGGATAACTGTTTTAAAACTGCTCGAACGATTTTTTTTAAACTACCAACCTTTATTTGTATTATTGTTTTAAATTATCCCCCATCGGAACGATTCAGATCAAATAAAAACTTTATACAAAACTTTACTTTTAAGCTACTGAACTATAAAATAATTTTTTTTTTCTCATAACTTTTGATAGATTATTCTATCCAAAACTTAAAAAAGTATACATAAATAAAAATGTTTTTTTCACATAACATAAATTTTTTCGCAATCAATCAACTTAATTCACAAGAAAAATTTAAATTATAAATTTGTTTTTTCAAATAAATAGAATAAATTCAAACCTCCTGTTGAAAAATGCGGTAAAAAATTCAATGAAAAAAAGAAATAAGATTAACTTTTAATGCTTTTGCGTTTGTAAATAATTTGCTTTAATATTCTTTAAATATCAAATATCAAAGGGCCGCTGTGGCGAGCTAGTTTTATTTATAAAGAAAAAACTATATTTTATATATAATATCATTAAATGGCATAGTCGGTATCAGTATAAAGAAAAATAAAACCTTACTCAGCTCAATTTTTCGTTATAGTTGCTATCTTTAGCTGATGGTAATAGTGATGGTTCGCATACAATATTTGAAGTAGTTTTTATTCTCTCTGTAAATTTTTTTTCATGTCTTTATTTTAATTTCAATGTCAAAACCATATCAGAATTTCAGGTTTTCATATGTACTTTTCGTTGTGCCCTTTTTAAAAGCAACAAAACACTTAACATTGTAAAAAAAAGTTTCTCATTAATTATCATTTGATATTGCTTTAATTTCAATTTATTTGGAATTGATTAAAATATATTTTTCAAAATTTAGTTTAATTTGAGAATGTTTGCCATTAGTTAGCAATGGTTTTTTATCTTTATCAAAAAGAAAATAATACAAAAATAATCATATTTGGAAAATTAACATCTTGACAAAATATCCAAATAGACGATATTTCGTTATTTAATGATTTTATTTTATTTATAAGTTATAAATACATTTAGCTTGAAAAATATTTTCTCAAATAATTAATTTAAAAATTAATATTCTATAAACTATATGACTACTAATATTTTATTTATAATAAAATCAACATTCAAATTTTGTACGTGCATGTGCGTATAACATTATTAAAAAAACAAATATTATTTTAGACCTGGATAAATTTTTACAGTATTCATTCTTTGTAATATAATATACAATAACATATTCTATACGATTATAACTATTGCATTGTAACTTTATAATAATAAAGGCTTTTTTTGCATAACTTGTTATTTATTTCATCGATTGGCGAATAAAATCTTTCTACACTTGTTGCGAAATGTACTATTTTATATAAATCTTAATTTAATCATACCTAGATGTTGCATAAAATTCATCATTACCATTTTTATATAATAAGCAAGGAGGTTTGCGTTCAACTTTTTCCAAAGGAATTAAGTTCTGTAAATGATGAATCATTGCTATTTCATATGCATGGTAATGTTCATTGAAAAATTTAGTGTCTAACATATATACGTAAAAATATAATTTCTCATCTATTTTCACAATATATTTTAATTTTGCAAAAATGGGGTCTCCATTATTATCGCAGCCATGAATAAATACAGTGCCATCTTCAAACTTATGTCCAAACATAATTAAATGTTTGTATAATGTACAGGACGTAGAACTTTGCATATGTTGTTGGATACGAAACAATGCATTTGCATCATTCGTTTTCATTGGACCTAGTTGGCAATCTGCTTCATCATATGTAAAAGTCATATTTCTAAGACACAACGATGATTGATTTTTGAGAGCTATTGTATAAGCTAGATCTCTTAAGGAGGAAGTTCCAGCAGCTACTTTTCTGGCAAAGCGATGTTTTCGTTCTGTAGTCATGGACCAAAAATGCACTAGTGGTCCGTTATCCTTCATTATGAGTGGTATATGCACCATGAAATGAGGTTTCGGTTTAATTCGGTATGTATTTGCAAATAAATGAAGGAATTTTGAAATTAAAAACTTCAGTGCATGCAGATCAGCTTGAACGTAATGAGGAGCTGTTGTAAGTCCAATAATTTTCCTTAGATAAACATATTGTTTCCAATAATCACTTTCTGTAGGTATTAAATCGTCTAAAAAAAATCCTAAATAACGTAATAAACATGCCATTTGTGAAGCTGACTGTTTTGCTTTAATTTTTGTTTTTGAATTATAACAATGTTCGTCAGCTGGTGAACATCTTTCAGTTTTTAAGGGTCTCGGTCGATTTGAACTTTCATACCCAAAATTAAATTGTTTTAATCTTTCATTGAACTGGCTCAAACTGATTTTCTTATTTATAATAATAATTTGCGTTAAAAGCATTTCAACGGTATCTTTACCTACTCCTTCTACCAAATCATGCATTAAATCTAATGTACGATTTTTAGTAATATGGAATGTAGGTAATCTGTTAAAAGTACATTCTTCAACAACACCTCTTTCTTTTTTTAATACATCAGCAGCATATGATTCTTCAGTTCGAAGTTCATCAATATTTTCTACGATCATATATTTACAATCTTCAGATGTTGCATGGCATATTCTGCAATAGTACTTACTATTAAATGATTGTGTAAAGCCACAATGTTGGTTCAATCCTAACTTATCTCCAACGATTATTAGACAATCAAAATATACCTTTTCATCCACTCCATTTATATTAATATTAATACCTTTTTGTGATAATTGTGTTAATTGTGCTATAAGCGGACTAAAAATATCATTATTAGTTACGTAAGATTTATATTTTGCCAAATAAACTAATGCTAAAAATACATTATCTAGGTTCGAAACTAAGTGGGGTTCAAGAACTGGGATTGTTATGTATCCAAGCCCAAGCTTTTCTTCTCCCGCATGACTTGACAATGGGTTGCGTGCTTCAGCGTCATCAATTGAAAAAAAACAGGGAATGACAGTACGATCATCATTTTTCAAGTACCTTTTATATAACCTTGCCTGTACAATATTGGAAATAACTTCTGTGCCCTCTACACATTTTGTTACTGCAAGTTTTTCCATGTTTCTTTTAATACTACTGTATATTCCAAGCAACTCTAAGAAAGATTTTAAATTTTGCTTCATAGGTAAATATACTATTTCTATACTATCTTCAGTATCTGGATCTTGACCAATTACATCTATTTTTGGCATACAAAGACTACATTCCTCCTCAAAAACCTTAAATCTAAGATATTCGGTTTGCAATCCTTCGAACGGAAATTTATTTTCATTTAAGAGGAGGTCGTATCATTCTGTCCTTGTCTAATCTAAATTTTCTTTATTATTAATAAATTAAATATGTTTATAGAAAAGTAAGACAACCGCCCAATAGAGCAAAAGACAAGCAAACGATTCTTTTTTATGAAAAAATAATCAAAATTTTATATTTTTTCATAAAAAAGAATCATTTGCTTGTCTTTTGCTCTATTGGGCGGTTGTCTTACTTTTCTATGAAAATATTTAATTTATTAGTAATAAAGAAAATTTAGATTAGACAAGGACAGAACTATACGGCCGCCTCTTAAGTGATTTTTTATTTTACCTATAATATCAACTCCAACAAATGCTTTTAGGTTTAATTCTAATTCATTAATTAAAAAAGGAATAAAAGATTCAGATATAAAGTTAGCTATAAGTTCTATCATCTTTTGAACATCTGATCGTGGAATTATAGGATTTTCATACAATGATAGTAATAATTTTATAACATGTTGACGAAAGTCTTGTCTATTACTAAATCTCTCGTAGTTTAAATCCATATTAAATATTGTTACAAATATCAAAAAATATTTTATAATAATTCTTTTAAATTTTTATGCTGATGCGTTTCTTCTTTTTATTTACTATTATCCAGTCTATTATTAAAATTTCGTGATGATAAAAGTTTCCTAAATTCCACCTTCTTTGCTTGTCTGAAATCAAAATTTATAATTTGATATACTCAACATTTTAAGTCAATACAATAAAATTAATAAATTTACTGTAATAAAACAAAAAATTGTACATTACGATATATGCAACTTAGGGACTTTATTACTCGGCCAGAGTTATAGCCCGAGCGAAGCGAGGGTGATAATTTGCCGTGTAATAAAGTTCCAAGAAGATCACGAGTACCGTATACTATTTTATAGCACGTGGGACATAAATCCGCGACATTAAATCTGTACTCTTAAAAATCTATAATAAACAAAAACTATACACTCCACGAATGATAATTCAAAAATAAAAGTGACTATAAAAAACCAAATACTTAGGCATCCCGTGAATGAATCGAAAAAGAAAAATGAAAAACATAAATGAACTATAACTAAAAACTATATGAATGATAAATCGAAAAAGAAAAAAAAATCTATAATATAAAAAATATACTTAATATGTGTAGTAATAATTATATATTATCAATATCATTGATATTATGTGAAATCATTTGTTAAAATGATCTATAAACCATAATGAGACCAAAGTTTACAAAATTTCGGAACTTTGGTCTCGTTATGGTGGTTCTTGCTTGAAAAATTTTAATTTTTTTAAAATTTTGAAACTTCACATGTTATGCTACTATTAATTTTAGTTTTACTCGTACTTATAATTATTATTTGATTTGAAAAATGTTAATATAAAAGAGTTTTAATAAACTACAGCTCATTATTATTTGAAAAAATACTTTAAAAATTAATTAACATATCAAATTATTTCTTATTATACGTACGTCACCTATAAGTAAATTCATTTTTATACAGTGTAATAAAGTGCCGTTTAGGTAACGGAGGTTAAGTATATGCGTATTTGTGTCCCGCAGTGCTATTAATTTTTTTTTTTAAAAAAAAGGTATTATAATCCTTGGTCATAGACATGATAGTATAAACACCGCCTGTCAGAATAAATCTCGTTTACAAAGAATCAAAGATGGTTAACGAGCTCTTTTCTCTTTTTCATATTTCGCGCTTTGTTTTTTTTACAGCTATAGACAATTGTCACTTTAAAGTTCATAAATACACTCTGAAGCACAAACTTTTTTTCATTTAATTTCTTTAAATTATTAATTATTATGAAAATAAATTTTATTACAAATAATTTATAAATATATATATTCTTACGATCTATCGTAACTAAAAAACAATTTTTTAATTTTATCAAAGTACATGAGTTGAGCCGAAAATGTTAGTAGTAAAGTTACGATTTTGAGATTAGAAGAAAGAAAAATTGTTTTTGCATATTTTGGGTACAAAATAGAAAATATACCCAGACTTTTAACGATTTTTATTTTTAGACTGCGCGAGTTAATATGAAATATCCCATATGCATATATAATAATGTAATCTGTATGCTGAAGAGCTGTAAATATGTACTATTTAAAAATTAAATATATTTCGTGGTCGTGTGGGTAATATTTTGCGCTTTTACGCTAAAGATCATAGATTCGTGGCCTAGCACGAATTTTTCAAAATTTATTTCAATCATTCAAATAATTTTATTTTAAAGTAAGCATTTAAATAAATTTTATGTTAATATTACTAAATTATTCATTTATATAATGATAATGTAATATAAAAAGCTAGATTAAATTAGAATTGATATTTAAATATAAAACCTGATATATTTCATTTCTACAAATTCTTTAATTAATTATAAAAATGCATTTCTCTTTCTTTTTTAAGATTTTAACTCTGTATAAAAATACCCATTCAAGAAAATTGTTTTCATTCTGAATATTTTAAATAAGTTATTGTAATTATTTCAACTAAATATACAATATTGAAAAATAAATTATTAACCATAATTTTTTCTATTTTTAATATTAATTCAGTTGAAAGAATAATAGATAACAACTGCTTTTTAATCATCTACAGTGTTTACAAAAGAATACTATTTATACACTATGAATAGTGTATGAATAGTATTCATGAATGAAAAAAAGAACTCTGCTTCTAGTACAAGCATTAATTGTATGAAATGCTATAGAACAATTTTAATAAAATGTAATTGATATGCATGTACTGCAGACAAATTTAATTTTTTTCAACAGTAAAAAAATTTAAAGTTAATTTTTTTAAAGTTAATTGGTACATTTTTAACATAATATTAATATTTTAATTTATTTAAATTTATTATAAAAAAGCAATAATATAATTTTTTATTGTAATTTTTGATTGTAAAAAGACTTCAAAAATTTTACTTCTTTTTAAACAATTTATGCAAAAACCCTGATTTGTTGTAAAAAATTTGATACTTTTAAGAAAATTTTGACGGTGCCGTTCAACGTAGCTTTGCGAAAAAGTGGAGTATATTTCTTAGATTCAGAACGGACAATTTAAAGCCTAATACAGCTATGTGCATTTTATTGTAACAGAATAGTAATTATTTAAAAATTGCTGAAAAAAAATCACATTTTAAGTTAAAAGTACGGTGCATTTACCCATATATGCATTCGTTCTGCATTAAATTCAACACTTTTATTTTCCCCACTTATCATTATAGTCATATATTTCTTTTAATTTTCACCGACACTGAATTATTTTTTCTATACATTTTAAATTTTAACGTTTATAAGTTCTACAATATTTTAACTTCCTTTATCTTAGCTGAAAATTGTCTGCGAAGAAATGTATAAGTCTCATACACTACTCACTGTTTTAATGTGAAAAATTGACAATAAATTTGAATAAAAAATAAAAATAGAAATTATGTTTTAGTGAATAAATTCTAATTTTCAAACTTAATAAAATAAACTTTGTTTCAGTCAAATAAAATCATTTTTGAAACTTTGGCATCGTTTTTTATGATTGTATTAAATTTGTGTAAATGTTATAAAATTAAAAATGTTATAACTAATCAATTATTTATTATATTTAAATCAAACATAGTTAAAAATGATTGTTTTAATATTATCTAATGAGTTGCTAAGCTAAAAATTTAATAAATACTTCCCATATGGAAATAATTTATGTGAAAAACTGTAAATAATAGTAAATAATTGTAAATAACTGTTAAAAAATGTAGGAATTGAGACATAAATAATAGTTATTTACAGTTATTTACTATTATTTATTATTAATTACTATTATTTACAGTTATTTACAGTTATTAACTGTTATTAAGAAGGGGCCGAACTATCTGTCTTTGTCTAATAGCGTTTTTCATCATTTATGTAAACACTATCCGGTATAACAAGAAAAAAATAGCAGCCCCCGCTAGATATTAGTATAATAAGTAAATTTTGTAATAACAACCAAATTTTTTCACTGCGTAGTTTTTGAATAATTAGAGACCTACCAAAAAAAGATAGGTTATATTCTAGATTGCTAGTAGGTCTCTAATTAGTCAAAAACTATGCGGTAAAAAATTTGGTTGCCATTACAAAATTTACTAATTATACTAATATCTAGTGGGGGCTGCTATTTTTTTCTTGTTATACCGGATAGTGTTTACATAAATGATGAAAAACGCTATTAGACAAAGACAGATAGTTCGGCCCCTTCTTAACTGTTATTTACAGTTATTTACAATTATTTACAATTATTTACAGTTTTTTATAATTATTTACAATTATTCATAATTATTTACAGTTATTCATAATTATTTACAGTTATTTACATTTTCAAAAATTTTTGAATTAGTGGATAATTTAATGTTATTAATAATTATTTACAATTATTTATAGTTATTTACAGTTATTTACAGTTTTTTACAGTTATTTACAGTTATTTATAATTATTTACAACTATTTACAATTTTCCATAGTTTTTTACAATTATTTACAGTTATTCACATTTTTTAAAATTTTCGCCTATATATAAAATTATTGAATAAATTCGTGATAATTTTCGAAAATGTAAATAACTGCAAATAATTGTAAAAAACTATAAATAATCGTAAATAACTGTAAATAATTGTGAAAAAAGTGAATAAATGTAAATAACTGTAAATAAATATAAATAACTGTAAATAAGTGTAAATAACAGTTAATAAGTGTAAATAACAGTTAATAACTGTAAATAAGTGTAAATAACAGTAAATAATCGTAAATAATTGTAAATAACTGTTATTTATGTCTCAATTCCCACATTTTTTAACATTTTTCTACAATTATTTACAGTTATTTACATTTATTTACATTTATTTACAGTTATTAACAGTTATTTACAATTATATTCAAAAATTTTTTCCATATGGGTTTTAACAAAAAAATATAAACAATTATTGAAAAAACTAACTTTTGACACAGACTGTATAGCCAATACACCCTTAAATATGCATAAAAATGATTCAAAGTATTAAATGAAATGATAAATTACAAGATAATTTAATAATTTATAAGAAATTTTGAATTTTTGAAATTGATATTTAAAAAATTTAAACTTAAAAACAATAATGAATTAGAAAATAAAATACTAAAATTAAATATAATTAATATAAAAATGCTTATATACATATACTTACGTATATAAAAAATAATGTACTGCACTGAATTAGAATGTATACTCTAGTGAAATCCAAATGGAAGAAACGTTTATTATTAAAACCAAGAGGACACAGAGATGTGTTATGTCGAAAACAAGTATCTGAAAGAAACCATTTTAAATATATTTAAAAAGTTGTAATTGTATTTAATATAATAAATAATGTATTGTTTTAAAGTACTTTAATGAAATATGCAAAAAAAAAATTCAAAGTATTCAATAAAATATTTATAAATTACAAGATATTTCAATATTTAATTATTCTTGAAATCTTGAATTCAAATTAAAAAGATAAAAAAGAAATATAAAACTAAAAAACATTAATGTGAATCCCCTCATATGCATATACTTACATTTACAAAAAATAATTTTTTTTCTGGATTAAAATCTAAGCTGTATCCAAATCCAGGTATAAAAATTTATTTTGGATAAGACGTTTATTGTTCTAATTTAAAGAACAGTTGGAGAGACAATGCGCCAAAAACAGGTTTCTGAAAAAACCATTAGTTATAAACAATGTCTTTAATTATAATTTAAATTTAATTTTTATATCTTTAAATAATAAACTTAATATATTGTGAAAAAAAAATGTTTATGTTAAAAAAATTATTAATGATTTTACATGTTTGAAAAGTTAAAATTTTAGTTCGTATCATAAGTTCTGTATTATTTTGTTACTTTTGAATTAAATATGCATAAAAATAATTTAAAATATTAAATTAAAATTTTATAAATTGCAAGATATTTTAATAATTTATGATAAATTTTTAAATCTTATAATTAATATTTAGAAAACTAAAAAAATAAACAAAAACTAAAGCAATTACAAAATATCAAATAATAGAATTTCCTCATATTATTATACTTACATTTACAAAAAATTATATTTTTTACTGAAATACAAAAAGAGCTGTATCGAAATCCAGGTGCAGAAATTTATTTTGAATAAGACGTGTTTCAAAGAACAGCTGTAAGCGTCGTACCGAAAACAGGTAGCTGGAAGAAAACAATGGTTGTGCACAATATCTTCTCTTATAATTTAAACATTAATTTTAATTTTAACATATTTAAATAATAAATTTAATCTTATAAATAAAAATTATTTATATTTAAAAATTATTTTTTTTAAAGAATAAATATATTTGAGAAGTTCAAATTTTAGTTTGTATCATAAGTAATATATTATTTTGAAACTCTTTAATAAAATAAGCATAAAATTGATTGAGAGTATTGAATGAAAATTATAAAAATTGCAAGTATATTTAATAAATTATGAGAAATTTTTTATTTTTTAGATTGATATTTTGAATTTTTAGTTGAAAACAAAAATAATGAATCAATTTTTTAAATACATAAATATTCTTTTTTACATATACTTACATTAACAAAAATTGATATACTATTCAAAAATACTATCTATGTTTAAAACGAACCCAAGTACCGCACAGCGTATACAAAAATTGAATGCACTGAACAAAAATAATTATTTTATATAAAAAATTTCAAAAATTACTATTTAATTTAAAATGATAGAATTCAAAAGACGCTTTGTACAGCAAAAACAAGTTGCTGCCAATGAACTGACCTGTAGCACAGTCGTTGGCTAACTAGCTCCAAAGAATGCTCGAAATAAAATTTAAACCCTCATTTTATGTTGACCTTGCTGTTAAAATTGTATTAGTAAATGAAGAACTAAACGTTGGAATCTATTTCAACGTCCTGGATGTTTTCAAAAGGAAAATAAAATTCAAGCTCGTTGAACTCCGCTTTACGGTCGAACTTATTATTCGTTTCATATTTTATTTTATTAAAAAATTTATGCGTGCAACCATACCTTATATCTAATTTAAAAATATAAAATTTTAATCATTGATCGTATACTTATAGTATTATTATTTTCTGTTCATCATTAAAAAATAATTCCATATCTACTAATATCTGCATCAGTAACGAAATTGATGTTATATACTAATGTATCAATGCTGAATATCAACGGGGTGTTGAATACTTCAAGAAAAATTACTATATTACTTTATTCATTTCCTTATTATTATTATTTTAAGAAATTAAAGAAATACGTAAATTTTCCATTATTTTTTAGACTTTTTTTAAATCTTGAACTTGATTTAATTATATATATAGATAATTATATCTAGTTTTAACATGCCAAAGGCATATACTATCGGATCATTAGTTTCTGCGAAATTGCAATTTAAATTTTTTTTCGGTATTATTCCCTTCTTTATATTATCGATTGAGAACGTCGTACATACATTTTTAAAAGGGTTTTGAAAACTAGAAACAATATACTATTAAACGTATATTCTAAGTTTTCATTAAAATTATGTATAAAGGGTGAAATATGCACTAGAACATCGACGCAAACGGTCGAGCGCGCGATACACAAAAAGTGGGGATGGAGGAGAAACGATATATATAGATATACCGGCGCACGGCGTGAAACGTTCAATTTTTTAACTGGCTTGTTTTTGGCGAATAATACACAAATAATAAAAACACTTTAATATCTTCGAATATACTTGAAAATAATTAAGTATTTTCATTTTATTTTTAATATAATTGCTCTTTATTGAAATAATAAATAAATAATTTTCAAAGAGTTTTTATACTTAGGAACTTTTGAAGGTTGAACGACAACGCATCTGTTTTACAATCTTAATTTATATTCTATTAAAATATATTTATGATAGTAATATACTTTTTATAATATTATGTCGTTTTTTGTGCATTTTTCTAATAACTGTTAGTTAAGAGAAGGCCGTATCATTCTGTCCTTGTCTAATCTAAATTTTCTTTATTATTAATAAATTAAACATTTTCATAGAAAAGTAAGACAACCGCCCAATAGAGCAAAAGACAAGCAAACGATTCTTTTTCATGAAAAAATATGAAATTTTGATTATTTTTCGAGTGAAGTCTGAAACGGAAAAACAGTTGAATCAACTCAATCAAGTTCGATTGTTTTTCCGTTTCAGACTTCACTCGAAAAATAATCAAAATTTCATATTTTTTCATAAAAAGAATCGTTTGCTTGTCTTTTTGCTCTATTGGGCGGCTGTCTTACTTTTCTATGAAAATATTTAATTTATTAATAATAAAGAAAATTTAGATTAGACAAGGACAGAACTATACGGCCGCCTCTTAAGTTTTACATTATTATTATGTGATTCCATACAGTTTTTATACTTGCTTGATGTCTGTTAACGTCAAATAAATGATAAATCATAATTTTTATAAGAAAAATTAAAGTTCAGTGATGAAACTTTAGGGAATTATTATTAAAAAATGGGTCTTTGTTTACTTGTTTAAGCGAAATATTAATAATTTATTGATATATAGCTTTCATTGACTTTGAATAATGTTTGCTTTTTATTTAAATATTGAAAAATAAAAAAAAATTTATGAAATTTATATAGTGAGATTGTTTGTAAAATTAACAGAACACCGAATCATCGCAAGTTTTCGAATGACATTTAAAAATTTTTATTCAAGGTGAGCTTTAATCAATAAATAATTAATGAATTAAATTTGATAACTTTTAAACCAATAATACATAAAATGAGAAATACTAGAACCTAATTTTTTTCAAGGCCAATTGAAAACCTTATCATATATATTTTCCGCTGTGATTTTTCACATATCTTTTTTAGAGCATTTATTATGATACTGTACAAAAAAATTCCTCTTTCAAATCTTAATGAAAGACATTAAAAAAAAGGACAAAAACCTGGATTCAAGGTTGTATGGGCTATACAGTCTGTATCAAAAGTTAGTTTTTTAGAAAATCGTTTATATTTTTCAGTAGAAAGTAATTATCCAATTTTTGGCTTAGTAACTTATTAGAGAATATTAAAACAATCATTTAAAATTTTTGTTTCATTTAAATACAATGAATTATTAAAAATATAACATTTTAAAATTTATAACTTTCACACAAATCTAATGCGATCATAAAAAATAATGCCAAAGTTTTAAAAATTAATTTATTTGACTGCAAAAAAGTTTATTTTGTTCAGTTTAAAATTTAGAATGTATTGACGAGGATGGAATTTCCATTTTTATTTTTTATTAAAATTCATTGCCAATTTTCTATGATAATACAGTGAGTACCGTCTGAGACATATGCATTTTTTTTGCAGAAAATAGGCTATAAATTTAAATAAAAAATCAAAATTGAAATTCCATCCTCGTCAATAGATTATAAATTTTAAACCGAACAAAATAAACTTTGTTGCAGTCAAATAAAATCATTTTTGAAACTTTGGCATTATTTTTTATGATCGCGTTAGATTTGTGTAAAAGTTATAAACTTGAAAATGCTATAATTCTTTAATAATTCATTGTATTTAAATGAAACAAAGTTTAAAATGATTGTTTTAATATTATCCAATAAGTTACAAAAATTGGATAGTTACTTTCTACCGAAAAATATTAATGATTTTCTAAAAAACTAACTTTTGGTACAGATTATATATACCCCATACAACCTTAAATCTATAGTTCTGGTTTATAACTTTGTATTGTTATTCAAATTAACTTACAATATTTTTAGCTGTACTCTATGTCAATAGACGCTTTAACAAATATTGCAAAAAATGTTCAGGTTATTGCATCAAAAATTTTTCGAGATCCAGCGGGTTTAAGAAAACCGAATTCAATTTTGCACTCATATAAGCCGCGCGGACTAATGTTATTGGATAAGGTTAGTATAGTTTCTAAAGCCTCCTTAGAAACATCCCCACTACTAAGGGTTTTTACGTCGAACGCTTAGCATTTGTTTATAGAGTCCATGCGGCTTTGCATATTCTTTTCTTTATACTTTCATTTTAGCGTAAGAATAGTTGAAAACTGTTGAAAACACTAATTAGACATCAAAGAAAGAAGAACCTTTGACTTATTTTCATAATAGACTGTGTGTTTTAAGATTCGTTACGACAAAAAGAAAGGAAACTGATATGAATCATTATATTCAGAGATTTGTATTGTGAATTTGATAAAAAATTATTATTCAATATTAATATCATAATTTTTTAAAAACTAACTTGCGTGTAGTGATGTATTATAGAGTGCAGAAAAAAAAAGAAGAACACGTGTAAGCATATGATCAGTGTCAGTGTTGTATGTGTTGTTCGCAGTCTTTTATAATATAAATAGTATAAAAAACTTTTTATCTTTAGGCATATATTCGCTTTTCAACCTTACTTCATATTAGATAGAGGACAGTGTTTTATCAGGTAAGTAAAAGCAAGTATTATATAATTTGAAGAATTAATTTAGTTTTTAATGGATTGATAGCTTTAAAAATGAAAAGGTGATTAATGCTTTGAAATAGTCTACATATAAATTATTAGCTAATAAAATAACAACCAAAAGTTTGCATAAATTGTATTTTTTATTGCAAAATAAATAAAAATAAATAAAATAAAACAAAATAAATAAGAATATAGAAAATGTAATTTGTATTAATCCAAATTTCAACATTTTTTATTCACGAAAATATCAATAAAATTTTATTTTTTCGATAGTTTGAAAATTAATTTCTTTAGCAATTTTATTGGTGATGGAAATTAAAATGTTAATTTTTTTTGGAAATTATTGTATTGTCAAAGAATCAAATATTATTGAAAGATGGAATGTTCCTTCAAAATAAATTGCAAGACTGTAGATTCCTCGCTATTATTTTTAAAATAGCTATATAATCTTTGCATAGATAAAAGAAAACGTTTTTTTTAATACTTTATATTCAAGAGATAAAAGATGTTTAATTGAAGGCCCGGATGCAATAAGGGCATTTACGCTCGGAGCATGCAAAACTGAAGTCACTTGGTGGTAAAAATTTCATTTTCTTCAAATAAATTTCAAAAAATTTGACGTTGTAAAACTCATCATGCCGCATCTTTTTATATTAACAGTTTTTTTATAAAATTTTTATTTTTCAAGAAAAAAATTAAAAACAAGAAAATTTTTTACATTAAATTTCAATACTTTTTTAAACTTAAATCGTTGTAATTGGAGTAAATATTAACCGATTACGCTGAAATTTGAAATATATTTTCTAAATATCATAGCGAAACTTATGATAATTATAAAAAATGTTAATTCTCAAATTGTTAGTCGCAATTGTTTATTAATTAATACAAATTACAAATTGTGCGTTTATAATGTACTCGAGAAAAAAGTATCGAGGGAACTTTCAAGTACAAGAAACTTGTAGCGAGAAAGTTTTTGGTTTTTGTATAAAGAAGATTTGTGGAAAGTTTCAAATCGTTTGATAAATAATTAAAAAAGATATAACAACATTTACAAGTAGCGCGCATGCGGCCGAGCGCTGCAGTTTTCTTATAAGTTAGATTCTCAGTAAATATTACGTCAACTGAATGACTCTTGGTAATATTATTTGAAAAAAGCAATAATACAAATATAACAATATGATATTTATTAAAAGTAAATAAACATATAAATAAACAAACAAATAAATAAATGAACAAAAATCTGTAATGTAATTATTTAATAATTAAATAATTACATTACAGATTTTTGTTTAATACTGATTTTTTGATTGTTTCAAAGGATTTTTTTGTATTTTGTCTCTTAAAATCTTTTTTTCTTTCGCATTAGTAATATGAGTTTTCTAAAAACACAAAATGTAATATTTTTGAACAATATAATGTTGGGATTTATATTTATAAAAGTAAACATATATGCGTATGTACGTTCACTTTTAGGAATGTTTGGCTACCAGTCTTCTTTTGTATAACGATTAGACTTGTAAAATTGTTCATCACGAGAAATGAAAATTATTTTATACTTATAATGGAATCGAAAAACGGTCGGAAAAAAACGATGTATCATTTCTTGTTCTTTTTTGACCGTTTTTTGATACCATTATTCCCCATGGTGTACAATTTCACAAGTTTAAACGTTAAACAAAAGAAGACTGGTAGCAAAATATTCCTATATGTTAAGACCACAGCACTTGCCTAAATCGTATATATATATATATATATATATATATATATATCGAACAAAATTCATAATAATGTTTATATAGAAGAAGAGTAAACGTACACACGCATATATGTTTACTTTTATAAATATAAATCCCAACATTATATTGTTTAAAAATATTACACTTTATGTTTTTAGAAAACTCATATTACTAATGCGAAAGAAAAAAAGATTTTAAGAGACAAAATACAAAAAAATCCTTTGAAACAATCAAAAAATCAGTATTAAACAAAAATCTGTAATGTAATTATTTATTTATTAAATAATTACATTACAGATTTTTGTTTATTTATTTATTTGTTTGTTTATTTATATGTTTATTTACTTTTAATAAATATCATATTGTTATATTTGTATTATTGCTTTTTTTCAAATAATATTACCAAGAGTCATTCAGTTGACGTAATATTTACTGAGAATCTAACTTATAAGAAAACTGCAGCGCTCGACCGCATGCGCGCTACTTGTAAATGTTGTTATATCTTTTTTAATTATTTATCAATCGATTTGAAACTTTCCACAAATCTTCTTTATACAAAAACCAAAAACTTTCTCGCTACAAGTTTCTTGTACTTAAAAGTTCCCTCGATACTTTTTTCTCGAGAAAATTATAAACGCACAATTTGTAATTTGTATTAATTAATAAACAATTGCGACTAACAATTTAAAAATTAACATTTTTTATAATTATCATAAGTTTCGCTATGATATTTAGAAAATATATTTCAAATTTCAGCGTAATCGATTAATATTTACTCGAATTACAACGATTTAAGTTTAAAAAAGTATTGAAATTTAATGTAAAAAATTTTCTTGTTTTTAATTTTTTTCTTGAAAAATAAAAATTTTATAAAAAAACTGTTAATATAAAAAAGATGCGGCATGATGAGTTTTACAACGTCAAATTTTTTGAAATTTATTTGAAGAAAATGAAATTTTTACCACCAAGTGACTTCAGTTTTGCATGCTCCGAGCGTAAATGCCCTTATTGCATCCGGGCCTTCAATTATGAAAAATAAAAAAATAAAGCCAAAATAGAGATTATGAATAGAAAATTTATTTTTTATTTTTTTATGAAAAAGTATAAAAATATTTTTGAAGAATTGAAAATAAACATTTTATTTAATTTGCTGGATTGAAAAACTTAAATAAAATTTTTTATAAAATCTCAACTACAATTTTTTATAATATCAATCTGACTTAAATTTGTATTTTTCACAAAAAATGAAAAAATTTCATCTTCGAAGTTTTTCTATGCATAGTTCGAAAATATAAGTTATAAATGTAAAAACTCTTTTTATAAAAAGGACCATAAATATTTTAAAAATGATAACGTTGAAACAGTATCAAAACAGATATTTGGAAAATTCAATTGAATTAAATAAAAATAATGAACAGATTCTACTTGATATCCAAATTTATGTACAGTCCGCTCTCTCAATAGTTTTGCGGTTTGCGCATGAAAGAAATTTTCTTAAAATTAGTGTTTCTTTACCAAAGCCCTCCAGTGCTTGTCGCGAGATTGTGCCGACATTCTCTCAATAATTCTGCTAGCAAAATCCAAATTCTCGTGCGCTGCTTATCATTAACGAGAAAGTACATGTTCATTTATTTTTCGTGGTTTATTTCTTTTTACAAAGTTTTAATTTAAGTAATTAATTTATATACTATTTATGAAGTACAGTTTATACTTTTTTCTAATATATAAAGTTTCAAATCTATAAATAATTATGTACAAAGAGCGAACCATAATGACATTTAACTATAAAATAATAAATAATAATGTTTATAGAGAGATAATATAAAAATTAACAATAATTAGTTAATTTTCATATTAATTATTCTCAAATTAAAATGTTTATTGCACTTGTATTAAAAATAAATTTCAAGTGAAAAATAAGATAAAATCCCTGGTACAAATGTGACTATAAAAAATGGTGTATATAAAAATTTGAGGTTATTAATAATAATAATGCCAAAAAAATGGTCATAAAATTTTTAAAAAAGCGTTTCCATTTCTACTGGTCATAAAATGGTAATACACAGCGTTTCAATTTCTACCAGGGATTCATAAATTTTTGTTTTATTTATGGATAAATAGAAAAAGAATTTGTTCTTTGATTTTTGAAAAAGATAATATTTTTTTCATTAGAAATAAAATGAAATTGAAAGTAATTGAATATTTTTAAATTTGTTGGAAAATATATTTAGGGTTATTATATTTATTTTGCTACCAAAGTGTTTACTTAACAAAATTATTTTTATCAATCGATGCTCTATAACTGTCAGAGAGAATTGTCATTTTGAATATTAAAATAAAAAAAATTTGAATTACAAATTTTCGAGAAAATAAAACGGTGAACACTCAAAATAATGTTTACATTTTATAGAATATCAAAACATACAATAAATATTTAAGCAGTAGAATTATTAATGAAATCTTTATTCTGTTTTCATATTCTGTAAAACCTTAGTATTTTTTTCTAGTGTTCACTCCTTTACCGAGCCGAAATTATGGTTAATCTATTTTCATTCACTCGAATCAAAAAGAACATTCTGATTTTTTACGAATCGAAAATTTTTGGGGGATGAAAAAACATTCTAATAATCGAATCCCACCCAAATGGACAGTCTTTTTGCTTAAATTTATGAGATTAACAGATGCTGTCACACTGCACCCACTTGAATGGCTATCGGTGCTTTATTGACAATCTTACCGTATGTATAATAATAAAATTACTTTAATCCAATATAAAAGTCATGTTTATTTATCAATTATATGTATGATAAAAAATCATATTAAAATTACATAATTGCAACTTTAAAATTCTTTCTTAGTTAAAAAAAATATATTTATATTTTAAACAAATTTTAAGAATATTAAATTTAATTTTATACTCTTAAAATAATTATAATATTTTTCTATATTCTACTTTGCACTGTATAAAAATATAGAATACTAAGTTCGCCATGATTTCACATAATTTAAAAATTTAAATATCTTTCATATTTATTTCATAAGATAACTAAACAGTTAAAAGGACGTTAATTCATTTTTAATAAAAATGCGTAATATGTGAAAAAAGTTTGAGAATAAACTACTGTTTATGTTACGCAAACCACTTTTTTCCGAGTGTAATTAGAATATGGTACCGTTTGAAATAATTGATCCATTATTTTGCAAATTGAAAGGGTATTGGATCTATTTAGCCGCTTGATTTAGGGTGGCGTTGAAGTCAGGAGAAAGATATAAAATCAATATTTTTTTCAAAGAATTGTCATTTATTGAGACAATAATATATAAATTTGTCATTTCTACTAGATATATATGTAAAATAATTATTGATGCAACTTTTGTTTTAAAAGTTTAGAATATTTTTATAAAGCACAAAATGCGACGTGAGGTTGAGTCAATATAAACATATGTGCAACTTCTTCTAGAGTGACAGAGAAAGTTAAACTGAAAAAAGATGTACATAATTTTACACGACTCTCTACCTTGCGTTGCATTTTTCGCTTTACAATAAGATCTTATACTTTTCAAACAAGACTAGGATCGGTAATTATTATACATATATAGTTCATAAAAAGAACAAATTTCAATATATATTGTCTCAGTAAATGGTAAACTAATTGCAAATTCCAGTATGCAATTGATGCATGGTTACTTTTTTTTATTGTATTGAAAGAATTATAATTAATTTTGATCATAAAAATTCACAATATTATTGAATTCAATTTAATGTTTCAAATATTATGTAAAAGAAATTTGTATTGCATACTTACAAAGGACAATTCCACACAGCTTTTATCTTTGTATTATTGATTCATTTTCCTATAAAAACACACTGAAATGATCATTTTTAAAGCTATATTCTTTTTACCTAGTTCGTCTTTAAGGAATGTATTTGTAATTTTTTATAGAGCATATATTTAATTTTTCATTTTATTAATAAAAATTAATAAAAAAATTAATTAAAATAAATAAATAATTAATATAAATAAATTAATATTAATCGCTATTTTAATAATTTTTTAAATAGCGATGAGTTCTGCACTGGTTTCAGAAAATATCAACCATAATAATGTTGAAAATCAAGGAGGCACGTATTTTGCGGAAATGTTAACAAAATACAATGTTGGTATGTTATATTTAATATTAATCAGATCAGAAAATGACAATGATGAATTTTGATTATGATAAAATAACTCTTAATGTAAAATACTCAACATAGGTAGAAAAATAAATAGAATTTCTTTAAAACTCATTTACATTTGTAAAAATGAAGTTATTTAAAGTTATTGTAAAAAATTATAAAAAGTAAAATTTAGAAAATAGTTTTATATTATACAATTCAATTTATTAAAGATAATTTAAAGATGATTTTGGTTTTGCTTGAAAAAATTTTCACAGCATTCGACGATGATTACGATAAAAGTAATCCAATTTACCAGATACTGGCAAATACTTTTAGAGGATCATTGTATCTGTTGGGTTATAAACAAGATGTTGAACATGGTCTTTTAAAAGCTAGCTTCCTAGACAATAAGGATAATGAAGAAGAATCGGATGTTGATGACAGTCTTGAGCCTATCATGTTGGATTCCTTTTTACCGCAAATTTCCGATAAAGACCAACAAGGTCGTAGAAAAATAAGATTGTTTGATAAACATGATGTCGCTAGGATATACATAGATTACGAGGCAACGAGATTATGTGGAAGGTAAGTTTTGATGTATAAATAACATTTTAATGAAGTAACAAATAGTTTTTAACAGTTAGTGTGTGCGTGTTGTTTTTTACTATGTAATAATGATCAAGAATAAAATGGTTAAATAGATTCAATTTTAAAATAGTTTCTATAAAAAACAGATACACAAAATCGTAATTCAATGGTTTCTTAATTAAAAAAAAAATTGAAAAACGTCATTGATTTAGTTTTAAAATTATAATATCCTAGTTTATTGATTATTTTTAAAAACAGATCCATTTACACCTTACAGTTAAACATTTATTTATATAGTATAGTAATATAAATTTTTAAATAATATATTTGTCATAAAATGGGTAGAATAATGCCTTTAAATATTACTGTGAATTGACAGTCTTAAAATGAACAAGTTCAAGAATTTAATTTTTTATAAATAATATTTATGAAATTCGAAATTTGTCGCATAAAAAAAATACAAAATAGTTTTTATTTCTTGCAATAAGTACTTCTTAATACCGCTTGAGGTATATATTTCCTTTTAATGCTATAATATCGAAAGAGTAAAAAAAGAATAATATCAACATAAAAAAATAGTATTTGCACTTGATAACCTACACCTATTCGTCGATTTTGTATACTCTCTGGAAAAATAATTTCAACCTCTCTCCGCTATGAAAAAACTCTATGAGCCAAGTGCTTTGGCTCATAGAGCTCAGAGTTTAAGTAATTTTATTTTATTTTTTAAAAAGTGATTTCAATGTACAAAATGATTCATTAGCAATATTTCCCAACATCTTTTATATATTCAAATTTTAAATAAAAATAAAAATTTCTTTTCAAGTAAAATAGAGAGAGAAAGAGAAAAAGAGATAGTGTGAGAGAGAGGTTTAGAACAAAAATCTTCCTTCTTTTGGCAGACGCAAATAATTATCATACAAATTGTATAACAAACCCATCAAGTACTTTTCGAGATCCAATTGGCTAAATGAATACACACACATGCACACACACACTTTCTGGAAACCACTTTTTTCGACTCCCTGAGTACAAATATGCACAAATCAATGAAAAAATATAAAAATAATTTTTTTAATGATACAATGCTTTTTTATGAGAAACAAAAAATAATTTTTCATTTTGTTTTATCAACGTGTAATTCTTTGTAGACTATCCACTGATAGACAGATTGAGTTGGCAGATGCGGCGGCAGCCCTTTTTCCGGAGGTTGGAGATTCAAATTCATGGTATCAAAAAAGCGTAACCGTAAATGGCAAGTCTATCACGTGTCGTGGCCCGGGCCACGCAAAGATGCGGGAATTAACTCAAAAGGCTGTTAGACTAAAAGTTTTTGAATCCCATAATTCTGATACTGTTGGTATGTATAATTTTTAAAAATTTTCGTTTCCTCATAGAGAAAATTTTTGATTTAACATTTTATGAATCTTTTTTATTATAGATCAAACATATTCAGAAAGTTTAATCAAACTTCAGAACGAAGTTATTGTGAATGATAACGTAAGAGAATTGTATATCAGTATACAAGCAGAAATGCAAGAATTTTTTTGCAAAACTGAATTATCAGAAATATTTGAATATTTTAAATTTCTAAAAACTCAAAAAGGATTGAATTTGGTAAATTATTATTTTATATTAAGTTTATTAAATATTTATTTTTATTCTGGACAAAAATTTTTTGTATAAATGTAAACTTTATTTTAACAGATATTGTCTCACTTTGATGAATGTTATCCGGATAAAGCCTATAAATTCGTTAAAAAAATGCCTCACCTGGTAAAATTAATTTATAATTATGCTCTGCAATCAAATAAAAATGATGTTCAAAAATATGTAAAAGTCATGAATAATAATACGACACGAGGTACTTATTATATTATTATAAATGTAACTTTAACATTTCTGCATAAATTTTTTTTTTCGTCGCTATATTTATGCTATTTGTTATGCTAATCAGCGACGGAGCTCGTAAGTTTGTTTGTGAACAAAGCACATGTAACGTGCAATGGTGCTTGTATGATTCATCCGAGAGCGGGATTCAAATTTGAAACCTCGAGATTACGAATCCAACGCTGTATTTTGCATAAATAATATTGTCAATCAAATTACTCTCTAATGAATAAATTTTTTTTTTAGAAAATCAATTGAATTTAGGCTTACTGATACTCCCGCTATTGATGCCACCTACAAAATGTACGCAAAAAAATGTGGAAAGGGCACCAACTAAAAGTAGAGAAAGAAAAGAAAAGAAAAGTAGTAGAAGAAGAAGATGACGATGATGATTCAAATTCAATGGACAAAAGGCCAAAAATATGGGTGGCGAAGCCAGATGAGATGCTAGAAAATTTCATTCATTTAATAGAGGTAACATGCTTTTAATTAGTATTAATATAAACTTAGTTAAAACTCAAATAGTAAGTGAACTCATTGACCAACAGATTATCGTGCAAGTGCATTTTATAAATATGAAAACTAAAAGTGGATGATTTTTTATTTTTGCGCAATATTTTTATTAATTAAATCTAAATTTAACCACAATATTGTAAGCAATTTTTTTAAATTCCTCACAATATGTTCTTGAAAAACTTTTATTATTTTAAATATTAAATATTTTTTTATTGTTTTTTTTTTCATTGATATAAAATAAACTCTTTTTTATTTTTTGATTTAAAATATTTTTAAAAAATCGTTTTTTTAATCTATTTACATTACTTAATTGATTTTTTTAACCCGCGTAAAAAAAGTTCGTATTGCCAAGATATTGGTGAAACAATATCCAATATATTGCATTTATTTAAAAATTCCTTGGCAAAATTTTTCCAATATTTCGCCAACATTTAGTATTTATCAATCCCTAGGGCCAAAACCCACATTATCCCCACATATTGGCAATATATTGGATATTGCTGATATATTAGATATTGCTATATCAATATGTATAATGATAAATAATTTCAAATAAAAAATCAAAGTTTTATCACTTGAAAACTTTTAAACTTTTTTTTATATCATATATATGAAGTATACAATATAGGTGAAAATCTTAAATATGATATATAAAAATAAAATATTGGTAAATTAAATTCAGAAATCTTTTTTTGCAAAACAAAAAATATATTTAATAAAATAATTTTTCAAGTCAAATTTTACGAATATAAATATAACAAAAAATCTATTATACTAATTTTATACTAATTAAATATTACTAATAAACACAACTTAAAGAAAATAGTTCATATATTTTATTGTTCAAAATTTAATCGCCAAATAAAGTACCATTTACAGCTTACCTATGGACAGTCCTTGGCGTTGCAGGTCAGCGCGCAGGTGCGCGTATACAGTACTTTTTGAGCGATTAATGGGTAATGTACTCATTATAAATATTGTCGTCAACTAATGTAATCTTTAAGTTTAAATTTTAATAAATAATTTAAGCTATTATGAATAAAAATTAAAGCAGTAGAAGCTGAGCTATAAGCTGTCAAACTTTTGAAAAATCGCGTTTTTTCAAACTGTGATTGTTTTCTGCCGATTTAGTGCATTTTAGCAATATGTTCATGAGAACCTTTTTTGCTTAAAATAACTTAAAAAATATGATAAAATTTTTTTTTCTAGAAAAGACGCATTTCTATAATTTGTTTATAAAAATTGTTAATAATTATTAAATGCGCCATTTTCAGACTTTCTACCCAAAAAAATTCGAAATCGGCAGGTCGAAATATATAAAAAAAAACCTGGTTAGAATCGAGGACCTTGGTCGGCCACGACTTATGTAGTTTGCCCCTGGACTACCGGTTAATGTAATGAATTTTAGTACAATTTTAGAGCATTGTTGGTCTCTTAAGAAGGGGCCGAACTATCTGTCTTTGTCTAATAGCGTTTTCTATCATTTATATAAACACTATCCGGTATAACAAGTAAAAAATAGCAGCCCCCGCTAGATATTAGTATAATAAGTATATTTTGTAATAACAAACAAATTTTTTTACTGCGTAGTTTTTGAATAATTAGAGACCTACCAAAAAAAGATAGGTTATATTCTAGATTGCTAGTAGGTCTCTAATTAGTCAAAAACTATGCGGTAAAAAATTTGATTTTTATTACAAAATTTACTAATTATACTAATATTTAGCGGGGGCTGCTATTTTTTCTTTGTTATAAAGGATAATGTTTATATAAATAATGAAAACGCTATTAGACAGAGACAGATAGTTCGGCCCCTTCTTAACATCGCAAATTACTAACATATGTTTGTTGACCGTGCAGAATGGTTTCGCTATCAGTTCGCAAAGTTAATTTCTTTTCAAAAGGGTATCTTGATTTGTCAATTAAAATGCTTTCCTGTTTGCATATTTGACAACCGAATTCACCGTTGTATTGACACATATTTCGAAAAATCGCTTTAGCTGGCAAATTGCACGTGCCATTTAAAATTATATCTTTAACATTAATAGGTTTATCTACGTTGGGTACTTCAAAATCGATACCTTTATACAATTTTTTTAATGAATTTTTTAAGGAAGTTAAAAAGAGATTAACTTTAGGTTTTAGTTTTCTAAACCACAAGCCAATTAACAACACATTTTTAATATTGTGTTGTTCTTTGTAAGGAAATTCATTAATTGTTAAATAAAACGTCCAAATATTGTATTTGGAAGATTTAAAAATTCTAATGCCGTCAGAATACCATGTAAAAGATATATTGTTGGGCTCACTTAATATTTTATTTGGACGGAGCATTTCTTGATACAGCAAACCATCATAAATATCAGAATAGTACATTGTTAACCAAGGAAGTAAAATAGGTGATTTTTGCCCGAGTCGAGTTTGAAGCCTGAGCAAAGCGAGGGTGACAATAAAGACGAGGGCAAAAACACCTTTACTTCTGTAGATAACATATTACTTTTTCATACACGAAGGGCGTCAAATTTAGCCACATTCAAAATAAATTCATAAATAATACAAAAAATAACGGCATTAATAGATGATGAAATTAAAATGAAAATGAGAAAATAAGACTGTCGAATTTGCCTTGGCAAGAAGCAGTTGGGTACGAAAGGAGGACGGAGTTCAGAATAAAGCCCCTCATGAAGATCAGGAAGCAAAGCAGCGCCAGGGGGTTCGGGAGGCGAAACCCCCGACTACAAAAAACTATCTTAAAAAACCATTTAATTAAAAAAAATCTAAAATTAAAGAAATTGCCCATGAACCCATCAGCCTATCGACAGATCAACTCATCAAAACCAATGATCCATCGACCCATGAATCCATTGACCCATCATCCTGCCAATCCACGTACTCTTTGACCCATCTACCCATGCAACCATCAATTTATTGAACCATGAACCTATCGACCCATTGATTTATTGACTAATTAACCCATTTACCCATGAATCCATCGATCAATAGACCTATCAACTCATCGACCCATTCAACTTCTGACACCCACCAAAAAATTCATCCATCCATCCATCCAGTAACCCATCAACGAATTCTTTTTTCCACTCATCAACAAATTCCGCCCATCAACCCATCGCCAAATTCATCTATCCGCCCAACGGACCATCAATCCGTCGACAAATTCATCTATCCGCCCATTGGCCCATAAACCCTTCGACAAATTCATCTATACGCCCATCAACCCATCGACTATTTCATCTATCCACCAATCAGTCTATCAACCCATCGATTCATCAACCCATCGACGTATTCATTTAGTGATCCATCGACATTAATATTTATCCGCCCATCGACCTATCGTCATATTTATCGATCTGTCCATCGAACCATTGAGCCGTCATTTTATCATCCCATGAATCCACCCATGAATTCATTGCACTACGCACCCATTACTCAATTTATACATCGACTCATCCACCATTCAGTATAACTCTAAGATACGAAAAGTAAATTTCTTATTGGTAAAAATCAATTACGCTTATTAGAAAATTACTTTTTTGCCCTTGGGTAAAAAAGAGCTATTTTAGCCTCTAAGAATAGACATCAAAAATTGAATTTCACGCCCTGAGTGTGAAAGAAAATTTGTTGAGCTTGGAGTGACTGATTTCTAGGACATTTAATTATTTTTTTGTAAAAATAAGGTCGTTTGTATAATGTTTTTCATTGTGAAATTAAAGAAATTTTAAGAAAATAATTTATTGAATCATTATTACATTAAAGACATAAAGAATCTTCATTATTCAAATTAATGAAACATTTTGAACAATAAAATATATGAACTATTTTCTTTAAGTTGTATTTATTAAAATTAAAAATAATTTAATTAGATACAATATGGTAATATTTAATTAGTATAAAATTAGTATAATAGATTTTTTGTTATATTTATATTCGTAAAATTTGACTTGAAAAATTATTTTATTAAATATATTTTTTGCTTTGCAAAAAAAGATTTCTGAATTGTACCAATATTTTATTGTTATAGATATGCTATAAGAAAAAGTTTAAAAGTTTTGAATTAAATGTGGTAAAACTTTGATTTTTCATTTGAAATTATTTATCATTATACATATTAATATAGCAATATCCAATATATCAGCAATATCCAATATATTGCCAATATGTGGGAATAATGTGGGTTTTGGCCCTAGGGATTGATAAATGCTAAATGTTGGCGAAATATTGGAAAAATTTTGCCAAGGAATTTTTAAATAAATGCAATATATTGGATATTGTTTCACCAATATCTTGGCGATACGAATTTTTTTTACGCGGGAATTTATGTGTATCCACAAAAATCCACATATAAAAATTAATATTTGCATTTTTCTTGTACAAATTTTTATAATAGCTTTGCAATTGTTTTCTCGTTTAAATAAATTTAAAAAATGAATTGTTCAATAATAGTTTGACAATTTAATTTGTATATTATAAATAATTGTATACTAACAAATGATAAATAAAATATCCTACTATTTTTGAACAATTTATTTTTTAAAATTAAATTAAATGAGGAAAATGTAATAGCTATTATTAAAATTTGTACAAGTAAAATGCAAATATTCATTTGTATATATAGACACACATAAATTTAAAAAAAACATAAAATAATTTAAATGATTGAAACAATGAAAAATTTTTTACTTATTTTTTAAATTAAAAAAATAAAATAGTACATTTCGCAATGTGGTGGAAAGACAAGTTTCGTAAATGAAGCCTTTTAGCGTCAACTGCGAACTGTATATTTTCTCATGAATGAGAAAAAAGATTTTTTCTATTTTAATACCAATGAAAAAATAACATTGAATAAAAAAATATGAAATGTTTAAAATAATCAAAGCTTCTTTAGGAAATATTGGATAAATACAAAGTTAAATATCTTTAATATTAATCAAAGTTTCTGAATCATTCAAACACATTATTTAATTTCAAGATATAAGAAAATATTTTTCTATGAAATCATATATATTATAAATATACCTATATATTGGCAATCTATTAAAAAATCTCAGTAAATTTCGAATTTTAATATTTATTTTTTGCAAAGAAAATTTCTTGTTTTTATGAAGTAAAATAAAATAAGCATCCAAAAACAAATTTAGGTTATTTTTACAAAATAATGTGCCTTTCACGTGATCACTGAGATTTCACATATTTGTCTTATTTATCAACCTTGCTGAGGAATTTCAGACTCGAGTTGGAATTTTAGTTGTAAAGTGTCTATAAAGATTAGCTAACTAAAAAAATGAATAGCGACGACAAAAAATTATAATGAATATCTTTTCATGTTAAAAGTGTGTACGTTGTACGCTTTCCTCTAAATAAAAAATTATTAACTAATTAATAATACAAACAAAAATTTAATAATGTTTTATGGATGAAAATTTATTATATTATAATAATAAAAATCTATATAATTTTTTAAGTTGGTTCATATAATTGAAATTAGTTAAAAATTCATGGACGAAACTATAAATACTTTTTGTATCTAATGATTGTCATTTTTTCTGTGTGTATTGTGAAAATTAATTTTCTGATTACAAAATTACTTATAAGACGATTGTTTACAAATTTCAGATTGATGGTGTTAGCAATATGTATAGAGATGAAATCGAGAAGGAAGAAGAAAGTAAAATTGCAGAGCATCGTGACAAACTTATAAAACGCTATCGCGACTTTGAGCTACCATTAACGAGTCATATAATTGTTTTTGGAAATACGACGCTTTTAAAAAAAGCAATATTATATATTGCCGAAAATAGATTCGAATTTGTTGGCGCAAACTGTGCTTTGAAAGCTGCTGAAGCATGCTATAAAGTCATTAAATTATTTGGAAAAGATTTTCCAAAAGCAGCTTCAGCAGTTTGGCAATATATTGAGTGGAAGGTTTATGACACGTCAGTCCCTGGTATACTACAAACAACAATTAATTTTGATCGTTCATTAAATACTCCAGTGTTACCAGGAAACAGCAGAAAGAGAAATCCACCTCAAAAGAGAAAATTATAGATTTTGCAGAGAAGATAAAATTAAAGATATTAAAACATCTTGTAAATTTACAGTTGCCATGATAGATTATAGTTAATCAAAACAGCTTTTTATTTTAATATTTATAGACAAATAAATTTAAATTTTGTTAATTCTTTTTTACATAATAAATAAAAAGATATATTCTTATAAAATGGGGCTAATCTTGCATAATTTATTTTACCATTCCTCAAAGAGTTGACACAAGTATTTAAGTTTCATTTAAAAAAAATTATATTTATAACATTCAGATTAAAAAAAATACGTTTGGAAAGTGTAATTTGTTCAAAAGTTATGAAGAATTAAGGTGGAAGCCAAAATTTGACAAATAGAATGCATAAAAAAACTAATCGGAAATTTCATGAAAATTTTCGTCTAAATTTTTATGTTTTTATAATTTTTTAACAAATTGAGCTTTCTGGACGCATTTTTTCCATCGAAAGGTTTTTATTTCAACTTACATGTAGTTTCGGTAAAGATTCAATAAAATTAATAACTAAAAATCTGTATCGTCTTAAAATTCAAACAAAATAGTTCATAACTTTAGAACATCGAGTATTACATAGAAAGTTTTCATAATTTGATATATGAAACATTATCCGAAAGTTAGAAAAAAATCTTTGACACAAACAAAGGTTACTCTCCTATTATACAAAACTCGGTGTACAATTTTGAGTTTTCATAAGCCTATAATAAAATATACCATGTTGTTATTCGAAGTACACATCCAAGAAAATATCTTTTTCTGTAGGTATAATCTAATAAATTTAGAATTGAACATCTATTTATATAAATTTTTTTCCGATTATTACCTCTATTTATTATTAAACAAAATAAATAGTGTTAGTAACATACCAGTTCAATTTTTTTCTAAACAATACTTTTTAATATTTCTCTGAAAACAAAGCTTTAAAAATAAAATTAAAATTAGATACATATAATAAACTATAAATTCATATAATAATGGAAATATCAAATGAATAATAACGTTAGTAAATTTATTGATATAAAGAGAACGCTTGATTTTGAAAAATTTTTGATATCTCTCATAAAATAGCCTTTCAAAAGGCAAAACTACAACAAATTATCTTCATAAAAAAACTTTTTACTATATCTGTACAGTGAAAACTTTTTTGAAAATTTAAAGGAAGATAAACAAATAACAAAACAACTTTCATTATAAATAAAATGTCAAAGTAAAGTAAAAAAAGTTAATATTATAGCAATAACACACTTTGAAAACATGTTAAGAGGCGGTCGGAACCAAATCGGTGACTTGCGGTATATATCTAGTCAGCATTATTCGCTTTACGATAATATTTTGTATATTTTTATGGCTTAAACTATTTCAAATTATTCTTTATATACATGACTAGAGGAAATGACCTTATTTTTACCATATGAATAAGTAAATAAATTATTATAAGCATTTATTACAAATATCAAACTGACTTGACATATACCGCATGCAAAAAACTGTCGTGTCGATTGTTAGGTGCCATTTTTCGCTTTATAACAATATTTTGTATATTTTTGTGGCTTTAACTATTTTAAATTATTCTTTATATACATGACTAGAGGAAATGACTATATTTTTACCATATTAATAAATAAATAAATTATTATAAGCATTTATTACAAGCACCGAACTAAGTCACCGATTTGGTTCCGACCGCCTCTTAAATCATCCATATGTATATTCAAGTTTTTATTGTTTTTGATACATGAAAAATAGTCATCGAAAATCCTCAAAGCATATATCTTATAATAGATCAGGAAATATTTCTCTTTAAATACCGTGCAAATAATATTTTAGTGCCATATGTTTTAATTTTTATGTGTAAAATATAAAATAACTGCATTCTCGAAGTAAAAAATGATAAACGAAGTATATAAATAATTTGAAGAATAGAAACCTTTAATTTTTTATTTTTAATATACCATATAAATATTACAAATACTTTATTATTATGTAACCAACAAAAATTTCCTGTTTCAAATTTTATTTAAGGAAATATAAGTGCAAAGAAGGATCTTACCTTATCGATTAATTTGTAATTATGTTAATTATTACAAGCAATAATTTCAGAAAACAAAATGCATTAGCTTTCAGTATAATTCATAAACATTATTCCGAAAAATTTTCAAGCTAATTGATTTATTAATCTCGACGGATTTCGTGTCTCCAAATATAAATAATACTTTTTAATTCTCTACAAGCCTATGCTTTTAAAATATTAACTTACAAGGAGAGTGCACGACATTTGAATCTCTTTTCTTTTAACTTTGAGATATTTTTTTTTTAACTTTCGATTTTTTGAAAGTTATTAGCAGTTTTCTCAAGATCTTGAGAATTTTTTTTTTTAAATTGCATTTACTTTATGGCTGTACAATTTTTTAACTCATTATTCTTGAAGAATTTTATTAAAATTAAGAATGTTCTGGCTATACAGTCTGTGTCAAAAGTTAGTATTTTCGGTAATGGTTTATATTTTTGGGTAGGGAGAGTTTATTCAATTTTTCACAAAGTAATTTATTAGATAATATTAAAACAATCATTTTAAACCTTGTTTGATTTAAATATAACAATTTATTAAAAAGTTATAGCATTTAAAGTTTATAACTTTCATAGAAATCTAATGTAATCATAAACAAAGGTGCTAAAGTTTTAAAAATGATTTCATTCGACAGCAACATAGTTTATTTTGTTCATTTAAAGTTTAGAATCTATTGACAAGGATAGAATTTTGATTTTTATTTTTTATTCAAATTTATAGCTAATTGTTCACTGAAAAGTGTATATGTCTCAGATGGTAAAAAAATCGGCAATGTATTCAAGTGAAAAATAAAAATTGAAATTCTATCCTTGTCAATAGATTACAAATTTGAAACTGAACAAAACAAACTTTGTTGCTGTCAAATAAAATCATTTTTGAAACTTTGGCACTTTTGTTTATGATTACATTAGATTTCGGTAAAAGTTATTAACTTTAAAATGCTATAACTCTTCAATAAATTGTTATATTTAAATGAAACAAAGTTTAAAATGACTGTTTTAATATTATCTAATAAATTACTATGTGACAAATTAAATAAACCCTCTCTACCCAAAAATATAAACCATTATCGAAAATACTAACTTTTGACACAGACTGTATAGCCAGAAAAACTTTAAATAAAAGTCGAGAAAAAACCTTTCGATTAAAAAAAAAAAAAAATTCGTTTAAAAAGCTCAAGTCATTCGAAAGTTATAAAAAGATAGGATAAAAATTAAGATGAAATTCAGAGTAAAATAAAGCATTAATTTTTTATGTACAATATTAGTAAAATTTTTGCATTATTTTTATTTTATCATAATTTTTTAACAACTTGAGCTTTTTGAACAAATTTCTTTTTGATTGAAAGGTTTTTTTTTCAACTTTCATTTAATTCTAATAAAATTATTCTAGAATAATTAGTTTCAAATTTGTACAATCATAAAGCAGATGCAATTTTTTCAAAAAAGTAGTGTATGTAAATTTTAAGTGTATGTAAAAATTATAATTCATGAATTAATATTCTGTATAGTAATTTCGTTGAGGAAGTTTATGGAAGTGAAGTTAAGATTGTTTAAAAAAATTGAGATTAATGAGTAGAATAAATGCTCATTTATTCTACTCATCAATCAGTATTATTATTATTAAATGTTTCTCGTAGCATTTGCTTATTAATTATTCATTTTTTCATTTGTACCAAATGCATTAAATTAAATAAACTGGAAATAATAAAATACAAGAGACTTAATAATGTTACTACATCAAAATTTTTTAAATTCCATTTGCAGTTAACGAAAGTACAGAAATCATTTGTATAATTGTTAAATATTTATTCCTTTAATTTTTTTAGATTAAACGTAAACGTAATTAAAAGTATACCTCTAATTTATTTGTTTAGGAAAATTTTTAAAGAATAAAAAAACTTTAAAAAAAATATATATTTAAGGTAAGTTTATGCATGGAATAGTAATGTGTTCTTTAAAAGCTTCTTAATATTATATTTATTATTTATTTTAGTAAACTCATGGAAATACTGGAATCAAATAACCATTAGGGGGTGAGCATAGCAGAAATTTTAACAATATCCGTCCTCTAAAGGTTAAATAATAGACAAGTACATACTTTTCATTTGATTTATAAAGATTTAATAAAAATAAAGTTCTGAAAACAATATAAAAATCTAGAAATAGTTTTTTATTTCACAAATTTCTTCTGATAATATAAATTTCATAAAATATATAAAAATCAAATCATCTACATTATTTCTTAAAGATTAAAGTCTGTTCTTATTTTCAATTGGTGTGATATATTTTAAAACTTAAATATTTAAAAAATTATTTTCTAGGTCCGTAGATAAATATTTTATGGTGTTGTTTTAAGAGGCGGTCGGAACCAAATCGGTGACTTAGTTCGGTGCTTGTAATAAATGCTTATAATAATTTATTCATTTATTAATATGGTAAAAATATAGTCATTTTCTCTAGTCATGTATATAAAGAATAATTTAAAATAGTTAAAGCCACAAAAATATTCAAAATATTGTTATAAAGCGAAAAATGCCACCTAGAAATCGACACGACAGTTTTTTGCATGCGATATATGTCAAGTCAGTTTGATATTGGTAGTAAATGCTTATAATAATTTATTTACTTATTCATATGGTAAAAATATAGTCATTTCCTCTAGTCATGTATATAAAGAATAATTTGAAATAGTTTAAGCCATAAAAATATACAAAATATTATCGTAAAGCGAAAAATGCTGACTTGATATATACCGCAAGTCACCGATTTGGTTCCGACCGCCTCTTAAGAAGGGGCCGAACTATCTGTCTTTGTCTAATAGCGTTTTTCATCATTTATATAAACACTATCCGGTATAAAAAGAAAAAAATAGCAGCCCCCGCTAGATATTAGTATAATTAGTAAATTTTGTAACAACAACCAAATTTTTTACCGCATAGTTTTTGACTAATTAGAGACCTACTAGCAATCTAGAATATAACCTATCTTTTTTTGGTAGGTCTCTAATTATTCAAAAACTACGCAGTGAAAAAATTTGGTTGTTATTACAAAATTTACTTATTATACTAATATCTAGCGGGGGCTGCTATTTTTTTCTTGTTATACCGGATAGTGTTTACATAAATGATGAAAAACGCTATTAGACAAAGACAGATAGTTCGGCCCCTTCTTAAGCTAAATAAAGAAATATTAAAAAAGTTTGTTTAATATATTCTACTTTTTGCAATTTCAACATAACATACTATTTAGTTGTACGATTTAACACTAAAATAATTTGTATTAAAACAATATGTAAAAAGTTTTTAGATTCACTTATATTATACATGCATTTTATTCATTAATTGAAATTTTGAGAAATATATTTTATTATTGAATTAAAATTGTGAAAAAATATTTAAATCAGTATAATAAAATGATTATATTAGATGAAGAAAAAAGAAATAAATAACGCTAAAATAATAGAACAATGAAACTATAATTAATATTTTATGTTAAGGCAGTTGTAAAAGAACAAAATTATTACATACCGCTGTTACACTGAGAAAAAAACATAGTTGGCTTTATTGCGTTCTCTAGTAACGATAACCATGTTACTCTAGTATTCAATATATAGTCAAATTAACCGTTTATATTAGTAGCATTTACTAGATTGAACGTAGTAGGAATTTCTACAGTCTTTATTAGTATTTTATTTACTTTTTTCAAGATATACTAACCGAAGTTTTAAGACTTTAAAGTCTTGTTTTGAGTCTTCTAGGCTTTTATTATAATTAAATATTCTTATTTCATCTACTTTCGTTTGTAGATTATAACAATATGCAAATTAATAGTATAATTTATTATATAGATTTTGAGGTTAAGATCTATTCATCATGTGCTACACTGATAGACCTTTAAGCGCGATTTTCTCTTTAACGTATGCGCATCGGTCTTACGACTGGGTACACCGCTTTCTGAATCCTAAGAGTGCGCCTCTCTCGCTGTAAGAGCGTATAGCTCTTAAGCGGGAGCGCCGCCGTCTTACGTTAGATGGCGTTTTTCTTGCAGTGTAAGAAAGCCGTTATTCAAATTTTCAAGAGCTGTTTCTGTGTTTTGGGGCTCTAAGAGCTATACGCTCTTAAGCACGAGAGGGAGGGGCTCGTAGATACGAGATCGCGGGGCGCTTGTCTGAAACGAGAGCGCTCTGGACTATCAATGATTTCTTCTTAGGTATAATAACGCATTTTGCTTGTTAAAAGATCGTATTGCCCTTAAAGGTCTATCAGTGTACTTAATGCCGACCAGAGAATCTAGTTGTATTTACTATGTTACCGTAGTAAACGAGAGAAACAGTACATAGGTGAAGCTCATCGGTCTTAACGTAGTAAAGCCAACTATGTTTTTTTCTCAGTGTACAGTAATAGCGATAAGTGCGATCAATGAATGTAGTAACTAACACTGAGGAAAAAATTTAGTTGAGTCAATGAAATAAATTTAGTTATTAAATATTTTGTTGATAAAAATTAATTTTGATTGAAGTAATATGCAAGGTTATTAAATCACTGAAATATTTAGTTGGGATAAAAAAAATTGATACCTAAGTTAAAAAAAAATAAATATTTTTTTAAAATAAAGAAAAATTTATTGTTTTGGTTAAATTATTTGATTGATTTAATCAAATCAATTTCATTAAGGCAGCTTATAAAATTTTATAAAATATTTATTTGTAACAATAGAATATGTTTGTAAATTATCTATATATTTTTTTACAGTAATTAAATATTTATTTTAGTAAATCGTTTATTAAATTAACAAAATCTTTAATAACAATAAAAAAATATTGATCAATCATCAATATAATATTTGCTTGAATTAACGGTCATCCGATTAAGTTAAAGAAGCTTATATTGTAAATAAATGCTTCACTAAGTTAATAACATTGTCATTTAATTAATAATATATGTGATTGTATAAAAAAAATATTTTGTTGTATATAACACATAAAATTTGATTAGCATTTCAATAAAAATTACAATTAATTGAAAGAAATAGGTTCCTTAAAATAAACAAATCCAATTTCAAGGAATTTACAAAAAGAAAACCAATAAATTATTTTTTTAAAGTCAAGAAAGGTGCAACGTAAAATCAGATATTAAATTTTTTTTAAAGATATATTTATTAAACCGAATATATTTATTCTATTATTTCTATCAAGTTGTTATTGAAACAAGAATATATTTCACTGATTTAATTATATTTTATATTAACACTTCCATTAGATTACTTTAATGTTTAATAATATATTTGATTATCTTAATGAAATACTTATTAAGCTAAATATATTTATTTTATTATTTCAATCAAGTTGTTATTGAAATAAGAATATATTTCACTGATTTAATTAAATATTGTATTAACACTTCTATTGAATTACTTTAATGTTTAATAATATATTTGATTATCTTAATGAAATATTTATTAAACCAAATATATTTATCCTATTATTTCTATCAAGTTATTATTGAAACAAGAATATATTTCATTGATTCAATTAAATACTATATTAACATTTCCATAAAATTACTTTGATGTTTAATAATATATTTAATTATCTTAATAAAATGTTTACTAATTCTAACGTATTTATTCTATTATTTTTATCAAATTTTGATTAAAAGAAGAATATATTACATTGATTTAATTAATTATTATATCACCTTTATTAAATTACTTTACTGTTCAATAATATATTTAATTATATTAATGAAATATTTAAATAATGTCAAAATTATTGTTTTATTCTTTCAATAAATTTTGAATAATAACAAAAAGATATTTCATTGTTTTAAATAAATATTGTATGACTTATATTAAATTATTTCACTGGCCAATGAAATACCTAATCATTTTAATTCAATATTTAGTTGCTTTGATGAATGTGTTTTTTCTCTTTATGAAATATATGATTGATTCTATGAAATATCTCATTGTCTTTTGGTCAAATAATTTGATTGCTATCCCTACTAAAAAATCTCAGGTGAGAAATCACCTGATTTCTCAGGTGATTTATCATGCCAAAATCTCATGTGACGATTTTTTTGGTTTTTACACGTTTCAAAGCATACTTAGTCAATTGCGAACTATTTTTGAAAATTTTTGAAAAATTGGAACTTAGAAAATTTTTTAAAAATTTGGTCTTAGAAAAAATTATGACTCATTTTACAAAAAATTTTCTAAGTTCAATTTTTCAAAAATTTTCAAAAATAATTCGCAATTGACTAAGTATGCTTTGAAACGTGTAAAAACCAAAAAAATCGTCACATGAGATTTTGGCATGATAAATCACCTGAGAAATCAGGTGATTTCTCACCTGAGATTTTTTAGTAGGGATATTATAATTAATTGGATTCATTAAATTAATTAAATTTTTAATTGATTCGAATATTTGATTTATCTTGTTCTATAAAATTATTTTATTACTTTTATTATTTAATTATATTGCGTCTATGAAATCAGTGATTAATTGAATTAATTATTATTTTTAACAATTAAATATTTTATTATTTATGTCCCAATTAAATATTTTGTTGTATTAATTAATTTCTTTATCAGATCGATTAAATAATTATTTGATTATCTTAATGAAATATTTATTGAAACAAGCAGTTATTATTTAATAACGTATTTACTAAATCAAATGAAATATAATGTTAAAATTAATATTCAATATTCTTGAAAAATATTTTTTTGTATAAGTTATCATCCTTTATACTCAAACAAACTCATGTTTAAAATACGTGTCTTGCTAAGTGAATAACTTAGCAAAATATGTACTAAAGTTAATAAAAATTACAGAGAAATCTGATTAAATACTTGTTAAAATCAAGTAAATCCACTATTTGATTCATCTACATAATTTATTTCATTCAAATAACACATATTTGAACTAAAAGAAACATTTATTGTTTTAACAAAATCATTTAGTTCGATGGTTTGATGATACAACCGCTTGGTGGCGTCGTTAATTTTCGATCTCGCAAGCGGTAAGAGGGCTTCTAAGTTGATATATAAGGAAGTTAAAAATCCAAGATAATACGTAAATTGTAATGCGAGCGAAATTTATGTTAGATTTACTGCGTGTGCGATCACTGTATAAAGCATACTAATGTTAGTATGTTAATAATTGTTATTCTTTACCATATAAATAAATGGAATCATATTCACCTGTCCTTTAATGAGTCATCAATTCATTGATGTTAATAAATAAATGTAAATCACTGAAAGCAAATACTGTTGATTAAAGACAGTATTTGTTCGATTAAAATATCTATAAATCGAATTAATTAAATATTTCTTTACTTTGAAGGAATATTTTATTTGAGATAACCAAATAATTAATCAATTTTTTGTTAAGACAATGAATTAATTTTATTAAATCTTAAAATTTTATTAAATTTAAAATATTCAATAAATTAAACTTTCATTTGAAAATATAAAATATTGAACTAATTTAATTTCAATATAGCATTAATATGATGAAATAATTAATTAGAAAAACAAATGGACATTTTAATTGATAATTTTTTTTATTAAAACAATGAATTAATTTTATTGAATCAATCTTCGCGACATTTAGTAAGTCAAATATTTATTTGAAAATACAAAATATTATTTGATTGAAATAAGCAATTAGAAAAACAAATATGCATTTGAATTAATAAAAAATTTTTTTAAAACAATAAATTAATTTTATTCAACCAATATTTGTGATGTTTAGTAGAATCAAATATTTATTTTAAAAAATGGAATATTTATTTGACTTAATTAAAATATTCGTATTAATGTAACAAAATATTTTATGTGCCGCCCGCACCTAAGGGATTTCATTGATTCAATTAAGCCTTACTTAATCCAACTAAATTTTTTTCTCAGTGAAGAAGACAAAAATGATAAAATTTGTATTACTGTGTGTGAAAAATATTTAATACGAAAAAGTTTTAAAATATATTTTATTATGCAATGTTAATAAACTGTTAAAAGAATTGTAATCATTAAATCTGTATTTAAAATTTAATAATATACTCTTTCATTAACATTTTAATAATGAAATTATGAGGTTAATATTCAAATGCTGATTTCTACACACACACTCTCACTTATAAGATTCTATTATTTCAAATATTTATGAACGTACTCGAGCTTTTCAAATGAATTGAGAAAAAACTTATTTTACACTTTAACATCTTTGCATTTAATTCGATTTACATAAATAGTAATTAATTTTTAAAATTAATCTTATATTTTAAATATGATTGCTTTTCCGCAGAAAGCATTATATCGAGAAAAAAAATTATATCCGATTTTTTTACTTATTTGTACAAGCGCATTTGCTGAAAAATAATATGAGCAAATTTTTCTCAACTATTGAAAAACCTGATGCTTGTTGTAAGTATTAAAATTTTATGTACATTCGGTTGAATTACAATTGTGATTAAAAAATTTTTTGTGACTATTCTTAATAGCTTAATAAGTATACTCTTAATTAAAGTACATTTGTTTATTTTATAATATCGTTGAAATAAAATTTGATTTGTTAAGAGCAGGTCGACTTTTTCTGACCTTTTCTAATCGACGAACTGATTTTTTCACGAAAACTCATAATTTTAGCGAAAAATAAAAAGAAAGCCCCATCGCGTATTAAAAAAAGCTATATTTTTTTCAATAAGAAAGAATTGATTTTCTCGCTTCATTTTCAAGAAAACCTTGAAAAACTTAAAACATAGAGGTTAGGTTGGACAATTTGGTTTTTCAAAGTTTTCTTGAGAAAGAAGCAATAAAATTAATTCTTTTTTATTAAAAAAAATATAGCTTTTTTTAATACGCGATGGGGCTTTCTCTTCATTTTTCGATAAAGTTATTAGTTTTTGCAAAATCTTAATTCTTCGATTAGAAAAGGATGGAGATACGTGACCTCCACTTAACGTTTCATGTGAAATATTTCAAATTGAATACAATCTAAATGACTTTTGTGATTTATAACATTTGTAGAGGCTTAAATCTTAAAGAAATTAATTTTTATTTGTTCTTCTATATCATCGAAATAAAATGAGATTAATCAATATTTCATAATTATAAAACTTTTTAGATGAGCCGATTTTAGAAAAGAGGGAGCAAAAGTATCATTGCAAATAATCAATTACTTAAAATATTATAACAATAAGCTATAACTACTGAATAGTTTGTAATATGATTATTTAAGTCTAAAATAACATTTAAAATAATGTAAGAATCCGTAATGATTCGAAGTTGCATTCACGAAAGCCTTGCATGTAACTTTTTGAACAAGCTACGTTCTCCTTTTATTGAATAGCTGTCATTATTATATTTTAATCTCTTCATTTCTATATGGGGAACTTATATGTAACAATATTAGTTGAACTTATGTTGTTACATGTCTTCAACGCTAGCGCTTCATTTCGTTAACGATATCATTTACAACCGTAACGACGCTGTGTCGTTTGAGTCCGAAACCGCGCGCGTTTGTACATTTTGACGGATCAGATTACACTTGCCCCCACCAGTCGGCGTCCGATGCCAGAGCTATACGCTCTATACTCAGAGGACTGCTTTATTACCGTACCTATTGGATCTTTGCCGCTTATTAATCTAACTGTATGCGTTACATATTGAGGACGCTACTGATACTGAATTCATCGAATCGCTTTTATTCGTTCTTGTATTTGTGTGCATCTTGGTTATGGAACGTACTGTATTACGGTTTACTATACTCACCTTGGTTTGACTATCGAACAGCGTACGTTCTGTACTTTCAACTTAAAGGTGTCCACGCACATGTAACCAATGGCTTACATTTATGATAACGCACGCATTCATGAGTAGAATCGAGCGTGTTAATCAAAAACTGAACGTTTGTGATTCTACTTTTATATTAATGTAGTCACAAACTTAAGAACAATAGTAGTATAGGGGGTTGTGAAACCGCCTGGGCTCCGGATTTTTTTCGGTGTTGCATTATAACATGCCTTTATATGAATAATACACTAATATACACATTTAGTTTACATAAATTTCACTAACACTGAATAATTATATGAATGCTACACTTATATTTAATTTACGTTAACATTACACTTTCCATTAAATGCTTAATGTACATGAATACTTCATCATTCTTAAATAATTTACAGTAACACTGAATAATTATACACTTATATTTCACTTGTTAAAATATTTTTATAAAAATTTCATTAATACACTACATATTTTTTATACATAAATACTTTATTCTTATATAATTTACACTAACACTGAATAATTATACATTCGAACAGCGATGCCGAAAGTGGCAGAGTCAGAGAGGGAAATACAAAAATGTATAAAAAAAAAGTATTAAAATAAATAGTTTTCAAAATTTGATAATTAATAAATAATTCCAAAAAACAAAGTTACTATAACAAAATAATTTTTTTTCTATTTTTTACATTTTTTTGAGTTGAACAAAATTTTGTTGAACTCAAAAAAATTTTTTAAATTGAAAAAAAATTATTTTGTTATAGTAACTTTGTTTTTTAGAATTATTTATTAATTATCAAATTTTAAAAACTATTTATTTTAATACTTTTTTTTTACACATTTTTGAATTTCCCTCTCTGACTCTGCCACTTTCGGCATCGCTGCATTCGAATTTCATTTTTATTGAATATTTAATTTGCGCGAATTCCACTTATTAGAATATTCTTTTATAAAAATAATATACACTATATTTTTTATAAAGAATAATCTATTATTCTCACATTTTTAACAAATAAAAAATTATTTTACCCTATACACAAAACTTATTTCACTACAAAAAGAATCATAAATCTTTTACGTAGAACAATGCCCTCATTCATGGGTGATGTATTTTCCGCTTTATATACCTTAGAGAACACACATAAGTAATATAATTTTATATTTTTCTCGAACCTTTCCGTTTTTTTTTTTTTTTAAAACTTTTTTCTTGCTTGAAACACGAAAACATTTCTATTCATTTCACTAACATATGTGCAGAATATTTCCTAGAATGAAAAAAAAACATGATACGTCAAAACAGCTGCACGTGCGTCTGTTTATATTTTGTTTGAAATCGGCATACACGTGATGATGCTGTTCTACTTTATCGGTAAGCAGACAATTACTGCTCGACTAATCTTGGCTACTTTTGGGAATAGTCGCGCTATATACAGTTTAGTGAAGTAACTGATCAGCAGGTATCTAACATTTAAAAGAGAGTCGCTCACCTTAATTGGTGCAGCAGTTGTACTAAAGCTATAGGACATAGTAACAGTAAAAAAATTTTTTCTCCTATACGAGAGACATTTCAATGTCATACAAATAGTTGATTATTGCATTTTCATCATTAACTAGGTTGATGATTGGTAAATAGAAGCAATTAATACTTGATGCAAGTGATCAACGATCTACTTTATCGATAAATTGATTTAACTGGCTTGCCATGCAGTTACGCAAGATAGAAGAGGTCAACGATCTTATTTATCGATAAATAGATCGATAAATAGACGCGACTGGCGCGCCATACAGAGCATGCAGCGAAATCTATCAATACACATCCAAAATAGCTGTAAGGATTTTGGAACAGAGCGCTACTGGAACAGGGCGTAACTGGCACACTTTGTCTTTCGGGAACGGTCGCGCTATATACAGTTTACTGAAGTAACTGATCAGCAGGTATCTAACATTTAAAAAGAGAGTCACTCACCTTAATTGGTGCAGCAGTTGTACTAAAGCTATGGGACATAGTAACAGTAAAAAAAAATTTTCTTTTATACGAGAGACATTTCAATGTCATACAAATAGTTGATTATTGCATTTTCATCCTTAACTAGGTTGATGACTGGTAAATAGAAGCAATTAATACTTCATACAAGTGATCAACGATCTACTTTATCGATAAATTGATTTAACTGGCTTGCCATGCAGTTACGCAACATAGAAAAGGTCAACGATCTACTTTATCGATAAATAGATCGATAAATAGACGCGACTGGCGCGCCATACAGATCATGGAGCGAAATCTATCAATACACATCTAAAATAGCTGTAAGGATTTTGGAACAGGCGCTACTGGAACAGGGCGCGACTAGCACACTTTGTGTGCTAGTAGCGCCCTGTTCCAGTAGCGCCTGTTCCAGAATCCTTACAGCTTACCTACTTCGGGCCAAATCGATGTTTCGAGAATAACTTTTTTTTTTTCAATTAGTGCTGCTCCCTTCTACCCGGTAGGGTGACGCAATCAGCGCGGTAATAATTAAATAAATCAGAAATCATTTTTTTTATCTATATTATTAATTAGTATATTACGTTCCAAGGCCAGAAAAAAAGGAATGTCTCAGATCACATGTAATTGTCGGCTGAGGTGAAGCCGAAGTTGACAAACATGTGATCTGAGGCTTTCTTTTTTACTGGGTCGTATGCTTTTTTTCTGCCCGACGACGCCAAAAAGCGGCAACTTTGTTTTGGGCAGTGGCCAGAAAGTTGTCGCTTTCTGGCCGGAGGGCAGAAAATGTTATTTTTTATATTATAAAAAATGGGAACCGAGCAGTAAAAGGGTACCGAGTAGCAGAGGGTAATTGACCTTACATTTGAGAAAATTTTATTGTAATGCTTATAAGAAACATAAGTATTAATGAAGGCTCATGCAATAGTGCGAGATTGCAAATTTTAGAATTTTCCAATCATTTATTAAAATGTAAAATTTTGACCGGTGGTATTTCAAAAGATAAAATTTTTCCAAACCGTTGTAGATTATATTGGAAATGAATATTCCTTTTACATTTAAAAGAACGCAATTTCCATGTAAATTATCTTTTGCTATGACGATTAATAAATTACATGGATAAACATTTAATAGTATAATTATTCTTTTAAAGAACTGAATAAACTAATAGAAGTAGCCGTTTCAATTTTTTTTTATTTCTTCGCCTCTATTTTTTAGAGAAACCTCTTCAGGTGCTAAAACATACAATTTAATAACAACTGATAATAGTTTCTCGATGATTAAAAATTTCTAAATACATCAATAATACATTAAAAAATATTACCTAAAACAATACATTTTAGGCGTCAATAAAAATAAAAAGTACAACTTACAAGTATTAAACATATGGTATCCCTGCAAGAAGAACATCTATAAATATAGCTAAGAATATATGTAAAAATACAGCTACATTGTGTATTATAGCTATATCCCTAGTGGAAATCAGTTTTGATAATAACTGCAAGCAAATGCTAATAACTGTTATAAATAGTTTGGTTTGAGACAGAAGTAGCGGTTATTTGCAGTTAATAGTAGTTATTCGCAGTTAATAGTAGTTATTTGCAGTTAGTAGTAGTTATTTGCAGTTATTAACAGTTATAAACACAACAATTTTGTACAATACAATTTAAAAAAATTAAGATAATAGTAACAATTATTTGCAGTTATTTTTTTATTTTTGCAGTTATTTACCGTTATTTGCGGATTCTTGCAGTTATTTGCAATTATTTTCTGATTTTTGTAATTATTTGCAGAAACTTGCAGTTATTTATAATTAATAATAGTTATTCATAAAAATTTATTGTCTTGAAAATTTTTTCCTATAAATAAAAAATTAAAAAATTTCTCAAGGAGGTTGCATACTGATAGCAAAATAATGAGATATCCACCAAAATTTAACCAGGCATTCTATAGCTTATTACTCGCCTACAATAAAAATTTAGTGTCATTTTACCATTTAGTTGTCGAGAAATTAATTATTAAACTTCGATGTTTTATTATAGGTTACAATGGAGATCTCGTATATGCAGGTTATTTATATTACTTTTGTTGTACTTAAAAAAATGTCATGCTAATAAAAAATATATTTTCTGAAAGAAAAATTATCCTTTTTTATGTTAGGCTTTTAAAAATGATAGTTCACCAGCGATTTATAATAATTTTTCTGTGTAAACTGTTAAAAAATAAATACGATTTTGATCAGTTTGAATAGATTGCTGAAAACGTGGCAACAGCGCAATTCGATTTAAAGATATGAAAGTATAGTTGTGTGCTGCAAAAATGCGAATAAAGATGATCATATGAAGATATTTGTATTTAATAATAATTACCACATTATTACCAAATATTGTTAATATTTAAAAAATCATTAAATAAATAAATATAGGAACATTTATATGGTTAAGATATAAAATTATTGATTTATTATTATAAAATATGTCGGGAACTTATATTAATAAATAAAACAATAAACAATTTTTATATTTCAAATTTAATTCATAAACTTTTGGCGATAATACTTCAAGAAACAAAAAGTATATACATAATTATAAAAGAAATAAAACTATTTACATTTCATTCTCACGATTCATAGAGATTAAAGATTTCAAAAAAATTTAAATTTCATTTATAATACTTTTTCTTGATATCAAAGGTTTATTATTCAAGTGATTTTTTTTTAAATATGAGTGTAGTTCTTCAGCTCCAGTCATATATATATCAATCAAGTTCGAAAGACTTATTCTGGCTGTAGATATTTTTTTTCTCATAGCTATTGAGAGAACGCCTTCCAAAGGCTGTAAACTTTTAAAACATTTCTGTATCTCTTTGTTTCTAATTGGTTCTTGAAGAATAAATTCAAAGCTTTTTCTATTACTGATAAGACTTTCATAATTAAAATTGTGATACGTAATTTGTTCTAACATAAAAATATCATAGCTAGCATCATGAGCAGATTCAGTACGCAGTAAAAGTAAATCAGCTGCTAAAGTTGTTAATTTTAATTCGCCTTTTGATGTTCAGTTAGGAATTTTTTTTTTAATAATAGTAGTGTATCTACAAAACTATCGATGACATTTTGGAATTCATTTTGCAAATTACACTCTTTAATCTTTTTGATAAAGCGAGGAGCATCAAAGGTACAGTTATGAGCGACCAATATGCATGGTTTTTTGAATTGATATAAAAATTCCAATGTACGTAAAAGTACTAATTTCAGTGGTGATGATCACACTATTTTTCCATGTAAAAATAATTGTCCATCAATATTAGATAGGCCATTCACTTCACTTACTTTTAATGATATCGGCTGCTTGGGATGAATATACTCATTTAATAAAACTTCATTGCACTTCATAGCGATTTGTTAAATGTCACAATTCGTGCTCAAACCAGAAGTCTCTAAATAAAAAAAAACAATAGCTTTATCTTTATTTTTGAATGAATCTTCAAAATTCTCAATTAGTTTTGGGCTATCTGCATCATGCAAATAATTATTTTGCTTAATAGTTGTAGACTAAGGTGCATTTATCAAGCCCATATGACTTTCATATTGAACTCCTTCAGTTTTTTCTTTTTTATTTTTCAATTGAATTCTATATTTTTATAGAATACGACGTCGAGCTTTAAATTTGATTGATTTTGCTTTCAGAGCTTTTAATTTAGAAATTCTTTCTGTTCGCTTTATATGCTTAGAAAGATTTGAACTTGACTTTAGCTTCAATTTTGAGATTGCTTTACCTATATATGATTCTTTTAAATTTTTTTGAGCTACTGCACAAGCAAAGCGATAATCAGACGATTCACTCAAGCTATAACAAATTGCTTTTGGAGCTTTTCTTGCCATAGCTGAGTTCAAGCTTTCATTCGCTTGACTCGATGCTCCAGCAAAATACGTATTAGCATTGTCTGCAAGATCATTAAATATTTTTTGTAAATGTACAAATAATACATCATTTTTAAAACCTCCTGGTACAGTCTTATGCTCATAATTCTCTTTATATTTCACGTAACCACACCATTCTCCACACTGATCATGTTTATTGAATGCATGAAATGGAATGTTACGTATTGCTTTTTGCATATCAATAAGATTTCCCTTATGTTGAGCCATTGCATATGTAAAGCATCGATGGAAGTAATTAATTGCTTCTGAATTTATTTCGTTATCTTGATCTTTACTTTTATCTATTTTATATAATAAATTTTTTACTCCTTTTGAAACATGATTTTTATCAGAATGTTTTATTATTTCATGACTGCTAGTATTTCCAACTGCACTTATGCTGCAGCTATCGTTGTCACCTATAAATATCCCTACTTCAGCATTTACAGATTTTAACACAGAACTTCGAATAGTAAGTTCAGCCGCTGCATCTGCTTCCATAGCTTTAGCAGAACCAAAAAAATTTAACCTACAATCGTGATTTTCTTTTGAATATCCCTTATCACACTTTCGACACTTTCTATTTCTTGTAGTGAAATCAAGAACACCACCAGTCAAAGGTCCAATAATCCCAGAATATCCATTCAAACTGTCGTACTGCCGGCCATTGCCTCTTTTGTTCCACCCCATGTCAAAAGCTGCAAGTAAACGAAAGTTCTTTTGATCATTTTCATTTTCCTTATTAACTGATTCTGATTGAAGAGTGGTTTCTTTATTATCACTTGATATATTTTTTTTTGATACTACAAAACCCTTTGATCGCAGACTTCTGGCCTAAAACAAGTTTAAACACAATAATTTTTTCAATTAAAATACAACAATTATTATTTTTAAGACTTACAAGAGAGCTTCTAAAATTTCCTTATTTTGTATAACCAACCCTGGTAGAAAGTTTAGCATAAATTATGGCGTGTCCACCAACATATGGCCATATTTGTACGGTGTAATTACACTGTCAAATTTCACCATAAGTTGGCCATAATATGGACTTATTCTAATGTATGATTTGTGCGCACTACTATAATAAACTTATATTTATAGTATAACAAGTTTAACTTTAATTGTGAACTTTCTCTATTCTTCTCTATTATTTTTTATTCACTATTCTTCAGATTTTAATTACAAATGAATTTTTTTTTATTATAACCTAATTTTCTGATATGACTTTATATTCGACATCTTAACCTAACCCTAATCTTTAAAAATAGACGCGCTAATGTAGTTCTTAAGTTTTGTTAGTTAGTTGAAAAACTCAATATTATGTTATATAATAAAACGAATTGATTTGCATTAACATTATGTTATAGCAGGAAACTTTAAAATTATTTGCAAAATTTTAGAACTTTGAGTACCAGACTTTCAAAACGAATATGTGTATTATGAAATATTTTGTTTCTAACTAAACCAAAAATGAAACTTAACACCAATTTTTTCAAAGTGAAATTACAATACAATTCCCAATATATGGATTTATATTGATATTATGCTAGACAAAACATTCTCAAGTTATTTACAAAATTTCATGATTGTAAATGCTATAATTTTAAAAACAAATAAGTGAAAACGAAATTATAATATCACTTTAAAAAACTTGATGGCCAGTTTCATTTTTAGTCCATGTCGAATGAAATGTTTCATGTGGTACTTGTTAGATTTTTTTTTAACTATAGTACTTAAAGCTATGATACTCTGTATTTTGCTTTAAAATATCTTCCTCGAACATGGTATCAATTCATATGAATGTAATTTATATTGTACTGTTGTTTTGATTTAAAAAGTTGGTAAGCAGTTTTATATTTGATTTAGTCTATGATGAGTCCTTTCATATTATACGTGCCAGACTATACTTCTTTTCAAACTATAGAATTCAATGTTATGTTTTATTATACAACCTAGATTACATTGATTTGCATTGACATTATGTTACAGTAGGACATTTTAAAATTATTTGCAAAATTTTAGAACTTTGAGTGCCATAATTTTAAAAAGAATATTCTAACATGTGTATTATTAAATATTTTAGTTGTCGCTAGACCAAAAATTAAACTTTCCACCAACTCCTTTAAAGTGAAATTACAATACAACCTACATTACATGGATCTGTATTGATATTATAATAGACAGAATATTCTAAATTTATTTACAAAGTCTATGAATAATTTTAAAATATCTCATTCAATGCTTAAAATCCTTTTGATTAGTCAAAAATGTGATTTCTTCAATTTGGTGATTGTCGTAAGCTTTCTCAGTTAATTTTTAACCAATTGTTCGACAAACTTTTAAATTCTTTTTCTTTTTCTTTTAAATAAAAGTGTTATTTTGTGAATACATATTAATTAAAGATCTCTGGAAATTTTGAAGTCAATTCGTTGAAAATTGGCTGAGGAAGCTTGCAGTGACCACCAAAATCAAGTGTTCGAATAAAAGAAAGAATTTTAATCATTTCATGAGATTATTTAAAATTATTCATGGGCCAAAGTCTTATATTTTATATATCTAAGGTAAAAAAAATTTTTTTAAATAATATTATTATAAAAAATTATTATGACATTGAAATTTAATTTTTATTTTAGGCTTGAATTTGGGCTTGATACCTTAAGTTCTTAATTAATTGATATTTTATATGAGTGTAACTACAATTAATATTAAATAATACTAATATCTCATTAATTTATATTAACACTAAATTTATTTTTAAAATAAATCATAACCTATAAAGTTTGTATTGTTCATTATAACCTTTGTCTATTCGAGTGATATACTAACAAGTAATTGTTATTAATTGTAAATAATGTCAGACCATTAACTATAACTTTATAAATGAAACTTTAATGTGTTATTGTTAATTATAAAAATAAATAGTTTATAAAAATGAATAATATATTATGATAATTTATTAAAATGAATCATTTTCTGATAATTCTAAATTATAATTTCCTTAATTATTATTCCAAAATTTTAATTATCTTTTCAAAATTATAAATTTGTATTCCTTGTCAAGTCCATAAGCTGACCATATTCCGTCAAAATAAGACTGGGTTTGTAGCCTTGTCAAGTCCATAAGCTGGCCATATTCCGTCGAAATAAGACTGGGTTTGTGGCCATATTATGGTTGCAAACCATAAAATACACCATAATGACACCGTAAATCCAGGCTTTTTTCTACCAGGGAAAGCTCGTTCTTTTTCAGCAACTTCCTTGCAGCTTTCCTTGGCAATCGTTTCTATTATTGGTCCAACTTCTCTTTCATGTAATTTGAATGTTTTAGAACTCATGCATGGTACATCCATAGTCGCTAAAAATTTACTCATAGTGGCATATTGTTTTATATAAACAATTTTTTATTATAATATATTTTTATATTATACATAATATTATATAATTGTACATTTTTTATTAAATTTTTATTACTAACATAGAAACATGAAAAAAAAAATATTAATTATTTATGTAAAATATCTGAAAAAAATTATTAATAAATTTTAATCATTATTCATAACATATAGATTAAGCTGGTTTTTATACCATCTTACATTTTAAATCTTTTAGATTTTTATCATTGTGAAATCATAAATTTTTTAGTAAAATTTTTCAATATTATTATTTGATATATTTAAATGCATACTTAAGATTTTGAAGATTTATAGGATTATTTTGTTATAATTCCTGTTTGATATCTTTTTTCTTAACCTTACATTTTATAAATATATCAACATTTTTTCAATTATTAATTATTAATAATTTTATATAATGTTTAATATTTTATGTAAATATTACATTAAATATTAAAAAAAATTTTTTTAATTATTTTATTATATTAATTCAACATAATGTTTGATATATTTAAATGTATATTTAAGATATTTAAGATTTGAAGGATTATTTTGTTATAATTCCTGTTTGATATCTTTTTACTTAATTTTACATTTTAGAAATATATCAAAATTTTTTTCATAAAATTTAATCTTAATAAAATATTAAATATTTCATAAAAATATTAAATTTATAATTTAAATAATTAATAAATTTTAAAAAATATATAATATTTTTTTTTAAATGTGTGCAATGTTCAATAAATATCTTGAATATATTTCGTAATTTTGATTAAGATAAAATTCATTTATTGGTTCATGTAATGTTATTTTTTATTCTATAATTTTATTAGTGTAATATTTATAATATTCTGGTACTTGTTTCCAATTATGAAATTCTACTTTTTCATTATCTTCACCAATATATGAATTTATTATTTTATTTAAAATAGATATTTCAGTATTATCTGAACTATTATTATCAGCAAGATTTTCTAAATAATATTCATATTCTTCCTCATAATTTAAATAATCTTCAATGTTATCATTTAAACTATCCATCATTTCTTGATCATTTACATTATCAATAATAACGTATCTACCTTCAATTGCATTCCATTCCATTTTGTTATGTGTTCAGATTTATATATACATATATATATATATATATATGTGTGTGTGTATATATATATTATATATTTTATTTATAGATATATGAATTTTATAAATATGATACCTGTAAACAATAATAATTAAATTATATAAACAATTAATATAAATAATTAAATTATATAATTTATTATTTTAATATTTCTTTCCAAACTATGTTTTTAATTTCATTTTTATTATCTAATTCATTTTGAATATATATATATTTTTTATTTTTACATCTTGAAAGTGCGACATATAGCTGACCAAGTGAAAATAATGGTTTTTTAATATATATACCTATATTTTCAAAACTTTGTCCTTGTGACTTATTAATTGTTATTGCAAATGCTAACACTATAGGAAATTGTTTTCTGTGTAAAATAAAAGGCAAAGAAGACGATTCATTTGTACTTAAAGTTATTTTTGGTATAAAAACTTCATTTCCTTTATTTTCTCCTGTAATAATCTCAGCTTCAATATTAAATTTAAATAATTTAGTTATTTTTAATCTAGTTCCATTACATAATCCATCAGTTATACTAAGATTTCTAATTAACATTATAATTGCGTTAATCTTTAATTTAATTTCGTGAGGAGGTAATCCTTCTCTAATATTATTTAACATTTCAATAGGATAATTTAAATAAATATTTTCATCACTTTGATCAACGCCCTTATAAGTTGCATGATCTATACTGTAATAAGTTATCATTTCACCATCAATTAATTCTAATATTTTATTATTTAAAATGTTTACATCTTCATTATGTGAAGTTAAAATAACATTTTTAGAAAAATTGTAATTGTTGTTTATATCTTTATAAATTGTATCACATATATTATTAGTTTTTTATTCTTCGGGAATAATGAAAGTATTAATTTTTCCTTCTCCTATATTTAATAAAAAAGATGAAAATTTTTTATAATTACATCTTATATTAGTTTTTAAATTAAAAATTTTAAATAATTTCCAAAGATGTGAATATTTTATAGTGTCTTTTATAATTGTATCTTAAAATAATTTAAAAAATTGTTTTTTATAATCATTTTAAAATAAAGAAAATAAATATTTTTTTAATAAAATTTTTGTATTAATTCTAGCATTCATTCATTTTGATGTTATAAATTATATATTATTATGTTAAGTTTTAATTTTGTATATTTAAATACATACATTATTATATTATGGGAGGGGCAGTGGAGGGATCGTGGGGGTGCCGTGGGTGTTCCGCGGGGGTGCCGTGCAGGGGTGTGTGGAGGGGTGTGGAGGGGTGTGGGGGGTGTGTGGAGGGTACTTAGAATAAAATCAACAATAAAAAATATCGTAATATTTTAAGCAATTTTACGTTATTTTGTGGAGGGGTCGTGGGGGTGCCGTGGGTGTTCCGTGGGGGTGCTGTGGAAGGGTGTGAAGGGGTGCGGGGGGGTGTGGGGGATGTGGAGGGGTGTGGAGGGGTGTGGGGGGTCCGAGGGTTAATTTTTAATATAACTATATAATAAAGGTAGAGATATATATATATATATATATATATATATATATATATATATATATATAGTTTCATAAAAGCAACTAATGTATTGATAACGATGTACTAATCACGCATTGAAGCAAATATATTATAAAGTATTTCACACTTTTTTTATTATAATTCTGTAAATAATTTAAAATAATTTTTAATGACTTCAAAAAGGTTAGTTTTTAATATTTCAAATTATTATACTAATTCTGTTCATTCATAAAATGATTCAATTTGCACTGGTAAATAAACTCTGGAAAATGCTAATTATTATGTATAAAAATAATAATTACCTAGTACAGCTTTTGAATTAATGCCAAATTGTTTTTCTCCATTTTCAGCAGTTCGTACTTCTCCAGTCGGTACGTTATATAAAAACAAGCAGTCTCGGCATCGTATTTTAAACACTGAACCTAAACCTTTCTTCAATTTCTGTTCAATATTATTTAAGCTTAGTACTTGCTTACAAGACTCACACCACATATGATTTGCGAAGACTCGAATGTCTATAATTCTTGAGCCTTCTACCATACAATCTAGTTTATTTTTTTCTGAAACATCGATTTTTTTGTACTTTTTCCAACAGCTATTTGTTTTACCTTCTGATTATATTGTTTATCACTTATAAAACGACCGTTCCATCGTCGTTTCATTTTAGATACTTGAACTATTTTCTCAATGTATCTGCGTTTTTCAAATGTAATCAACGAACCCTAACCTGCGTAATTTGTTTTGTTTACTCGGAGCGTTAATTACTTCTCCCGATAGCGTGCCAACTTGAAACTATATTCATCGAAGTGCGGTGTTGCCAAATTTTTTCACATAATTTCTACTCTTAAATATAATATTTTTAAAAAATATAAAATGTTATAAGTAATTTAAAATATGTACATTACGATTTTTAGACAAAATACAGCTATTGTAGTTTTCATATTTTGTTTATATTAACTAATTATTTATCTCATTTTTTAAGAATTTGAGTTGGCTACCCTAAGCCTCTCAGTGGTACAACTATTGTGCTTGTCTAATAACACAATAATATATTATTACCCCCACTCCCTCTTGACGGTAGTGACATACCTTAGAAAGCGTATAATAGTTAATAACTGTAAATAATTGCAAGAAATTACAAATAACTGTAAATAAACGCAAATAACTGCTAATAACTGTTTATGAAATAGCAAATAACTGCTTATAAATGCTAATGATTGCTAATAACTGCTAATAACTGATGATAACTGCTATTGACTGCAAATAACCGCTACTTCTGTCTCAAACTAAACTATTTATAACAATTATTATTTTTAGTTATTAACAGTTATTAGCAAAACCGATTTTCACTAGGGATTCACGTGTTTTTTTAGCTGTATATCTATGAGAAATATAGCTAGATTTTTAGCTATATTTTTACCTATTTCCGCATCTAATATGCATCGTCATGATCTACGTGACAGTATGAAGTGTAAGTCATACAAATATTTATTTAATTTAATACTGATACAAAAAACTATTAACTGTCAAGATAAACCTTTTTATATGTATATTAAGCTACGGAATCCACTTCATAGGGCCACGTTCGGAATAGTACCATATTTTGTCGCTAATTTGTCGCTAATTTGTTGCTCTATCCCGGATTTTGTCGCTCCAGCCGTTTCCGAGAAACAATGGCTACCGTAGCTTAATATTAAGCTACGGCATCCAATACAGTAACTCAGGAACGCCTAGGGTTAGCAACTCCATTCTGGTTGCATAATTTGTCGCTTTTTTGTCGCTCTAAGATAGAATAATTCATAAGTCCCAAAACCTGACCCAGACCCGGATATGGTCATTGGGCCCGAGTGGAAATGGAAACTTTTTTTCTTTGTGTATCTAAAAAGTCATGCGATGTTTGATAATTTGTTGCTAATTTGTCGCTGACATTTAATCCAACACTGGATTTTGTCGCTCCAGCCGTTTCCGAGAAACAATGGCTACCGTAGCTTAATATTAAGCTACAGCATCCACTACAGTAACTCAGGAACGGCTAAGGTTAGCAACTCCATTCTGGTTGCATAATTTGTCGCTTTTTTGTCGCTCTAAGATAGAATAGTTCATAAGTCCCAAAACCTGACCCAGACCCGGATATGGCCATTGGGCCCGAGTGAAAATGGAAACTTTTTTTCTTTGTGTATCTAAAAAGTCATGCGATGTTTGATAATTTGTTGCTAATTTGTCGCTGACATTTAATCCAACACTGGATTTTGTCGCTCCAGCCGTTTCCGAGAAACAATGGCTACCGTAGCTTAATATTAAGCTACAACATCCACTATAGTAACTCAGGAACGGCTAGAGTTAGCAACTCCATTCTGGTTGCATAATTTGTCGCTTTTTTGTCGCTCTAAGATAGGATAGTCCATAAGTCCCGAAACCTGACCCAGACCCGGATATGGCCATTTGGACCGAGTGAAAATGGAAACTTTTTTTCTTAATGTATCTAATAAGTCATGCGATTTTTCTAATACTAAAGTAGCTATAGAAAATTTTTCACCTTCAATATCTTAACATCAGAGCATAAAGAAAATTCTTTATGTGAAATGGATTTTAATTGGGATGCATTTGGGAATAAGTCGTTCTTGATAGTTAAAACCATTGAGACTGTGAGCGCAATTGAAAAATGTTTTTGATCTTACTGAGGCTTGGCGGATTTTGTTGCTCTAGTGATTCTTTCAACTAGATACTCTAAATATATTTTTTTTTTGTTTTTGGATTCAGATACGAAATTTGTCGCTCATGATATTTAAATAAATTTAAACAGAATTTATTAAAGCTACAAGTATTTTGCCGCTCTGAAAATATATAATTCCTAGTGCGTTAAAATGATTATTATGTAAATTTTTGTGATTGAAATGCATTTAGGAATTTGTCGCTCTTAAAATTTGAAAAAATTAATACTTTAAACGCAATATAAAGATGATTCTGATACTACAGGAGCTTCAAGGATTTTGTCGCTCTAAAAATTTATGGTTCCTAGCACTATAAAATGATTTTTATACGAATTTTGTCATTTTCATGCATCTGGGAATTTGTCGCTCTTGAGATTGTTAACCATCAGAACTTTAAAAACCATAAAAATATATTTCTGATATCACAGAAGCTGCAAAGAATTTGTTGCTTCTTAATTTATAGCATCCAAGAACAGAGGAAATACTTTTATGGAAGTTTTTTGAATTGGAATGAATTAGAGAGTTAGTCGCTTGTGACATTTGTAACTATTAAGACTTTAAATGCAATTAAAAAATGTTTGTCACTTTACTGAAGCTTTAAGGATTTAGTCGCTCTAGTAATTTTTTAATCAGCTAACTCTAAATATTTTTTTATATCAGTACTTCAATTTACATGCGTTTGGGAGTTTGTCGCTCATGATATTTAAATAAATTTAAACTTTCAATCCAATAAAAATATGATTTACATTCAACAGAAGCTACAAGGATTTTTTGCTCTAAAAATCTATCGTTTCTAGCACGCTAAAATAATTTTTATGGAAATTTTTGTGATTGAAATGCATCTGGGAATTTGTCACTCTTCAAATTTGAAAAAATTAACACTTTAAACGCAATATAAAGATGATTTTAATACTAAAAGGAGCTTCAAAGATTTTGTAGCTCTAAAAATTTATGGTTGTCAGCACTATAAAATGATTTTTATACAAATTTTGTGATTTTCATGCATCTGGGAATTTGTTGCTCTTGAGATTGTTAACCATCAGACCTTTAAAAACAATAAAAAGATATTTCTAATATTACAGAAGCTGTAAAAGATTTGTTGCTCCTTAATTAATAGCATCCAGGTACATAGGAAATACTTTTATGCAAGTTTTTTGAATTGGAATGAATTAGAGAGTTAGTCGCTTGTAACGTTTGTAACTATTAAGACTTTGAATGCAATTAAAAGATGTTTGTCACTTTACTGAAGCTTTAAGAATTTTTTCGCTCTAGTAATTCTTTAATCAGCCGACTCTGAATATTTTTTTATATAAGTTTTTGAACATAAATGCGTCTGGGAATTCGTCGCTCATGATATTCGAACAAATCATAACTCTAAATGCAATAAAAATATGATGCTGATACAACAGAAGCTTCAAGGATTTTGTCGCTCTTCAAATCTACGGTTTCTAGATCTATAAAATGATTTCTATACAAATTTCGAGATTGTTATGCATCTGAAGATTTGTCGTTCTTGAGATTGACAACCATTAATACTTTTAACGCAATAAAAAGATATTTCTGATATCACAGTATCTGGAAAGAATTTGTTGCTCCTTCATTCATTAAATTCAAGCACATACGAAATAATTTCATGCAAGCTTTTTGAATTGGAATGAATCAGATAGTTAGTTGCTTCTGACATTTGTAACTATCAAGACTTTGAATAGAATAAAAAGATGTTTGTGACCTTACTGCAGCTTGAAAAATTTTTCGCTCTAGTAATTCTTTAATTAACTAACTCTAAATATTTTTTTTTATATAAGTCTTTGAACCTAAATGCTCTGGGAATTCGTCGCTCATGATATTTGGACAAATCATAACTTTAAATGCAATAAAAATATGATTCTGATACAACAGAAGCTTCAAGGATTTTTTCGGTCTTAAAATCTGCGGTTCCTTGCTCTATAAAATGATTTTTATACAAATTTTGTGATTTTCATGCATCTGGAAATTTGTCGCTCTTGAGATTGTTAACCATCAGACCTTTCAAAACAATAAAAAGATATTTCTAATATTACAGAAGCTGTAAAACATTTGTCGCTCCTTAATTAATAGCATCCAAGTACATAGGAAAAGCTTTTATACAATTTTTTTGAATTGGAATGAATTAGAGAGTGAGTCGCTTGTAACGTTTGTAACTATTAAGACTTTGAATGCAATTAAAAGATGTTTGTCACCTGAGGCTTGAAGAATTTGTCGCTCTTGTAATTCTTTAATTAGCCAACTCTAAATATTTTTTTATATAAGTTTTCGATTATAAATGCGTCTGGGAATTTGTCGCTCATGATATTCGAACAAATTAACTTTTTAAACGCAATATAAAGATGATTCTAATACTACAGAAGCTTCAAGGATTTTGTCGCTTTAAAAATTCATGGTTATAATTTTAATGCAAATTTTGTGATTTCCATGCATCTGGGAATCTCTCGCTCTTGAAATTGTTAATTATCAGACCTTTGAAAATAAATAAAAGATATTTCTGATATCTCAGAAGCTGCAAGGATTTTGTTGCTTCTTACTTTATAGCATCAAAGCACATGGGAAATGCTCTTATGCAAGTTTTTTAAATAGGAAAAAATTAGAGAGTTAGTCGCTTTTGACATTTGTAATTATTAAGACTTTGATTCTAATTAAAAGATGTTTGTGACCTTACTGAAGCTTGAAGAATTTTCCGCTCTAGTAATTTTTTAATCAGCCAACTTTAATTATTTTTTTTTTATAAGTTTTTGAACCTAAATGCTCTGGGAATTTGTTGCTGATGATATTTAAACAAACCATAACTTTAAAAGCAATAATAAGATGTTTCTGATACTACAGTAGCTACAAATAATTTGCTGCTACAAAAATCTTTCAATTCAAGCACATTGGAAATATTTTTATGCATGTTTCTTGAATTGAGATGATTTAGAGAGTTGGTCGCTCTTGATATTTGAAGCTATTATAACTTTGAGTGCAATTAAAAGATGTTTTTGACATTACTGTGGCTTAAAAGAGTTTGTCGTCCTCGTAATTCTTTAATCGGGTCATTTCAAATAATTTTTTATGCTAGTTTTTTAACTTAGATGCCTCTGGGAATTTGTCGCTCATGATATTTAAAAACAATAAAACTCTTAACGCCATGAAAAGATGATTCCGATACTATATCTTAAATACCTCGGACGCGAAATTACCTTCAGCTTAAATCGCCCTGCTCAATCTCAGCTGAAACGACAAACATGGTCCTCGATTCATTGTCCACCTGAATACGGTCAAAGGACATAAATAACTTATATATATACATGTAACTTGGGAGTAAGAAGGATAAATACAGGTGGGACTGAAGCGGTTATCCCTTGAGTGGTAGACGGTCGAGGGCACGTGAAGCGCGCTCGAGACGGACTGCTGCTCAAGCGACAAGCACTGTAGTCAAGCCAGGAATCAGAATACTTCGTACTCCTAAGTCATGTAGATAAATTTATGTCGTTTTAGGCCGTATGAGGAACTATAAAAATGTTTTTTCAAAATTAATGATTTATATTTTTTTAAACATAAGTAATTAATTTTTACAGTGAGTTGCTTAACTTTTAAAATTTTTTCAAACAAAACATTCTCTAAAGTTAAGATTTAATAAGAATTTGTATGAGCATTTACGTATCTGATTACATACTCTTGTTTTCACTAACCTATGTATCGATGTTACTGGCGTAATGTACGACCATGCTGAGCGATATCTTGACGATATTTGATTATCTAATATTTCCTTATGGAGTATAGCTCTGTCAATACTTCCTAAGGGAGTATTGACAGAGATAATATCGTCGGAATATTAGCATGAACGTGTGCAATGCATATACAAATTTAGTATGGGCTATAGGTATTCCACCGAATACGGCCTGCTATGACATAAATATATATATATTTATTTAATGGTATGTCGTATTCGGTAGAATACCCATGGAGCTAGCTAAATGGGTATTGGGGTGTTATACCGCCCTGTTTATAGCTAAAGTATATTCAGTTAGCAATACACTATACAATGGAGTATACAACTTTAAAATACTCTGTATTATGGAATATTATTGCATACGCCACACTGCATTCAAGTGTATTGGCAAATATTCTACAGGATTGTTGAACAGCGTTCGGAAGAATACACTAAAATATGTTTTTGAAGGGTAGTAGAGTCAGCGCGCTGCTACAAGAAGGCAAACTTCTCCACCCTGCTATAGTAAGACAAAGACAGATAAAGAAGAGCGCAGTGAAAAGTAAACAAACAAGTTAAACTCTATAAGAGCTATAATTCTTCGTCGGCGTCGCTCGATCGTTTCCGCAATTCCTCGTCGTCTCTCTCTGTCGCATAGGCAGAAGTATAGCGGCACCGGTCAGTTCCTTAATCATGAGAATTCTTTAAATAAATAGTCTGAAATTGGATATTTTATCATGATGTTTTTTATTTGTGTTTAATCTATTTATAGCCCCTCATACGACCTACGATAACATAAAATCATCTACCCAACTTGGGCTAACGAAGAATGCATATGACCTCGAATAATGTTTTATAGCTTGAACAGCAGTCAGTCTCTGGCTAAAGCCCTTGACCGACTACTGCTCAAGCCAAAAACATTAGTCTCGCTCATATAAATCCTTCGTACGCCCAAGTTGGGTATATATATATTTGTATAAAATTTATGTAATGAAATAATTTCTCAATTAAAAGAAAATTATTTTCAATTAAAACAATATAAATATTTCTAAATATCCAAAAACTTGCTTTTTAAGATTGTAAAATTTTTTTTTTATAATAATAGTACATTGTTAACCGAGGTAGTAAAATAAGTGATTCTTGCCCGAGCGAAGTGAGGACGACAATAAAGACGAGGGCAAAAATTCCTTTACTTCCGTGGATAACATTGTAACATGGTGGATTTTCCATCCACATGTTATATTTGTACATAGATACCTACTATACCGGCGAAGAGCCTTATAAGTAGGATTTCAACTTGTATATAGTAGTGCGGCACTGGCTCAGTGGTTAGAGCTCGTGCCTGGAGATTTCGAGGAGCGGGGTTCGCGCCCGGTGTCCGCTTATTTTTTAATTCAAAAAGTCTCATGTTTCAATGGCTCCCAACGAAATAACCCACTGGAGCAACCATAGAGCATTTTAAAATTTAGCATTAAGTTATTAGCAGTAAGCAGAGCGAGCAGAGCAAGTAGCAGTAGCAGTTATAACGAAAGTGTCAGTTCCACCGAAGTACTTTCGTGTGGGGAGGGGGATAGCAGAGCGAGCAGAGCAAGTATGACGAAATTATCAGTTCCACCGAAGTACTTTCGTGTGGTGGGGGGAATTGTAACATGGTGGATTTTCCATCCACATGTTATATTTGTACATAGATACCTACTATACCGGCGAAGAGCCTTATAAGTAGGATTTTAACTTGTATATAGCAGTGCGGCACTGGCTCAGTGGTTAGAGCTCGTGCCTGGAGATCTCGAGGAGCGGGGTTCGCGCCCGGTGTCCGCTTATTTTTTAATTCAAAAAGTCTCATGTTTCAACATATTACTTTTTCATACACGAAGGGCGTCCAATTAAACCACATTGAATATAAATTCATTAATAATACATAAAGTAACATCATTAATAGTCATAAAATCAAAATGAAAATGTGACAGTAAGACTCTGCCCATCAGTCCATCAACAAGTTCATCTATCTGCCCATCAATCCATCAACAAAATCATCTATCCATCCATCAATCCATTAACAAAATCATCTATCCGCACATCAACTCATCGACCAATTCATCTATCCACCCATCAGTCTATCGACCCATCGATTCATCAACCTATGTACGTATTTATTCATCGACCCATCTACATAATTATTTATCCGCCCATCGACCCATCGTCATATTTATCGATCCGCCCATCGAACCATTGAGTTGTCATTTCATCGCCCCATGAATCCACCCATGAATTCATTGAATCACGTACCCATTACTCAATTTATACATCGACTCATCTACCATTCAGTACAGCTCTAGGACACGAAAAGTAAATTTCTTATTGAAAATAGGGTAAAAATCAATCACGCTTATGAGAAAATTACTTTTTTGCCCTAGGGTAAAAAAGAGCTATTTTAGCCCCTAAGAATAGACATAAGAAATTGAATTTTACGCCCTGAGTATGAAAATAGTATATTATTCACCTAGGGAGTAAAAACGAAAAATGTCTTAAATCGTATGTTAAATGTCACCCGAGCCGAAGGCGAGGGTGACAAATATACGATTTAAGGGATTTTTCATTTACTCCCGTGGAGAATATACGATTTTTTTACACAGGCAGCGTACAGTGGGTACCTTACTTTTCGCTGGGAGGGAGTAAAGTACCCACTGTACACGCCCTGTGTAAAAAAATAAATTTATATATATTATGAAAATTTTAAATTTATAACTCCGCTCTATTCGGCGATTTTGTTTCATTTCAACCAATAAAACCAGTCTTTCCATAATGACAGAGTTTATCCATAATTTTTGTAAAAGAGGAGATTTTTATTACTATGAACTAGTATTATTAGTAATATATCAATCTATTATTATTGTTATTGAAAATTAATAGTAGATCAAGTAAAAAAGAAGTAATTATAATAACAAAAATTGTCAAACCTTCTTTATATATATAAATATATATATAAAAAGCGGGGTCCAATAAAAAAGAGCCACCCTTGAGAAAAAAAAGTACTAATTAAAAAATTTTGTATCTCAACAAATAAGGGTCGTACAGAACTCTACGACCACTCATTTTAAACGTATTTGTAAGGACTTTTCAATGGGGTATTGGCAATTTAATTTAAATAATTGTGGGAAATATTACGACTTAAAAATAGAAAGAAAAAAAATTTTTTTTATACGCCTGTGTTTACATTTGAATTATTTTTCGGAAAATGATGGTAGAAAAATTTTACACGGTTAGTTTTAGAGGTATTTTGCTTAACTTAAAATTTATATTTTATTTTTTTTTCTAGGTTCCAAATTGACCGAGATTTAGCGATTTTTGTTGAAAAAAGGAAGTGTATTTTTCTATGTAGAATAACCTTCAATTTTATCAAGATTTTTTGTGCATTTTAATTTTTTTTTATATTGTTGCAGTACTCTTATACATATATATGAGAGTATGGTATACATGTATATGAAAATACCGCAACAATATCACAGAAATTGAAATGCACAAAAAATTTTTAGAAAATTTAAAGTTATTCTACATACAAAAATACACTTTTTTTTCATTTGGCATTTTTCTATATCTCCTCTAATTAAGCGGATATCGGAAAAATAAAAAAGACCCTTTTTTTTACCCAAAAATCGTCAATTATTAACCTAGAAAAAAAATAAAATATAAAGTTCAAGTTAAGCAAAATACCTTTAAAAGTAGCCATGTAAAATTTTTCTACCATCATTTTCCGAAAAATAATTCAAATTTAAACACAGGCAAATGAAAAATTTTTTTTTTCTATTTTTAAGTCATAATATTTCGCAGACAAGTACTCAAAATTAAATTACCAATACACCATTAAAAAGTCCTTACAAATACATTTAAAATGAGTGGTAATAGAGTTCTGTACGACCCTTATTTGTTGAGATACAAAATTTTTTAATTAGTACTTTTTTTCTCAAGGGTGGCTCTTTTTTATTGAACCCCACTGTATGTAGATGTGAAAATAATTTTTCTCCTATTTCCTTGTGTAACGCCATCAATCAACATTGACGATCTTTATGAAATAGCAAATTTTTTCCCGTCTCCAAATTTTTATTTTATTTTAACGACAGTTAATGACCAATTTTGCATTCAAAGTCTTAATAGTTACAAATGTCACAAGCGACTTACTCTCTAATTCATTGCAATTCAATAAACTTGCATAATAACTTTTCCTATGTACTTGGATGCCATTAATTAAGAAGCAACAAATCCCTTACAGCTTCTGTGATATTAGAAGTATCTTTTTATGGTTTTTAGAGTTCTGATTGTCAACAATCTCAAGAGCGACAAATTCCCAGATGCATGAAAATCACAAAATTTGTATAAAAATCATTTTATAGTGCTAGCAACCATAAATTTGCAGCGCGACAAAATCCTTGAAGCTCCTGTAGTATCAGAATCATCCTTATATTGCGTTTGAAGTGTTAATTTTTCAAATTTCAAAAGCGATTAATTCCCAGAAGCATAAAAATTACAAAATTCGTATAAAAATCATTTTATAGTGCCAGCAAACATAAATTTTTAGAGCGACAAAATCCTTAAAGCTCCTGTAGTATCAGAATCATTTTGATATTGCCTTATAAGTGTTAATTTTTCCAAATTTTAAAAGCGACAAATTCCTAGATGCATTTCAATCACAAAAATTTCCATAAAAATTATTTTAGCGTGCTAGGAACCATAGATATTAAAAGCGACTAAATCCTTGTAGCTTCCGTTGAATTAAAATCATATTTTTATTGAATTAAAGATTTAAATTTATTTAAATATCATGAGCGACAAATTCCCAAACGCATGTAAATTGAAGAACTGATATAAAAAAATATTTAGAGTTAGTTAATTAAAGAATTACTAGAGCGACTAAATCCTTAAAGCTTCAGTAAAGTGACAAACATCTTTTAATTGCATTCAAAGTCTTAATAGCTACAAATATCACAAGCGACTTACTCTCTAATTCATTCCAATTCAAAAAACTTGCATAAAAGTATTTCCTCTGTTCTTGGATGCTATAAATTAAGAATAAACAAATTCTTTGCAGCTTCTGTGCTATTAGAAATATCTTTTTATAGTTTTTAGAGTTCTAATTGTTAACAATCTCAAAGCGACAAATTCCGAGATGCATGAAAATCACAAAATTTGTAAAAAATCATTTTATAGTGCTAGCAACCATAAATTTTCAGAGCAACAAAATCCTTGAAGCTGCTGTAGTATCAGAATCATCCTTATATTGCGTCAAAAGTATTAATTTTTTCAAATTTCAAGAGCGACAAATTCCCAGATGCATGAAAATCACAAAATTTGTATAAAAATCATTTTATAGTGCCAGCAAACATAAATTTTTAGAGCGACAAAATCCTTGAAGCTCCTGTAGTATCAGAATCATTTTGATATTGCCTTTTAAGTGTTAATTTTTTTAAATTTTAAGAGTGACAAATTCCTAGATGCATTGTAATCACAAAAATTTCCATAAAAATTATTTTAGCGTGCTACCCCAGTGAAAATGGTAAATGTATCCAAATCATACGAAAGTGTATCAAAGTGTATCAAAGTGTATCTAAGAGCGATATTTCGGACCAAATGTTAATACACTTTGGTACACTTTGATACACTTTCATACATTTTTATACACTTCCAAAAAAAAGTTTCTTGGTATCAATTGTTTATATTCGTTAATGATATACACTTTGATACACTTTAATACACTTTTGCACATTTTCATATATTTTTTGGACACTTTCATACACTTTGATACACTTTCATACATTTTTCTAATAAAGGAAAAATGTTGATTTTCTTGGATACACTTTTGCATACATTGATACACTTTTGCACACTTTGATACACTTTGATACACTTTTCGAAAATGTTGACTAAAATTAATTTCTACATTTGCTATGTGTTACACACTTTGATACACTTTTGCACACTTTGATACACTTTGATATACTTTTGCACACTTTAATACACTTTCATACATTTTTCCAATAAAGGAAAAATGTCGTTTTTATTGGATACACTTTTGCATACTTTGATACACTTTTGCACACTTTGATACATTTTAAAAATTTTAACTAAAATAAATTTCCATTAAATGAAGCCTCTTCCTTAAATAATCAACAAGATCCCTGTAACATATTGACTGTGCAAAATGGAAACAGCAATAATACTAATAATAATGAAGATGCGACTGCAAAGACTACAAAAAATAACTTAGTCTCAATAGACAATACAAATGAAAATTTATAAAAAAAAAACTATCTTAGAAACAACAATGTTTAAATATTTATATTTAATAATGTTATTAAATTAAAAATGTGTTTATTAGTATAAATTATTTATCTTATCTCATTACTTGATATGTATTACAAAAGAATAATTATTTTTTTGAAGTTGTCTCTATTAGACTTTTATTATTTATAAATTTCTAATAATATTAATGTTTAAATATTTAATGCTAATATAGAATGTAAGTTTTTCATTACAAATTATATTTCAAATATATATTGCTAATTCTTATGTTTTAAATTACTTTTTATATTTTACTTTTATAATTTATAAAAATATTTTTCAATTTTTTCAATATTGTCGTTTTATTAACCTTACATTTATCCCAAGGGGCATTAATACATTAAAATTTATGAAAATATCTAAAATGAAAACGGCTTATTTTAATACACCGTTTCATGCCGAAAAAGTGTATTAAACACTATTAAAATGTATAAAAAATGTACGCATGTGTATCAAAGTGTGCATGGTAAAACCATTTTTTAATTTCTTACTTAGAAATGTATCGAAGTGTATCGTGTTTTATTAAAATGTATTATATTACATAAAGAGAGCGCGGTGGCGTAACGGATAGAGCTCCTGCCTTCAACGCGGAGGGCATGGGTTCGAATCCTGGCCAGGTACCTCTAAACTTTTTTTTCGAAAGAAAATTAGTGTAAGTGCCATTTTATATCGCGACTCTCAAAAATCCGATCTCATTGGGTATCGGTTGATTGTTGGTCACCAAAAGTGGCTGACCATCCATCGGTAGTCAAAGTTTTCGGTATGGTGGGTCTGACAGTCTAGCCTGATGTTATGTGATAAACAGATACCGGGCGGGGACTCCCTCGACCTCACCATAGAAAAAAGATTAATCATACACGGAGTGAACAAATCGGGAATACTTCATTGCGCCCTCTACTGCAATAGTTCCGTACACATGTTTTTGGAAATAGACCTTGTGTATAAGCAACGATTCCATAACCCATCGGGAAAAAGTCCGAACGCTTATAGGAAAAAGTCCGAACGCTTATAGAGCTTATAGAGCGTTCGGACTTTTTCCCGATGCCTTATGGAATCGTTGCTTGTACGCAAGGCCTATTTCCAAAAACGTGCGTACGGATGTGTAGCAGTAGAGGGCGCAAGGAAGTATTCCCGATTTGTTCGCTCCGTGTATAGAGGACAATATCCTTTATATATTAATCTTTAAAAAAAAAAAAAAAAAAGAAAAAAAATGTATCAAAGTGTACAAACGTGTGCAAAATAGAACAGAAAAAGGATAATACTCAGAAGTGTATCAAGATGTACCATAGTATATTAAAGTGTGTCAAAGTGTGTAAAAGTGTATCAACGTGTACAAACGTGTGCAAAATAAAACAGGAAAAGGTTAATACTCAGAAGTGTATCAAGATGTACCATAGTATATTAAAGTGTATCAAAGTGTGTAAAAGTGTATCAAAGTGTACAAACGTGTGCAAAATAAAACAGGAAAAACAATTTAGGCTAATACTCAGAAGTGCATAAACATGTACCATAGTATATTAAAGTGTGTAAAAGTGTATCAAAGTGTGTAAAAGTGTATCAAAATGTGTCAAAGTGTATCAAAATGTGTCAAAGTGTATAACATCAAAAAAATTGAGGAAATTTAATTTCAGCTCACTTTTTAAGAAATGTACCAAAGTGTGCCAAAGTGTATCTAAGTGTATCAGAGTGTACACCGAAAAATTTCCATTCGGGTAGGAACCATAGATTTTTAGAGCGACAAAATCCCTGTAGCTTCTGTTGAATTAAAATCATGGTTCTATTGAATTAAAAGTTTAAATTTATTTAAATGTCATGAGCGACAAATTCCCAAACGCATGTAAATTAAAGAACTGATATAAAAAAATATTTAGAGTTAGCTGATTAAAGAATTACTAGAGTGACTAAATCCTTAAACCTTGAGTAAAGTGACAAACATCTTTTAATTGCGTTCGAAGTCTTATTACTCTCTAATTCTTTATGGTTTTATTGAATTAATAGTTTAAATTTATTGAAATATCCTGAGCGACAAAATCCCAAACGCATGTACATTGAAGAACTGATATAACAACATATTTAGAGTTAGCTAATTAAAGAATCACTAGAGCGACAAAATACTTAAAGCTTTAGTAAGGTGACAAACATCTTTTAATTGCATTCAAAGTCTCAATAGTTACAAATCTCACAAGCGACTCACTCTCTAATTCATTTCAATTCAAAAAACTTGCATAAAAGTAATTCCTATGTTCTTGGATGCTATAAATTAAGAAGCAACAAATTCTTTGCAGCTTCTGTGATATTAGAAATATCTTTTTATGGTTTTTAGAGTTCTATTTGTTAACAATCTCAAGAGCGACAAATTCCCAGATGCATAAAAATCACAAAATTTGTATAAAAATCATTTTATAGTCCCAGCAACCATAAATTTTTAGAGCGACAAAGTCCTTGAAGCTTTTGTAGTATCAGAATCTTTTTTATAATTCCTCTTAAGTGTTAATTTTTCCAAATTCTAAGGGCGAAAAATTCCTAGATGCATTTTAATAACAAAAATTTTCATAAAAATTATTTTAGCGTGCTAGGCACTATAGATGTTTAGAGCGACAAAATCCTTATAGCTTTTGTTGAATTAAAATCATATATTAATTGAATTAAAAGTTTGAATTTATTTAAATATCATGAGCGACAAATTCCCAAACGCATGTAAATTAATGAAATGATATAAAAAAATATTTAGAGTTAGCTGATTAAAGAATTACTAGAGCGACTAAATCCTTAAACCTTCACTAAAGTGATTAACATTTTTTAATTGCATTCAAAGTCTTAATCCCCAGATGCATAAAAATCACAAAATTTGTATAAAACTCATTTTATAGTGCCAGCAACCATAAATTTATAGAGCGACAAAATCCTTGAAGCTCCTCTGCCGTCCAAAGTGAGAAGACCTTAACTCCAATGGGATTCCAATGTAGTTAACCACTTTTATACTTTGAACGGCAGTCCTGTAGTATCAGAATCATTCTTATATTGCCTTTTAAGTGTTGATTTTGCAAATTTTACGAGGAACAAATTCCTACATGCATTTTAATAACAAAAATTTTCATAAAAATTATGTTAGCGTGCTAGCAACCATAAATTTTCAGAGCAACAAAATCCTTGAAGCTTCTGTAGTATCAGAATCATCCTTATATTGCGTTAAAAGTATTAATTTTTTCAAATTTCAAGAGCGACCAATTCCCAGATGCATGAAAATCACAAAATTTGTATAAATAATCATTTTATAGTGTTAGCAAACATAAATTTTTAGAGCGACAAAATCCTTGAAGCTCCTGTAGTATCAGAATCATTTTGATATTGCCTTTAGAGTGTTAATTTTTTTAAATTTTAAGAGCGGCAAATTCCTAGATGCATTTGAATCACAAAAATTTCCATAAAAATTATTTTAGCGTGCTAGGAACCATAGATTTTTAGAGCGACAAAATCCCTGTAGTTTCTGTTGAATTAAAATTATGGTTTTATTGAATAGGAAGTTTAAATTTATTTAAATGTCATGAGCGACAAATTCCCAAACGCATGTAAATTGAAGAACTGATATAAAAAAATATTTAGAGTTAGCTGATTAAAGAATTACTAGAGTGACTAAATCCTTAAAGCTTGAGTAAAGTGACAAACATCTTTTAATTGCATTCGAAGTCTCAATAGTTACAAATGTCACAAGTGACTTACTCTCCAATTCATTCCAATTCAAGAAACTTGCATAAAAGTATTTCCTATGTTCTTGGATACTATTAATTAAGAAACAACAAATTTTTTGCAGCTTCTGTGATATTAGAATTATCTTTTTATGGTTTGTAGAGTTCTGATTGTTAACAATCTCAAGAGCGACAAATTTCCAGATGCATGAAAATCACAAAATTTGTATAAAAATCATTTTATAGTGCTAGCAACCATAAATTTGCAGCGCGACAAAATCCTTGAATCTCCTGTAGTATTAGTATCATCTTTATATTGGGTTTAAAGTGTTAATTTATTCAAATTTCAAGAGCGACAAATCCCCAGATGCATAAAAATCACAAAATTTGTATGAAAATCATTTCATAGTGCCAGCAACCATAAATTTTAGAGCGACAAAATCCTAGATGCATTTCAATCACAAAAATTTCCATAAAAATTATTTTAGCGTGCTAGGAACCATAGATTTTAAAAGCGACTAAATCCTTGTAGCTTCCGTTGAATTAAAATCATATTTTTATTGAATTAAAGGTTTAAATTTATTTAAATATCATGAGCGACAAATTCCCAAACGCATGTAAATTGAAGAACTGATATAAAAAAATACTTAGAGTTAGTTAATTAAAGAATTACTAGAGCGACTAAATCCTTAAAGCTTCAGTAAAGTGACAAACATCTTTTAATTGCATTCAAAGTCTTAATAGCTACAAATATCACAAGCGACTTACTCTCTAATTCATTCCAATTCAAAAAACTTGCATAAAAGTATTTCCTCTGTTCTTGGATGCTATAAATTAAGAATCAACAAATTCTTTGCAGCTTCTGTGCTATTAGAAATATCTTTTTATAGTTTTTAGAGTTCTAATTGTTAACAATCTCAAAGCGACAAATTCCTAGATGCATGAAAATCACAAAATTTGTATAAAAATCATTTTATAGTGCTAGCAACCATAAATTTTCAGAGCAACAAAATCCTTGAAGCTGCTGTAGTATCAGAATCATCCTTATATTGCGTCAAAAGTATTAATTTTTTCAAATTTCAAGAGCGACAAATTCCCAGATGCATGAAAATCACAAAATTTGTATAAAAATCATTTTATAGTGCAAGCAAACATAAATTTTTAGAGCGACAAAATCCTTGAAGCTCCTGTAGTATCAGAATCATTTTGATATTGCCTTTTAAGTGTTAATTTTTCTAAATTTTAAGAGTTACAAATTCCTAGATGCATTGTAATCACAAAAATTTCCATAAAAATTATTCTAGCGTGCTAGGAACCATAGATTTTTAGAGCGACAAAATCCCTGTAGCTTCAGTTGAATTAAAATCATGGTTCTATTGAATTAAGAGTTTAAATTTATTTAAATGTCATGAGCGACAAATTCCCAAACGCATGTAAATTGAAGAACTGATATAAAAAAATATTTAGAGTTAGCTGATTAAGGTTGTATGGGCTATACAGTCTGTACCAAAAGTGATTGAAATTTAAAAAAACTTAATTTAAACGATTTTAGAACCCATATATTGAATGTAAAGTTCTTTTTACACAAAAAAGCAGTCAAAATTACATTTAAAATACTTTTCAAAGTTTTCGATGGATTTTTTATATCAATTTTTTCTTATAACGTAAATAATTGCTAGACTACTTTTGGATGTGACTATACGAATTTTAAACTGTACAAAAAAATAAACCGTAATTTTATAAAACATTTATACTTGAATATAATTTATGTATATGATAGAGCAATATATTAAAAGATTTTTCAAGTCAATTTTAATCATCAAATCCTTCTAAATATCAAATAATTAAATAAATAAGCAGTTGAAAATAAGTACGTAGATCGTGGCAACCTCGCATTCGCGTTTAGAACGTTGTCAGCAGTGCACACATTCGTTACTGCGATGCACGCATTAATTTATGCTGTTTGTTACTGTTATTCGGCTAAGAGTTATTCAGCGAGTTTATTATTGTTGTAAAGAAATCGCTGTTTTACAATAATACAATGAATGCAAAAAGATATTTGTGGAAAGGAAAATGTGTATCAGAAACTGTGTATAAACAAAGACTTGCTCAAAGCAAACTTGGTAAAAAAAGGAAACTTCAAGAAACAACGCCGTTAGAAGAAAATTCGGAATGTGTTACAGGTAAACTTAATTACAAAAATAAATATAATTACTATATATTAACAGTTAATTAAACTATTTATATTTCTAAAGAAAACAGTTATTCTATATAAATTTTAATTAATTGGTAATAATATATTGTTAATTTCGTCAGATGACTTATTTACATATAAGAAACCTAACCTCTAAATTATTACTAAATAAAATGAAAATTTAATTTAAAGTAGTATTGTATTTTAATATTTACTGTTTATTAAAAACTATTGTATTACACAAGCATTATTATTTTATAATAATAATCGTATACCATTTGAACAAAAGATACCGATGAAATCAGCTATGGTAAACCAGGAGATGGAAGACGCATTGTAGAATTATATCTTTTTGGTCGTCAAATGTGGTGCACATCTTGTAAGGAATGCCTGTCGCTGGAGAGTATTGAAAACGAAACTAAAAGAGGGCTTGGCTCAATTTTATTAATAAGATGTCACAAGTGTTTATTGTTAAACACAATCACCACAGGAAAGCAACACTCGGTTCCTGGCATGTCAAGAACTGATACTAGATTTGATGTAAATACAAAACTTGTAATAGGGAAGATCATAGGAAAAAACTAATAATAGGATTAAAAATAATTTGTTAAACTTATGTAATTTATTTTTAGGATTGATGCACAGGGGAGTCGGATTTAATAATTTGAATAAGCTGCTATCTTGTTTAAATATTCCAGAAATAAGTTTTAAAACCTACAAAAGGTATGAAAGTGAAGTTGGACAATCAGTTGAAAAAGTAGCAAGAAAAAGTTGCGAGGAGGCTGCTGAATTGGAAAGAAAGCTAACCCTAGAGAATGCGACAAAGATTCAAGAAACCTTGTAATAAGTATATTATATCATTTTGTGATATACTTAAGAGGAGGTCACGTATCTCCGTCCTTTTCTAATCAAAGAATTAATTTTTAGCAAAAACTAACAATTTTAGCAAAAAATGAAAAGAAAGCCGCATCTCGTACCAAAAAAACCAAAATTTTCTTTGATAAGAAAGAATTAATTTTATTGCTTTGTTTTCAAGAAAAGCTTGAAAAACCAAATTGTTTACCCTAACCTCTATGTTTTAAGTTTTTCAAGCTTTTCTTGAAAACGAAGCCATAAAATTAATTCTTTCTTAAAGAAGAAAATTTTGCTTTTTTTGATACAAGATGCGGCTTTCTCTTCATTTTTTGCTAAAATTATTAGTTTTTGTAAAAAAATCAATTCTTTGATTAGAAAAGGACAGATATACTCGACCTCCTCTTAAAATGAATTTTGTTAGTGTTAAGCTTTGACTTTTGTAAGTAATTGAATTATTTGAAAATGACATGGTGTAATATGTTTTATATAGTTACACTAAACAGTCAATTGATTAGATTGTGGACTTCATACGTTGTTTCAAATAATATTTTTGGTACTTATAAATATTTAGATAATTGATTATTTTGTTATCCGCAAAAAATATATAGTATCTTAAATGTATTCATCGATAACAATGTTTTTAAAACAAATATTTCACAGAAACTGTTTCTTCGAAGCAACAATCTAGTTAATATATTTATTTATTCTTTATAAAATTGTAATCATTTCATTTTGAATCAGGATTTTTAATTGGAAAAAATCTAAATTAATTTATTTTAAGTTTTTGATTTTTAGATCATTTATAATTGTATATTTTATATTAACTTTTTTATATTTTAATGTATATTTATAAGAATTCGATTGTAGACATTATTTTATTATACATTCTTATAGAAATAATTAGATTAAAAATTCATTTTAAGTTTTTGATTCTTAGATTTATAAGTATTCAATGTAGGTATTTTACTATACATTCTTATAAAAATAATTAGATTAAAAATTCATTTTAAGTTTTCAATTCTTAGATCATTCGTAATTGTATTTTTATGATAGTTTTTTTTTATTTTTATATGTATATTTATAAGAATTAAATTTTATTTTTTAATCAGCTGTATTTTGGTGTTTTCATCAAAATATATAAAAAAAATACAAGTTTGTCAAAATACATGAAACATTTTTAAGATTAAAATATATTGTAACGTACTAAAACACCAAAATAATTATTTTATGAAATAAATTGTGTAATATAAAGATTTTTATAAAATTATTCTTGTTTCTTTTATTTAATAGACCAGATAGCATGAAACCATCTTTTCAAGCCCCTGAGATAAACGCGTCAGAAGTGTCTGCTCCAACGACGTTCAATGATGTCGTCCGTGTCATGGCTTCCTATGACATGGGGTGGAGCAAGAGAGGAACTGGTAGAGACTACGACAGTCTTAATGGTTTTGGTTGTCTCGTTGGTGTTTTTAGTCAACAAATTTTAGAATATTCAACCTGCAATAGAAAATGCAAAAGTTGTGATATGGGACAAACTCCCTCTGATCACGATTGTCGGCTCAACTTTTGGGGCTCAGCCAAAGCTATGGAGGGTCATGTCGCTAATAAATTAGTGAATGAAAGTTCAATTTTACAATCTAAAAACGTAGAAATAGGAGTGCTGATTGGTGATGACGATAGCTCAGCCATTTCGGCTTGCCGTGCAGGAGCTTTACATCCGATAGGCAAATTATCTGATGTAAACCACACTTCTAAAGGAGTAAAAAAAGAATTGTTTACCATTGAAAAAAATTACAAAGAATTAACAAAAGATTCAATATCTTATTTACATAGATGTTTCACCTATGCTATGGCTCAAAATAGAGGTAATAGTAAAGCAATGGCAAACGCTATCAGATGTATTCCTTATCACGCTTTCAATAAGCACGAGAAATGCGGAGATTGGTGCGGATATGTTCAAGATAAAGAGAATTACGATCATAAAATTGTTCCTGGAGGGTTCACAGATGAAAAATTGTTTAAAAATTTAAACATTATTTTCGAAAAATTAGCTGCCAATGCGGAAAAGTTTTCAGTTGGAGTATCAAGTAATATAAACGAGAGTTTAAATGCAAGCATGGCAAGTAAAGCACCAAAATCTAAATGCTTAAGTTTGAGCGCATCGGCAGATTTTAGATATTCATGGGTTGTAGCTCAAAAAAATTTAGGTGAAACGTATACTCAGAAAGTTTCAAAACAATTAACATTATCACCTGGGAGACATCACACTCGATCTATTAGGCGGCGCCAACGCGTAAAACAATATCGCGATAAACTAATAAATTCTTACAAGTTCAAAAAGAGGCGTATGGAACTTAAAAAACAACGACAAGCTTTGCGTTACCAAATAGAAGCAAGAGAAGGAGTGACATATAAAAGTAATTGTACATTACTCAACGAACCAGCTGTTCAGCAAGATGAAATACTAAGTGATGATGAAGGGACATTAAACGAAACGATTCCAATTGTTTATCTTGATTTGGAAACGTCCGGATTACAGAGAACTTCCGAAATATTACAAATAGCAGCCAAGTGCGGCCAATCAACTTTTGATATTTACATAACTCCAGCTAAAGATATTTCTGCTTCAGCTAGTGCAGTAAACGGTTTAAGAAAAAATCAGGCCGAATTGTTTTTATATGGGAAAAAAGTTGAGTCTGTGTCTCTCAGAATTGCCATTTCAAAATTATTAGAATGGTTAGCAGCTTTTGGAAAGAAAGTGTTTATCGCAACACATAATTTAAATTTTGATGGTCCTCGTTTATTTGATGCAATAACTTATTGCAATTTGATCGATGATTTTTCAAATTTGATTCATGGTTTTATTGATACCTTAAGTGTTATCCGTCGTCATACTGAACGAAAAGGGAAAGGTAAATGTACTATAACTGGACTTGCTGAATGGCTCAAAATTTCCTCTAATAATGCTCATAACGCTATAAAGGATGTATTAATTTTGGAAAAAATTATTAAAAAATGTGGAATTAAGTATGAAAACTTAACCGAAGCTTCTCATAATTACACTGAGAGCACTGAAAAATGGATCTTGGATAATCAAATTAAGATCAAAATTCCAGATTTGAATTCTTTAAAAACAGTTGTTAGTCTTGATATACGCAAAAAAAATGGCAAAAGCATCTATTAGTACTGAAGATTTAAAAAATACGTATGCAGCATCTGGAGCTGCTGGAATTACTAGTCTTCTTAGCAAATTAGAAAATAATAAGGCTTTAGTAACTGCGAATAAATCTACTATAAAAAAAATTATACAGTGGATAGAAAAGCTTTGAAAGTATTATTTATTGTAAAATATTTTTCGTTTTTATGTCATAACTCTTTTCACTATATTATTAACAGTAAATAATTATTCAACAGATTTTTGATTTTAAAAAATTACTTCTAGAAATATATTTTATAAAAAAGTCTAGAAGTTAAAAATATTTAATTTAAATTAACATTTCGTTAAAATTTTATTTAAAATGTTTAATAATGTATTTATGTGAAATAAATATGTTAAGTATAACCCTACATATAATTGATTCGATTTTAGCTGCTTTATGTATATTACACTGTAACGTGACAGTATTATACGTCATATAATGCGACGTTGCCATATCTTAACAGTTGCGCTTCCGAAAATCTGAAATTTTCTTCTGATTTTCACTATAACTCTAATACTAGCTCGCAAACGCTGTTTATTTTTATTGCAATCGATTATATAGATTTAATTTTATCTGTACACGAATTTTCAAAAGAATGTCACTATTTTTTCATCGTCATTTTTTCAATCTATCCGACAAACCTACCTATATTTAGCAAATCTCCATGAGAACCAATGTTAATTTTAAACTACTATATCTTAAAAACTAGCTCGTGAATCGTACTCAAATTTTGCACATTCATTTATAATGGCATTATTAACTTACTTACGAAATTTCATCAAGATGACATTATTTTTACATATAGCTAATACAACCTTAAAGAATCACTAGAGTGACTAAATCCTTAAAGCTTGAGTAAAGTGACAAACATCTTTTAATTGCATTCGAAGTCTTAATAGTTACAAATGTCACAAGTGACTTACTCTCCAATTCATTCCAATTTAAGAAACTTGCATAAAAGTATTTCCTATGTTCTTGGATACTATTAAATAAGGAGCAACAAATTTTTTGCAGCTTCTGTGATATTAGAATTATCTTTTTATGGTTTTTAGAGTTCTGATTGTTAACAATTTCAAGAGCGACAAATTTCCAGATGCATGAAAATCACAAAATTTGTATAAAAATCATTTTATAGTGCTAGCAACCATAAATTTTTAGAGCGACAAAATCCTTGAAGCTTTTGTAGTATCAGAATCTTTTTTATAATTCCTCTTAAGTGTTAATTTTTCCAAATTCTAAGGGCGACAAATTCCTAGATGCATTTTAATAACAAAAATTTTCATAAAAATTATTTTAACGTGCTAGGCAACATTGATGTTTAGAGCGACAAAATTCTTATAGCTTTTGTTAAATTAAAATCATATATTTATGGAATTAAAAATTTAAATTTATTTAAATATCATGAGCGACTAATTCCCAAACGCATGTAAATCAAAGAAATGATATAAAAAAATATTTAGAGTTAGCTGATTAAAGAATTACTAGAGCGACTAAATCCTTAAACCTTCACTAAAGTGATTAACATTTTTTAATTGCATTCAAAGTCTTAATTCCCAGATGCATAAAAATCACGAAATTTGTATAAAAATCATTTTATAGTGCCAGCAACCATAAATTTATAGAGCGACAAAATCCTTGAAGCTCCTCTGTCGTCCAAAGTGAGAAGACCTTAACTCCAATGGGACTCCAATGTAGTTAACCACTTTTATACTTTCAACGGAAGCCCTGTAGTATCAGAATCATTCTTATATTGCCTTTTAAGTGTTGATTTTGCAAATTTTACGAGCAACAAATTCCTACATGCATTTTAATAACAAAAATTTTCATAAAAATTATTTTAGCGTGCTAGCAACCATGAATTTTCAGAACAACAAAATCCTTGAAGCTTCTGTAGTATCAGAATCATCCTTATATTGCGTTAAAAGTGTTAATTTTTTCAAATTTCAAGAGCGACCAATTCCCAGATGCATGAAAATCACAAAATTTGTATAAAAATCATTTTATAGTGTTAGCAAACATAAATTTTTAGAGCGACAAAATCCTTGAAGTTCCTTTAGTATCAGAATAATTTTGATATTGCCTTTTAAGTGTTAATTTTTTTAAATTTTAAGAGCGACAAATTCCTAGATGCATTTGAATCACAAAAATTTCTATAAAAATTATTTTAGCGTGCTAGGAACCATAGATTTTTAGAGCGACAAAATCCCTGTAGCTTCTGTTGAATTAAAATCATGATTCTATTGAATTTAAAGTTTAAATTTATTTAAATGTCATGAGCGACAAATTCCCAAACGCATGTAAATTGAAGAACTGATATAAAAAAATATTTAGAGTTAGCTAATTAAAGAATTACTAGAGTGACTAAATCCTTAAAGCTTGAGTAAAGTGACAAACATCTTTTAATTGGATTCGAAGTCTTAATAGTTACAAATGTCACAAGTGACTTACTCTCCAATTCATTCCAATTCAAGAAACTTGCATAAAAGTATTTCCTATGTTCTTGGATACTATTAATTAAGAAGCAACAAATTTTTTGCAGCTTCTGTGATATTAGAATTATCTTTTTATGGTTTTTAGAGTTCTGATTGTTAACAATCTCAAGAGCGACAAATTTCCAGATGCATGAGAATCACAAAATTTGTATAAAAATCATTTTATAGTGCTAGCAACCATAAATTTGCAGCGCGACAAAATCCTTGAATCTCCTGTAGTATCAGAATCATCCTTATATTGCGTCAAAAGTATTAATTTTTTCAAATTTCAAGAGCGACAAATTCCCAGATGCATGAAAATCACAAAATTTGTATGAAAATCATTTTATAGTGCCAGCAACCATAAATTTTAGAGCGACAAAATCCTAGATGCATTTCAATCACAAAAATTTCCATAAAAATTATTTTAGCGTGCTAAGAACCATAGATTTTAAAAGCGACTAAATCCTTGTAGCTTCCGTTGGATTAAAATCATATTTTTATTGAATTAAAGGTTTAAATTTATTCAAATATCATGAGCGACAAATTCCCAAACGCATGTAAATTGAAGAACTGATATAAAAAAATATTTAGAGTTAGTTAATTAAAGAATTACTAGAGCGACTAAATCCTTAAAGCTTCAGTAAAGTGACAAACATCTTTTAATTGCATTCAAAGTCTTAATAGCTACAAATATCACAAGCGACTTACTCTCTAATTCATTCTAATTCAAAAAACTTGCATAAAAGTATTTCCTCTGTTCTTGGATGCTATAAATTAAGAATCAACAAATTCTTTGCAGCTTCTGTGCTATTAGAAATATCTTTTTATATTTTTTAGAGTTCTAATTGTTAACAATCTCAAAGCGACAAATTCCCAGATGCATGAAAATCACAAAATTTGTATAAAAATCATTTTATAGTGCTAGCAACCATAAATTTTCAGAGCAACAAAATCCTTAAAGCTGCTGTAGTATCAGAATCATCCTTATATTGCGTCAAAAGTATTAATTTTTTCAAATTTCAAGAGCGACAAATTCCCAGATGCATGAAAATCACAAAATTTGTATGAAAATCATTTTATAGTGCCAGCAACCATAAATTTTAGAGCGACAAAATCCTAGATGCATTTCAATCACAAAAATTTCCATAAAAATTATTTTAGCGTGCTAAGAACCATAGATTTTAAAAGCGACTAAATCCTTGTAGCTTCCGTTGGATTAAAATCATATTTTTATTGAATTAAAGGTTTAAATTTATTCAAATATCATGAGCGACAAATTCCCAAACGCATGTAAATTGAAGAACTGATATAAAAAAATATTTAGAGTTAGTTAATTAAAGAATTACTAGAGCGACTAAATCCTTAAAGCTTCAGTAAAGTGACAAACATCTTTTAATTGCATTCAAAGTCTTAATAGCTACAAATATCACAAGCGACTTACTCTCTAATTCATTCTAATTCAAAAAACTTGCATAAAAGTATTTCCTCTGTTCTTGGATGCTATAAATTAAGAATCAACAAATTCTTTGCAGCTTCTGTGCTATTAGAAATATCTTTTTATATTTTTTAGAGTTCTAATTGTTAACAATCTCAAAGCGACAAATTCCCAGATGCATGAAAATCACAAAATTTGTATAAAAATCATTTTATAGTGCTAGCAACCATAAATTTTCAGAGCAACAAAATCCTTAAAGCTGCTGTAGTATCAGAATCATCCTTATATTGCGTCAAAAGTATTAATTTTTTCAAATTTCAAGAGCGACAAATTCCCAGATGCATGAAAATCACAAAATTTGTATAAAATCATTTTATAGTGCCAGCAAACATAAATTTTTAGAGCGACAAAATCCTTGAAGCTCCTGTAGTATCAGAATCATTTTGATATTGCCTTTTAAGTGTTAATTTTTTTAATTTTAAGAGTGACAAATTCCTAGATGCATTGTAATCACAAAAATTTCCATAAAAATTATTTTAGCGTGCTAGGAACCATAGATTTTTAGAGCGACAAAATCCCTGTAGCTTCTGTTGAATTAAAATCATGGTTCTATTGAATTAAAAGTTTAAATTTATTCAAATGTCATGAGCGACAAATTCCCAAACGCATGTAAATTGAAGAACTGATACAAAAAAATATTTAGAGTTAGCTGATTAAAGAATTACTAGAGTGACTAAATCCTTAAAGCTTCAGTAAAGTGACAAACATCTTTTAATTGCATTCGAAGTCTTATTACTCTCTAATTCTTTATGGTTTTATTGAATTAATAGTTTAAATTTATTGAAATATCATGAGCGACAAAATCCCAAACGCATGTACATTGAAGAACTGATATAACAACATATTTAGAGTTAGCTAATTAAAGAATCACTAGAGCAACAAAATACTTAAAGCTTTAGTAAGGTGATAAACATCTTTTAATTGCATTCAAAGTCTCAATAGTTACAAATCTCACAAGCGACTCACTCTCTAATTCATTTCAATTCAAAAAACTTGCACAAAAGTATTTCCTATGTTCTTGGCTGCTATAAATTAAGAAGCAACAAATTCTTTGCAGCTTCTGTGATATTAGAAATATCTTTTTATGGCTTTTAGAGTTCTATTTGTTAACAATCTCAAGAGCGACAAATTCCCAGATGCATAAAAATCACAAAATATTTATAAAAATCATTTTATAGTGCCAGCAACCATAAATTTTTAGAGCGACAAAATCCTTGAAGCTTTTGTAGTATCAGAATCTTTTTTATAATTCCTCTTAAGTGTTAATTTTTCCAAATTCTAAGGGCGACAAATTTCTAGATGCATTTTAATAACAAAAATTTTCATAAAAATTATTTTAACGTGCTAGGCACTATGGATGTTTAGAGCGACAAAATTCTTATAGCTTTTGTTGAATTAAAATCATATATTTATGGAATTAAAATTTTAAATTTATTTAAATATCATGAGCGACAAATTCCCAAACGCATGTAAATCAAAGAAATGATATAAAAAAATATTTAGAGTTAGCTGATTAAAGAATTACTAGAACGATTTACTAAATCCTTAAACCTTCACTAAAGTGATTAACATTTATTAATTGCATTTAAAGTCTTAATTCCCAGATGCATAAAAATCACAAAATTTGTATAAAAATCATTTTATAGTGCCAGCAACCATAAATTTATAGAGCGACAAAATCCTTGAAGCTCCTCTGCCGTCCAAAGTAAGAAAACCTTAACTCCAATGGGATTCCAATGTAGTTAACCACTTTTATACTTTGGACGGCAGTCCTGTAGTATCAGAATCATTCTTATATTGCCTTTCAAGAGCAGGCCGGATTCGCTGTCCTTGTCTAATTGGCATTTTTGTTATTTACTCGTGTATTAATCGGTGTATCTGCAAATTGAAGGTTAAGCGCAATAGATATTATTATTACAAATATTTATGCTCAAGAAAAAAAAATCTATCGCTTTGTTTTTAAGAAAAGTAAGGAACGCGAAAATATTATAAACATAATCTTTTACTTCGGCGTTCCTTACTTTTCTCAGAAATAAATCGGTAGATTTTTTTTTTCTTGTGCATAGATATTCATAATAATAATATCTATTGCGATCAACCTTTATTTTGAAGATACACTGATTAATACTTGAGTAAATAACAAACAACTCAATTGTTACTCGGTCGGTATCAGGTTCTACTCTGGCCTGCCGTTAAGTGTTAATTTTGCAAATTTTACGAGCGACAAATTCCTAGATGCATTTTAATGACAAAAATTTCCATAAAAATTATTTGAGCGTGCTAGGAACCATAGATTTTTAGAGCGACAAAATCCTTGTAGCTTCTGGTGAATTAAAACCATAGTTTTATTGAATTAAAAGTTTTATTTTATTTAAATGTCATGAGCGACGAATTCCCAAACGCATGTAAATTGAAAAACTGATATAAAAAAATATTCAGAGTTAGCTGATTAAAGAATTACTAGAGCGACTAAATCCTTAAAGCTTCAGTGAAGTGACAAACATCTTTTAATTGCATTCAAAGTCTTAATAGTTACAAATGTCACAAGCGACTTACTCTCTAATTCATTTCAATTCCAATTTAAAAAACTTGCATAAAGGTATTTCCTATATGCTTGGATGCTATAAATTAAAAAGCAACAAATTCTTTGCAGCTTCTGTGATATGAGAAATGTATTTTTATGGTTTTTTAAGTTCTGATGGTTAACAATCTCAAGGGCGACAAATTCCCGGATGCATGAAAATCACAAAATTCGTGTAAAAATCATTTTATAGTTCTAGGAACTATAAATTTTTAGAGCGACAAAATCCTTGAAGCTCCTGTAGTATCAGAATCATTTTGATATTGCCTTATAAGTGTTAATTTTTCCAAATTTTAAAAGCGACAAATTCCTAGATGCATTTCAATCACAAAAATTTCCATAAAAATTATTTTAGCGCGCTAGGAACCATAGATTTTAAAAGCGACTAAATCCTTGTAGCTTCTGTTGAATTAAAAGCATGTTTTTATTGAATTAAAGGTTTCAATTTATTTAAATATCATGAGCGACAAATTCCCAAACGCATGTTAATTGCAGAATTGATATAATAGAATATTTAGAGTTAGCTGATTAAAGAATTACTAGAGCGACTAAATCCTTAAAGCTTTAGTAAAGTGAAAAACATCTTTAAATTGCATTTAAAGTCTTAATAGTTACAAATGTCACAAGCGACTTACTCTCTACTTCATTCTAATTCAAAAAACTTGCATAAAAGTATTTCCTCTGTTCTTGGATGCTATAAATTAAGAATCAACAAATTCTTTGCAGCTTCTGTGCTATAAGAAATATCTTTTTATATTTTTTAGAGTTCTAATTGTTAACAATCTCAAAGCGACAAATTCCCAGATGCATGAAAATCACAAAATTTGTATAAAAATCATTTTATAGTGCTAGCAACCATAAATTTTTAAAGCGACAAAATCCTTGAAGCTGCTGTAGTATCAGAATCATCTTTATATTGCCTTATAAGTGTTAATTTTTCCAAATTTTTAAAGCGACAAATTCCTAGATGCAGTTCAATCACAAAAATTCCCATAAAAATTATTTAAGCGCGCTAGGAACCATAGATTTTAAAAGCGACTAAATCCTTGTAGCTTCTGTTGAATGTAAATCATATTTTTATTGGATTGAAAGTTTAAATTTATTTAAATATCATGAGCGACAAACTCCCAAACGCATGTAAATTGAAGTACTGATATAAAAAAATATTTAGAGTTAGCTGATTAAAAAATTACTAGAGCGACTAAATCCTTAAAGCTTCAGTAAAGTGACAAACATTTTTCAATTGCATTTAAAGTCTTAATAGTTACAAATGTCACAAGCGACTAACTCTCTAATTCATTCCAATTCAAAAAACTTCCATAAAAGTATTTCCTCTGTTCTTGGATGCTATAAATTAAGAAGCAGCAAATTCTTTGCAGCTTCTGTGATGTCAGAAATGTATTTTTATGGTTTTTAAAGTTCTGATGGTTAACAATCTTAAGAGCGACCAATTTCCAGATGCATGAAAATGACAAAATTTGTATCAAAATCATTTTATAGTGCTAGCAACCATAAATTTTTAAAGCGACAAAATCCTTGAAGCTGCTGTAGTATCAGAATCATCTTTATATTGCGTTTAAAGTGTTAATTTTTTCAAATTCCAAGAGCGACAAATTCCTAGATGCATTTCAATCACAAAAATTTCCATAAAAATTATTTTAGCGTGCTAGGAACCATAGATTTTTAGAACGACAAAATCCTTGTAGCTTTTGTTGAATTAATATCATATTTTTATTGAATTGAAAGTTTAAATTTATTTAAATATCATGAGCGACAAATTCCCAAACGCATGTAAATTGAAGTACTGATATAAAAAAATATTTAGAGTTAGCTGATTAAAAAATTACTAGAGCGACTAAATCCTTAAAGCTTTAGTAAAGTGACAAACATTTTTTAATTGCATTCAAAGTCTTAATAGTTACAAATGTCACAAGCGACTAACTCTCTAATTCATTCCAATTCAAAAAACTTGCATAAAAGTATTTCCTCTGTTCTTGGATGCTATAAATTAAGAAGCAACAAATTCTTTGCAGCTTCTGTGATGTCAGAAATGTATTTTTATGGTTTTTAAAGTTCTGATGGTTAACAATCTTAAGAGCGACCAATTCCCAGATGCATGAAAATCACAAAATTCGTATAAAAATCATTTTATAGTGCTAGGAACCATAAATTTTTAGAGCGACAAAATCCTTGAAGCTCCTGTAGTATCAGAATCATCTTTATATTGCGTTTAAAGTATTAATTTTTTCAAATTTTAAGAGCGACAAATTTCTAAATGCATAAAAATTACAAAATTTGTATAAAAATCCATTTATAGTGCCAGCAAACATAAATTTTTAGAGCGACAAAATCCTTAAAGCTCCTGTAGTATCAGAATCATTTTGATATTGCCTTATAAGTGTTAATTTTTCCAAATTTTTAAAGCGACAAATTCCTAGATGCAGTTCAATCACAAAAATTCCCATAAAAATTATTTTAGCGCGCTAGGAACCATAGATTTTAAAAGCGACTAAATCCTTGTAGCTTCTGTTGAATGTAAATCATATTTTTATTGGATTGAAAGTTTAAATTTATTTAAATATCATGAGCGACAAACTCCCAAACGCATGTAAATTGAAGTACTGATATAAAAAAATATTTAGAGTTAGCTGATTAAAAAATTACTAGAGCGACTAAATCCTTAAAGCTTCAGTAAAGTCCTTGATCTCTCCCCTAGTGGCTACCCTAGGTACATATCTAGTGAAGAGACTCACTAGATACTCGGGAGTATTCATGTGTACAAAATCGTGCGCATGAATACTCCCGAGTATCTAGTGAGTCTCTTCACTAGATATGTACCTAGGGTAGCCACTAGGGGAGAGATCAAGGACTTCGCGGTGCCCTTCATGCGTACTGAGACTGGAAGAAATTCCTTCCAAGTTCAAGGTGCGCATTTTTGGAACTCCTGCCTGCTTATATAAAAAATCTTCCATCGCTCGGCAGGTTTAAGTCGGCTTTGAGGACGTACTTACTCGACCTCGAGTGAAATCAATTTTAAGTATTTTAATTTCTGTGTTAATTTATTTTGTTTTGTCCTATATATAGATTTAGGGTGTAAATGTATTTATTGGCGTGAATGATGGATGAATGTTTGCGGAAAGTATGAGTGTTTCTGTTTTTATTATAAGTCATGACATCTTCGGTATTGTTTTTAAATGTATAATTATTATTTCATTTTTTTAATTTTACTATTATTTTGTTATTGTATTGTTCAATTTTATTTTTATAGTATTGTCCAATTTTATTTTTATTGATGTCATGACAGTGATTCCTCTTTTAAATTATGTATTTTAATTCAATGACTGATAGATATTTAAGACTGTTTTTTATTGTAATTTATGTTTTATGCGTGTATTTAGAATAGTCTGTGATATCACTTTTACATGGTGACTTACTGATACAGTATTATATATTAATTTTAATAATTGACTGTGATATCTTATCTTATTATGTGCAATACTTTTTATAGAATTATTACTTACTATTTCATGTATTACACGCCTTTTTGTATTCTTATTACAAAATAAATAAATATCTATCTATATCTATCTAAGTGACAAACATTTTTTAATTGCATTTAAAGTCTTAATAGTTACAAATGTCACAAGCGACTAACTCTCTAATTCATTCCAATTCAAAAAACTTCCATAAAAGTATTTCCTCTGTTCTTGGATGCTATAAATTAAGAAGCAGCAAATTCTTTGCAGCTTCTGTGATGTCAGAAATGTATTTTTATGGTTTTTAAAGTTCTGATGGTTAACAATCTTAAGAGCGACCAATTCCCTGATGCATGAAAATCACAAAATTTGTATCAAAATTATTTTATAGTGCTAGCAACCATAAATTTTTAAAGCGACAAAATCCTTGAAGCTGCTGTAGTATCAGAATCATCTTTATATTGCGTTTAAAGTGTTAATTTTTTCAAATTCCAAGAGCGACAAATTCCTAGATGCATTTCAATCACAAAAATTTCCATAAAAATTATTTTAGCGTGCTAGGAACCATAGATTTTTAGAACGACAAAATCCTTGTAGCTTTTGTTGAATTAAAATCATATTTTTATTGAATTGAAAGTTTAAATTTATTTAAATATCATGAGCGACAAATTCCCAAACGCATGTAAATTGAAGTACTGATATAAAAAAATATTTAGAGTTAACTGATTAAAAAATTACTAGAGCGACTAAATCCTTAAAGCTTCAGTAAAGTGACAAACATTTTTTAATTGCATTCAAAGTCTTAATAGTTACAAATGTCACAAGCGACTAACTCTCTAATTCATTCCAATTCAAAAAACTTGCATAAAAGTATTTCCTCTGTTCTTGGATGCTATAAATTAAGAAGCAATAAATTCTTTGCAGCTTCTGTGATGTCAGAAATGTATTTTTATGGTTTTTAAAGTTCTAATGGTTAACAATCTTAAGAGCGACCAATTCCCAGATGCATGAAAATCACAAAATTCGTATGAAAATCATTTTATAGTGCTAGGAACCATAAATTTTTAGAGCGACAAAATCCTTAAAGCTCCTGTAGTATCAGAATCATTTTGATATTGCCTTATAAGTGTTAATTTTTCCAAATTTTAGAAGCAACAAATTCCTAGATGCATTTCAATCACAAATATTTCCATAAAAATTATTTTAGCGCGCTAGGAACCATAGATTTTAAAAGCGACTAAATCCTTGTAGCTTCTGTTGAATTTAAAGCATGTTTTTATTGAATTAAAGGTTTCAATTTATTCAAATATCATGAGCGACAAATTCCCAAACGCATGTTAATTGCAGAATTGATATAAAAAAATATTTAGAGTTAGCTGATTAAAGAATTACTAGAGCGACTAAATCCTTAAAGCTTTAGTAAAGTGAAAAACATCTTTAAATTGCATTTAAAGTCTTAATAGTTACAAATGTCACAAGCGACTTACTCTCTAATTCATTCTAATTCAAAAAACTTGCATAAAAGTATTTCCTCTGTTCTTAGATGCTATAAATTAAGAATCAACAAATTCTTTGCAGCTTCTGTGCTATTAGAAATATCTTTTTATATTTTTTAGAGTTCTAATTGTTAACAATCTCAAAGCGACAAATTCCCAGATGCATGAAAATCACAAAATTTGTATAAAAATCATTTTATAGTGCTAGCAACCATAAATTTTTAGAGCGAAAAAATCCTTTAGGCTCCTGTAGTATCCGGATTATTTTTATATTGCCGTTTAAGTGTCAATTTTTTTAAATTTCAAGAGCGAAAAATTTCTTGATGCATATCAATCACAAAAATTTCCATAAAAATTATTTTAGCGTGCTAGGAACCATAGATTTTTAGAGCGACCGAATCCTTGTAGCTTCTGTTGAATGAAAATCATATTCTTATTGGATTGAAAGTTTAAATTTATTTAAATATCATGAGCGACAAATTCCCAAACGCATGAAAATTGAAGTACTGATATAAAAAAATATTTAGAGTTAGCTGATTAAAAAATTACTAGAGCGACTAAATCCTTAAAGCTTCAGTAAAGTGACAAACATTTTTTAATTGCATTCAAAGTCTTAATAGTTACAAATGTCACAAGCGACTAACTCTCTAATTCATTCAAATTCAAAAAACTTGCATAAAAGTATTTCCTCTGTTCTTGGATGCTATAAATTAAGTAGCAACAAATTCTTTGCAGCTTCTGTGATGTCAGAAATGTATTTTTATGGTTTTTAAAGTTCTGATGGTTAACAATCTTAAGAGCGACCAATTCCCAGATGCATGAAAATCACCAAATTCGTAGAAAAATCATTTTATAGTGCTAGGAACCATAAATTTTTAGAGCGACAAAATCCTTGAAGCTCCTGTAGTATCAGAATCATCTTTATATTGCGTTTAAAGTAATAATTTTTTCAAATTTTAAGAGCGACAAATTTCTAAATGCATAAAAATTACAAAATTTGTATAAAAATCAATTTATAGTGCCAGCAGACATAAATTTTTAGAGCGACAAAATCCTTAAAGCTCCTGTAGTATCAAAATCATTTTGATATTGCCTTATAAGTGTTAATTTTTCCAAATTTTAAAAGCGACAAATTCCTAGATGCAGTTCAATCACAAAAATTTCCATAAAAATTATTTTAGCGCGCTAGGAACCATAGATTTTAAAAACGACTAAATCCTTGTAGCTTCTGTTGAATTAAAAGCATGTTTTTATGGAATTAAAGGTTTTAATTTATTCAAATATCATCAGCGACATATTCCCAAACGCATGTTAATTGCAGAATTGATATAAAAAAATATTTAGAGTTAGCTGATTAAAAAATTACTAGAGCGACTAAATCCTTAAAGCTTCAGTAAAGTGACAAACATTTTTTAATTGCATTCAAAGTCTCAATAGTTACAAATGTCACAAGCGACTAACTCTCTAATTTATTCCAATTCAAAAAACTTGCATAAAAGTATTTCCTCTGTTCTTGGATGCTATAAATTAAGAAGCAACGAATTCTTTGCAGCTTCTGTGATGTCAGAAATGTATTTTTATGGTTTTTAAAGTTCTGATGGTTAACAATCTTAAGAGCGACCAATTCCCAGATGCATGAAAATCACAAAATTCGTATAAAAATCATTTTATAGTGCTAGGAACCATAAATTTTTAGAGCGACAAAATCCTTAAAGCTCCTGTGGTATCAGAATCAGCCTTATATTGCGTTTAAAGTATTAATTTTTTAAAATTTATTAGCGACAAATTTCTAAATGCATAAAAATTACAAAATTTGTATAAAAATCAATTTATAGTGCCAGCAAACATAAATTTTTAGAGCGACAAAATCCTTAAAGCTCCTGTAGTATCAGAATCATTTTGATATTGCCTTATAAGTGTTAATTTTTCCAAATTTTAAAAGCGACAAATTTCTAGATGCATTTCAATCACAAAAATTTCCATAAAAATTATTTTAGCGCGCTAGGAACCATAGATTTTAAAAGCGACTAAATCCTTGTAGCTTCTGTTGAATTAAAAGCATGTTTTTATTGAATTAAAGGTTTCAATTTATTTAAATATGATGAGCGACAAATTCCCAAACGCATGTTAATTGCAGAATTGATATAAAAAAATATTTAGAGTTAGCTGATTAAAGAATTACTAGAGCGACTCAATCCTTAAAGCTTTAATAAAGTGAAAAACATCTTTAAATTGCATTTAAAGTCTTAATAGTTACAAATGTCACAAGCGACTTACTCTCTAATTCATTCTAATTCAAAAAACTTGCATAAAAGTATTTCCTCTGTTCTTGGATGCTATAAATTAAGAATCAACAAATTCTTTGCAGCTTCTGTGCTATTAGAAATATCTTTTTATATTTTTTAGAGTTCTAATTGTTAATAATCTCAAAGCGACAAATTCCCAGATGCATGAAAATCACAAAATTTGTATAAAAATCATTTTATAGTGCTAGAAAACCATAAATTTTTAGAGCGAAAAAATCCTTTAGGCTCCTGTAGTATCCGGATTATTTTTATATTGCCGTTTAAGTGTCAATTTTTTTAAATTTCAAGAGCGAAAAATTTCTTGATGCATTTCAATCACAAAAATTTCCATAAAAATTATTTTAGCGTGCTAGGAACCATAGATTCTTAGAGCGACCGAATCCTTGTAGCTTCTGTTGAATGAAAATCATATTCTTATTGGATTGAAAGTTTAAATTTATTTAAATATCATGAGTGACAAATTCACAAACGCATGTAAATTGAAGTACTGATATAAAAAAATATTTAGAGTTAGCTGATTAAAAAATTACTAGAGCGACTAAATCCTTAAAGCTTTAATAAAGTGAAAAACATCTTTAAATTGCATTTAAAGTCTTAATAGTTACAAATGTCACAAGCGACTTACTCTCTAATTCATTCTAATTCAAAAAACTTGCATAAAAGTATTTCCTCTGTTCTTGGATGCTATAAATTAAGAATCAACAAATTCTTTGCAGCTTCTGTGCTATTAGAAATATCTTTTTATATTTTTTAGAGTTCTAATTGTTAATAATCTCAAAGCGACAAATTCCCAGATGCATGAAAATCACAAAATTTGTATAAAAATCATTTTATAGTGCTAGAAAACCATAAATTTTTAGAGCGAAAAAATCCTTTAGGCTCCTGTAGTATCCGGATTATTTTTATATTGCCGTTTAAGTGTCAATTTTTTTAAATTTCAAGAGCGAAAAATTTCTTGATGCATTTCAATCACAAAAATTTCCATAAAAATTATTTTAGCGTGCTAGGAACCATAGATTCTTAGAGCGACCGAATCCTTGTAGCTTCTGTTGAATGAAAATCATATTCTTATTGGATTAAAAGTTTAAATTTATTTAAATATCATGAGCGACAAATTCACAAACGCATGTAAATTGAAGTACTGATATAAAAAAATATTTAGAGTTAGCTGATTAAAAAATTACTAGAGCGACTAAATCCTTAAAGCTTCAGTAAAGTGACAAACATTTTTCAATTGCATTCAAAGTCTCAATAGTTACAAATGTCACAAGCGACTAACTCTCTAATTTATTCCAATTCAAAAAACTTGCATAAAAGTATTTCCTCTGTTCTTGGATGCTATAAATTAAGAAGCAACAAATTCTTTGCAGCTTCTGTGATATCAGAAATGTATTTTCATGGTTTTTAAAGTTCTGATGGTCAACAATCTTAAGAGCGACCAATTCCCAGATGCATGAAAATCACAAAATTTGTATAAAAATCATTTTATAGTGCTAGCAACCATAAATTTTTAAAGCGACAAAATCCTTGAAGCTGCTGTAGTATCAGAATCATCTTTATATTGCGTTTAAAGTGTTAATTTTTTCAAATTCCAAGAGCGACAAATTCCTAGATGCATTTCAATCACAAAAATTTCCATAAAAATTATTTTAGCGTGCTAGGAACCATAGATTTTTAGAACGATAGAATCCTTGTAGCTTTTGTTGAATTGAAATCATATTTTTATTGAATTGAAAGTTTAAATTTATTTAAATATCATGAGCGACAAATTCCCAAACGCATGTAAATTGAAGTACTGATATAAAAAAATATTTAGAGTTAGCTGATTAAAAAATTACTAGAGCGACTAAATCCTTAAAGCTTCAGTAAAGTGACAAACATTTTTCAATTGCATTCAAAGTCTCAACAGTTACAAATGTCACAAGCGACTAACTCTCTAATTTATTCCAATTCAAAAAACTTGCATAAAAGTATTTCCTCTGTTCTTGGATGCTATAAATTAAGAAGCAACAAATTCTTTGCAGCTTCTGTGATATCAGAAATGTATTTTCATGGTTTTTAAAGTTCTGATGGTTAACAATCTTAAGAGCGACCAATTCCCAGATGCATGAAAATCACAAAATTTGTATAAAAATCATTTTATAGTTCTAGCAACCATAAATTTTTAAAGCGACAAAATCCTTGAAGCTGCTGTAGTATCAGAATCATCTTTATATCGCGTTTAAAGTGTTAATTTTTTCAAATTCCAAGAGCGACAAATTCCCAGAAGCATTTCAATCACAAAAATTTCCATAAAAATTATTTTAGCGTGCTAGGAACCATAGAGTTTTAGAGCGACCAAATCCTTGTAGCTTCTGTTGAATGTAAATCATATTTTTATTGGATTGAAAGTTTAAATTTATTTAAATATCATGAGCGACAAATTCCCAAACGCATGTAAATTGAAGTACTGATATAAAAAAATATTTAGAGTTAGCTGATTAAAAAATTACTAGAGCGACTAAATCCTTAAAGCTTCAGTAAAGTGACAAACATTTTTTAATTGCATTGAAAGTCTTAATAGTTACAAATGTCACAAGCGACTAACTCTCTAATTCATTCCAATTCAAAAAACTTGCATAAAAGTATTTCCTCTGTTCTTGGATGCTATAAATTAAGAAGCAGCAAATTCTTTGCAGCTTCTGTGATGTCAGAAATGTATCTTTATGGTTTTTAAAGTTCTGATGGTTAACAATCTTAAGAGCGACCAATTCCCTGATGCATGAAAATCACAAAATTTGTATCAAAATCATTTTATAGTGCTAGCAACCATAAATTTTTAAAGCGACAAAATCCTTGAAGCTGCTGTAGTATCAGAATCATCTTTATATTGCGTTTAAAGTGTTAATTTTTTCAAATTCCAAGAGCGACAAATTCCTAGATGCATTTCAATCACAAAAATTTCCATAAAAATTATTTTAGCGTGCTAGGAACCATAGATTTTTAGAACTACAGAATCCTTGTAGCTTTTGTTGAATTAAAATCATATTTTTTTTGAATTGAAAGTTTAAATTTATTTAAATATCATGAGCGACAAATTCCCAAACGCATGTAAATTGAAGTACTGATATAAAAAAATATTTAGAGTTAGCTGATTAAAAAATTACTAGAGCGATTAAATCCTTAAAGCTTCAGTAAAGTGACAAACATTTTTTAATTGCATTCAAAGTCTTAATAGTTACAAATGTCACAAGCGACTAACTCTCTAATTCATTCCAATTCAAAAAACTTGCATAAAAGTATTTCCTCTGTTCTTGGATGCTATAAATTAAGAAGCAACAAATTCTTTGCAGCTTCTGTGATGTCAGAAATGTATTTTTATGGTTTTTAAAGTTCTGATGGTTAACAATCTTAAGAGCGACCAATTCCCAGATGCATGAAAATCACAAAATTCGTATAAAAATCATTTTATAGTGCTAGGAACCATAAATTTTTAGAGCGACAAAATCCTTGAAGCTTCTGTAGTATCAGAATCATCTTTATATTGCGTTTAAAGTATTAATTTTTTCAAATTTTAAGAGCGACAAATTTCTAAATGCATTTCAATCACAAAAATTTTCATAAAAATCATTTTAGTGTACTAGGAATTATATATTTTTAGAGCGACAAAATACTTGTAGCTTTAATAAATTCTGTTTAAATTTATTTAAATATCATGAGCGACAAATTTTGTATCTGAATCCAAAAACAAAAAAAAAATATATATTTAGAGTGTCTAGTTCAAAGAATCACTAGAGCAACAAAATCCTCTAAGCCTCAGTAAGATCAAAAACATTTTTCAATTGCGCTCACAGTCTCAATGGTTTTAACTATCAAGAATGACTTATTCCCAAATGCATCCCAATTACAATCCATTTCACATAAAGAATTTTCTTTCTGCTCTGATGTTAAGATATTGAAGGTGACAAATTTTCTATAGCTACTTTAGTATTAGAAACATCGCATGACTTATTAGATGCATTAAGAAAAAAAGTTTTCATTTTCACTCGGTCCCAATGGCCATATCCGGGTCTGGGTCAGGTTTTGGGACTTACGAACTATTCTATCTTAGAGCGACAAAAAAGCGACAAATTATGCAACCAGAATGGAGTTGCTAACCCTAGCTGTTCCTGAGTTACTGTAGTGGATGCCGTAGCTTAATATTAAGCTACGGTAGTCATTGTTTCTCGGAAACGGCTGGAGCGACAAAATCCGGGATAGAAGAACAAATTGGCGACAAATTAGCGACAAAATATGGTACTATTCCGAACGTGGCTATATGAAGTGGATTCCGTAGCTTAATATACATCCTTTTTATTGCTAGTTAATCATTCTACGTTTCAGTCATATTTTTAATGACCCTTTTCAAGTACAAAAATTGCCTTTAATTAATTTACATAACTATGAATAGACATTTTCCACCTGAAACATAACATATAAATACATATAGGTTTTTACTTACTAAAATTTTTACAAAATCAATAATAATTAAAATATCAAAATATTAATTATAACCTTTGAACTTTCATAAGCATTGCTATTTACAATTAATAATAGAAACCCTTAAGTAGTATAGGTTTCAGTCTGAAGTGTAAATAAGTTATAAAGAAACATGATCAAACAAGAAGCAGTGAAGTCGTTCACAGCAATAGTTAGACAGAAACCATAAGGGGGATAACACAATTGTGAGCCAACAAGTCAAAAGATATCTATGTAGTAGGGCGCTGTTGTTGTATGTACCCATTTGCACATGCATGTGTGTACTTTGAATTAAATGTATTCATTATAAGAAGAATACAAATAAAAGAGAACGTATAAAGAACAATTTGAGAGATTAATTGTAGTAAAGTCAATAAATACTAATATGATTATCTATATATATAAAACACATCACATGTCAAAATAAGAAACATTATTAACTCCGATTCTCAATCCTAAAGTCACCATCAATATAATCTTTAAAAACATTTAACAACTTCTGTGTATCAAACATTCTATTGATATCATTCTTGTGAATATGTATAATTATCATTTCAGATACCAATCTGAATTATTATAGTAATTACACTCATTATCAAGGATTTTAACCTTATCAATATCGAAATTCATACTATGACCGGTGTTTAAAATATGAGTATAAAGGGCTGATCTTTCACGCTTATGTAAACAATCAGACTTATGCTCCTTAATTCGAGTTTCAAGAGTTCTACCGGTCTGCCCAATGTAACAACCATTACAATCGTTATAATTTATTTTATATACAACATTATTTTTTAATGATTTTTTTGTAATATCCTTACCCAATTGTGAATTGCATTTAATTTTGTTGTTAAGAAGGAGCCGAACTATCTGTCTTTGTCTAATAGCGTTTTTCATTATTTTTGTAAACACGATCCGGTATAACAAGAAAAAAATAGCAGCCCCCGCTAGATATTAGTATAATAAGTAAATTTTGTAATAACAACCAAATTTTTTCACTGTGTAGTTTTTGAATAATTAGAGACCTACCAAAAAAAGATAGGTTATATTCTAGATTGCTAGTAGGTCTCTAATTAGTCAAAAACTATGCGGTAAAAATTTGGTTGTTATTACAAAATTTACTTATTATACTAATATCTAGCGGGGGCTGCTATTTTTTTCTTGTTATACCGGATAGTGTTTACATAAATGATGAAAAACGCTATTAGACAAAGACAGATAGTTCGGCCCCTTCTTAAGACTAAAAATTAATTTAAAATTGAATTTTTTACATATGTTTTTAAATGCAAATTCATGGGACCTTGAATAAGGAAATACAATTATATTATTGGACTCTGAAAGATATTTATCATTTAAATTGTGGTGACTATGCCTATTTTGGATAATTATTTTGTCAATATACTTATTTATAAACTCTATTGGGTAATTGTTGCCAATAAGCATTCTTCTAATAATGTTAAAATTCTTCACATGAAACCTTGTGTCTGAGAGCTTGAGAACCTTATCCACCAACGAGAACACTATGCCAATCTTTTGAGAAATAGGTCCATGAGAATGGAAATTCAGGTATTGTCTCGAGTGAGTGTCCTTGAGATACCAATCCGTAGTGATGTTGCTTTTATCATTAAAATCAATGTTGACATCTAAGAAGTGCAAGGTGCTGTTTACAGGTTTTTCCAGCGTGTGTTGTATGTGCTGATCAACAGAATTAAAAGCAGTAAGAATCTTGTTAATGTCACTACTCCTAGCGCAAATTAAACTATCATCAACATATCTTCTGTAAAAACAAAATAGAATCCTTTAGGCCTTCAAAACTATGAAGTTTGACGTCTTGCATGACAATCTCAGCAAGAATAGGACTTAAGAGCAGGTCGACTTTTTCTGTCCTTTTCTAATCGACAAATTGATTTTTTCACGAAAACTAATAATTTTAGCGAAAAATAAAGAGAAAGCCCCATTGCGTATTAAAAAAAGCTATATTTTTTTTAATAAGAAAGAATTGATTTTCTCGCTTCGTTTTCAAGAAAACCTTGAAAAACTTAAAACATAGAGGTTAGGTTGGACAATTTAGTTTTTCAAAGTTTTCTTGAGAACGAAGCAATAAAATAAATTCTTTTTCATCAAAGAAAATATAGCTTTTTTTAATACGCGATGGGGCTTTCTCTTCATTTTTCGATAAAGTTATTAGTTTTTGCAAAAACTTAATTCTTTGATTAGAAAAGGATGGAGATACGTGACCTCCTCTTAATGGGCTTCCCATAGCACAACCAAATATTTGCTTGTAAAATTTACCATCAAAGGTAAAATAATTATTATTCATGATAAAATTATTACATCAAGAAACTCACGAAGAGACAAATCAGTGTGTTTATACAAATAAGACCATCTTCTCTCAATTGAAGCGGAAATAACACCTATGTGAACGTTGTTATACAAAGCAACAACATCAATGCTAAAGAGTGAACTATCTTCAGGTATTTTCAAATTCCTTAAATCATCAATCAATTTATAACTATTTTTTAGAGTGTGATTGTTGTGAGGAATATATTTAGAAATAAACGTTGCAAAAATTTTTGCAATTTGATAAGTGGGTGAGCCAATGGTGGAAATTATAATTCTCATGGACTTATCACTTTTGTGCAGCTTTATCAAACCATAACATTTTGTAAGGACACATTTATTCGTAGTGCTGTTAAATAGCTTTCTATTGTTACTATTATCATTGTTATTATTATCAGTAAAAATTGATTTATTGTTAAGTTTCTTGATAATATTATTTGTAGATCTCTCCAACATAGGTAATGGATCTTCATTGATTTTTTTATATAATAATTCATTATTTAAACATTCATTGACCCTGCGATTGTAGTCTTGAGTGTTGAAAACTACAATAGAACCACCCTTATCAGCTTTTGAAATTTTTAGATCAGAGTTATTATTGAAAAACTTATTTGTGTTATTTATATTATTGATAAGACGATTGTTCTGTATGTCATAACTATTACGCCTACTAATAATAGTAGATTTTAGAATTAGTTTGCAAAACTTTTCATGTTCAGATTCTTCCAAGTGAGACATAATATTCAGGCTTTTCATAACATTCAACTTAAATTTATTACTATTGTCGTCACTAAAATTAAATTTAGGACCCAGTCTTAATGTATCCAAAACATATGAAGGTAGAGAGCAGTCAGATAGATTAACAACAATTTTTTCATCAATTCTGTTTTCATGGTTGTTGTTTAGGTGACAATTATTACTTGACTTATCATTAGCTGAGTCAACCCAAGTCAGATAATCATGATTTCCAATAGCATTAAAATTTGTCAAATCATTTTTATAAGGTTCATTGTCAAAATATTTATCTATAATAAACTAGTCCAAATTTATTAAGCAGTCTACTATTAATATTTTTAGAATGTGAATAAACTTTGTTGTGAGTGAACTTAGTAATCAGATTGATAATCTCATTGTCAAAAAAATTTTTCAATTCCTCAGTTGAATTATTTTCTACTTTCATTAAGTAACGTAGTTGTAAGTTTTCATCCTTAATCTCAAAATTTAAAATTCTTTTCTTGACAGTGTAAATGAACTTTCTATTTTTATCATATACTTGATAGTTGAAAAAATTCAATTTGTTAATTTTTGGTGACATGGTCTATGTGTGGAGGAAAAAGATTATGGTACTTATATAAAATAAGAAATTTTATTTTAAGTCTAGCTTTCATTATATCCATCTTATTCTTGTAAAATTCATGAGTGTATTGCATCGCTTCTTCACTATATTCTCTTCTGATCATAAATAGAACTCTCATAATATTAATGAATAGCATACTTGATAATACTTGTCCAAGAGAGTGTCTTCCTTCCATCTTATTTAATTAAGAAATGTTTCAGGCAATTTAGTAATTACAATAATAAACTAAAATATGAAGTTAAAGGTGTAATATTTTCAGTCAAACACCGTAAAATTATTATTTATTAGTACAATTTAACGACAGTGTAAATAATTCATTTAATACTGATACAAACAACTATTAACTGTCAAGATAAACCTTTTTATTGCTAGTTAATCATACTACGTTTCAGTCATATTTTTATACAAATATTTAACCTGGCTAATTGAGGTGAGTTACGTTTCTATAAAGTGACTAGCAAGTGTATTCCTTTATATACTTGGTATTTGATTCAAGATTCTGACCCATACAAATGAATTTGATTTAATTATATTTAATCTAATTTAACAATTATTGCGTTTTATTGAAAATAATTTGCTCTTGAAATTCAATACACCGTTTTATAAAAAAAATCAATTTTTTATTAATAATTCATTTTAATAATTCATATGTATTTATTATATAAGTTGTTTAATTTTTCAGTGTCATGTATTGCAATTTTCATATTTTTGAATATGTATCATTTCTGATAGCTATCTTTTTTGATAGTTGCATTCAGTGTCTAATATGTTTGAGGTTCCTATGTTTCTGTCAAAGCTATGGACAGAATTTTTACAGCGTGTAACCAATGTAGATTTGTCTCTATTATGTTTCAAAACACTTATATGTTGTAAATAGAGAAAAATTAAAACAGATACTGCTATTAGTTTATTCAGTTTCTTAAAAAAATTTTTAGCTGTCGTTAGCTGCTCAAAAGAATTATATAATTATTGATTAATGAAGAGAAGTTTTTGATCATGGTTAGTTGTATGCTGCAATGTCTAGAGTTTGATCTTGGGAATCAATTAAAATATATCATACATGCCAAAGAACTAATATTGAAAATTATATATGTAAAAAATTATATTAAAAATTTTTTTATTTTTTGATGATATATTACAGGCACTTCGGGCGTACTGTTTGATTTTAAGGTTCGTAATTTTAGTTTTTATTTAAAATTAATTTTTAATGGATGACCACTCATTATTTTGTTAAAAACAATAAAATTGCCACTAAAATAGTTTCGTTTATTAAAATTACTTATCATGTTTATAGATGTTATTACATCCATAGTTGACTCTGGAGTATAAATTTGTCGCATGAATGTCGCTAGTCTCATTAAAGAAATGATTAAATAATTTGAATAATTCAAAACCAATAACCCAAAGACCCAAGTACCCCATGAGGGGTATTCGGATTTTTAAGTTATAGGTTTTTAATTTAACTAATAAAAAATAAAAAATATAATTAGATTAACTTAAAACCTGGAGACCCAAATACCCCTTTATGGGGTACTTGGGTCTTTGGGTTATTGATTTTAAATTATTCAAATTATTGTTTTAATTATTTCTTTTGTTAAATTAAAACCCAAAGATCCAAGTTTTCCTAGAGAAGTATATGTGTCTTTGGGTTATTGGTTTTATATTTAACTAAAGAAATAATTTTAAAAATAATTTTATAAAATATCTCAAAAATTTTTGTTGACAGACTGATAAACTCTTTCGCGTGCGAACGTTTTCCAAATCGACACTTTTGCCTGCGACTGTGTTATACTGATTTGCACTAATATTAAAAAGGATATACTTTTAACACACGGAATAAAGTCGGAGTGATGCGCGGTTTCTGCGATGCATTCATAAAGCAATATACTGTTAGACAATACTAGAATGATACCTTACAAGTTCGGCAAAAACAATTATTAAGAGCAGGCCGGATTCGCTGTCCTTGTGTAATTGAGATTTTTGTATTTACTCAAGTATTAATCGGTGTATCTGCAAATTAAAGGTTTTTTTTTTTCTTTAAGATAGCTAGATAGATATTATTTTATTTTTTGTAAAAGTACAAAAACATGTAATACAATTTGTAAATATAAAAACAATAAATATTGCACAAAATGTTATAAAAAAGTATAAATATATATATAAATGTAAATATTGCACAATCAATATCATAGTCAGTCACTAAATCTAATAATCCTGAATAAGGAAGTCACAAACAAAAATAAATAAAAGTGATATCACAGAGTAATCATAAAATACACGCAATATAAATAAAAATAGTCATATTAATAAAAATCAGTCATACAATATCTATCAGTCACAATATTAAAATTAAAAAAAATTAAATTTAATACATGATAAAATAAAATAACAAGCGTACGCAACAGCATGAAACGCAGTCAAAAATAAAATCAAATAAAAACTCTCACTCACCAACCATTCAGCCAACACTTTATATAATAAATACACTCACACCTTAAGCCTATGTACAGACAGTTACAAAAATAAATTAAATAAATTAACATAAATTAATAGTAAAAAAAATATTAATCTAGGTCGAGCAAGTACCCTCTCACCGCTGCTTTGAACCTGCTGAGAGATGGAAGATGTTTAATCTCAGCAGGCAGGGAGTTCCAAAAATGCGCACCTTGAACTTGGAAGGAATTCCTGCCAATCTCAGTACACATAAAGGGCACCGCTAGATCCCTGATTTCTCCCCTAGTAGCCACCCTGGGTACACATCTAGTGAAGAGACCCATTAGATGCTCCGGAGTATTTATGCGCACGATCTTGTACATAAGTACAGCCAAAAAATACTGTCTCCTCGAATCAGTACGCAGCCAACCCAACGCGGCTCTATAAGGAGAAATATGAGCTCCCATTCTTATACCTAATATATATCTCACACACAAATTCTGCAGTCTTTGTATTCTTCTCTTCAAGCCCTGAGAAGCATTGAGCAGAACCACCGAACAGTAATCGAGATGAGGAAACAGCAGGAGGGTTGCAAGTTGTTTACGCAAAGCTTCCGTGGTGTACCGACGAAAAAACCGCAAAGCATACAACACTCTGTTGAATTTTTTTTTTTGTAACCAGCCGCCCACTCCGACACCGCATTGGTCACCCAATGTAAGATTAGAATACCTGCATCCACATTCTCACGAGAAACTTGCGTATAAATCTGCAGGTCACCTGCATACAGTAGGTGCTCAACACAACCAGAGCCAAGAGCGTCACGTACGTTATTAATGTAAAGGCAAAACAACAAAGGCCCCAGTACCGATCCCTGTGGAACTCCTAGGTTGGTTTTTAGCCAACCTGATTCTTCTTGTAAGTGTGTTGAAACCATTTGTTTCCTTCCTGAAATATAAGAGTTAATCCACACGAGAGCGGCCCTAGAAAACCCCATCAATCTAAGCCTTGCAAGTAATTTAGAGGGAGAGATCGTGTCGAATGCCTTACTAACGTCAAAAAGTAAAAGTAACGTGACGAGTTTTTTGTCAAAACCTGACCTCATATCGTCTGTTAATTTAAGTAAAGCTGTCTGCGAAGAGTGATTTTTTCTGTAACCAGTCTGCATGGGTTCAAGTATCTTATTTGTAGTAATATATTCCTGCAATTGGTCATGGGCAATCTTCTCCACACTGAGAAAAAAACATAGTTGGCTTTACTACGTTTGGAAGGATGAGATTTACCAATGTACTGTTTTTCTCTTTTACTACAGCAACATAGTAAATACAACTAGATTCTCGAGTAGGCATTTAGTGGCACATGATGAAAAGATCCTAACCTCAAAAGCTACACAGTAAATAATACTATTAATTTCCTTATTATTAGAATTTACAAACGTAAATAGATAAAATAAGATAAATAGATAAAATAACAAGAACCAACGAGACTCAGAAAGACTTAAAAGTCCTAAAACTTTGGTTGGTATAGTTTAAAAAAAATAGTTAAAATACTTATAAAGAGTTTAGTAATTCCTACTATGTTGCATTTAATAAATGCTACTAATGTAAAAGGTTAACCTGATTATATATTGACTACTAGAATAAAATGGTTGTAGTTACTAGAGAACAAAATAAAGTCAACTATTTTTTTTTCTCGGTGCAGTACCTTCGAAAGAAAACACAAAATCGCAATTGGCCTAAAATCTTTAGGCGACTTAGGTGCAGAACACTTTTTTAATGGCACAATACGTGTCTGCTTCCAAAGGCCAGGGAACACCCCCCGCGCAAAAGAAGATTTGAACAGAATCACAAGATGTTCACCAATAAATGGTAAGGCTTGAAGGTAGCTCGTACCGCACAACTGTAGTCAAATGAGTATAAGCGAAATTCTATTGACTCTTATTGTTGTGACTACAGGAAACGTCGCGTACATATATATATATATATATATATATATATATATATATATATATATATATATATATATATATATATAGCACATTAGCAGACGGTGTTTTTATTTTGACGGGTGAGGAGATACATCTAACCTATTGAAAGCAAACATGCCTCCAATCAATGAGAAATTGATTCGTCGTTAAAAAATGTACAATAACGATTTTTTTTGTTACATTATATTGCTATCCTCTAGCTGGCTAAAAGAATATTTAATTAATATATTGAAGAGCATGTTATTTATTAATTATATGTTATGTCCGGTCACCTTAAATAGGTTTACTCGGACGTTATATTCAATCGTGAGATATTTCTTGTCTGCATTGTTAAATATTTTTTGGTTTTTAAAAGACTGCGGGATAGAGGAGCTTAATCGCTTACCTTGTCTTAACTGCTGGCTGCGTGGTCGAAAGCAAAGGAGTTTATCTACTTAATAAACTTTACACTGAAGGGCGCAGTGCTCCTCTCTGGTTGCCCGTTTGTTAATTATTTAGGAACTGGATTAATGGCACTTATGTTCGCAGAGATTATTTTTGTATATTTTTGTAAATGATATTTATTTTATTTTATTACAAATGTTGTACAAGCTATTGATAAGTGAATCGCGCAGATTTACAATAATAAATCGGAAGAAACCTCGTTAGTATTTTTATTTATTCTTATTTAAAAATAAAATAGGAAATATTCTTTTTATTAACACACTTTTTCCCCTAGCAGTAAGTTGTATAAAAATCGCGTTTTTATTGGACTGACTTGTTAAAATAAGCGCGCGACTAAATTAAGTTATTTCGCTTGTAATTAAATTTAAGAAGGAAATAAAGCGCGAGTTACAAGTTTTTATTGATACGATTTTACACTTGATTTATGTGCAAGTCGAAAAAGGTGTTACCCTTGCGAGGTCTAACTGCGGACTGACTTATTAAAATTATTTTTCTCTGCAAGAAAGGTACAAATCTAGAAATAAAATGCAAGTTTGTCAAAATTTAATAGAGTCCCATTGGTCAGTTCGGCCGTGAGAAACTCTTTAGAATCTCACATTCGGTGACAGAAGATATCTTCTTATCACGCCTAAAAATGCTGAGGTAGCGTATACGGCGCGCGAACTTACTGCTTTTCTCTTAAGACTAATACAAGAAATTAAATTTATTTTTTTAATACAGTATATTCCTTATTACTAAAAGATTCATTTATTTATCTACTTATATGTATTTATTAATGTTATTTAGGGAGAGAACTGCAAATAAATATGTTTATATGCATACATAATGTATACGCGTATATATAATTATATATACGTACGCACATTTATATGTATAATAAAAGGTTAAAAAAATTAAAACGAAAAATGATTTTTCGTACGTCCGTGATTATGCGGATGTAACACCCCCCACCGTGAAAACAAAGCAATAAGATTTTAATTGTTTTGCTTTGGGGTTCCCAACAGTTTGAGCTCGATGTCTCGGATGGTTTTTCTTGATGGTGGCATAGAGTTAGATCTGCTGAGTCCTCTTCTTGGCGGATTCAATGATTCCGTTGACCCAGTGGCTGTTCCGTGTTCTGATGTTTTATCCTTCTCTGTACGTTCGGGCTTAGCCAGGCTCGTAAGCAAATGTGTTATCGAGCCGAAAATGGCTCCCAGGAGTCTTGTACTCCATCCATATACCGTGTATAGAGTGTATCCGCGGATTATGGTGTCGAAGATTAGTTTGATTACTTGGCATAACAGGATAATCATTAATATTCCTGCCGAGATTTGGCCAAATTTTTGAAACCCATTCCACATTTTGTTAAGTGTGGATTCCATCATTGTTTCCATTTCTTCTGGCGTCAACAGGTTGTTAAACTTTACAGAGCGCGTCTTTGCTTCTCTGTCGTTAAGCCGTCTCGCTATTGCTTCTAGCATTGCAGGCTTTTCGGCTGAAAAGATCGAATGTTCGCGTAGATTTTGCAGGTCTTCCGGTGTGTATATTCCATTTTCCAAGACTTCTGAGATGCTGGCGTGTTTCCAGGTCGGTTGGACAAATGGTTTTAGGGTTTGTGGTAGGTTTACCTCCGTTGCTGTAAGGTGAATCTTAAACTATTTCTCGCTGATTTTGAAGATACTTGGTATAAGTGTGTTGCAATCTCTAATCGTTCCTATTTGTGCTAGCACCTTGCTGATAGGTTTGGCGAAGTACGCTTCGTCATCGCAAGTCACTGGTACTTCGTAGTAGCATTGTTCTGTTTTTCTTATTTTGCCGGATCGTGGTACACATTGAATTATGTGGGCGACTTCTCCTGCTGCTATGGCTAAATAACCTTGCTTCTTCATAACTTTCATGGCAAAAAGGTCTGTTGAAAAGGATTTGAGAACGCCAGAGGTAGAGCATTTTCTATGATTTGCTTCTCCAATATACATCGGTGCAGGACTATGTCACGATATAGTGATCCTAGTTGTTTATCGAGATGTCTTCCGAGATTCATTATTTTTGCGTTAAAATATGTAGTAAGGATGATATCTGGTACCTCCAAGCTTTTTCGGGTGGTGAATGATTTGCCTCTTGTGGTTTCCAAAATGAATAGTTCTGTTTGATCCGTTTTAATTAATTTATATCCGCATAGCATTTCTTCTCCAGTTTTGGTTAGACAAAAATTTATCTTCCCAGTTGAATTACCAAAGTAGATAACGGGAGCGTTCGAATTGTTATCAACCATACGTGTCCCTATACCTTCATATAGGATGGTGAATTCATCGAACTTACATGTGGATCCCATTACTGGGGTCCAGAAAATGCAGCTTTCTTCCTCATCAATGCATCTACCGCTGGTGTAGCTGCATCGAGTTCCGGTGCTTAGGATCACCATATTCTTTTTTTTATCTACGGTGACCTCGTAGTCTGTTGCTTTGATCTCCAGCTTCGCAGTTACGACTACCTTTTCGTATTCATATCCATTATCATTGTAAGTTGTACTCTCACAATATCCGTTTGCATCCAATCTTCCGGCGGCTGTGACAGTCCTTCTATTGGTCGCGTTCACCAATAGATTATTTATTACGGAGCGTCCATATTTATATTGGCCATATCTAACGAGATCTTCGCATGCTTCTCTCGTTGCCAACTCCATGAATGTGGTAGAGCCTCCTTTTACTTTTGAGTTGTGCGAATGCATACCGCAATACGTAATTTCCTGCTCTACCTTTATTCTACATTGGTAAGCTCGGACCTTGAAATATTGAGTATGTTGTAGCAGCTGGAGGTATATTTCTTCTTCAGCAGGTGCTGCGTCGGATAGCACGCAGTCTCCGACTTCTGTAAGTGCTATAGTCGTTATGTTGGGGGTGGCAGATCCGCATTCATATGTCGTAAAAGTGACGGCGACTCGAATATAAGTGTACAAAAAGAACATTAATTTGCAGTTCATCCTCCTATAACAAAGAAAAATAACTTAAGATTATTCGTAGACTCATTATACTGATATAGGTATGGTTATTATGTTGCGTAGTTACAGTTGATTGAGGTTATAAGCATTTGTACCCAATTACTAAGATGAATTTTTAAAGATGCGTGATTAGGTAAAGTGAATTCACCAACTTGCTTAAGTTTCTTTATTCATTATTACATCTAAAGAAAAGAAAAATTTGGATATGCATACGTATCTCAAAGAAATCGGATGAAAGAAAAAAAATAAATAAATAAATAATACGCAGATTTACGTTAATTATCGTTATGTGTATTCACTTTAAGAAATCTTTAGTCAAATGTAGAGTTCTGATCATTATCGATCGAGCTTTCAGATCTTAGTTTCGTTAAGCGCAATTTATTTGGGTGTACAATTTTAGTAGTGTTTTTAAAAGAAATTTTAATATTTCTACCATTTTCTAATATTTCGAGAATTCTATGTGGCCCGGTATACTGCGGTTGAAACTTTCCTTTTCTAGGTTCTATTAATAGCATTACGTGATCATTAACCTTAAAATTACACGGGTTTAACTTCCTATCGTAATATTCCTTGGAACGTCTTTTTGCGTTATTTAGATTTTCTTTAGCTAATTCGTGTATTTCTAACAATTTTGATCTTAATCTAGTCAAATAGTCATAATAAGTATCGGTAGTATTTTCCCCCAATACCGCCCTCGCTGATGGAACGCGAGCTATCTTCCCATATACGCATTCGTATGGGGTGAGCTTCGTCCCTTCATGAACGCTGGTATTGTAGGAAAATGTCGCACATTCACACCATTCATCCCATTGTCGTATATTTGATACATAGTTCATTAACCATTCCTTTAACGAGTGATGCATTCGCTCAATAGATCCATTGGATTGAGGGTGAAATGCGGTGGTAGTACATGTTTTAATTTTACACATTTTCGCGACGTTTTTCATTAATGAACTGATAAAATTCGCACCTTGATCCGTCAGGACTATCCTTGGTGACCCATGAATAAAAACAAATCGTTTTAGAAAAGCATCGGCAATTGCTGTTGACGTAGTGGAATCTAAAGGGACAGCTATACAAAATTTTGTTAACAAATCTTGCATCGTCAAAATGTACATGTTCCCATTTCTGGTCCTATCCAATGGACCTACGATATCTAACGAAATCTTTTCGAAGCTAGAACCCGGTGTGTCTGTTAACACCATAGGTTGCCTAACCTTATTTCTAACTAGTTTATTTAGTTGACAAGTGCGACACGCGTTGACAAAATTTTGGATTCCCGCTTTCATATTTGGCCAAAAATAGTGTTGTCTAACTCGGTTATATGTCTTTGTTATACCTTTATGGCCGTTTATTGGTGATTCGTGAATTTCGCGTATAATTTGTTCACGCAGATCTACTCCTGGTATTTGTATTAAGTTTTTACAGATTATTATCTTAGTTTGAGAATCTGAAAATATATCTTTCAACAGATCGACAATTTCACTCCACGTGATATCGTCTATCTGTTCTGTTTTCGAAATTCTCAAGGATACCAGAGACGTTGTTTGGCATATGTCTAGCAGCGAAAAAATAGCATCCTTGAAAATTTCTCTATCTGTTTGTATATGCAGATTTTCTTTAATTGGCAAAGCTATCAGAATCTTTTTGTCATTTTCAATGACTTTTGCTCTTGCAAGGACAATATCTTGCAGGGCGGGAAGTCTTTGTTCTTGTTGCAGAAAAAGTGCTCCTGAGTCGAGAGGTTGATTTTTTTGTGTTATGAAATAGGTCAGATTGTCTTTTGCCATGAGAAAGTTATCTCTCGTTTCGATTATATTTCGTGATGGTCGAGGTCGATTTGATTCGTCTCGACCTATCTCATACTCAACAGATAGAGGAGCTTCATTCGCCCTGGACGGATTTGAATGTAATTCGTCCCTGAGCGATTGATGATCCTCGGAAATATTTATATTTTCATTCATAGCATCGTCAGTCACGTGAGCGTCTTCGGGTGGTTTATTTGCTGTGGCTTCTAAAGATTCCTTAAGGATGTCTAGCGTCCGTGACAGTTCGTCGGCTGGCAGTTGATATCTGTCTTGCTCGATTTTAGTCAATTTTACGCTTGTTAGTATGCTGTCGAAGGGTATCTTATCGTCATAGTCAAAAGAATATATATGTTCGTCTCCGTCTTGACGCGTTAACCATCGTATAGATATTACTTTATTATTTGATTTAATGTACTGTTTGCTTTGGCATAAATAAAAACTGTCCTTACTGTTTCTTACTGCTAGGAAGTCATTCTTTTTAAACAGTGTCTCGGTTGCGATTGACTCTAAAGCGTTTATTTTATAGACCGGTTTACACGTATTTTCCTCGGAAGTTATCTTAACGATTTCTTTAGTTTCCGATTCGCGTATATTTTGCACTTCGTTATCCGGAGGGTTACGTGATAGCGCGTCGGCGACGAAATTAATTTTTCCTGGAAGATATCTGATTGTAAAGTCAAATTTGTCTCTTAATTCAAAATACCATTTTTTTAATTTAGATGTACAGTCCTTTATTTTGTGCAGCCAAACGAGAGGTTGGTGGTCAGTTATAAAGGTGAAATGTCGGCCAATCAGACAATAGTCGAATTGATCGCCGCAAAATCGCATTGCGAGTAGTTCCTTTTTGATAGTGCTATAATTCATCTCGGTTTTTGTAAGCAATCGGCTTGCGTAAGCTACAGGTAAATCTGAATTTTCCTTCTTTTGAGATAGGACACCACCGACTGCGTAGTCTGAGGCGTCTGTTGTTACGAAGAATTCCTCTTCGAAGTTTGGATGTTGCAAAATTGGTTCATTAATTAGGCAGTTTTTGAGCGTCTCAAAAGCTATTTCCTGTTCATCTGACCAATTGAAAGCTACTGCTTTTTTCAAAAGGTTTGTCAATGGCTTTGCGATCGTTGCAAAATTTGGGATGAAACGTCGATAATATCCGCACAGACCAAGAAATTGGCGTATTCCCTTGACATTTCGTGGACGAGGGAAATTTACGACAGCTTGGGTCTTATTTGGGTCTGGTCTCATGCCTTTATGACTAATCTCGTGACCAAGAAATGTCACTGATGTTTCGTAAAATTGGCACTTTAAGGGATTTAATTTTAGGTTAGATTTCCTTAAAATCTCTGTGAATTCCAGAAATAATTCGTCTAGATCGTTTAGATTTTCCGCGAATAGTATGACGTCATCAATATATCCTAGCTTTCCTTTTCCTTTCGAGCTTAGATCTAACGGTTTATGCCCTAATATTTTATTGGTTAATTCTTGAAAAGTACTTGCCGCTGTTCGAATTCCGAAAGGTATTCTTTTGAAGTGAAAGTGACCATAAGGAGTAGAAAATGCTGTTTTCTCTCGGTCTTCTTCTCTAATCATCACCTGATGAAAACCTGAATACATATCCACGACAATAAAATAGCGAGCCCCGCCGAGTTGCTCGACTAAATGCGTAATATATGGGATTGGATGTGGATATGGCTTGATTTTTTCATTTAATTTTCGGAAATCGACTACAACTCTCCACTGTGGCTTCCCTTCAATATCGTCTTTCTTTTTGACAACCCAGAGAGGGCTGTTAAAAGGCGATTCACTTCTTTCGACTATATCTGATTCTAACAATTTACTTATTTGCTCGTAAACAACTTCTTGCAATTTTTGAGGTATTGGATACTGTCTTACGTTCACTGGTTCTTCGTCGTAGGTTTCGATTTTATGTTCGATTATGTTAGTGGCAGATAGGGGTTCTCCTTTCAAATGAAAAACATCAGCAGTTTTTTCAATGAGCTTCTGCAGCCTTGCTTCGTTTTCTTCCGCTATATGGTTTTTAGGTATGTCGTTTAATATACATTCTGTTCTGTTTTTGACATTAGCATTGTATACTCGCTCAAAATTTTTGTGTTTTGAACTTCGAATATCCTTTTTATATGGCTTGACGTAGAATTCAGTGACAGTATTTATGTCTAAGATAGTTCTGTTGATGCATGGTTCTATATCAGAGTAATTTACATAAGTTTCTATTGGTTGATTCACCTGATTTATTTCGATATAGTCCAGCAAATTTGCACCTGGAAGGAAATCTCGAATTATTATATCTTCTTCAGTGGTTTCTGTGCTTTCGTTATCTGATATTTCAAATTCCCCTTTTGTTAGACTTGTGCTTACCGTGTTGCGCGGAGCTTTTTCGGGCTTAGCATAAGTCTCGTAGCTGCTATGTCACACATTGTCATCGTCGCTTACCGTGTTGCGCGGGGCGTTTTCGGGCTTTGCGTACGATGGTTTTGGATTTCGGCCGGGGGATTCGATTAAATTTGCGATAGAGTTCGGAGCGTCATCGTCTACCGTGTCGCGCTAAGCATTTTCGGACTCAACGCATGACGTTGCAGAATTGGGTAACATCTGCACAGGAACCTTAGATTTAGGAATTATATTTTCTTGAATTTGAAGGTCTTCTTCGGAAGATGAGCAAATAGTACTGTCTGAGTAGCGTCTCTGAAAGACTCGATCGTATTCTTCACCATATTCGAAAGTAATTAAGTCATTGATTAGTTCATCGGCTGACCTCGTATCATCTACATTGGCCTGCATAGAAATAAGAGAAGGCGCTTGGTTCGTGACGTTAACTTCTTCTATATCTTCTATATCCATGAAGAGAGTGCTATCTTTGTCTATAAAAATTTTCTCGTTACGATGCTGATAATATTTCTGTGTTGGTTCTAGAATTAGCGGTGTTATTTTTAGGTCGATATCAAAGATATTGGTATTGAATACCTCTATGTCAACGTAGCCTTGGTCGTTGATTGCCATGATGTTTCCTGCCACTATGCCTTTTTCGTTAAATTTTATTTTCCTAATATAGCCATATTCATCTTCTGGGTTATTCAACGGGAAACGTACAGTTGCGGTTGCTAGAGCAGGTATTCTTTTAACGTCTTTTAAATTTACGAAAGGCAAGGTTTTGTCCTCGAAAATTAGTGCCTTTCGATAGAAATCGAGGCTTGCACCGTGCTGCTCACAGAAGTTTGAACCTATAATTGCTTCTGTTTTCATCGGACAATCATTGGCGACTATAATGACCTCTGTTGGGGATCCATATATGTCAATGACGCATGTACCAATCGAAGGTATATCGGTTCCCGATATTCCTCTTAACAATGGTCGGTTTGATTCGTTAACAATTACGTCTCCGTTAAAAATGCCTATTTTGGCTATATTGGGCTGCGCACCTGAATCAACCATAGCTTCAACGAAATTATGTAGAAATTGCGGGGATTCCACGATGACGATTGGCGTTGTTTCTTCTTAGTTGACGGTGTAGATGTAAGTTCTGTTACAATCGCGTTCACTGGACGCGTTTTCTCTCGGTTGCCGCTCCAGGAGCGCCCTTCGCTGGAGCGTTCGTCTCGTTTTTTGTTGATTCTCTTTGACCCATTTTAATTTACGGCACTCTTCCTTTACATGACCTCTGTTTTTGCAATAGGCACATATTTTTATCTGGTAATTGTTATTATGACTTTTGTTTCTGTCACTTGATTGGTTGTTAGTCTGGTTGTATCTCCCCTGATTAGATGTGGTTGCTCGTGGCACATCCGGTTTTGCAGCTGTTGCTTCGTTCATATCTCGTCTGTTTTCATAAAGATTTTTATTTCTTTCGTTGATCTTATATCCATGCTTCAAGTTGTTCCTATCAATCTGCTTATCTACCGCGATTGCGTCGTCGAATACTTCGTTCAGAGTTAAGTTTGCTGGGTTTTTAAGCCTTTGCCTAAATTCCGGCGGTAAGCCGTCTCGAAATCCTTCGATTATATCTCCTTCGATTTCAGAAAGTTCGTCACGAGTTAATTCATTGCTGATATCGAAACGTTTTCGATCGATAATAGCTTCTTTAAGGTCAACGATTCGTGTAATAAAATTAAGCAGTGACTCGTTTCTTCCCTTATAAATTTGATCAAGTTTACCTCTTAGATTGTTTAGAGTTTCTGTGGGGGCAAAAACGGATTTTAGTCTATCGACGAATTCGTCCAATGTTCCGAAATTATTGTGCTCGAACGCGATATACGCTTTGTCTTCGAGTTTATTTTTCACTAACTTTATTAACTCTCTCTCAAGGTGCTGAGGAACTATTTGAGTTGCGCGTTTGCATGCTCTGACAAAAGGTATTAAGTTTGTTCCGTCAAATTTTGGTATGCTGTTCAAGGCCTCCTTTATGTAAATGCTTGGTGGCACAGTCCAGGAATTCTGTGGTTCTGCTAGGTTATTATGAGGTCTTGATGCTGGGTCTGGTGGTAATGTCTGCTGTGCTTGCGGTACGGGGGACGTTGAGCGAGTTGCACGCATTCGATCTATGTCACGGCGCATTTTTGCTAATTGAGTTATCACGTCCTCTGTCAACTCCTCGGTTTCGTCTATTGGCTTTAACCTCAAATTCGTTTTATTTTGAGATCCCAAATCTATTTTATTAGTTTGTGCTAAGGGAAAATTTGATACACTAGAGGCAGTGTCCGATATGGTAATTTCAAGATTTTCGCGGCGTTTTCTTTCTTTTTCGAGTTCCTTTTCAAGCATTTGAACGCGTTCCTTTTCTACATTTAACGAGTCCATCGCGTCCTGCTTTAACCGTTCTGCCTCACTTAGGACTTTCTTCTCACGATTCCCTAGCGCTTGTTCTAAATCCTTAATTCTTTGTTCGCGTTCTTTTAAGTTGTTAGCATATAGTCTTAACTCCTCTTCGGTGAGCGGCAAATCTTTGTCGTTAATTCCTCCGGTAGCCATTTTATAAGATATTTAAAATCTAGGCTATTTAAAAAAAATAGACTATCGCTTGTGCAATTATTATTATAAATTGTTATTTATATATATAAAGATTAATTTCTTAGGTTAATTTTGAGAAAAAGGAGAAGAAAAAGAAATTTTAAATAAAATGCTCCTTATAGAAGAAAGGAAACGCGATATAAGAAGATTTTTTTAATCGATAGTAATTAGATTATTTTCCGACTGCATATGTTGACCGGCTTGGTCAACTTGCAAGGGCGATAGCGGAGCTGGTGCGGGTTGTAGTTCTTCGAGACTCAAATCGATTACAACGCGCTGCTGTTGCGGTTGTTGTATCCGGGGGGGAGTTATTAAATATTTAGCTGGCGTGTCGATTACGTATGGGTTAACGACTAGACCTCTTTTTGGGCCGATTTTCTTTCTCGGTAGTAGAAATTGTGGCTCTAGATCAATGTCGTTTTCTTTGACCCACCCTATAAACCGCGCTCTGGCCTCTCCTTGCAGACTTAGCTTATCTGCTGTTTGCCTTATCTTAAGGCCAAGGCCTCTCCTTTTATTATCTGTCATTTACTGGAGAAATAAGGAGGAAAGCAGAAAAAAAAAAAAAAAAAAAAAATCAAAAAGAGAAAAAAAAATAATGATTATTTGAAGAGAGGAAGAAAAGAAAAAAGAAGAGGGGAAGGAAAAAAAAATATTTATTAGAAAAAGTTGCTCCAACACCTAATTGTCTCTTTTCTCTTTCCAAGTCTTTTGCCGCTGTTAAGCGATAAAAGAGAACTAGCACTGTATGCCGTGAGGCTCAATAGATACAAGCCCAAAATTGAAAATAGACTTTCAGATATAGGGTCAACTTGTTTCTTCCCTTTTTTATTTTCTTCAGGTTGAGCCCTTCGTGCTGTTAAGCACAAACGGCGAATTGCAAGTCTTATGCCGTGAGGCTCAAGACCTACAAGACCCTCAAGAAATAAAACGTTATGATTAAAAAAAAAATTCTTTCTTTACTCTCCACCAGAAATTTTTAAATGCTGTTAAGCATGAAAAAATAATTTACGAGCTTTATGCCGTGAGGCTCAAAAACTGTAAACCCTGTCAGAGAGAGAGAGAGAGAAAAAAAAGAAAGAAGAGAAACAGAAAACAAAAAAAAAATGAAAAAAAGAAAAAAAAACAACGAAAAAAAAACAGTAATTTTTAACTTATTTAGTGCAGAATTATATTTGCAAAAAAAAAATAAAAATGGTTCACTTCATATTAACATAAGAAAAAAAAGTAGCAAAGGAAAAATTAAAAGTAAATGTATAAGCGTTAGTTTAATCTTACGCCTTGCGTTAGATAAGCTGATTGACTGAGTTTTTATTTTAGCTATTTGTAAGGTAGAGTTTGTTACTTCAGAAAAATGTTAGTTATAGAAACAGGAAAAAGTAAAGTATTTACTTTTACTTAATGTTAGATTTATTGATTTGTTTGTTAATTTATGTATAAATAAATAAGAATTGAAATAAATGTTCTATGCTCATCTAAAGCAAGTATTTTGTCTAGTTATCTAGCGTTTCCCTGCGATAGAGAACGTTTTGAACAATTTATTTAGTATTCTTTCTTTTTCTTTATTCATCCTTTTCCAAATTATTGATTTATAAATAAATTAATATCTTAAACACTGGTTCTGCGCTCATCTAAGACAAGTATTTTGTCTTGCGTTTCCCTGTGATAGAGAGCGCTTCGAATATTTGGTTTTCGAGTAATTAATTTATAAACAAATCAAGAATTGAAAATATTAGTTCTACGTTTATCTAAAGCAAGTATTTTGTCTAGTTACCTAGCGTTTCCCTGCGATAGAGAACGTTTTGAACAATGTATTTCAAATAAGAAAGGCGTTATTAGATTTTATTTTTGATTTATCAACTTATAAATAAGTTAACAGATCGAAAAATCTTTACTCTATGCTCATCTAAAACAAGTATTTTGTCTAATATTATTTAGCGTTTCCCTGTGATAGAGAGCATTTCGAGTGTAATTAATTAGTATAAAAAGCGGTAATAAAAAAAAATTTGTTAGTGTTTATTAGTTATTTGACAAGAAATATCCCACCGTCGCTGTCACCATTTGTTATGTCCGGTCACCTTAAATAGGTTTACTCGGACGTTATATTCAATCGTGAGATATTTCTTGTCTGCATTGTTAAATATTTTTTGGTTTTTAAAAGACTGCCGGATAGAGGAGCTTAATCGCTTACCTTGTCTTAACTGCTGGCTGCGTGGTCGAAAGCAAAGGAGTTTATCTACTTAATAAACTTTACACTGAAGGGCGCAGTGCTCCTCTCTGGTTGCCCGTTTGTTAATTATTTAGGAACTGGATTAATGGCACTTATGTTCGCAGGGATTATTTTTGTATATTTTTGTAAATGATATTTATTTTATTTTATTACAAATGTTGTACAAGCTATTGATAAGTGAATCGCGCAGATTTACAATAATAAATCGGAAGAAACCTCGTTAGTATTTTTATTTATTCTTATTTGAAAATAAAATAGGAAATATTCTTTTTATTAACACACTTTTTCCCCTAGCAGTAAGTTGTATAAAAATCGCGTTTTTATTGGACTGACTTGTTAAAATAAGCGCGCGACTAAATTAAGTTATTTCGCTTGTAATTAAATTTAAGAAGGAAATAAAGCGCGAGTTACAAGTTTTTATTGATACGATTTTACACTTGATTTATGTGCAAGTCGAAAAAGGTGTTACCCTTGCGAGGTCTAACTGCGGACTGACTTATTAAAATTATTTTTCTCTGCAAGAAAGGTACAAATCTAGAAATAAAATGCAAGTTTGTCAAAATTTAATAGAGTCCCATTGGTCAGTTCGGCCGTGAGAAACTCTTTAGAATCTCACATTCGGTGACAGAAGATATCTTCTTATCACGCCTAAAAATGCTGAGGTAGCGTATACGGCGCGCGAACTTACTGCTTTTCTCTTAAGACTAATACAAGAAATTAAATTTATTTTTTTAATACAGTATATTCCTTATTACTAAAAGATTCATTTATTTATCTACTTATATGTATTTATTAATGTTATTTAGGGAGAGAACTGCAAATAAATATGTTTATATGCATACATAATGTATACGCGTATATATAATTATATATACGTACGCACATTTATATGTATAATAAAAGGTTAAAAAAATTAAAACGAAAAATGATTTTTCGTACGTCCGTGATTATGTGGATGTAACAATAATACCGTTATAATTAATAAATAACATGCATTACAAATAATCTTCATTATTTTATTTTTTTTTTTTTTATATAAATATTTTAAAAATTTATATTATATAAATATTTTGAAAATTTTTGTTAAGAAATCCTCATTTGAATATTTTGAATTTCGCGCAAGCTAACCTTGAAAAACAGACTTCCTGTTCAAAAAAATTTCTCATGCGAAAATCAATAAATTTTCAGATTCTTTTCGTAATATCTTTGAAAAATGCCTGGGTACACATAGCATTCAATATTTCATTAAAAAGCTTGTCAAATGAAATATTTATATTTAGTTTTTCACAGCGGTAGTAAATCTTTAGATATAAATATTCGATTATAACTGTAGGAAAATCGGATATCTGTCATAAGAACAATGTTAAAATGTCAGTGAACAGAGCATTTTTAAAAGGCTTTTTCTTGAAATTTTCCCTGGAAACTAGGTCTGATTTTTCGCTAGGATATTCATTTTGACTTAAAGAACAACCTTCTACATTTTTGTTTCATTCATAAATTTTTCAGTTTCGGTACGAGCTACCTTAAAACAAACGAAATTAATGATGCTATGAGACATTTTTTTTAAGTGCAGATGACATCTTGCTCATTTTTTTCTTCTATTTTAATTGGCCTTTTAGGTTTTTACCTTAGGCCATGACCGGGTATATCATAGTTTCTATTTTTGCTCAGTGGAACTTTTTATAATAGTTCTCACTAAAATTAGTTTTCACTAAAATTGCTATAACTCGGTCAATTTTGAAGTTATAATTCACTTTGAACAGCTGCGGAACAAGTACTGAGGGGCCGATCGAAATAATGCCTACCTGGCCTTTAAGTAGAAACTTCGAACTAATGGTAGATGTAGTGAAAAGCCGCAAATTCATTAATTTAAGGACTCGTATTTCAGTTCAAAAATCGCGTGGGGTATGGTACACCCCGTGTGACCATTAAGGGTTAAGTATCACGCTTTGAGGAATGCCATCGTCGCCACGAGCCTGCGATGAGAAATGGGAAATCGCAAGAACAACATCATTGATATTAATTGGTTTAAAAGCAAAATTATCTTTACTGCATTCAGTAAGAACCCTCTCGCGAAGCTCATCATCATCATGCGACGAGACCGACACCCCAGCAAAGTGCGCGTTAAGCTCACCAGGAGTGAATTCATTTAAGTCCCCTTGAGGTCCAGTTTAGAGTCCCAGGTCTCTCAGCTCCTTCCATACATTACCATTTGCAAGTGCTTCGAACAGTCTATTATGATAGTATGTGGTCTTTGCAAGTTCAGTGTGTTCGTCTGCCATTTTACGTAAATGCAGAAACTCAGTTAGATATTGCGTTTCGTTCGTCCGTTTATATCTTCTGTAAGTAGCATCTCGCTTGCGCCGCATCTGCGATAATTCTTTATTTAACCATGGTGGGCTATTCTTCGTATGCTTAAGTATTTTCACTGGTGCTAAACTCTCTATGACAGAAGTAAAATTGTCACAAATGCAGCCAAGCACAGACTCTGGGTCGACAGTACCAGCTGTTAATGGTGTCCAATCATAGCCGGCTAATTTCTCAAGTAATTATTTTGACAAATGCTTTTATAGTTTCTGTATCTAATCGACTTGTGATCTATACTGCACGTATTATAAGCAATAGAAACATCAGTTAAGTTGTGCCGACTATGAAAATTCGCAGGTAAGTTACGCACGTCAAGTACATTGTCATTGTCATCCACAAGAATCAGGTCAATCCATGTGTGAGAAGATGGAGTTATATGCGTGGCACCATGCTGGACCAACTGAAGCGAAAGCTCCACTGTTAGTTTACTAAGAAACCTCACATCACTGCGTTCTCGCAGGAAATCGGCATTCAGATCCCCCATTATAATTTCATGTGAAACATCATGAGATAAATCTCTCAAAGAATTGAAAAAATTAGAATTTTTTGTAAATGAAATGGTAGGAGGGCGATAAATGACAGAAACCAGCACAGGTTCAGAGTCGCCATCCTTAATCGAACATAAAATATATTCTGGCACTTCAGGTTTACCGCTGCTAGTGATAGTTGTGGTATTAGAAAGAGCTAGTACTTCACATTTTAGATTATTTTTAACGTAGAGGGCAACCCCTCCTCGATGAAGGTTTCTGTCCTGCCTGAACAACTTATGATCCTTAATCCGAATGACGTCATCCAAGATAGTCGATCCCAGCCAGGTTTCAGCCACTCTAAACAGATCATAAGAGGGACCATCGCATAAGAGCTCGCGCACCTGTCCAATGTGAGCTCTTAATGAGGTCACATTTAAAAAGCCCGCTCGTAGTTTACCCTTTATCCCCTTGCGATTCCTCGGGGAGATCTGATGTAGTCATTGGGGAGACACATCAACATCATTATTATTATTTAATTCTTCCTTTTCAACATTACTATCTTTGTTAGTCATAACAATGTCGTCATTTCTTAAGCATCCACTAATTACTTTGGAATTGTCATTTGTAATAATATTTTTATCTAAAATTATGTTTTGAGAACTGCATATTTTATCTATTTCATTTTTTGAAGCAAATGCAAATGCTCTCTCCCCCCTCCTCCGTCTTGCCAGAAATCTGCCATTTCTATGCCATACAAAATTGATACCCCTTTCTTTGGCATATTTCTTAAGATCTTTGAAATTTTTATGTTTCCTTTTTGAGATATTCATTAATAAATACTTGAAAGTGATTCTTAATGGCAGAAAAACTAGCAAAACGAATAAGGTCAATATCTGCAGTTGAGAAGCTAGTAATTTTTCTTTTTCGTATAAATATTTCTCGCATCAGACTCTCCTCCGATAATCTAACCAGCAGCGAGATGGGACCCCCCGGGCCGTCTTCGATCTCACCGTTTTTAGTGCTAGGTGATGTTAACATAGCAACCAACAATATTTGCGCCTTTATTACAATCGAAAGTATAGCACTAAGGACAGCAGAAGCATAATCTTTCAGAGGAATATCAGTCGCTAAGCAGTTCAGTCCGCTGAAGATCACCAAATAACCGCCCTCGGTGCTACAATTATGTTTATTTTGGCGGAGCTGTTTTTGTTGACCTATACTGGCTTGTGCTTTTGGAATGTTAGTGTCTGGTGTTGCACTCGTATCTATATTTGTGTGAAACTACTATCATGCTCATCCACACGCTCCAGTACACTGAGATCAGAGACGGTCTGCGCCTCTGAAGATCTAAAGATCTAAAGATTAATATATAAAGGATATTGTCCTCTATATAATTAACCTTTTTTATATGGTGAAGTTAAGGGAGTCCAGTCCGGTACCCATTTAACATAATACATCAGGCTAGACTGTCCGACCCACCATACCGAGAACTTTGATTACCGATGGATGGTCAGCCACTTTTGTGATCAACAATCAACCGATACTCAATGAGGTCGGATTTTCCAAGAGTCACGATATGAGTAGCACATACACTAATTTTCTTTCGAAAAAGAGTCAGAGGTACCTGGCCAGGATTCGAACCAGTGCCCCCCGCGTTGAAGGCAAGAGCTCTATCCGTTACGCCACCACGCTCCTTCAAATTGAAGGTTAAACGCAATAGATATTATTATTACAAATATGTGGGCACAAGAAAAAAAATCTACCGCTTTGTTTTTGAGAAAAGTAAGGAATGCGAAAATATTATAAACATAAACTTTTACTTCTTCGTTCCTTACTTTTCTCAAAAACAAAGCGGTAGAATTTTTTTTTTTGTGCATATATGTTCATATTAATAATATCTATTGCGCTTAACCTTTAATTTGAAGATACACCGATTAATACTTGAGTAAATAACAAAAAACCCAATTGTTACTCGGTCGGTATCAGATTTTACTCCGATCTGGTCTTAAGAGCAGGTCGACTTTTTCTGTCCTTTTCTAATCAACGAAATGATTTTTTTGCAAAAACTAATAATTTTAGCGAAAAATAAAGAGAAAGCCCCATTGCGTATTAAAAAAAGCTATATTTTCTTTAATGAGAAAGAATTGATTTTATCGCTTCGTTTTCAAGAAAACCTTGAAAAACTTAAAAAATAGAGGTTAGGTTAGACAATTTGGTTTTTCAAAGTTTTCTTGAGAACGAAGCAATAAAATTAATTCTTTCTCATTAAAGAAAAGATAGCTTTTTTTAATACGCGATGGGGCTTTCTCTTCATTTTTCGATAAGTTATTAGTTTTTGCAAAAACTTAATTCTTCGATTAGAAAAGGACGGAGATACGTGACCTCCTGACGTTTCCCTGTCATAATTATTTTCAGTAGTAACCTAAACTATCGACATAGTTGAAACTTGGAAACATTATGCGTTATTCATTTTTTTGCTCCACAATCCCTTATATAAAAATACTAAAAAATCCATGCGCGCAAGCACGCCCTATATCAAATCTAAATATATAAATTTTGAATGATTGACTTTTAATATAATATTATTTTCTGTTCATTATAAAAAATAATAGCTGCTTATCTACTAATATCTGCATCAGTAAAGAAATTGATGTTATATACTAATGTATAAGAGCAGTCTATACACGGAAAAACTTTTGCATATAAAATTCGCTCACATGTTGTATGTGAATTCAATTTTATTACTACTGAAATAATTTTAATATCCTTCTTAAAAAAAGATTAGACTTAAATGGAGATGATATTTCCCTCAGCAGAAATGAAATTAGGAACCAGTCTTATATGCGCTCGATATACTCTCAAGTATGTATGTTAACTAAGTTCAAAACGTAATGAATAGCTTTTATATACAGAGTTGATCGAGTTTTAGCTTCAACTCGAACTGTAAAAACTAAACAAAATAACTGAAAAGAGTTTGACATCGGACTTGCTATATTTTTAGTTACTGAATCGAGGATTAATTGAGAACTAAAAAAACTGTTTGTGAATATATAACAAATTTTGTATTTAATTTGTCCTTGAAACAATTCGAAATTGATTTTGGTGCGTGTATAATCCACAAACATTTTCATTGCTGAGTTATTTTCATCTTAAAGATTTATTGATGTAAACATATCATCTATTTAGATTATAAAACAATTGCAAGTATGTACGTGAACTATATTTGGAACAAATGAGCCGCCGTCATATTCAGACTTGACTGAGTTTTAGCTTCAACTCAAAATGAAAAAGTTTCATTAAATAATTGAATAAAGTTCATCATCAAATTTGTTTAAAATTTTTAAAATCTATTAAATAAAAAAAAATTATTATTACTGTAGAATCACAATTTTTTAGAAAAACAAATCTGATTAGAATAAACTATATATGACATCTAAAACTTAAAAACTATTCATAACTAATTTTAATCTTAAAATCTAATTATTTTAAATAACCGTGGGGCAGATAAGCATGTATCATTTCACGCCAGAAATTGTTTGAAGCAGTTTTGGTCTAGTGCTTAGCGTACGCGCCTTTCCTTTTGGGTGCGCGGGTTCAACTCTCGGTCAGGACCACTTTTTTAAAAATTTTTTTCATTGTTTTAATATTTTTTATTCCTTTTTTATTTATCCTTTTCATATTTTCAATTTTTTTAATAATATTTAAACTAATTTTCATGAGTATATAATCTTTTTTTTAAATAAAAAGTTTTTTGAAATGAATTATCTTTTATACGTAGCAATTAAAAATAATTATAAATAAATAATAGTGATGATTATTTTATAATACTATAGTTTTATTTATTGATAATATATTATTTTATAAAATTTACATAATAAATAAATTAAATTATTCTATTAATTTATTTATGTTATAATTTATTTTATGTTAATTTATATATATATATATATATATACATATAGTACCGCTCAAAAGTTCGGAAACATTTTTATTGAAACCAGTCGAACTTTAAAAGATCATAGCTCCAAAACGGCTTGACCAATTGAAAAAATTAAAAGAGATTTTGAAAGATCTCGATAAATGCTATCGATTTATGTAAGGTGTGTGGGGACACTCACACTTGTATGTATGCGTATGGCGCTGTAAGCGCACCAATACACATGTCAGCGTATACATGAGAACGCCTCTGCGCAGGCTCATATCAGACGAGGAAGAAGCAGCTCCGAGACTGCTTGCTTGTACTTCAGTCTTGTTCCGCCAGCCACTGCGCTTAGTCGCATTGGCTCTCTAATAAAGTTACATCTAACTTATATAGTCTTTGGCTTATTTCCAGATCCTAGTCTCCTTCTGCACTTAACTTCTACATCGCCACCAAGGCGTTATAGGTGTATTGGCATTTTTTATTAAAGAAGATAATAATTAAACATATGAAAAAAAAAATTTTCTTTCAATTTTTTTTTCAAATAATCGCTTGTAACTTTTTGGAAAATTACTGGATCAAAAAAGTACACGAAGCATTTTAAGGAAGAGCAAAGTTCTTAAATTTTTAATGTTTAGCAACTTTTTGCTACGTTTGGTATGTGCGGAGTTATATACGTTCGAAAAATGAGCGTGGACTTTTTTATGAGGATTTATTCAAGTAAGGTGTATAGTTAATTATACAAGTGCTTTTTTATTGGTTTATTTAGTTTATTTTCTTTATTATTGTATTAATTTAACATTTTAGAAAATACAAACATTTCATACAGTTAACATAAATAATAGTTTCTACGGACTTCTAACATTTTTTTTTAAATCAAAAATGTCGTAATTAAATTCTCTTCAAAAATTTTGATAATTTAATAGATTAATTTCTACATAATTTTTTTAGTTTAACACGTCAGAAACAATAAACAAATTTGGGACAAAGTAGATATCGTTATTTCACAATTTTTTTCACCAAATAATAATGTCATTATCATACCTTGAAACATAAATTTAATCATACTTCAAAATATAAACAAACACGATCACGCGGAGATGTCAAATGTTATGGTATAGTCAAGAGTATAAAAAAAACTGAAATCGGTCAGGAAATTTTGTGTGTGTTTGTATACATAAATATATATATATATCTACCTATATTATATAGTTATATTAGAAATTAACCCTCGGACCCCCCACACTCCTCCACCCCCCCCCCCCCCCCACTCCCCTCTATAGCCCCTCCACAGCCCATCCACATAATAACGTAAAATTGCTTAAAAAATTACGATATTTTTTATTGTTACTTTTATTCTAAGAACCCTCCACACCCCCCACACCTCTCCATGACCCCCCCACGGAACACCCACGGCACCCCCACGACCCCTCCACTGCCCCCCATATTATAATAATGTATGTATTTATAATAATGTATGTATTAATAATTTTAGGTGGTGACTTTAGACAAATTTTACCTATAGTAAAAAATGGATTTAAAGATACAATTATAAAAGACACTATAAAATATTCACATCTTTGGCAATTATTTAAAATTTTTAATTTAAAAACTAATATAAGATGTAATGATAAAAAATTTTCATCTTTTTTATTAAATATAAGAGAAGGAAAAATTAATACTTTCATTATTCTCGAAGAATATAAAACTAATAATATATGTGATACAATTTATAAAGATATAAACAACAATTACAATTTTTCTAAAAATGTTATTTTAACTTCACATAATGAAGATGTAAACATTTTAAATAATAAAATATTAAAATTAATTGATGGTGAAATGATAACTTATTACAGTATAGATCATGCAACTTATAAGGGCGTTGATGAAACTGATGAAAATATTCATTTAAATTATCCTATTGAAATGTTAAATAATATTAGAGAAGGATTACCTCCTCACGAAATTAAATTAAAGATTAACGCAATTATAATGTTAATTAGAAATCTTAGTATAACTGATAGATTATGTATTGGAACTAGATTAAAAATAACTAAATTATTTAAATTTAATATTGAAGCTGAGATTATTACAGGAGAAAATAAAGGAAATGAAGTTTTTATACCAAAAATAACTTTAAGTACAAATGAATCGTCTTCTTTGCCTTTGATTTGGAATGCGATTGAAGGTAGATATGTTATAATTGATAATGTAAATGATCAAGAAATGATGGATAGTTTGAATAATAACATTGAAGATTATTTAAATTATGAGGAAGAGTATGAATATTACTTACTAGGAGAGTATCAGACCTCCGGATCACGGATTTTGCTCAAACTTTGGGATAAGTTTTCAGATGTCAAAATATGAAAGAAAACACAATTTTAGATCCCAACGCTCAATATTTCCCTAGTTACAGGCAATTAGAGAAAATTACTAAAAAAGTTACTAGATTCTCAAATGCATATAGTTCCTTAGCATTGATAGCTAGGAGCTTGAAACTTTTTTGAAATGAAAGCTGAGCTCAAATCCTTTCGAAATAGTAGTTGTAGCATGTCAAAATATTATTTTTTCCCAAAGTTATAGCGTAATAAACATTAGACCCAATTTCAGCTTTTGTTATTAATTAATGTTTTAAAAAGAAAAATCAGGTCCAATGTTTATCACGCTATAACTTTGGGAAAAAATAATATTTTGACATGCTGCGACTACTATTTCGAAAGGATTTGAGCTCAGCTTTTATTTCAAAAAAGTTTCAAGCTCCTAGCTATCAATGCTGAGGAACTATATGCATTTGAAAATCTAGTAACTTTTTTAGTAATTTTCTCTGATTGCCTGTAACTAGGGAAATATTGAGCGTTGGGATCTAAAATTGTGTTTTCTTTCATATTTTGACATCTGAAAACTTATCCCAAAGTTTGGGCAAAATCCGTGATCCGTAGGTCTGATACTTTCCTAGTTAGAAAATCTTGCTGATAATAATAGTTCACATAATACTGAAATATCTGTTTTAAATAATATAATAAATTCATATATTGGGGAAGACAATGAAAAGGTAGAATTTCATAATTGGAAACAAGTACCAGAATATTATAAATATTGCACTAATAAAATTATAGAATATAAAATAATATTACATGAACCAATAAATGAATTTTATCCAAATCAAAATTACGAAACATATTCAAGATATTTATTGAAAATTGCACACATTTAAAAAAAAATAATGATATATTTTTTTAAATTTATTAATTATTTAAATTATAAATTTAATATTTTTATGAAATGTTTAATATTTTATTAAGATTAAATTTTATGAAAAAAATTTTGATATATTTCTAAAATGTAAAATTAAGTAAAAAGATATCAAACAGGAATTATAACAAAACAATCCGTTAAATCTTAAATATCTTAAATATACATTTAGATATATCAAACATTATGTTGAATTAATATAATAAAATAATTAAAAATTATTTTTTTAAATATTTAATGTAATATTTACATAAAATATTAAACATTATATAAAACTATTGATAATTAATAATCGAAAAATTTTGATATATTTATAAAATGTAAGATAGATAGATAGATAGATATTAATTTATTTCGTAAAAGAGTACAAAAAGGCGTGTAATACATCAGATTACATTACAAGCAATAAATAATAATTCTGTATAAAGTATTGCACATAATATGGTAAGATATCACAGTCAAATATTAAAATTAATATATAATACTGTATCAGTAAGTCACTATATAAAAGCGATATCACAGACTACTCTAAATACACGCAGGAAGCATAAAAACATAAATTACAATAAATACAGTCTTAAATATCTATCAGTCATAAAATTAAAATCATATTAAAATCAAATAACACAATTTAAAAGATTAAGAAAAAAGATATCAAACAGGAATCATAACAAAATAATCCTCTAAATCTTCAAAATCTTAAGTATATATTCAAATATATCAAATAATACTATTGAAAAATTTTACTAAAAAATTTATGATTTAAAAATATTTCATTAGAAATTTTTTTTTTCATTAATATTCATTATTTATTGAAAATTAATAATAATAATAATATAAATTAAGAAAAAGTGGAAATATTTATAAAGTAGGCCAGAAGCTATTGAAAATTGCTTTCTTAGTGTAGCTTAAATAGTAGAACCATTTGAAAAATTGATAAAAAAATTTGATTTTTATATTTTTATCTTTTGCCAAAAGAAAGATGACTTTTAAAAACCGATTTTGTTAGTGTAGTTTTAATTTTAGAAAATTTTCAATATTAAAAAAAAAGTTTTCATTTTCAGTTTTTTTTCCATTTTACGTAAGCTACTCGATAGATTTGTTCTAAAATTTCTTCACAAGTTATTTGCTACTGTCTTTTATAAAAAAAGCTTTTGAAAAATAATTTTCTTCGAGTAGCTCTTTGATTAATTTTTTTTAACTCTGATTTAACGCATCCACTAACTCTTTTCTTACTTCCTCACTTCCTATCTGTCCTTTTATCTTATTTTTACTCTACTTTCATCCACCCCTGTCTCTCTCTCTTCCTATTTTTCAATCACTCTCTCACATTCACTAATTTTTTAAATTTTGAAAAAAAATTTTAGTTTTTATTTTTTTTCCATTTTACGTAAACTACTCGATAGATTTGCTCTAAATTCGTATACAAGTTATCTGCTACGGACTTTATAAAATAAGCTATAAAATATAATTTTCTCAGTGTAGTTCTTTGATCACTTTTTTTGATTTCTGATTAAACGCTTTCACTAACCCTTTTCTTACTTTCTCACTTCCTCCCTGTCCTTCTATTTTAGATTGATCCTCATTTTTACCCTATTTTTATCTGTCCCTGACTCTCTCTTCTTATTCTCTAATCTCTCTCTCACACTCACTAACTTTTCTTGAATAGGAAATTATGTTTTTCATATTGAAATCACATTAAAAAAAAATCAAATTACTTTAACTCAATGAACTGTATGAGAAAGCTCTGTCTAAATCTACTAGAGTGATTTTTCACTCTATTGGAGTGAGATAAAAATGTAAAATAATTTTTACACAGCGATTGACAATTTACTGAAACAATAATATACCTCTAATGTTGTCAGTAACTCTAGCCATATATATGTAGAATAATTATTGATGCTAATCTTGTTTGAAAAGTCTTAAATATTGTTGTAATAGGCCAGTCAAAATGAGGTTTTGTTCTGCCAAAATTAGTAACTGGAAACGACCTGTGCAATCATTTGAAAGATAGTCCGTAGATGTTTACTTATGTGTTTTAGACTGGCAAATATGATTTATTAATTATTTATTAACAAATTAGTGCAAAAAAACGCGTTTTTTTTGTTTTTTTTTGATAAAACGAAAACTATTTGACGAACTATTATGGTGTCGGTATGAAAGTTGTAGAGAATTGAATTATCAATCAAACGAAAGGTTAAACGATCCGATTGCTTCATTAAAACCGAAGAAAATTCGGAAAAATCGGAAAATTTTTCTTTTTTTTCAAAAATTTATAACTCTGTTGTTTATAAATATTGAGAGCTAAAATTTGGCACAGAAGTAGATAATTATATCTACTTTTAACATGCCAAAGGCAGATACTATCGGATAATTAGTTTCTGCGCAATTACAATTTTAATTTTTTTTTCAGTATTATTCACTATAAAACCGATTGAGAACGTCATACATACATTTTTAAAAGGGTTTTGAAAACTAGAAACAATATACTATTAAACTTGTATTGTTGAGCGCGCGATACATAGCAAAAAGTGGGGATGGAGGAGAAACGATATATATAGATATACCGGCATGCAGCGTGAAACGTTCAATTTTTTAACTAGCTTGTTTTTGGCGATTAATACATAAATAATAAAAACACTTTAATATGAGTGCATACGCACGTTTAATAGTATATTGTTTCTAGTTTTCAAAACCCTTTTAAAATGTATGTACGACGTTCTTAATCGGTTATATAAAAAAGGGAATAATGCCAAAAAAAAAAATTAAAATTGCAATTGCACAGAAATTAATTACTCGATAGTATCTGCCTTTGGCATGTTAGAAGTAGATATAATTATCTACTACTGTGCCAAATTTCCGCTCTTAATATTTATAAACAACAGTGTTATAAATTTTTGAAAAAAAAAGAAAAATTTTCCGGTTTTTCCGAATTTTCTTTGGTTCTAATGAAGCGATCAGATCGTTTAACCTCTCGTTTTATTGACAATTAAATTCTCTACAACTTTCTTACCGACACCATAATAATTCATCGAATAGTTTTCGTTTTTTTAGCAAAAAACAAAAAAAAACGCGTTTTTTTGCACTAATTTGTTAATAACCAATTAATAAATCATAGTTGCTAGTCCAAAACACATAAGTAAACATCTACGAACTATCTTTTAAACGATCCAAAGGTCGTCACCAATTACTAATTTTGGCAAAATAAGACTTTTTTGGGTCTATTGACTGGCCTATAAAGCGAAAAATATAGCGCGAGATAGAGCCAGCGTGAACATATATATTTATCATTCTTTAGTATTACTTTCTCTGTCGCACTAAAGAATAATACAGATGTTTACATCGGCTCTATTACGTGCAGCATTTTTCGCTTTACAAAAATATTTTAGACTTTTTAAACAAGATTAGCATCGATAATTATTCTACATATACATGGCAAGAGTTATTGACAACATTAGAAGTATATTATTGTCTTAATAAATTGTAAATCCGTGTATAAAATATATTTTATATTCTTCTTTCACCTGCAGCGCTACTAAGCGGCAAATGATTCCGACCTCCTCTTAATTGCTTACTTCATAAAACGCAAAAAGAAATTATTTTGTAATAATAGATTTTTGTACTCTATTAAAAAAGTTTTAAAAAATTTTTTTATGTAAAAAAACTACAAAAATTCTTTTAGAAATTAAATACATTCTCTGAATTTCTTATACACGGACAGAAATTTCGAAGGTAAAATAAGTATATTCTATTGCAACTGTAGGGTCAACTTGATTTGTAAACATTACTATATATATATGGTAAAAGGTGTTACATACATAGCAAACTTTTCAGCACCATATAATAAATTTTCTTATGTTTAATTTTGTCTATATATATATAGCAATTTTTAATAATGTTTGCATAAAATAAAGAATATCTTACAGTTTAAATGAAATATAGTAAATTTACCTTTATAATTTCTCTCCGTGTATGTTTACATTCATTTTCTGTTTTACCTCTGACATTTTTTTCAAATTTAAAAAAAAAATTTTTAGAGTTTAAGAATGTGTAATACAGAAATTGGTGTCAATCACGTCCTTTGTTTCTCCTCTTAATCTTCCATTTGTTACATAAATATATGCAATTGTATATTTTTGTTTGCGAGCTCCCTGTTTTTCTCAGTGACTTTTCAAATAATTGAATATCTCACTTCATTTCTTTCTTATTTATGTGCAAATACAAATTAAAAAGTAAATTAAAATAATAATATAAGTTAGAAAAAGAAATGTTCATGTACAAAAGAAGCATGGCACAAATTGATAGCGCAAGCGCTCACACGTCCATATACACCCCCTTCAAGTTCGTGCTTCCGACGCGTGCGCGTCGTTAATTGCAACGTCAAATACGAAACTTACTTTAGCTAAAGTAAACGGGGTCTTAGTCAGTTTCTACTCTCTGACCAGGTGAGAAGAGACTGAACCTTACAAGAAAAATATACAGATAACCCGGTCGTACGATTTTGTGCGCGTGCATATTTTAACAAGCGCGGTCGTAAGCATTTTTTCTTTTTTTCACTTTTTACACATAAGGAATAATTTTTTGTGTTCGTGGTATCTATAAACGCGAACACTTGGTAATAACTTGTAAAATAAAAAAAATCAGCATCCGAGTGAGATAAAAAAAGAACGCATTTTAAAAACCAAAATATCTATACTGTGATAAAGTCGAGAAGTATTGTTCAGCTGTCAAAAGGAAATTGAGGAGGTCAGTGGCTCAGTTACTGTGTACAAAGTTTGTGTGTGTACGCGTCTAAGTGTGAATATGTTCGTATTTAAATATCATAAATGGAAGGTTTTTCTAAATAAATACTCTTGTTTAATGCAATCATATGGTTTTTTCACTGTTTATGCAAGAAAACAAAAGCTTAAAAATCATCACATCTCTGTACTTCATAATTGTAAAAATAGTGAATTTTAAATAAATATTTAAAAAAAACTTAATTTTTAAAGTTTTTAAATATTTTAATTCAAGTTTCTTCATCTTTAATATTGCTGTAGTTTTTTATTAAAAGTAAGTTAAGATTTGACAGCTTTTTTGGTACAGAAAGTCAATAAGTTCACAAAAGAAGGCGAAACTAAAGCTAAATCTAAGACTTAAATAGAACCCAGTTCTTGAAAGTGTATCGTTCTGTTGAAGCAGGTGATCTTCCAATGTTCATCTTATACTTAAATTTTTTTTATTTTTCTCATCCCCTTTTCTCACGTATTCTCTTCTTATAATTTTTATTCTGGTTCCAAAAATTTAGAGCATTTGTAATAAAAGTTTTCAAAGTTTTTTTATTTTGATTCTACCAGATGTGTGCCGTCCTGTGTTTCTATAAAATCGATTACTTTTTTTCTGTATTAAATTTGTATATGCTATATTTTGAAATATTTAATACGATAATTTATTTAACATCCAAAAGAGAATAATTAGTGAGTTTTATAAGGTTCATTAGTGAAAAGAACAATTTTCATTTGTTTGATAAATTAAATTTTTTAGTTTTATTAGAATAAAAAAATAACGAAAGTACATAAGACAAAGTAATATGTGCGTGTTTTCGTGTGATATGCACCACACCCAGGTTGTGTTATACGCTTATAACGAGGGAGTTTTCTCTCTCTCCTTTTGGTTTATGCAGTAGTCTGTATGCCTGCCGCGTGTAATACTAGCTAGGGCAATAGTGAATGCTTTTCAACACACAAACTTTCTATCTGTACTTCTTATCTTTATCAGTTTCTTTCTCTTTACTGAGTGGTGGCTAAATCAATAACGGCAGTACATATACATATATACATACATACATACATACGTACGTACAAACATACGTATATACAGATATATAAAAGGAAGAAAATTCCGCGAACAAAACGAAAGCAAGAGAAAAAATATGTAGAGTAAAGAGAATTATATACGGATGTGCATGTGCTTGTAAGAGAGAAGAATGAATTGAACCTGGCGCTTTCCTTTACTTTATGTTCATAGACATACAAAAATGTATATGATCAGCACAAGGGTGCATGATAATTTTCAAAAGTTTGATTGATAGATAAATTCACGTTATTTTGAATCTCTAGTTGTTTAATAATTTTATTTCATATTCTTAAGTTTTTTCCTAATCTTTTCATCTTCACTTGGATATTATAATGAATGTAATTAGAAATCTTTAACTATATGCTACTGTCCATAATTAAATTAATTTAGATTAAATTATTGGTATCTAATAAGAAATAAAATTATTAACTGATTAAATTATTCGAACTATTATATAAAAATTTCAAGATAAATTTAGTATTTTATTAAATTTATAATATGTAAAAACGAATACAAAGTTTTATAAATGTATGAATTCTTTCCTAGAATTTGAATACTGAAAATAAACACATACGTGCGCGCACATGCACACACAGTATCCGATTTATTGATTTAATTCTTCAAATACACAATTCTTTTCAGGCAAACACCTTCAGTATGTAATATAAATTTTTATTAATACTATGATGAATGCTTTCGCTTAATGAAATATCATTATTATGCATATGCAAATGAATGAGAATGATTTATGTTAATAAAGCTTTAAACCAATTCCTCATTTAAAATTGTAGATATAATTACGCAAACAATTAATTTACGTTGTATATTTACAGGTTTTACCTAAATGTTTTTGGCACCGACTCTAACGTGAGATATGATTCGTTTTACAAATTGATTAAAAAAGTAATCCTAGTTAATATTTTATTTTAAAATTATCGAATGATTTTAATAATATTAAAAGAAATTTTTAAAATAGTTAAAACAATATTTTTTTCACAGATGAGTGAAAACCTATTTAGTTTAATCGTAATTGACTGAAAATGTAATTATTTAAATTTCAATAACTATTTGAACTAGAAGCAACTATCGTTGCCAATGCTAAGCGATGAGTTGTCATCATAAACAATACAAAAAAACATATATAAAAACATACATGATTAAGCATCATCATGTGTAAATAATGATTACAAGCGATTGACTAGTTGATAAACTATCGGTCTATCTCGAAGTTATTGATTATCAATTATAAAATGCAAATTTTCTGTTTAAAATTAAGATTATTTTTATTTAAAAAATTAACGAATGGTAAAAGTGTTTATTTACGACATTACGTATTTTTATTAATCAAAAATTTAACATAATTAATTATGAATATCATACTAAATATATGAGAAAAAGGATTAATATATTTTGGACATTATTTCATTACGTAATGGAAAATTCGATGAACAATTAGGACAACGTTTGATAGATGTTACTCATGATTGACAAACAAATTATATACCAATTCTCCACCAGACGATGAAATCGAAACATTTTTAATTGATTATAAAGATGAACAAAATTGTACCTCAGTTTCGAAATTGAATAAAATCGAAACAGTTTCCTTGTCAATTGAACAAAATAAAGTATGGAATGAATATTTCATATAAATAATAAAATTATAGGCTAAATCAATTCGAATGATGATATTAAAAGAGTGATAATTCAAGGAAAAGTTGGTTTGGGAAAGAGTACATTAATCCAACGAATTGTCCAAGAAGTAACGAACAATCTTGGTCTCGACGCTATCGTTCACTGAAAAAACTATGGTGGATTGCTCTCTCAAAAAATAAATTATTTCCAAGCTTGGTTTTAAGCAACGTGTTTACCTGTTTTTGGCAATAATCTTGCCCAAACAGGTAAAGCCGCTCGCTCAAAATCACTGTCGAGCAGCACGCCTTCTAAAAAAGTTTTAATATTGCTATAGTAAGTAACTTCCCCCAAAAGTGTCTAGCAGTTTGTCTAAACACTGAGTGGCGCGTCGGTACTGCTTTTGAGTCAGTTGTTTTCCTAAGAGTTTTTTCAGTATCGTTACGGCAACAGCTTTGAATGTGAATGTTTTCACTCTACATTCGCATTTTAGATTGCCAATATTCGTCAATAAATTCAAATTTTTGAAGGGTGAGGCGTTGCGCACTTTTCAATTGAAAAATAAGAATTTGAAATTTATTATTGTAGATAAAATATCGATGATTGGTACGAGAATGCTCCATCAAATCGAAAATAGAGGTTGGGATAAATTCCCGTTGATCAATGAACCGTTCAGTGGTTTATGTGTATTAATATTTGGCGATTAAACGATTGCCAACAGTAAAAGATATCACTTTATTCAATGCCTCGTACAAGGATTCAATGACCACAAATCGCATGATCGTATTTAATTCGTTTCATTTATATATTGAATTAACGATTTATCATCGCCGAAATACGGATTATACTTTTTCTGCGTTATTAGATCGACTAGCAAACGGAAATATATCGGCCGAAGACTATCATTTATTATCAACAAGAAGGGAAAGTATTTTAAATCAAAAAGATTACATTCAATTCAAAAACGTCATACATTTATTACCAACCAATGAAATGATCAGGATGAAGAATGAAAATTGTCTACGCAATCTTCAACAACCGATAGTGACCATCGATGCAGTGGACAGTCCTGATTTACCTGATCATCACGACGAATTTTTTGATTGATCAAAAACGCTGTATTTGGCCATAGGTTGAAGAGTAATGCTTTGTCACAATACGTGGACGACACGAGGATTGGTGAACGGCTCATTAGGGTTCGTACGTGCTATTTTATATGATAAAACCGTTACACCTCCTATAGTCCAATCAATAGAGCAAAAAAGGCTATTTTAGACATTAATTAGGGGCTTACTGAAACCTATATAGAGTTGTTAAGGGCGATGAAAAAACATACCCTATATAAAATGTAACCAAAAAAAACGATAGAAAATGCTCCAGGAGACTGCAAAGTTGGCCAAAACAGCTTTTTTAATTCTCTAAAGTAACCTACGCATTTCAGCAAAAAAAGTAATAAATAAAAATATTAGAGAATAAAAAAACCTACAATTTGAGTACTGCCGCGATTATTTTCATCAATTAGTTATTGCAAAAAAGCCAAAAAAACCATAAAAAATGACCATTTCTTGAATATCAATTATTTATTGCAAAAATAATTTTTTAAATATTTTTAAGCTTTGAAAAGGAAGCCTTCATGAATACAAACAGAAAGAGAGGTTGCAACAGCAAATTGGTTAATTTGTTGCTGAGATGTTCCCTATTATTTATCCCAACACGCATAATGTTTATTGCTATCATTTTTTTTTTGGCTGTACATATTAAGTTGTATAAGGGTTTAAACTCTTCATGAAGGTTCAAATTTTCATATTTTGTTATAAGCAAATGAGAAAATTAAATTGCAATATTTTTTATAACACTTTAAAAAAGAGGGTGTTTTTTTTATAAATAAATGAAGCTGGGGCTTTATTTATAACTTTTACGAATTTGCTATTTGAATATTCTTATAGCTGTGTTCGAAACGAAAATTTAAAAAAAAAGAACTCTTTAAGGCCAATAGGAGCCAAGATAAGATTTTTTTTTTTAATCACAGTTACTTTGTTTATAACAATTAAGAAACGAATCAAGCATCATTTTTTAGTTAAAGACTTATATTTTAAAAATCTATGATGAGATTTTTGAAAATGCGACTCTTTATTATGCAAACTAAAATAATAATAACATACAAATAATAATTTCAAGGTTGGAGTCGTGGTGGGGATGCTTATCTTTGCGCGCGAGGAAAGTTAACGAAGGATCCCGTTCCAATAAAATTCATAAAAATTAACCGTATCTCCGTAAATATGAGACCGATTTTGATGTTTTTTTTAAATCTGGGTACCTTGAAAAATTATTAATATTGGTGCAAATAGTTTTTCAAAATAGGGTGTATTTAAGTTAAAACAACTGTACGTAATACGGACACCTTAAACGCAAATGATTGTTGTAGCTCACTAAATCAATATTTTTAGACGTGTAATATCTCATTTTAAAGCTAAAAGAAAGAACTTTAAAATGAGATATCACGAGTTTTATTACAATCAATATTTAAAAAATCCGCGCGGATTGACGTAAATGTTGTAAATGAACTCACCTTATTATTCCTCGTAATAATTACATTTGGAACCTGGAGACAAGTTTAATTAAAATTTTTATTGTTTCTATATTGTAACTAATTATTATAATAAATTTATTGTTTCAATAAATAAAAAAATTATTATTAATAGTTGCAAAAATTTTAATAGTAATAATAACAATTGTTATCTTGTTTTTTTTACTTTCCTTTGTTTTTCATGCAAAAAATTTTTTTCATCATTGAATAAATTTTTATTTTTTTAATGATAATAAAGACAAAATCGCGTTACTCAATTGTGAGGGTATTCTTTTTAAGGTACACCCACCTTTAAAGATATTTTTCCGGATATGTACGTCTAATGGTAACTTCGCATATTCAATCCATGGCGTAAGAATGTTATTTTTCGTGCACAGAGTTTCGCATCTCAGCTACTTTTTACTTCTTTACGATAATGAAGATTTTTATAGTTAATATCCCGCGGAAAATGTAGATGACAATTCAATCAATTGTTTAGAATAAATATGAATTAAAATTTATTTTAATCTTCATTATCGACGGCGTAAGCTGAGTAATGAAGTAGCTGAGATGCGAAACTCTGTGCACGAAAAATAACATTCTTACGCCATGGATCAAATACGCGACGTTGCCATTTGACGTACACGTTCGGAAAAATATCCTTAACGGTGGGTGTGCCTTAAAAAAAATACCCTCAAAATTGAGTAACGCGATTTTGTCTTTATTATCATTAAGAAAATAAAAATATATTCAATGATGGAAAAATTTTTTTGCATGAAAAACAAAGGAAAGTAAAAAAAAACAAGATAACAATATTGTTATTATTACTATTAAAATTTTTGCAATCATTAATAATTATTTTTTTATTTATTAAAACAATAAATTCATTATAATAATCAGTTACAATATAGAAACAATAAAAATTTTAATTAAACTTGTCTCCAGGTTCCAAATGTAATTATTACGAGGAATAATAAGGTGAGTCCATTTACAACATTTACGTCAATCCGCGCGCATTTTGTAAATATTGATTGTAATAAAACTCGTGATATCTCATTTTAAAGTTCTTTCTTTTAGCTTTAAAATGAGACATTACACGTCTAAAAATATTGATTTATCTAGGATTTATCTAGGAAATTAGGTAATTAATGTGAATTCGGAAAATTTAATAGCCGAAAAAGATTTAATGATTTGCAGAGTACTCAAAATAATACTTCGAAACTAACTGAAAGATTCCATTGAATACTATAAAATATTCTTCAATATCAAAAAATTGTCTATTTTTGCTCTTTTTTGAGAGCTTACATCTCGACTCCCTGTTAACCGATTTTAATTTATCAATTTCAATTTTTTCTTTATATAATGTCTAGTATATTTTATGATTTTTTGATATCTTTAAATATTATTCTTCATTTATGGCAACCAAATTTCACCAAAAGTAATTTGAAAAAATTTGACCATTTTCAAATCGCTGCTAAAACGAACAAATGAACGAAAACCCTTTTTCTAGGTTTCATTTTGATGATATTTTCAAAACCTTTTAAATGAGCCCTGTCAAATTAAAATCGGTGCAGAGAAAACCAAGATATAATTATTTAAAAAATAAGCATTTCGTATCAATCGCGATTTTTGCCATTTTTGAGGGTTTATAACTTTTTTCTACCAACTTAAATTTTCACAAAAATTCATTTGAAAGTAGTTATATGTATGCACAACATTTCCCTTACAGAAAATTTCTAGTCATGGACCTTTGACACCCTCATCTAGATCATCGAAAATGCAGTATTCTTCATTTTAAATAAGTTAATACACTTACTACTTCTGACTTGAACTGATCCAATTTGGTGATACAAAACCTTTCATATATTATAAAAAATCGAAATTAATATAAAAATCCTGAAGTTAAGCCCTATTAAAAGTATGACGGTATCATAGAAGCAGAGCGACAATCATTTTAAGATTTTTTAAATTTCCAAGTATCGAATCTGTAACAGCATTTTTTTTAATTCGACCTATATTTCTAAAAATACTACATTTTTAGTTTTGTACCATAAACATTTTTTCAAGAATAAATAAACAAACGTTATTTTACCTGTTGCGCTAATCTATTATCAGGAATTGCTTTTTATTAAACAGTATTTTAATTTTTAATTTATTTGATTTTTGCAAAAAAATATATTTAGATATATATTTACTCTCGTAAACTAATTATTAAACGCCGAATCAGTTCAAATATTGTTATTAACAATTTCTCATGCACTCACAAGCTAGAGGATTTTACGCGATTCCATAATCTTTCATGCATACTACTTTTCCAGTTATTAGGCCGTTATTATATCGTATCTTTGATGATTCTTTACAAGAGTGCGTTCTTCCTTCTTGCTCGAGGATCTCGTTGGTTACTACCATCAACAAGGTTTCTCCTCCACGCACTATGAGTTATATGAGGCCGATCTTTTTACTCTGTTTCATGTCCAAGGTTCTTGAGCGCCTTATCTATAATCAACTTTATTCCTACTTGTCAATAAGGCAGTTACTTGATGCTTACCCGACTGGCTTTAGAACTGAACACAGTACTCAGACTGCTTTACTTAAACTGACTGATGACATTCGGCTGAATATGGACAGACCTTACGTGACTATGCTTTTACTGTTTGACTTCAGTAAGGCATTTGATACAGTGTGTCATACCACCTTACTTCGCAAACTGTCTTTTCTCGATGTGTCGCACTCTGTTATTAGATGGGTTGCTTCTTGTCTATCTGACCGGTGTCAGGCTGTTGTTGATAGTGCTGGTAATCAGTCCGACTTATTCACTTTTAACACTGGTGTTCCTTAAGGCTTTGTCCTAGGGCGTCTATCATTCTCCATCTATATTAATGACGTTGCTGCTGATTTTCACTCTAACGTTCAATATCTGATATATATCGATGACCTGCAAGTATACATTCATTTTCAGATTGGTCAACTTGATTTTTTTACCTCGCTCATAGCTGAGCACGCTTTTTTAATTAGCGATTGGGCCTATTGTAATCATCTGAATCCGAATGTTAGTAAAACTAAAGCCATTACCATTGGCTCTTATCAATACATTAACATGTAACTTTCATTAATAGTAACTGGAGATCCAATTTATGGGGACAGTATTACGTTTCAATCCTCTGTCCATAGTTTAGGTGTTTGGCTTGATAGTAAGCTGAACTGGAAAGAGCAAGTTGGAGATGTATGTCATAAGTCCTTTTCTTTACTTTACAGGCTCAACTCCTTTAGGAAAAGCACTACTCTGGCTCTCCGTAAGTACCTAATTCAAACACTGCTGTTTCCCCTCCTCGACTACTATTATCTTATCTATTCTGACCTTTCTGCTGAGCTTGACCTCTGACTACAGAGAGTCATTAACTCTGGTGTGCATTACATCTTTGGTGTAGGTAGGCTCGAGCGCATCTCTGCTTGTAGGTCCTCTCTTGAGCGCATCTCTGCTTGTAGGTCCTCTCTACCTACAGTGGACAACCAGTGACTGGTTGTCCACTGTAGGTAGAAAACGTTATTTTTCCGCTACTTTCTTATTTAAAATGTTTTTTTAATGCTTACCGCCTTATTCATATTCTGTTGAGGGGCGATGTGAGGCCTTTGACTATACCTTTTGCTGTCATAGAGTATTATGATAAATCGTTTCTGGTAACGTCCTCGCGTCTATCGAATGATCTTCCTGCGATACTTATAGAGTCTCACCTTTACTATCTCATTTCAAATCATCTACTTTTTCAGTATATACAATATGTATATACTGTTTGTAATACATATTATGATTTTATTTTTATGTTCAATTTGTTTATATTCTTTATAATTTGTACAATATAATGTACAGCAATAAATAATTACCTATCTATCTTTCTCTTTCTTATATATTATAAAAGCAGCCTAGAATAGAGGGCATGGTTTCTATCCTTCTTTGTTTACTGGTTACAACCAGAATTATAGAACTGATATAATATACCTTATACAGAACTGATATAAGGAACTAGACTATATAATAAACATTTATTGTTGAAATTTAACTTAGTTTATTTTTTTGTATTATTCATTGAAGTGTATCATTATAATAAAGGTACACAAATAGTTTATTATAATGATTTATTATTAGTGGAAGAGGGACGGAGAAGGACAGAGCATATTCGGTCGTAAGCAGCAGATGACTCAACACGATAATTTTAATTTATTGATTTTTCATCAATACTGGATTATCACAACCGGTAAGTGGGATGTAGAATGATGAAAAATCGTATATTGACCTTAGGAGAAAAGTGGAATATCAATTGCTCGCGTATTTGTTATTTGTAGCTCTCGCTTTGCTCAAGCGGCAATCCATTTGTGAGTATTTAATAGTCAACTTTCCTCCCTAGGTTAATAATATACTAATTATTTATTGCAGAGCATTATGGGTCTCTGATTCTGATGTGCAAAAATATGCGATAAGTTTACGGAAGAGATTCACCTCAATTAAAACATTTCCTGATACCAGATCAAATCACTGTTTTATTCCATGTGATAGAGAGTCGATAAAAATAAAGATTACCTCTTTCGACAACGTTGAAAAAGTTATACAATTGCAACTATATTAATATTTTATGAGAATTAAAAGAATGATTATATTTTCTTCTTATAAATAATATATAATGAAATCGATAAATAATTCTTAAAATTGCACTAAATTATTATGTTAAGAATCGAAAAAAAATTCCTTTCACAGATTTCAAAAGCAATTCCTAATAATTGATAAGCGCAACAGATAAAATAACGTTTATTTCTTGAAAAAATGTTTACGGTATAAAACTAAAAATGTAGTAGTTTTAAAAATATAGATCAAAATAAAAAAAATGCTTTTACAGATTCAATACTTAAAAATAAAAAAAAATCTTAAAATGATTGTCGCATATTAATTTCGATTTTTCGTAATACATGAAAGGTTTTGTATCACCGAATTAGATCAGTTCAAGTCAGAAGTAGTAAGTATATTAACTTATTTAAAATGAAAAATACTGCATTTTCGATGATCTAGATGAGGTGTCAAGGGTCCATGACTAGAAATTTTCCGTGAGGGAAATGTTGTGCATATATATAACTACTTTTAAATGAATTTTTGTAAAAATTTAAATTGGTAGAAAAAAGTTATAGACCCTCAAAAATGGCGAAAATCGCGATTTTTACGAAATGCTTATTTTTTAAATAATTATATCTTGGCTTTCTTTGCACCGATTTTAATTTGACAGGGCTCATTTAAAAGATTTTGAAAATATCTTTAAAATGAGACCTGAAAAAAGTGTTTTCGTTCATTTGTTCGGTTTTAGCAACGATTTGAAGATGGTCAAATTTTTTGAAATTACTTTCGTTGAAATTTGGTTGCCATAAATAAAGAATAATATTTAAAGATATCAAAGAATCATAAAATATACTAGACACTATATCAATAAAAAATTTAAATTGGTAAATTAAAATTGGTTAATAGGGAGTCGAGATATAAGCTCTCAAAAAAGAGCAAAAATGGACCATTTTTTGACATTGAAGGGATCATAGCTCTGGCCCTAAGGCTACTAGAGGGCTGAAATGTTCATCGTAACGTTTTTTCATAAGGCATAACAACATATTATAATTTGGTGAAAATCCCAGGACCCTCCTTCCCCCACGAAATTTAGCGAAAAGTATTGACATTACTCGTGTATATATATATATACCCTACCGAAAAGAATCAGTTAATAAATCAATTGATTAATCAGTTAATGATTTGAGTCGATTTCGCACTTGATTTATCAGTTGATTTATCAATAAACTTTTCAGGTCATTCAATTGATTATCATTCTAATTACAAAAAATAAAATATTTAATATTCATAAGTATATCCAATTATGTATGTTTGTGTACTATACTATCATTTTAAAGTACTCCAAATGTTTAGAAGAATTAGAACTTATACAATATAAAATTCCTAGAAAAATGTATGGGTGCTGATTACATTTCTGAAGTTATAAGTTGTAATGGTTACTGCTAAATTTTTAGCTAAAATTTATTTAGTGACACATTTTAATGAAATTTCATAGACACAAGATATATTCTTAAGATTTTATTTTTTAAATAACGGATTATTTAAAATTTTTTGAAGCACTAATCATGTTTTGAAGGCTGAAATATAATGTATATTTAAACTTCATGAGCACTGATAATGGTTTTTTTATTAGATTTATATTTTAATAATTCATTAGACAAGCTTATTTGAACAGATGCAAAGCTGAAGAGTTAAGTAAGTACATTATTAAATAACCTTAAACTTATTGTCTCGTTACATGACTTTTAAATAATTCATTAATGAAAATGAGAGTGGAACAATTACAAGAAAAACAAAAGTAAAAAAAAAATTTTAATCGTTATGAAACATTTATTGAAATTTATTTCTAAAAAAACGTTTTTACCACTGTTAAGCAAAGCTAGTTCAAATGACATAAAATTTACCTGATTTATTTATTGTATAATATAATTACGACAAATGTTGTAACAAATATTATTTAAACGTGCGAATAACAGTGTGGTATTGGCTCGGTTTTCAGAACTCGTGGCTGGAGATCTCAAGGAACAGGGTTTGCTTACTTTTTAATTTGAAAAGTTTAATATTTCCAATTTAATAACAATTATAAATACGTGAAATACGAATAAAACCAAAGTTAAAAACAGTATGTGAAAGCCAAGAGGTAGTTATTTCGATACTCTAATATAACTCAATAATCACTTGATTTTTCATCTGATTAATCACTTGATTTTTAACTTGATTTTTCATTTGAATAATTACCTGATTTTTCATTTGATTTTATTACTCGATTTTCCATCTGATTAATCTCATGATTTTTCACTTGATTAATTCACCTGTCAGATCATGTAATAAAGTCAGGTGATTTATCAGGTGATTAATCATATAATAAATAAGATGATAAATCAAGTGATTAATCACTTGGCTTTTTTCAGTAGGGGAGATACATGACCTGCTCTTAAACAAGTAATAATACTCAATATTTATCAATATTATTGAAATAATGGAAAATTATTAATTGAAATTACCCTATGAAATCATACATTTGAATTAGGCTTCCATTAACTATTAGTACCGTAGAAGTAGTAAGTGGGTAACTTGTATGTATTGAATTAGCCATCGCGTATAGTAATTCAAAATCACAGACTTGAGTTATATTAGAGTATCGAAATAACTACCTCTTGGCTTTCACATACTGTTTTTAACTTTGGTTTTATTCGTATTTCACGTATTTATAATTGTTATTAAATTGGAAATATTAAACTTTTCAAATTAAAAAGTAAGCAAACCCTGTTCCTTGAGATCTCCAGCCACGAGTTCTGAAAACCGAGCCAATACCACACTGTTATTCGCACGTTTAAATAATATTTGTTACAACATTTGTCGTAATTATATTATACAATAAATAAATCAGGTAAATTTTATGTCATTTGAACTAGCTTTGCTTAACAGTGGTAAAAACGTTTTTTTAGAAATAAATTTCAATAAATGTTTCATAACGATTAAAATTTTTTTTTTTACTTTTGTTTTTCTTGTAATTGTTCTACTCTCATTTTCATTAATGAATTATTTAAAAGTCATGTAACGAGACAATAAGTTTAAGGTTATTTAATAATGTACTTACTTAACTCTTCAGCTTTGCATCTGTTCAAATAAGCTTGTCTAATGAATTATTAAAATATAAATCTAATAAAAAAACCATTATCAGTGCTCATGAAGTTTAAATATACATTATATTTCAGCCTTCAAAACATGATTAGTGCTTCAAAAAATTTTAAATAATCCGTTATTTAAAAAATAAAATCTTAAGAATATATCTTGTGTCTATGAAATTTCATTAAAATGTGTCACTAAATAAATTTTAGCTAAAAATTTAGCAGTTAACCATTACAACTTATAACTTCAGAAATGTAATCAGCACCCATACATTTTTCTAGGAATTTTATATTGTATAAGTTCTAATTCTTCTAAACATTTGGAGTACTTTAAAATGATAGTATAGTACACAAACATACATAATTGGATATACTTATGAATATTAAATATTTTATTTTTTGTAATTAGAATGATAATCAATTGAATGACCTGAAAAGTTTATTGATAAATCAACTGATAAATCAAGTGCGAAATCGACTCAAATCATTAACTGATTAATCAACTGATAAATCAACTGATAAATCAAGTGCGAAATCGACTCAAATCATCAACTGATTTATCAATTGATTTTTTTTGGTAGGGTATATATACATATTAGTTATATACGTCATTTGGGAGTAAGAAGGATGAATACGGGGCGAGTTTGTTGCGAGAACAGTAGACAGTCGAGGGCGCGTGAAGCGCGCTCGAGATTGACTACTGTTCGAGCAACAAATTCGCCCCGTATTCATCCTTCTTACTCCCAAATGACGTAGATGATTTTATGTCGTTGTAGCAGGTATGAGGGACAACACAATTACAAATGTACAAATTCGCAATCCTTTTTCATTTTGATTTGAAATTGAATAAACTTATGTTAAAAGTGTAGACGCGGATCGTCTGCGGAACCGTCATTGATGTGTCACAAATTTGACAAGCTGTCCACGCATATCACACAAATTTTATATTTAATTTTTTTTCTTCACTGTCTCACTTTTACTATGATTATTATTTATTTGTTATTTGTACTAATTTTTTTCATTATTTGCACTAATTTTTTTTTTATAATTAATCAATGTTTTTTATTTTTTTTATATTTTTTAAATTTGTTAAAGAACAAAATATCAAAAGAAAAAACAAAACACGCCTATTAAACTAACCAATTTTACGACTTCAACGATCGCTTCATAGCTAATTACTACCTTATAGCGTGACGTATAGATGACTCCATACGTCACCATGTGAGGTATGGAATTATCTATATTTTTTTATGTGAAGTATAGCAAACTGAATATAGTTGTGCTACGAATTGAAATGTATGCAACCCCAATACCCATTTAACTAGCTTTGCACGTATAACGCCGAATACCTGGTACGACGACATAAACATATATATGGGTGATTCTATTCTAACGGGTAATTACATGTAATCGTTTAATAAACTATCAATACAAGGTACAATTATTATTAACCACAAATTTTTCATATACTTTCAGCTTATAACTTTATGATCCGATGACTTTTTAATCGCTAATTTCAATGTAGCTTTTATAGGGACTCTTAGACAGTATAAAAAGTAATCTCCCCTGTCTGTAATCATATATAAATTTTTTTTTAAACGTTGTAGAGATACAGGATAGATGAATTAATACTTCGGAAAGATCAAAAAATATTTTTTTCTATCCGTACATACATTTCAGCAGAATGGTTGAAAAAAAAATATTTTCTTTGACCCTTTGTTATTATAAAAAAAATGTATATTTTTTCATAGATAAAAAGCAATAATAATAAAAAATGTTATATTTGAATCTTATGAAAATATAAGCTATTTCTATCACATGGAAATATTGTTATTATATGTTTATTTCGCTAAAAAATTGCTTTGTTAATCATAAAATACATTTTTGTTTACGTGTAAACATCATTTCACTTATGAAAGCTAAGTTACCTTTTCTACGATAATTCCCCTGGCTCTAAACATTTAAGGTGGTTCGTGCGGTAAGAGAGAGAAAGCTAGCTGTGAGAGAAAGAGATAGCGCTCACATGATCCAGTTGCGCATGCGCAGCAACGTAAATGTGAACGAAATATGCATCGTTTATCTAATAATTACATGTTCAAAACACTTTATCTCTTTAATAAAACGATGAATTTACGTGAATCTTGTTGGAAAATGTTTATTATTAGTTCCTTTATATATGTTTAAATTTTCAATTACAATTTGAATTTAGTTTATGAGATATTGCGATTAACAGCTACGAAATGTAAAAATTCCAATATATATAGATATACTTCCAATGTAATTTGTAAAACTTTGAACATCGATTAATCAAAAACGAAACGATGAAATGTTCTGAAATTTTAATATGATATTCACATTGCCTTTATTGAACTATACCTACAATTTCAAGAATATCTTGAAAAAACACGTTAGTCGCACGAACCACCTTAACTGTCATGATATAAGCGTATATTCAAATACGTAATAGACGTTTAAGAAAGTAGTTATGTACAACTAAAAAACTTTGTATAGCAGTGAATGTTGAAGACCGTTTACTCGGTAAAAATTTCATTCAAATTATCAGGTAATCTCCCCTGGCATACAATTCCCCTGCCTTTTTTGAGATGCACTCACAAAATTCTAATTAAATAATAAAGTCAACAATTTTATTCATGAATTTCATACCATGGAGTGTTAAATTATTTGTACACTTGAAATTTAATACATATTATACTGCTTATAATTTTTAGATATTCAAAATTGAATATATATATTTATATATTTGTGGAGAATCTCCGAGTAAGCACATTCTCAAATCTTTTTGTAAACAATCACTGTAGTCATATTTACATACTGCACTATATACTACGTATATGCTACAAATAAATAAAGCGAAATCAAAGGTTACATCGTAGTATTCAGAAAATAAAAATATCAGTTTGTCATTAGCCTTGATGAAGAGTTTGTCGTTGATATCAAAGTAAGTATATAATTATTTGAATTTAACTGAAAGTTTTTGAAAAATCTGAATTGGAAAATCTATAAATTGATAATATATTATTTTAGATTGTATTGGTAATAAAATGGTTTCTACACGTGGACGTGACGAACTTCCTACTAATCCTTTATCATCAAGTACACTTAACTCCACTCCCAAACACAAAAATAATGTTATTATATATTTTGAAAAAGCAAACTTTCTCAAGTATGGATATATTTGTTCTTTAACTTTCTTCTAATAATGTTTAAAAATACATATTTTTGCTGTAACTCGCACGGAGAAAAATTGTATGGTAACGACAGCAATAAGGATATCGCTAAACACATGCAGCGATAGTTTGGGCTAAAACAAACTAAATATTGTGAACTTCAAACATTAACTTTTTAGTTATTTTCATAGTTAATGCAACTAAATGCCATTTGCTAAAAAAGACAAAAGAAAAAGCTAAAATTTTAGCGCGAGATAATGATTTCCGTAGCCAAAAAAATTGTAATCATAGCAACAATCATTAGCTAAAAAAGGCATTCTTTTTTCTTCTATAATTTTGTGTTCTGTAGCGATTAATATTACAACTATTGTCATAATCTTGAATGAAACAGCATGATTTTGTCGTCATTTCAACTATACGTAAGCGCTACATTAGCATAAAACTTTGTAAACCATTTGACAGCTAAACGATCAGTCATAACCTTTATTTTTTTAAAGTTGATATTAAAACTTTTGAGAATTCAAACCATACAAAAAAATTTCATTCACTTTCAAATATGCATTTATTTAATAACCATAAAAAATGTCATTGAAGATGTCAGCGCAAAACAATAGCTAATATTCACATCGATGGCAGCAAATAATGATAGTCTATTTTCGAATTCAAATTTTCGCTGTCTCAAACTAGCAAAAATTTTCGCTAATGGAACTATCTTTTTGTTGACTAATGCAATATATTTTTCTCCGTGCGTCGTTTTTTATTTTTAAAAATTCATCCATATATGGTAATAGCTAATTCTTAAGTATTTCAGATAGTTTAGAATCTTTGTTCGACATAAATATTATTAGAAAATAGTATATCAAATGATGGTAATAAAAAAAGTAATTCTGGAATAAAAGTAATTTCTCTGTATCAGTATATTTTTTATCTATCAGTTTTTCTGGGAATAACCTATGGACAGCTTGGCTACTTTGGGATATTGTTCTATTAGATATAACCATAAAAAAACCTGAGTAAAATTTTTAAAATGAACACCTTTATTTTCTATTATTTCAAAATTTGAATTTGACCCGTTCGAATAGAATCACCCATATATGGGACATTTTACACCAACTGGAAGAGCAAGCAAATAAAGATCGCTAAATCTCTGAGAATGTATTTTTTTTGTTACCCAAAATATGTAAAAAAATTTTCAAGGTCTTAGATTGGAAGGATCAAGAGCTATAGATCCTTAAAATTTCGAAATATTTCAAAATTTTTGGAAAAGTCCCAGTTTTATCATTTTTTGTTCTGAAAATCCTGATGGTTTAGAGAGAAATTCATAAGAATACTTCTTGTTGTAAATGGAAAGGAGAGTAAGCATGATTTACAGACTTGAATTTTCAAGTTTTCTATTATGTATTACATAGTAATTGAAATTACTCATTGTTTGCCACTTCAGAAATTGCTTTTGTAAAGCTTGTTTTTTTCCATTTTACATGAACTTCGAAGTTTTATCGTGTAAGTCAGAGCCATCAATAAGAAGTTATGACAGTTTAAAATATATACTTTCATGTATGGTTTATTTTTCATATTGAATATAAATATATATTTTTATATATGATCTATTTTTTATATTGAAAATAAATTATACATGAAAATATATATTTTGAACTGTCATAACTCCTTATTGATGGCTCTGACTTACACGATCAAACATTATTTCTAATTTCTATAGTTTCAGCAGAGTGCACAATATCATTCCTTACATATACCGGTACCCCATCATCATCTCCATAGTTATAATATATTTGAAGCGTCTCACAACATACGTGACTAAGTCACAACCAACGCATTTTGAGAAAAATGCAAAAAATCTCTATATTTTGAATGATTTTAAATCGCTCGAACCAAAATACTATTGAATTTACCGATAAAAAATAAGATTTTGGTACATGTTTCGAAAAATCTAAATTGTTTTTTTAAAGAGAAAAATATTTTTTTAATATGGACTTAACTAACTTTGATGTGGCTATGGACTATGGATAGTTTTGAAAAAAAAAATTTGAAGGACTTGACTAATTCTGATGCGAAATCGAGACTCAGTTATTTTTTATTCAAAAATGTTATCCGGACTTAGCAATTTCAAATTTGCAATTTATAGATTTGTCAAATAATATAACATAATGTCGAAGTGTCTCACAACAAAAGTGACTAAGCCCATTTTTTTCGAAAATTGAGTTATTAAGTCATTCATAATTTTTATCCTATTTTCTACTATATTTAATCATAAAATTAAAAAAAAAGTCTTTAGCATTTAACGAAAAATTGTTTTTCATTTTTTATCAATATGTTTTTTTCTCGCTTTTTCACAACTGAGGGCTTTATATTGTAATGAATTCGCAAGGTATTTACAATATGAAACTTAAGCTTTTATTCTCAGAAGCTCGCTGAATATTATCAACAAACATAGACGTAGACTCATAAATACGCGTTCATTATTTATAAATAACACATAGTATATTATTATTGCATATGCTTACGAGTATGTATTTGTGAGCGTATCATGTGTATGTGTAAGTATATGCGTGTGTATATTCATAAAAAATACACACATACTCCATTCTTAACATTAAAATTGGACTTTACCATTTTTGATGAGCAGGTTCAATGGACTTAGCGCTTTTTTGTTTTGCATCAGTTTTTTAACATACAAAAAATAATTAGAAAATCAAATTTTTAAAAATTTTATAATTAAATATACTAGAAAGCACGCTAAAAAATACGAATTACTTAATAACTCAACTTTCGAAAAAAATAAACTTAGCCATTTTTGTTGTGAGACGCTTCAATTCATTAATATTTTAATTCCAAGTTAACGAGTAAACGGTATGTTAGTTCGAGTTCTTAATTAGAGTAAGAAAATTTGCAATATTAAACTTGAGTGCGGACAACTTACAGAATTTGCACAAAACACTGTACATAAAGAGTTATAAACAATTTTTCGGTATGGCTGATTCCATTTCAAATCGAACAGTCAGTATACACTCAAGTCACCAATTACTGCGCTAATGGAGTATGTTATTCTACCCTAAAAATAAGGGTATACGTATTTTTTTATTTTGCTGAAATATCAAAATTGCATCAGATATGCACTTTTGAAAATTGCATACAAAAACTAAATGTTAAAACTGAAAATGTTGAGAATAACTTTAGAGAGCTATCGTTTTACCAATTTCCAATGAATTTTGATAAACCTTTTTTTATTTTATTTCGTTTTGAGCCCTCTTCAACTCCGTGCAAGAAATTTAAAAAAAAAACTAAAAAATGACTGAGATATATGCATTTTACCAAAAAATGCACTTTTTATGCACATGCATTTTTCTCGAAAAGGCCATTTTTTTTTGCTGAAATTTTTTTTGCTGATAGAGGACCAAAATACCTATCTAATAGTACTTGTTTGATCCCGGCTTTTTTGGTTTGGAGCGAGAAAAAAATTCACAAATTTTGTTGGTGAAAAATGCTTGTATATACGTTCGGAAGTCTTAACGGCATGTCGGAGCTGCAGCAATCGAGTTTTGCTTTTTTTATTTTATCGATATCTTTTTAAATTCTTAAATTAAACAAATATAATGACTTGTCCGCACTAAAGTTATATTAATACAATAATTTTTGTTAAAATAAAAAATCATTTGAACTTGTTATTTTTTTATGAGCTTGGATTGGAAATTAGATATTAAACTCGACCAACCTAACCTTAAAATACGATATATTGAAAGTTTTTATTATAACTTTGTATTTATAATATTTTGGTGGTTTTCTTGAGTTGTCCGCACTAGAGTTTAATCTTACAAACTTTTTCTTTATAGCAAAAAAACTCGATTAAACGCATCGTTTATTCATAAGTTAGGATTGGAAATATTATTAGAAGGCGGACAGCTTCGTCATGCTCTTAAGAGCAGGTCGTATATCTCTGTCCTTTTCTAATCAAAGAATGAATTTTTTTGCAAAAACTAATAATTGTAGCAAAAAATAAGGAGATAGCCCCATCTCGTATAATCAAAAGCTAGATTTTCTTTGATGAGGAAAAATTATTTTCATCGATTAGTTTTGAAGAAAACCTTGAAAAACTTAAAAAATAGAGGTTAGGATGGACAATTCAGTTTTTCAAGGTTTTCTTAAAAACAAAGCGATAAAAATAATTTTTCCTCATAAAAGAAAATGTTGCTTTTTATTATACGAGATGGGGCTTTCTTCTTATTTTTTGCTACAATTATTAATTTTTGTGAAAAAATCAATTCTCTGATTAGAAAAGGACAGATATACTCCACCTCCTCTTAAGCAGTCTGCATTCAAACACTGTCGTATGCTTGGCTCATCATTTGTTTACATTTGTATGCATGTATATAGCATCAATAGTGATATATATATATATATTTATGTCGTCGTAGGCCGTATTCGGTGGAATACCTATAGACCACGCTAAATTTGTATAGGCATTGCATACGTTCATGCTAATATCTCGACGATATTCTCTCTGTCAATATTCCCTTAGGGAGTATTGACAGCTCTATACTCCCTAAGAGAGTATTGACAGATCGAGATATCGCACAGCATGGTCGTATATGACGCGAGTGACATCGATTCGTAGGTTAGTGAAAACAAAAGAATGTCGTTAGATATGTCAATGCTCATACAAATTCATATAAAATCTTAACTTTACAGAATGTTTTGTTTAAACAAATTTTCAAAGTTAAACAGTTAATAAGTAAAATAAATAAGTAAATAATGACATTATTTACTTTTTTTTAATAAAACATATATCATTAATTTTTAAAAATCATTTTTATAGTTCCTCATACGGCCTACCAACGACATAAACTTATCTACGTGACTTGGGAGTACGAAGGATTCTGAATCAGGGCTTGACTAAAGTGCTTGTTGCTTGAGCAGCAGTCAGTCTCGGGCGCGCTTCGCGCGCCCTCGACTAACTGCTACTCAAGCGACAAACACTTTAGTCTCGCCTGTATTCATCCTTCGTACTCCCAAGTTACGTATATAACTAATATATATATATATATATATATATATATATATATATATGTGTGTGTGTGTGTGTGTGTAAATTCGTAATATAAAAATAAATATTTAAACATGAAAAAAAAGAATTCTATTCGTGTATATCTATATTATGTATGTTTCGATGTACAAACAATAGGAGGCTAACTCGCGGACAAATACATCGCGTAACCAAAACAGCATATTAGAACTGTTATATAGAAGCTAGTTATTTTTACGGCTGCTTTGAAAGGTGCTTCTCGGGCTTGTGAAAAATTCAACAAAATTGTGAAATAACAATGTCCGAAATTTACTCTTCTAAAAGAATTTCGTGTCCCGATTTTTTTCAAATGCATAAAAAGGTAGTTTATATGAGCAGTAATTCACGTTTTAGACCGTTGGAAGATTTAGCCATTAATTTGGCACAGCTTCATCCAGATTTAAATATATTGCCATCTACTAATGTATGTAAAAATTGCCATAAACGCATATCAAAAATGATTTTAAGTGATCTTGAGTCTATATCTGAAAATGAAATCACTGAACTTTTTAGCGGAAGAGATGATGATTTTATTCCGAAGACACCCGAACGAATAGAGGAATTAAACGAGAGTATTAATTCAGTTTTACCTGAATGCATCTCACCCCTAAAAAGAAAAACTGCAATACCTGAAAATTTTAGAGGAAATTACGTATCTAAAAAGAAAAAATCCTTAATTTCAGCTTTTTCTGCTACTGTTGGAAGTAAATTAGAAGATGCGTATGGCATTTCAGTTGAATCAATAGAATCGGACGAAAATTCCACTGAAAACTATTGGAATGAATTTTTAGAAAATTTTAAATTGGCTTTAGAAAAATGCTCTTCTATTTCGGAGAAAATAAAACTTCTAACTCTACTACCTTCAAAATTAAGCAAAATAAAAGTTTGCTCACTATTCCCGAATATAAGCGAGTATATGATAAATAAATCAAGAAATCTCGTGAAAAATAAAGGAGTTTATTCGGAGCCAGATTTATATACTGGTCATCCTATTGATGAAAGCACAAAAAATATCGTTATGGAATATTTTCATGAAGAATCGATACAAAATGCTGACGATTTTATAAATTGGGTTCAAAGTTACACCAATGCAATAAAAATCATTTTACTACCAATAAATGATATTGAAAGATTTAGAAAAAAGAAAAATATTGAATGGAGTGGGGTTTCTAAATATAATGGAATTCAAAAAAGTCATATGTGGTTAAAAAAACTTGGGGAATTAAAATCACATATATTTATTGGCAGGACAGCTATACATGCACTAAATGAAATGAAAAACAAGAAAAAAAAAGCCAAGCGTCGTGAGACTACATTTAAAACTAAAAATAATAAGCGCAAAAATAAAAAAAAATAATTAACTATAATTATTTTTTTGACGCATCCCAACAGTGAGAGGCAAGGGGAACTCACTCTAAAAAAGCACCTCGAAGGGAACAGAATCCTTCTATGTCCACGTCGTTGTTCCTGGATAATGCTAAACGAAGGATAATATTTAAATGTCGACTGCTTAAGACTTCCGAACGTATATACAAGCATTTTTCACCAACAAAATTTGTGAATTTTTTTCTCGCTCCAAACCAAAAAACCCGGGATCAAACAAGTACTATTAGATAGGTATTTTGGTCCTCTATCAGCAAAAAAAATTTCAGCAAAAAAAAAAAATGGCCTTTTCGAGAAAAATGCATGTGCATAAAAAGTGCATTTTTTGGTAAAATGCATATATCTCAGTCATTTTTTAGTTTTTTTTTAAATTTCTTGCACGGAGTTGAAGAGGGCTCAAAACGAAATAAAATAAAAAAAGGTTTATCAAAATTCATTGGAAATTGGTAAAACGATAGCTCTCTAAAGTTATTCTCAACATTTTCAGTTTTAACATTTAGTTTTTGTATGCAATTTTCAAAAGTGCACATCTGATGCAATTTTGATATTTCAGCAAAATAAAAAAATACGTATACCCTTATTTTTAGGGTAGAATAACATACTCCATTAGCGCAGTAATTAGTGACTTGAGTGTATACTGACTGTTCGATTTGAAATGGAATCAGCCGTATATAGTATTTTGAGGTTAGGTTTATGGAGCTTGATATCTAATTTCCATTCCAAGCTTATAAAAAAATAACAAGTCGATATGATTTTTTATTTCAATAAAAATTATTGTATTAACATAGCTTGAGTGCGGACAAGTCATTACAATTGTTCAAATTACGAATTTAAAAAGATATCAATAAAATAATAAAAGCAAAATTTGTGCCCAGCAGCTCCGACATCCTGTTAATAACGATTTTCTTTAATTTGATTTAGTTGAAAAAAAGAAAAAGATTATAATTAGTAGAAAACCCGAAGTGTCATAACCTAAAAATTTATAATTTTTCTCCATTATTCGTGATTATTCAAGAATGCGGGAGTGAGAGAGCGTCGTCAACGAAGATAGATACTAATAGAAGCTCAAAATCCCAAGGCGCTTTGAACCTCAAAATGTAGTAGGTAACGTTGCTTTCAGTAGGTAAATAATAATGACCGATCGGTAAATGAGCGGCAGTTATCATGGCTGTTTATTCCGATTATATTTGAAAACTGTAATAATATTTAAAAAATAAAAAAATAAATAAATTAAGAGAATGAAATAATGAAAAACAGTTTAAGTTAAACTTAAATTGTTATTCTTACACCCCAAAAGGTGAACAATTTATATATAACATTTTTTTTGAAATGTTTGTAATCAACGATAACGCAATAAATAAGTTACTCACGCGGCAATCCTTTTGACGTCGGTTCAAATCCCGTTCATATTTATTTTTTTTCTTTTTTTTTCTTTTGCAAGTGTTAAAAAAATATTATAGTATATTCATAAAATCAAGAGTATTGAAAATTTTAATTTTGGTGAAATCAAATTTTTTTCAATATTTAATTCTATCAATAGACTATAATTATTTTTTTTTTAAATGCGTACAATTTCCAAAGTGAAAAAAATAAAATTTAAAAAATTTTTTAAATAAATAATATGTAAGTAAAATTTAGTTTCTAATAACTTTTACTTTAAAATCTTACGAAGAGAATGTTAAATTTTTAATGTCAACATTTAATTTTAAATAATTAAAAGGACTGTTACCCTAGTAGAAATGTGACCATAAAAAATGGTGCATCTAAAAATTTGAGGTTATTAGTAATAATAATGTCAAAGAAATGGCCATAAAATGTTTAAAAAAAGCCTTTCCTAGGGACCCTCGAAGAAGAGACAAGAAAATGTTGCTGCCATACTGATCTAAACCGGAAAGAAACGGATAAAGTGCTTATAGAAAACATCACGGGTCGTCTTCGTGGAGAATATTTACTGTCTCTTTCCAACAGATTACTTTTTCATTTAGTTTCCGGTTTAGATTTCTTGTTTGTAACAGCCAATAGAAAACACAGAACGATTTCAGGTGAACATTCCAGACCCTTTCTAGAGGGTCCTTAGCCTTTCCATTTCTACTGGTCATTGGTAATACACAGCGTTTCGATTTCTACCAAGGTATTTATCTTAGAAATTTTAACTGTCTATAATAATTATAAAAACGTAACAATGTGCTAAAATATTCTTTTTTAAATAATTTACTCATGTTAAATAAAAATTGTATATTCTTATTAAGAGGAGGTCGGAACCATTTGCCGCTTGGTGGCGCTGCAGATGAGAGAAGAATATAAAATATTTTTTATACATGGATTTACAATTTATTAAGACAATAATATACTTCTAATGTTGTCAACAACTCTTTCCATATATATGCAGAATAATTATCGATGCTGATCTTGTTTGAAAAGTCTAAAATATTTTTGTAAAGCGAAAAATGCTACGTGTGATAGAGCCGATGTAAACATGTGTATTATTCTTTAGTGCGACTGAGAAAGCAATACTAAAGAATGATAAATACTTATGCTCACGCTGGCTCTATCTCGTGCTGTATTTTTCGCTTTACAACAATATTTTAGACTTTTCAAACAAGATTAACATCAATAATTATTCTACATACCCTGTTGAAAATGATAACGTTATTTAATGACGTCATTTAATAACGTCATTTAATAACGTCATTTCATCAAATGACGTTGCAAATTGAGACATTTCGCGACGTCATTTATGCAAATAACGTCATTGTTCAAGTGAGCTTTGATGGCTTATTAAATTAAGAAAAAGACGTTATTTTATATTTCAAAATGACGTCGTTGTTTCCAAATGACGTCATTTATTTTGATAACATGATTTTTAGAGATGACGTTACTCGTTATCAAAAACACGGGGGTTATAGTGGGAAATGACGTAACTTTTTCAAATGACATGATTTTCCGAAATAACGTTATTCGTTACCGAGAACAGATCTGTAGAATGACATCATTTTTATAATACTTATAACGTCATTTCATTACGTTATTTTCCCTGTTGAAAATAATGACGTCTTTTTAAGACGTCATTCTCTCCAAATTTAGGAAAAATAACGTCATTTTTCATGAATTGTGACATTGAAAAATGACTACATGATAATCATTTCCCATTTAAAGGAAAAAACAAAAACGAGGTAAATTTCGTAGTTCCAACTTTTCAAAAAACGAAGAGCATTTGCGATTAAACTGAAAACGTTCTGGCCTTATATATCTGCGTCTTTGAAATTTGTATAAGAGATCGCAAAACTTCAAAATCGCCACCTGGTGATTTAAAATTAAATTGACGCACTCGACTATCAATTCGACTGTAAGTCACTAGGTGGCGTTTTTTAAAATTTTCTGATCCTTGATGCAAATTTCGAAGATGCAGATATATAAGACCAGAATGATCTCAGCTTAATCGCAAATGCTCTTCGTTTTTCGAAGAGTTGAAACTACGAGGTTTACCTCGTTTTTGTTTTTTCCTTTAAATGGGAAATGATTATCATGTAAAGTCATTTTTCAATGAAATAATTTATGAAAAATGACGTTATTTTATAAAATCATGTCATTTGAAGAAGTTACGTCATTTCCCACTATAAATCACATTGTTTTGATTACGAATAATGTCATTTCTGAAAATCATATCATTAAAAAAAATAACGTCATTTTCCCACTATAAATATCACGTCTTTTTGATAACAAATAACGTCATCTCTAAAAATCATATCATCAAAATAAATGACGTCGTTTGGAAACGACGACGTCATTTTAAAATAACGTCTTTTTCTTAATTTAATAAAAGCTCACTCGAACAATGACGTTATTTGCATAAATGATATCGCGAAATGTCTCAATTTGCAACGTCATTTGATGAAATGACGTCATTAAATGACGTTATTAAATGACGTCATTCAATAACGTTATTATTTTCAACAGGGTATGTATATGACTAGAGTTATTGACAACATTAGAGGTATATTATTGTTTCAGTAAATTGTAAATCGCTGTGTAAAAATTATTCTACATTTTTCTCTCACCTGACCGCAGTGGTCTGCCCCCCATGCGGCGAATAGTCTCGACCGCCTCTTAAGGGGAATCAGCATACCGACATAGAGTTCTACCTTATCTACATTTCAATTATGCATTTTAATAAATATTTAACTATTAATGACTGAAATTGATAGAAGAGGCACATTCTTAACATTCTAAAGAATTGATTGCAATGTTAAACGACAGTATAAAAGTGAAAATGAAGACGAAAACTGCTTAATACGATTAACTTTCCAATGTAGTTATGAATAATCGTATTTTGCAGTTTTCGTCTTCATTTTCACTTTTATACTGTCTCTTAACATTGCAATCAATTCTTTAGAATGTTAAAAATGTGCCTCTTCTATGAATTTCAGTCGTAAATAGTTAAATTTGTATTAAAATGCAAAATTCAAATGTAGATAAGGTAGAATTCTATGCCGGTATGCGGATACCCCTTAAGGACTTATTGATATTAAATATTAATGCACATGAAAAATTGCTTGCTTTATACGTACTTTAAATGAAAAAAAATGTCTAAATTGTATCGTAAAATTATTATTTTGACACATATATTAGACTTGTTTGCAGATTTTGAAAAGTATAAAAATAAATTTGATGTAGTGGATATTCGATGATAAAAAAAAATTATTATGTATTTCAGTGAATTCTAATATTTTTTAAAGAGTTTAATTTTGAAGTTTTGGCCATTTTTCAAAAATTCTCAATTCTTATTATTTTGTTTCGATAAAAAATATTTTTATTAAAAAAATCATAAAAAATTTTTTAAATTTTATTCTGTTTACTTTGGAAATTGTACACATTTAAAAAAAATAATTATAGTCTATTAATAAAATTAAATAATAAAAAAAATTTAATTTCACCAAAATTAAAATTTTTAATAATTTTGATGTTATGAATATACTATATTTTTTCAAGACTTGCAGAAGAAAAAAAAAAAATCTGAACGGGAATTGAACCGACGTCAAAAGGATTGTCACGCAAGTGACTTATCCATTACGCCATCGTTGATTACAAATATTGTAAAAAAAATGTTATATATAAATTGTTCGCCCTTTGGGGTTTAAGAATAACAATTTAAGTTTAACTTATATTGTTTTTCATTATTTTAACTTCATAATTTTTTTTTTTTTAATTTTTTCAATTTCATTACAGTATCCAAATATAATCGGAATAAACAGCCATGATAACTGCCGCTCATTTACCGATTGGTCGTTATCATTTACTAGTGACCCTCTAAAAAGGGACTGGAAACCTCGTTCTGCGTTTTCTATTGGCTGTTACAAACAAGAGATCTAAACCGGAAACTACATAAGAAAGTAATATGTTAGAAAGAGACAGTAAATATTCTCCACGAAGACGACCGATGAAGTTTTCTATAACCACTTTATCCTTTCCTTTTCGGTTTAGATCAGTATAGCGGCAAAATTTTCTTGTCCCTTCCTAGAAGGTCCCTATCATTTACCTGCTGAAAGCGACGTCAATGCCACGCTAGGTTGGGGTACCTACTACATATTTTTAGCTTCAAAGCGCCTTAGGGTTCTGTGCTTCTATTAGTATTTATCTTCGTTGATAAAACGACGCGAGCCTCTGGCGGCCATTGTAATTACATAACTCAAAATTATATATAATTCAGCCTACGCTGACCATTGAATGAATATTTAATTTAATTTTTTTGTTAATAAATTTTGATTTTCTCGTAACCTAAAACTTTTCTTTCAAGATTATAAGTACTTCTTTTTAATTTAAACTTAAAGATTCTCTTAGGCTGTGTGTTCAATGGGTAATGAGAGTGCACGTTAATTTACATTTGATAAAATCTTTCTATTAAGAATAGTTAAAAAATTACAAAACTCACACAAAATAAAGATAAAAAAACAAATAAATAAAGATACGGACCACGCTGAACAAATATGTCTAGCTATGTCGAAATACACTTGTCAAATGGAAGTACAAATTCGCCGATACTTAAGAGCAGGCTGAACTATCTGTCTTTGTCTAATAGAGTTTTTTATCATTTGTCGGAACACCATCCGTTGTATCAAGAAAAAAAAAGTAGCCCCCGCTAGATATTTGTATAATAAGTAAATTTTGTAATAACAATCAAATTATTTTATCGCGTAGTTTTTGAATAATATGAGACCTACTAACAAACTAGAATATAATCTATCTTTTTTGGTAGGTCACATATTATTCAAAAACTATACAATGAAACAATTTAATTGTTATTACAAAATTTAATTATTATACTAATATCTAGCGGGGTCTATTATTTATTTCTCGATACAACGGATGCCAAAATAATAGTATTTTTGCAATCAAACTGGTGGGAAAGCTCTTTTATATGATTGGAAATTACAGTATTTTTATTCTTGAAGTCCATATGTTCTTTTAAACGTATATTAAGAGCTCTCTTCGACTCTCCTACATCAAAAGTCGAACATTCTTTACAATTAAATTTAGAAACAATGTCTGTAGTTTCTTCTTTTTTCATAATACCTTTTCCTAGTTTCACAATTTAGTTAATTTAGCTTTTTATTCAACAAAGATCTAGTATTAATGTTAAAAAACATTAACGATTTTTTACACTAATTATAAAATTGAGGGATAAACGGAATAGATACAGTACATAAAGTGTTCATATTATTATTTTTAACATTGTTAACGTTACACTAAGAAAAAAATATGATTGTATCAACTGAATCCTTCTGTTAATATATCACAATGAAATATTCTATTCATTTAACAGACGAGTTCTATTAATTTGATGGAATCGTAATATTGATTCAATTCAAAATTAACTTTAAATTAATAGCAAAGTAAGTTAAAATATCTGTTACATTTTATTGTATCAAACAAATAAGTTTTAAAGATCATAAAAACTTTTTCATTTATTTGAAGCTCACCGCTCACAGAGTTCCAATTTCCAGATATTAACACATAACTTATATTATAACAATGATCTTTATTCGTTTCTTGAGTGAAATTTTTTAGCATTTTCTTAGATATTTTATACATTACACTATTGATATTTACAAATAAAATCTAACATCGCTCGCTAACAAACTACACGCATCGCATCGCATTTATACATACAGCGGATAAATTCATTTGGTCTTATATACTAACTGACGTACAGTCTTACCACTTGCGGGTCACAAGAAATACGCCATCTATTATTATATTATCGAAACGTAACTGTATTGAAAAGCGGGAGATTTCAAAATACTTAGTGAATAACATAAAAATCTTCATAAAATACCAACGAAATAAATGACAAATATTTTATTTTGACTGTTTTTTCATGTTAACTGTTATTCAATTATATCAACAGTAGGGCTGTTGATATAATTGAATTGAAACATTTGTATTGAAATAATTCATCAGTTAATTTAAGCATGTGCGTATTATTGGTTCAATTTATAAAATTTTGTTGAAATGTAAGTCACACTTTTATTTTGACTTACGTTCTTTTTATTTTAACTGTTATTCAATTATATCAACAGCCGTGCTGTTGATATAATTAAATTTAAACATTTGTATTGAAATAATTCATCAGTTAATTTGAGCATGCACATTTTATTGATTTAATTCATAAAATTTTGTTGAAATGTAAGTCATACTTTTATTTTGACTTATGTTTTTTTATGTTAACTGTTATTCAATTATATCAACAGCCATGTTGTTGAATTGGCAGCACGATCGTAATTGAGCTATTTTAACTGCACAGATTCTGTTAGATCAAAAAAATTCAGTCAGATTAACAGCAGATCTGTTAAATCAATAACATTTCAGTTGATCTAATGAAATTTTTTTCTCAGTGTATTATTATTCATATTATATTTATGTATACGAATCCTCGTGTTGATACAAGCATTGACGAACTTTACTGAATAGTTGTTTTGATATAACAGTCTAACGAAATACAAATTTTTTTTCCGAAATGCTACATCAGATAATGCTACATCACGATTTATCAAATTATAAACAATATTACGCTTTTAGTATAAAGTGTGCCATGAATTAAAATTTAAAATACGACTCGAATTCGAAGGTTTTTGAAACCAATCAGTTATTATACCATTATTCTTTATAATTAGAGTTATATCTAGAAAGTTTAATCCATTATTAGATTTCAATTCATGAGTGAACTTCAAATACGAATCATATTCATTGAAAACTTTTGAAATAATATTAACGTCATCTTTACGAATACATAAGACTGCGTTGTCTACGTATTTCTAATAAAATAATGACAAAACCTTGTAGATGTTACGCATCACATTCCAACAATCAAGCTCAAGATCATCCATCACTAAATCCGCAAATAACGGTGAGATCAGAGAACCCATGGGTGTACCCAATCTCTGTCTATAAATTAAAAAAATATTTAAATAAAAAAGAAAATTTTAAATACCACGTTTTTAAAACGAAATAATTTTTAATAGCTATGAAAATATTTGTAAGATTTTGAATTAAAAACGTGAAGCACCCCACATAGCATAAAATATTTATGAAAGCTTTCAGAAATATTTGCAAGGAAAGAATGAAAGATTTCAAACATCTTTCGATGAAAAATTGTTGAAAGCCCACTATGTCCGCCTTAGACTCTGTCCTTCATTGTAGTCTAAGTAAACCAAAAATCTCGCAGAGAAATATTGTTGAAAAGTTTCATGAAATATTCCATAAAGCCTTCTTTGAGAGATTACTACTATATTTCCTTGCAATATTACATGAAAGATTTATGAAATATTGCGTCAAGACTTTTGGGAACAGCATGGATAACGCTCAGGAGAAATCTTGCATAAATCTTTCAAACATGTTTCCTGAAAGATTTCAATGAAAGCTTCCAACAATCTTTGATCGCAGTCTGAGTAAACAAAAAATCTTGCAGTGAAATATTGTTGAAAGATTTATGAAATATTCCGTAAAGCCTTCTCTGTAAGATCGCTAATATATTTTCTTGCAATATTGCATAAAAGATTTATAAAAGATTGCGTGAAGGTTTCGAGGTACAGCTAGGAGAACGCCTGTGAGAAATCTTACATAAATCTTTCAACCATGTTTCGTGAAAACTTTCTTTAAAAGCTTTCAGCAATCTTTTATTGTAATCTAAGTAAACCAATAATCTTGCAGAAAAATATTGTTGAAAGATTAATGAAATATTGTTTGTAATATTTCATCTAGATTTCATGAAATATTTCAATATAATATTACTGTAATATTGTTGAAAGATTTCATTGAAAGATTTTTCATTCGTTCGTTATATCTTGCTACGAAATATTTCAACAATATTAATAAAATATTTCTAAGAAATCTTTCACTGAAAGATTTTAAAATGTTTCACTGTTTTATTTCATGCTATGTGGGGCATGTAGCAGATTATTATGTATTGTATGCGCCCCACGTTTTTTATTCCAAATTTTACAAATATTTTTATAGCTATTAAAAATTATTTTATACTATTTAGTCGTTTTGAAAACGTGGTATTTAAAAATTTTTTCTTTATTTAAATATTATTTTCGACTTTTTGGTCTTGTGTGTGTAAAATTTTTTTTGTTTAAAATGAATTTTTTTTTGGACAAGTCAATATCTAGACTATTTTTAGAGAACACGTTGTCGCATGCTGAGTTTCGCGCCATTTCGAAGATTATGATGCTATTGGAAATTCTACTAATATATGATATTTTATCCATTGATGGACCATAAAATCGATAAAATTTAATGTTAAGACTGATAAAAACAATGGAAAATGCTGTAATTTATGTCTAATTACGATATATGACAAGTTAAAGAATTTTAAAAATTTTCAAAGATTTTTAGACACTACTGTTAAAAGTATATCTATATATAAAATCTTCAAATTTACTATTTTACAAACATCTCCGCATATAGTTGAATATATTGATATATACATCGGTAGAAATATATAAATTTAATTGTATTATCCAACAATGCATGCAAAAATATAATATTGAATGTATCAATATATAAATAAATCAAATAAAGAATTTAAAAAATTTTCTGAGATTTTTTGACACCAATGTTAAAAGTATATCTATATATAAAATTTTCAAATTTTCAATTTTCCAAACATCTCCGCATATAATCGATATGTTAATATATGAATCGGTAGAAATATATAAAAATTTCTATAATATTGCATTATCATTGAAATCTGAGCTATGTTTAATATTTGAAGTCTCTAGCTCATCGGAAAGTTAGTTTTAAATCGATTACAAAATTTCACCCGAACTGACAGACAGACAGACACGAAGAGAATCTAATAAAAATGCGGTAATAAGTATTTTCAAAGAGAAACTTTACAATACTAATTATATCATTAGATCTGGACTACGTTAAGATGTGATTTGGCCTCAGCTAACGTCCATTGAGCATTTACTTTGAATTGTAAGCGTACGATTTGATTCCTGCACATGTTCATGTTTACTAGCACAATCGACAAAATCACGACGCAGTTTACACTGTCATGGTAAGTCTTTCAATATTTAAAATTTTAAATGGAATAGAAAATTTGAATGAAAAAGGACTTGTTTTTTGTTATTGCAATAAAGTCATTTTCGTTAAAAAAAATTATCTAATTTTTATAACATTATCTCATTTTTATAAAAATGTCTTTTTGGTGTTGCTATAGCGTCATTGACATTGTTTTTTATTAACTTACAAACAAGGATAAGCCATATTTATGAGTGCTAGTGCAGTGTCCGTTTTACATACATTCAAAATAATAATTCCTGGGGCCTTATTGAATAAGTCGATGTATCGCAAAAAACAATAAAAATATTATAACCTTCATGTGATGACATGTCAAAATTAATTACTAAGAGAGCGATATATCGAACGATTCAATAAAGCCCCTGATTCATTAGTCTACTGATGGAATCTTCCATGGAATGTTTACGAAAGCTTCCTGAAGCCTTCGGCCCGAATGTTTCAGTCAAAAATCTCCAATATTTAGCTGCACGGTGAATGCAGTCATCCTTAAAGCTTTCTTGAGTCTTTCCCTGCAATAATTCATCAATCTTTCAACAGAATCTTCCTTGCAAGGTTTACGGAAGCTTCCAGGATACTCGAACCGGAATATTTCAGTGAAAATCTTCAATATTTCGCTGAAAGGTAAACGGAGTCTTTCATTTAAGCTTCCATGAAATCTTTCGGTGCAATGATTAATCAATCTTCCAACGGAATCTTTCTTAAAAGGTTCACGGAAGCTTTCAGGAGCCTTCCACTGGAATGTTTCAATGACAATTTCCAATATTTCGCTGAAAAGTAAACCGAGTCTTCCATTCAAGTTTCCACGAAATCTTTTGGTGCAATGATTTATCAATCTTCCAACGGAATCTTCCTTGGAAGGTTTACGGAATCTTACAGGAGACTTAAGTCGGAATATTCCAGTGAAAATTCCCAACATTTTCCCGAAAGGAAAACGGAGTCTTCTATAAAGCTTCCATGAAATCTTTCGGTGCAATGATTCATCAATCTTCCAACGGAATCTTCCTTGGAAGGTTTACGGAGGCTTCCAGGGTTTCTTCGTAGGAAGTTTCCTTTGCAATATTCCAGAAATATTTCTGTTTTTTTTCATAAAGCTTCCATACATATTTCAATGAAATATTCCATCGGAATATTCCAATGATATTTTTTATGCTGTGTAGGATATGCATCTCTCTCTTTCTCATCATTAGGCCGTCTGTACTTTACGTGCATGCGCGACGCTCAGATGTCTCATATATTTCGACAACTCACGGCAGAACAATAATTTACAAACTTTAGTTTTCGTTTTCTTGATATTTTAAATACTTTATAGAAGTATTTATATATTTTTGTTGATTTTCTACGTATTATTTGGAGCGAAAAGATATTTCGACGTATTAATATTTGTATAAAGAATGATTGTAACGCGTGATTACGATATGGATATTTTTCTGAACAGTATAATAAAGTGTGAGATTTGTTACGGTAGTACTTTTTTACACAGTTTAAAAAACGCTGCCAAGTGCTTTGGCGGAATGCTTTCTCATAGAGCTCTTTGAGTTTCATTATTTTTTTTATATTTATTTAAATGTGATTTTAATATAAAAAATTGTCTAACATTAATATTTATTAATAAATTTGTACTTTAAAAGAACGATGACAACGAAATTCATTCTTCTTCTTCAAATATTTTTTCCATTTATTAAAAAACAATTTAATTTATAATATTTAATAATGATTATATTTTAATACTTTATTGAATGTAATAATACAAGTCAACATCTAAATCAGTAGTACTATTATAAATTTTCAAGAGTAACTCAGAAATCAAAAGAAGTGATCAAAAAGCTACGCTAATAAAATTATTTTTTTTAAACTTGGTTTATAAAGACAGTAGCAAATAACTTGTATACAAATTTTAGAGCAATTCTATCGAGTACTTTACGTAAAATGGAAAAAAACTGAAATATGAAAATTTTTTAAGAAAATTTTTAAAATTTTCTAAAATGAAAACTACGCTAAAAAGATCGGTTTATAAAAGTTATCCTTCTTTTGGCAGATGCAAATTATTCCCATGGAAATCTCAAAGCAAATTCATCAATTAACTTACGTAAAATACAAAAAAAAATTAAAAATTGAAAATTTTTTCAAATTCTTAAAATGGCTCTATAAACAAAAATACACTATGAATACAAATTTTCAATAGCTTCCCGCCTAGTTATACAAAAACATAGATGGTATACAAATTTTGAAGCAAATCCATCGAGTAATTTTCGAGATCTAACTGGTTAAATAAATAACATTTTCTTTTCAAAATTTCTTTTTCAAAATTTTAAAAATGCTCTAAAATTAAAACTACGCTATGAAAATGAATTTTTGAAAATTTCCCTTCTTTTGGCAGTCGCAAATAATTTCCCTGCAATTTTTAGAACAAATCTATCGAGTACTTTACGTAAAATAAAAAAAAATTAGAAAAGAAGAATCGAAATTTTTTTTTTAATCTTTAAAATTCTCTAAAATTGTAACCACGCTAAGAAAATTATTTTTCAAAAGCTTATTTTTTTCAGACAATAGCGAATCAATTGTATAAAAATTTTGGAGAAAATTTATAGTATGGTTAACGCAAAAAAGAAAAAAAATGAAAAATAAAAATTTTTTTGAAAAATTTCAAAGTGCTCTAAAATTAAAACTGCGCTGAGCAAATTAGTTTTCCAAAGTTTTTTTTCTTCAGACAGTAGCGAATTCATTGCATACAAATTTTGGAGCAAATCTATCAAATGATTTTCGTAAAATAGAAAAAAATTAAAAATAAAAATTTTTTAAAAAATTTTAAAAATGCTCTAAAATTAAAAGTGCGCTAAGAAAATTAGTTTACAAAATTTTTTATACTTTTGGCAGTCGAAATTAAGTTCCATACAAATTTCCGAACAAATTCTTCGAGTAGTTTACGTAAAATACAAAAAAAATAAAAAATCGAAATCTTTTTAAAATTCTTAAAATGATTCTAAAAAAAAAACTACGCTAAGAAAACCAATTCTCAATAGCTTCCGCACCAGTTCATCAAAAAATTGAATTGTATGGAAAATTTGAAGTAAATCCATCGAGTAGTTTTCAAGATTTTATTGGCTTAATAAATAGAAACATTTTTTTTTTAATTTCAAAATGCTCTAAAATTAAAACTAAACTGAGAAAATCAATTTTTTTAAATTTATTTTATCCGGGCAATTACAAATAAATTCCATGCAAATTTTGAAGCAAATTCATCGAGTAGTAAACAAAAAAAAAACCAAAAAACCAAAAATCGAATTTTTTTTTTTTTAAACTTAAAAATGAAAACTACGCTAGAAGAACCAATTATCAATAGCTTCCCAGCAAGTTAGTCACAAAACTAAATTCCATGCAAAATTAGAAGCAAATCCATCGAGTAGTTCTCGAGATACAGTTTACTAACTGAATTCATACATCCACACACACACACACACACACATACATACAGACATTTTCTGGAAACCACTTTTTTCGACTCACCGAGTTCAAATATGTACAAATTAATGAAAAAATAGAAAAAAATTTTTTTTATCGATACAATGCTTTCTCTATGAGAAAGCAAAAGTTGTATTTAGCTCCCGCTAAAGTGTGTAGAAAACGCGGATTTAGCTCACGCAGTGTTATAAAAATGTTTTCCCACGTACAATAAATTCTTAATTTTATTCATTAAGAAAATTCAGTAATAAATTAAAATAAATAAAGCTGTGGTTTGTAGAGAAAAATAAAAATTAGTTCATATAATCGCCACATCGTGTTTAAATTTTCTCTACGAGTTATTCATTCACTTTTATTAATTGATTCATAAAACTTAATTCAAAATAATCTTTGATGCTTATTATACACGGGGAAACTAATTATACTTATTCAAGTACATTAACAGGTAAATATGTTCAAAACAAATTTCCCGTGGCGCTGTAGTCAACTACAAGTTGTGCGAAAAACAATGAGCACTCTTAAATGTAATATTCAAAAATTGAAAATTGATAATGAATTGATGGACAATTTTTTTATTTTCATGGATCGAAAATGCAATAATATTTTTAATAAAATATCGGCACAACTAGACAACAAATTTATTGGATTATATAACTTTAAATATCGAAATCCTATACTAACTGAAAAAGATAACTAGGTTAAAAATCTTTCTGATGCGTCATTACCACCTGAAATGATTGTTGTAATATCATTAGGTCATAATTTTAATGTCAAGTCGGTCATCAGTAAACGGAATGCAATTAAAACTATACAAAATGTTGAAACTAGTCTTGAAAATTTAAAAGATTTAGATGTATCAGTAAAAAACAATATCAGATTAGCTGTTACAAATAATGTTAGTTATCATCTTAAAAGTAGTTTACATATGTCTATGTAAGAGAAGATATTTGCTAATAACCTCTCTTTAACCAAGAATTTAAAAAAAAATAATGTTAACATATTCTTTACAAGAGCAGATAAGAGTAATATTACTGTATGCATGAATGTAGAGGATTATAAATCCAAAATAAATAGTTTGCTGTGTAATTAACAAATTATATTTTATTCGTCTGATACTGTTTTACCGAAAGCGTATGGTCTTCCTAAGTTCCACAAACTGAATTTTCCTCTTCGACCTACTATATCTACTGTTAATAATCCTATTCATGACCTTGCTAAGTTTCTCTAAAATAATTTAAAAAACGTTATTAAAAAGCTTGCTTCACATACAGATAATAGTTACTCTTTTAAAAATAAAATTAATAATATTTTCATTCCGGAAGATTATATTTTGATGTCTTTAGATGTAACATCATTATTTACCAACATACCATATAACTTACTAGATGAGTGTCACATCTCCAGTTCACGGATTTTGCTCAAACTTGAGAGGAAATTTTCAGATGACAAAATCTGGAAATAGCTAAGATTATAGTCACAAACACTTAATTTTTCCCTAGATACAGGCAATCGAAGAAAATCACTGAAAGAGTTACTACCCATACAGCATGAAAGGACTTTGAAAGGATTCTGAAAGGATTCATGAAAGGACTAGAATCTTTCAGAAATATTTCACTGAAAGGATTCTGAAATAATTCTATGTCCGAGATATTATTCTTTTAAAAATAGTACAAGAAAATATTTCATAAAGAATTCACAAGACATTTCAAAATCCTTTCAATAAAAGAATTCTGTAAGGATCCATGAATTCTTTTGGTAATAATTCGTAAATCTTTTCATACATCTTCCATTCAAAGGATTCTGTAAGAATGATATGAAATATTTTTAAAATATTACATTGTATTATTTCTAGAAGAAATATACCCCGGACATAGAATTATTACAGAATCCTTTCAATGAAAGAATTCTGTAAGGATCCGTGAATTCTTTTAGTAATAATGCATTAATCTTTTCATGTATCTTTAGTTGAGAGACGTGTAAAGTTGTAGAATCTTTATTTTTACCTGTGTTATTTAGGAATCAATTTAGAATTGATAGAGACACACACACACACACACACACACACACACACACACACACACACACACACACACACACACACACACACACACACACACACACACACGCACGCACGCACACACACACACACACACACACACACACACACACACACACATATATAACGGATATGATGACATAATTATTTATAGGATTCCGAATAGTTTCACAGCGGTTAAAATCGAAGTTATCATAACACAGACATCGAACGCATAACAATTTATAGTTTCCATTTTAAATTCTTATTTTCCTTATATATGAAACGGAAAGCACTCTTACCGCTTGCGAGAGTAAGAGATACCGCCATCAAGCGGATAAATTATATTCTAATCCCGAAAATATTTCTGAACGATTCTGTTATATTTCACGTTTTCTTTCAAAAAGTCCTTTCAAAGTCCATTCAGTAAGGATTCATGTAATAACTTTTATTCTCTTCATAAGTTATATCATGAAATATTTCGAAAAGATTTCAAAATTATTTCATGTATGATTTCTTAAGACTTTACCAAAATATTGCATAAATTATTTCATGAAAGCTTTTTGAATGAATCTTGAAATGATTCGGTGAAAAAATACCTTGGATCATTCCGAAAATCTTTCTAAATTATTTTACGACTGGATCCTTCGAAAGATTTCTGAGTTCTTCATTGTTTTCTTTCAAGAAGTCTTTTCAAAGTACTTTCAGTAAGGATTCATGTAATAACTTTTTCGTCATGATAAGTTCTTTCATGGATTATTTCAAAAAGATTTTAAAATTATTTCATGTAAGGATTCGTGAGATTTTACAAATATCTTACATGGAATTATTACGTTAAAGCTTTTTGGAAGAATCTTGAAATTATTCGGTGAAAGAACTTAGATTAATTCGAAAATCTTTCTGAATTATTTTATAACTAGAACTTTTGAAAGGTTTCTGAGTTCTTTCTTGTTTCCTTTGAAGAAGTCCTTTCAAAGTCCTTTCAGTAAGGATTTATGTAATAACTTTTATTCTCATCATAAGTTATTTTATGAATTATTTCAAAAAGATTTCAAAATTATTTCATGTATGATTTCTTAAGACTTTACCAAAATATTGCATGAATTATTACATGAATGCTTTTTAAATGAATCTTGAAATGATTCGGTGAAAGAATACCTTAGATCATTCCGAAAATCTTTCTAAATTATTTTATGACTTGAATCGTTGGAAGATTTCTGAGTTCTTTCTTGTTTCCTTTCAAGAAGTCCTCTCAAAGTCCTTTCAGTAAGGATTCGTGTAATATTTCATGTCTTCACTTTCGTTTCCTTTTTGGTATTATTTTTGTAAAGACTTTGTAATCTTCCTGTGTATTACTTCATAAATTCTTTTCAAATGAATATAGTTATCTTTTTAAGTTCTTTATAAATGCTTTCAACGTATTATTACTTGTAATATTTGATGAAATTATTTCAAAATTCTTTTATGCTGTGTGGGTAGATTTTAAAACACTTATAGCTCTTAAGCATAGATAGCTAGAAGCTAGAAACTTTTTAAATGAAAGCTGAGCTAAAATCGTTTCGAAAAAGTAGTTATAGTTATCAAAATATTATTTTTTTCCAAAATTATAGCGCAATAAAGATTGTACTTGCATTTTCTTTTCAAAACATTAATTAATAATAAAAGCTGAAATTACGTACAATCTTTATTATGCTATAACTTTAAGAAAAAATAATATTTTGATATGCTGTAACTACTTTTTTGAAAGGATTAGACCTCAGCTTTAATTTAAAAAGAGTTATAAGCTTCTATCTATATATGCTTATAGAGCTGTATGTGTTTGAAAATCTAGTAACTTCTTTAGTGATTTTCTTCAATTGCCTGTATCTAGGGCAATATCGAACGTTTGTGACTACGACTTTAGTAGGCTAGTCAATAGACCGAAAAAGTCTTATTTTGCCAAAATTAGTAACTGGAAACGACCTGTGCGATCATTTAAAATATAGTTCGTAGATGTTTACTTATGTGTTTTGGACTAGCAACTATGATTTATTAATTGGTTATTAACAAATTAGTGTAAAAAACGCGTTTTTTTTGTTTTTTGCTAATAAAACGAAAACTATTTGACGAATTACTATAGTGCAAGGGCAAAAGTTGTAGAGAATTGAATTATCAACAAAACGAGAGGTCAAACTATCCGATCGGTTTATTAGAACCGGAAAAAATTCGGAAAAACTAGAAAAATTTTCTTTTTTTTTTAAAAAATTCATAATTCTGTTGTTTATAAATATTTAGAGCTGAAATTTAGCACAGAAGTAGATAATTATATCTACTTGTAACATGCCAAAGGCAGATACTATCGAATAATTAGTTTCTGCGCAATTGCCATTTTAATTTTTTTTTTCGGTATTATTTCCTTCTTTATATTATCGATTGAGAACGTCGTACATACGTTTTTAAAAGGGTTTTAAAAACTAGAAACAATATACTATTGAACGTATATTCTAAGTTTTCATTAAAATTGTGTAAAAAGGTGGAAATATGCACTCGAACATTGACGCAAACGGTCGAGCGCGCAGTACACAGCAAAAAGTGGGAATTAAAGAGAACCGATATATATAAATATACCGGCACGCGGCGTGAAACGTTCAATTTTTTAACTGGCTTGTTTTTGGCGATTAATGCACTTATATTAAAGTCTTTTTATTATTTATGTATTAATCGCCAAAAACAAGCCAGTTAAGAAATTGAACGTTTCACGCCGCGTGCCGGTATATCTATATATATATATCGTTTCTCCTCCATCCCTACTTTTTGCTGTGTACTGCGCGCTCGATCGTTTGCGTCGATGTTCGAGAGTATATTTCACCCTTTTTACACAATTTTAATAAAAACTTAGAATATACGTTTAATAGTATATTGTTTCTAGTTTTTAAAACCCTTTTGAAAATGTATATACGACGTTCTCAATCGATAATATAAAGAAGGAAATAGAGCCGGTCTGTGGCACAGTCGGTAGGAGCGTTGGATTCGTATTCTTGGGGAACCGGGATCGAGTCCCGCTCTCGGCTGTTTTTCAAACGAGCACCTCTGTTTCATGTGCTTTGTACACAGAACACACTTACGAGCTCCGTCGCTAAGGGATGAAAAAGTGCAGTTGTAAAAATCAACTGACCTTGCGTCCCAGTGGACCGGGGTTTGATTCCCTAGGAAAAATTAGAAAAAATAATTTTCGAAGTTTTTCCGAGGGAATAAACCCGAAAAACACAAAAATATATACAAAAAGTCCCAATGGGCAAAACACAAAAATTATAAAAAGTCCCACTGGGCAAACTAAAATATCAAAATAATGAAACCTGGTGATGGCCTAAGATTGTACTCATCCAATCAAGAGGCCAATAAAATATTAAGAAGAAGAAGAAAGAAGGAAATAATACCGAAAAAAAAAATTAAAATTGCAACTGCGCAGAAACTAATTATCCGATAGTATCTGCCTTTGGCATGTTACAAGTAGATATAATTATCCACTTCTGTGCTAAATTTTAGCTTTTAATATTTATAAACAACAGAGTTATAAATTTTTAAAAAAAAAGAAAATTTTTCCGGTTTTTCCGAATTTTCTTCGGTTCTAATAAACCGATCGGATAGTTTGATCTCTCGTTTTGTTGATAATTCAATTCTCTACAACTTTTGCACTTACACTATAGTAATTCGTCAAATAGTTTTCGTTTATTAGCAAAAAACAAAAAAAACGCGTTTTTTTGCACTAATTTGTTAATAACCAATTAATAAATCATAGTTGCTAGTCCAAAACACATAAGTAAACATCTACGGACTATCTTTTAAATGATCTTACAGATCGTTTTTAGTTACTTATTTTGGCAGAACGAAACCTTATTTTGACTGGCCTATAGCTTTTTCCATATTTCGTCATCTGAAAACTTATCCCCAAGTTTAAGCAAAATCCGTGATCCGGAGATGTGACACTCTCCTAGTTAGTTGTAAATAGTCTTGAAAAGCGTGTGTCAACAATTCAGAATAATTGTAAAATACTTATTTTAAATTTGACGATAAAATTTATAGACAGAGATTGAGTACACCCATGGGTTCTCTGATCTCACCGTTATTGACGGATTTAGTGATGGATGATCTTGAGCTTGATTGTTGGAATGTGTTGCGTAGCATCTACAAGGTCTTGTCATTATTTTATTATAAATACGTAGACAACGCGGTTTTATGTATTCGTAAAGATGACGTTAATATTATTTTAAAAGTTTTCAATGAATATAATTCGTATTTGAAGTTTACTCATGAATTGAAATCTAATAATTGATTAAACTTTCTAGATATAACTCTAATTATAAAGAATAATGGTATAATAACTGATTGGTTTCAAAAATCTTCGAGTTCGAGTCGTATTTTAAATTTTAATTCATGACACACTTTATGCTAAAAGCGTAATATTGTTTATAGCACTGCGGACCTTAAATCTGCGTATTTCGGACGCTTTAGCGGACGCTAGATAGGCTATTATTGGAGTGTACAAAAAAGTATTGTAAGAAATTCCTCAGTTTTTTACACTGTTTAAAACAATATTTATATTCAAATTTCACATCAGGTATTTTTAAACATTTTTTAACACGTAATAATACGTGAAATGTTAAACAAAATATAAGTTAAAAAATACGAATAATTTAGAAATGTTTGAAATATATACAAATACATCGTGCCATGACTTGAAATGTACAATGTATACACAAGCACCGCGCATGCGTGTCCGACGTGAAAAATATTAATAGAGAGAAAGAGATACACATATATCTTTCTTCGGGTCGAAGCGAGAAATATCAACAAAGAGAAAGAGACGCACATATATCTGTCTTCAAACATCTTATTCAAGAACGAAAAACTCTTTGCTGTTGTCTTTGTCCAATACATTAATATCGTATCTTCTATCCCTGTCATACAACGTTTTATAACGTGTAGAATGGGGTTTCGAGTCAACAGTTTTCGCGGAGTGCGTGTACCTTTTGCTTTTTTTATGAATTATCATTCGTGAAGTGCATAAATCTAGTTTGTTATTGATTTCTATGCGCATAGATTTCGTTCGGCGGATTTATGATCCACGTGCTATAAAATAATATAAGATACGTGAACTCTTCGCTTCGCTCAGACGCTAACTGCACGCCGTACAAAAAAGTGCCACTTAGAGTCCGTGTATCTTAATGTACTATTATAATTTGATAAATCGTGCTGTTAATTTATCTGATGTAGCATTTCGGGGAAAAAATTTGCATTTTGTTAGACAGCTGTTATATCAAAACAACTATTTAGTAAAGTTCGTCAATGCTTGTATCAACACGAGGATTCGTAAACATCAATATAATATGAATAATAATAACGTTAACAATATTAAAAATAATAATATAAACACTTTATGTACTGTGTCTATTCCGTTTATCTCTCCATTTTATAATCAGTGTAAAAAATCGTTAACGTTTTTTAACATTAATACTAGATCTTAGTTGAATAAAAAACTAAATAACATTGTGAAACTAGGAAAAGGTATTATGAAAAAAGAAGAAACTACAGGCATTGTTTATAAATTTAATTGTAAAGAATGTTCGACTTGCTATGTAGGAGAGTCAAAGAGAGCTCTTAATATATGTTTAAAAGAACATATGAACTTCAAGAATAAAAATACTGTAATTTCCGATCATATAAAAAAGCTTTCCCACCAGTTTGATTGAGAACATACTATTATTTTGGATAGAGAATCTAATTTAAAAAAGCGTAAAATATCTGAAATTTTTTACATCAATAATTGTAAAACTGTGATTTATTTTAAAACTGACACAATGAATTTGTCTATTATGTATCGAATATTTTGATGTTTACTTTATATCTGCGTTTAAGTATCGGAGAATTTGTACTTCCATTCGACACAGCTAGACATATTTGTTCAGCGTGGTCCGTATCTTCATTTATTTGTTTTGTTAACTTTATTTTGTGTGATTTTTGTAATTTTTGTTTTGATTATAAGATAAAATTTTTAGCCTGTGGAGACCAGTTTGTCGGCCTCCACAGGCTAAAAATTTTATTACGAAACGTTGCCAATGAGAATAAGATGGTTATTGTTTATTAAGGCCTTCTTTCCCTGTGATTACAGTTATTTTAAAATTTAATTTATTGTGAAAAGTTTAAATCATTAATAAATATAATTGAATTTCTACATCGTACACTCACTAATAAGGGGACACTTAATTCGGGTTATTAATTTTGATAAAACTTGGTAAAAAACTTTCTTTTACATAGAAATGAAAGTCTTTCGAAGGATTCAAGGATTTTAAGCGTTAAGAGTAAGAAAGCATTTTGTAATAATAGAATATTTTAAATCAAGGAATATCCTTTGAAGAGCTTGACATTGATCTATATTACAATTAGTGTTCCACCTTGGAGTCACAGATTTAGACCGAACTCTGTAAATAGGTTTCAGAGTTATAGAGCCCAACGCTGCCTCATTTTTTAGATTTTCAGTTTTTATATTTCCCAAAATCAACTTATCTATATTATCTAAAACATATACTGTTTCACCTCTTTTTTCAAAACTTTGTATATTTATGACTTCAATTTGGAAATTATATAAAAAGAAACACAAGGTATTTATTTTTTTGAGAAATAATACCCAGACCGGAAAAAGCACTCTTTTTCACTATCAGATAAGTATATGCCCTTTATAGGTTCAAATATTATTATTTTCAAAAAAACCAAACACATTATGATTCTTGCTATATGATTTCCACGTTAACATTATAAAATTATGCAGTAATCAAGGAACATAGATTGAAAAAAGTGGAATAGGTATTAATAGAATACATGGATATATAAAAAAATTTATAGCACTGCGTGAGCTAAATCCGCGTTTTCTACACCCTCTAGCGGGAGCTAAATACAACTTTTTTGAACTGTGTAAAAAAGTATTACCGTAAGAAATCTCACACTTTATTATACTGTTCAAAAAAGCATCCATATCGTAATCACGCGTAACAATTACTCTTTATACATATATTAATACGTACAAATATCTTTTTACTCTAAATAATACGTACAGAATCAACAAAAATATGTTAATACTTTAATAAAGTATTTAAAATATCAAGAAAACAAAAACTATAGTTCGTAAATTATTGTTGTGCCTTGAGTTGTCGAAATATATAAGACATCTGAGTGGCGCGCAAGCGCGTACAGTGCGTATGGCCTAACGATGAGAAAGAGAGAGATGCGTACATGAACAATGAACCAATGCTTTACTTTGTCTGACTCGTGATACGTCAATCTAAATAATCGGCAAGATTTTGTTAGCATATTGTATTTAATTATTAATAAAATATCAGTGACATCAGTACTTATTAATTATTAATATAATAAATTTTACATTCTTAGAATGCTTTTGAAATCGTTTTTGCTTTTCTGATTTGTTTGCGAAGGGTTTAGTTTTGATACTGTATATAGTTTTAACTTTTTTTTCGAATTATCATTCGTGGAGTGCATAATTTTGTTGATACATAGCGTTCGTTTCTATTTACGAATTATCATTCGTGAAGCGTATAGATTTCGTTAAAATTGATTTTCTAGAGTATAGATTACGTGTAGCGGATTTATCTCACACGTGCTATAAAATAATATACGATACGTGTGCTCAAAGTGGTTCTCTTACACAACATGCTTAGCACCCTCGCTGCGCTCGGGTGCTAACTGCACGTCGTGTAAAAAAGACCACTTAAAGCACATGTATCGTAATGTACTATTAAATCACTCAGGCAATGGATAATAATTTAATCAGCGTTTTTTTATCAAATGTTTATTGATTAACATACATTATGTATATTTTAAGTGTAAATATTTACAAATGTATCAGAATCATATATCAAGTTGGTAATTTTTTGGTATAAGAAGAGTTTTAGATGTTATTTACAAATTGATTATTTAAAATATGAAAATTAAAAATCTTAAAAATGAAACAAACATCGTTAAAATATGTGATCCCAAGATCAAACTTGTAAGACCGTAGTAAGATTATAATTTTGTTGAATTCGAAAACAGACACTAAGTATCTTTTGATGAACTCAACTGACAAGGAGAAAAGTTTTTCTTTAAGTCATAGATTCGAACTAAATTTTATTATTAGTCTTAGCCCTCTAGTGGAAAATAAGCCGATGGAAATGGTTGGTTAAGTAACTCATGGGCAATACGTTTAGCCAACGGTTGGAAGAAGGGTTGACCAACGTTTAACCAACGGATGGACAAAGAAATAAAATACAACATTTGGGAGGTTATGTAAATATACACGTGCTGATGGATGTGTATGTGTATATGTACAGTACGGCTATAACTTATAATAACTGTATATATCTATCTATATATAGTCGTAAGACAATATTCAACAGTACAGCCCCCCCCCTCAAATTACGTTGTAATTCCTCTTATAAATGGCCATTTCAAAATTAACGTAACTGAGGCCCCCCCTCGCCCCCCTCCATTTTTATATCCACCCCTCAGCCCCCCCTCAATATGCCCCCCCCCCACAATTTTTTTAGTCCCCCCTAACTATGATATTATGTTTTAGTAATTAGTAATAAAAAAATATTCTTACTATTAATAATATTCTATTATTATAATAACAATTATAAGTAATTAAATATTATTATAATTAGTAATATTTTATTATTATAATTGTAACTGTAACTAATTAATAATATAAAGTTTTTTCGCTGCATTTTATTTATATTCTAATATTGAATTTTAATGATGAAAAAAAAATTATTATTATTAATATTTTATTAATATAATTGCAAGCATAACTTGAGACCTCTTATACATGATTCTCGCGGAGAGAGAAGTATCACGTTGATCAGCGCAACGAGAGGGGATATAGAAAAGACCCGAACGCGCGTTCACAAGCGCGCAGCTACGCCCCTAATTTTGACAGCCAAGCGACTATTAAGTGTAACGCGTATACTTTCTAATGTATAATATCCCTACTCTGATGCGGCAGAGTAGGAATATAGTGGCAAGCGCCGAAAATGCGAAGCATCCTGCTTAACGAAGAGCTTGTGCTCCGCACTCGTGTGTCATCTCTTCAGAAATAAAGATTTAAATAAAATGTAATTGCCGAGTCAGTGCCTCTTCTTTGTGTTATTCCCTCACAAAGGATGGTGAAGAAGTTTGCCGAAAGTGCAGCTTCCTAACTGTGAGTGAGCGAATAACACTTTACAAATAATTAAATCGGAATAGATTAATTATCGCGAGTGATTAAAAAGTATAATCAAGTGTGGTGTGTATTCGTTTAATTTACCACACTTGTTAATTAAACTCTCGTAAAGAGGCTAAAGCCTAAAGGTTAAACTCTCGCAGAAGCGTGAGACTAGCAAAGCATAGCTTGTAGTTCTTTCGCCGTTGCAAGAATAATTTAAAAAGCGCGTGAATTAAAGTAATAGTTTCGCGTAGTTGATGATGCATGAGGTCCAGAAATCCACATGCCTTATTTCCTTTCTCCTTTTCTTTTCAGGAAGAATCATCTAAATTAATATCTTTTGAGTAAGCTGGTGCACACGAACCCGAGCTTACAGAGCAAGACGTCTCTGTGGTGCACGGTTCAGCTTAGCTTACTCGCTTATTAAACTAAAACCTCACTTATAAATGAGAGTACATTAAAAGCGTACAAATAGGTAACTAAAGGTGCAATTAAAAAGTGCGTCATAAACTTGCTATTTTCTTTATAACAAGTTGTGACGTCACAACTGGCGCCCAAAGTAATAAAACACTCACGCAAGAGTTGATTGCTCAAAATATCTACAAATCAAAGCAAAACAATTTAATTTTCAAATGTAACAGCGTTGCGTTAAATAATAAAATACAAATGACGGCACCCGGTATGTCATAACCTACGATTTGAGATAGAAAAATTGTTGTATGAAATAAAAGTTTGTTTCTTAAAAGCTAAATTATATCTGAAAACAACTAGTATTGGCGCAACGTTCATTTTAACTCACGCTAGAGTAAATTAGAAAAATTTTTGTTTGAACAAACGCGCATTAAAATATATAAATTATAGTAAGTTATAAAAACGGTATAAACGCGAAAAACAGATATAAATTAAAAATATTATAAATATAAAATTTAATAGTTGGCTTTGATTACAAATAAGTATAAAATAATACAAATGTCAAAATTAAAAGTAACAGATTTCATTTCGAAATCAAAAGAAACGATCCAAAAAGAAAAAGAACAAACGAAAAAATTAAAAGTTGTAGATTTTATTTTAAAATTAAAAGAAAAAACAAATAATACAAAAGAAAAAAAAAGAAAATTTATGGAAAAAAGTACAAAATTAACTAGAAAAAAATATTAAAAATAATGAAAAAACAGATTTTGTAGTGTTAAGAGAAGAAGAACTGATAAAGATTCTTGAAGTAGTTAAAACTCATATAGAAAAACAAAATAGCGGCATAAATCTGATGTATTTAAAATTCGAAAAATTAGAATCTCGAATCGAAGATTTAGAATCAATAGTTTCAATTGATAATACAAAGCTTCCTCTCTGCATTTCCTTTATTCAGATGAATATATAATATTTTTATTTTTATATATTGTATCTTTATTTTTATTATTGAAAAAATTTACTAATTACAAAAGTAAATTATAAATTACAAAATGAATTTAGCTTAATATCCATAGGTGATTTATTAACACTTGTATTTAAATGGAACATGTTTTTTTTTTAAACTAGAAATAATATATTTACATATTTATCTTAATAAAATATTTCTGGCCTTGAGATCAGCATAAAAATATATGACTGCATTAAAAGCTTTAAAAGCTTACAAATTCATTTCTTATTGTCGCTGAAGCGTACAGATCTATTATTCGTTGTCGCTAGAAAAAAAGCTTATAAAAGCGAACAGATTTATTATTTGTTGTCGCTAAAAAAAGCTTATAAAAAGCATACATAATTATTTTTTGTTGTCGCTAAAAAAACTTCATATAAGCATACAAATATATTGTTTATTGTTGCTAAAAAAAGCTTACAAATTTATTTTTCATAATCGCTAAAAGAAACTTTTTTTCCAAATCATAATGAGATATTTTTACGATTTTTGGATTAAGAATGATAAATGTAGAAACCTGTAATGTCGGTATTTTATAATCAAAACGAGAACAATATACTTGACTTTTTTTAAATTTTATGTAACGTTGCTGTATTTTAGCTATCATTGCGATGCTAATTAGCGACGGAGATCGTCAGTGCGTTCGTGAACAAAGCACATACAACGTACAGTGGTGCTTGTATCAGCCTTGGAACTTGTGATCTCGAGATTACGAATCCATAGCTCTACAGTTAATAATATTATTTTTAAAATAAAATTTTTGCAATAGGAAATATTAAAGAATAGGTGTAATATAATTTAAATTAAAATATAATATACCCTATGTAATCTATGTCAACGTATATAAATATACACACTTACAAAAGAAGCCACCAATCACTGTATGAAGTAAGTTACATTTAAATACAATGAATATATAGTTATAAATGTTTATTTTAACCAATTCATTTTGTTGACTTTTTTCAAGTTTTGAAAAAGAATTGTAAAAAACATATACTTTTTTCAAATATATTTAAAATAAAAATTAAAAGTTAGTTATTTATATTTTAAATTTTTATATTTGAATTTCAAATATTTCAAATAAAAAAATATACGTATATATATTGTGACGTCATATTCGTATATAACGCACTTTTACTTGTGTAAGGTGATTAGAAACACCATACACTACGAGAATCACAGCTTGGCTCACTCTCAGACACGATTTAAGTTTTTCACGTCAACCGTGCGTCCGAGTGCGTCAAGATGGATGCCGTGTATATCAGTATACCAAGTTTAACGCGTGCCTAACCGCTACGCGTGCAAACTCGTTATAATGTTTTACTTTTATTTATTAAATTTTATGAGAGTTAGATTTCACCAGACCGTACACTGGCAAGACTTCTTGCTCACCAGATTCGGGTCCACATGTTCAATCTAACTCGTTTTAAGTTATTGCAGGAAAATCAGGATTCAGGTATGCAAAGGAAATTATCATTTGGGCCTCTCAATGCCATTTCACGATGTCTTCGTTAAACGCGACAATCGGTTAAATATCATTCAAATTAGACACTTGCAAAGACGTGTGTGACACAAGCCAACGCTTTGCTATCAACACGTAAATGCAAGGCATACGAAATGTGCCTTTTTGGCTATTTCAATTTAATACGTTAAACCGTGAAGGTAAAATTACTAACACTTCACACACGTTATTTGATACATTAAATCACTAAGATTTATTCACTAAAACCGCGAACTTTATACGCGTATTTTTTAACAATAATCTTATACAAGTTCACACAGGTACGGAGCACGTAATTTGTACTCTTTCGCTGTCCTTTGAACTTGTATAAGAAGAAAAGTACAAAGGTACAAAGAATTAAAGTTAAGCAAACTTTATTGACTCGATGATGGAATGAGAGTGCGGAGCACAAGCTTCTCATTAAACAAGATACTTCGCATTTACGGCGCTTGCCGCTATATTTCTACTCTGCCGCATTAGAGTAGGGATATTATACATTGTAAAGCATAAGCGTTACTCTTGGTAGTCGCTTGGCTGTCGAAATTAGGGGTGTAGCTGCGCGTTCGGTTCTTTCTATATCCCTACCCGCGCTGCTTATTATCATGATGCTTCTCTATACGAAAATCATCAAGTGAGGTCTCAATATATATATATATATATATTAGACAGGTCGTTATTTCCCAAAGCTTACTGATCATCGCTCCCAACCCTTAGATCGATGTGTTAATACTAAAAATTGAAAAAGCAGCTGGAATACCTTGTTGGAATAGAGATTTAACCTTGCCGAATCGCAAAAAACCGTATTTTTTATTGTTTTTTCTTATTTTTCTTGTTTCTACATACAGCTATGACTGAAAAAAAATTTTTGTGACCCTCTAACACACTTTTTCTATTGCCGTAAGTTAAAATGATATCTTATGAGGTGATTTTAGAGCCGAGAAAAATTTTTTTTCCGAATTGTTGCTCTTGAAACATTAAAAAATTTTACTCAAACGGGTTTATTCTTGTGTATTTTGAGGTTAAAAGCACTTTATAATTTTTTTTCATTCAAACAACCAACATAACTTTAAAGTAGACTTAAAGATCTTCAATTTCCTTTTTTATAAAAGTTTCTAGGTGCTTCTGATACTGAGATATGGCCATTTGAATTTGATAGCCCTACTGAAAAATATATATGAGATCTCATTTATATTTTACATTTTCAACCCCACTAAAAAATATATATGAGATCTCATATGAGATCTCACATGCGATCTCAAATGAGATCCCACATGAGATCTCATATGCAATCTCATATCAGATCTCATATGAGATCCCGTATGAGATCTCATATATATTTTCTATTTTCAACCCTACTGAGAAATATAAATGAGATCTCATATGAGATCTCACATGCGATCTCATATGAGTTCTCGCATGAGATCTCATATTACAATCTCATATGAGATCTCATATGAGATCTCGTATGAGATCTCATATATACTTTATATTTTCAACCCCGACTGAAAAATCTATATGAGATCTCATATAGATATTTCAGTAGGGGTTGAAAATATAAAGTATATATGAGAACTCATACGAGATCTCATATGAGATCTCATATGAGATTGTAATGTGTGATCTCATGCGAGAACTCATATGAGATCGCATGTGAGATCTCATATAAGATCTCATATATATTTCTTTGTAGGGTTGAAAATAGAAAATATATATGAGATCTCATACGGGATCTCATATGAGATCTGATATGAGATCGCATATGAGATCGCATGTGAGATCTCATATGAGATCTCATATATATTTTTTAGTAGGGTTGAAAATGTAAAATATAAATGAGATCTCATATGAGATCTCATATGAGATCTCATATGAGTTCTCGTGCCAAAATCTCATATGAGATCGCATGTGAGATCTCATATGAGATCTCATATGAGATCCCATGTGAGATCTCATATGAGATCTCATATATATTTTTCAGTAGGGAGGAAATTCGTAGAATAAAATCTGTAAACATCGTGAGCATGCTATTGACTATCAACTTCCTCTGATCACCAATTCAGTTTCAAAGCACATAGAAACGATCTAAGTAAAGAAAAATGAAGGTCTTAATTTAAACAAAAAAGTGGCGCTAGGTGTCTTTCGCACAGTCAGAGTTATGAAATTAGTAAATACCCATATAGAAATAATTTTCGTAAATATCTGTAAATATCTCTAAATAACTGTAAATAATTAATAAAAAGTATTGAGACTGAAACATTAATTAAAGTTATTCACACTTATTTATTATTATTTACAATCATTTATAGTTATTTAGTTATTTACGATTACTAATTGATTTTAAAAGTTATTTACTATTATTTACAAACACTTACAGTTACTTACTCTTAATTACTATTATTTAATATTATTTACAATTTTCAAAATTTTTAGGTAAGTAAATAGTTTATTGCTATTTATAATTATTTATGATGATTTACAGCTATTTATAGTTATTTACTTTCGTTGTCTTAGATCATTTTTCGGAACGCATGTACTTGCTGCCTAAGGGTGACGGCATATGAGATACGGAAATTATATAAAAAAACGGAACGTCACAGAACTTTAATTGCTTATATTTTTTTTTTCTTATATTTACATGTAGCGGAATTTAGCTAAATAACTGTTCAAAATAGAATACAAATGTATTTTCGAATTTTAAATTAACAGCAAAAATGTTAGAAAAGTTGGAAATAATTACTTAATATTTTTCTAATTAGATTTTTTTATTATATAAATGAAATATATTTCGTTCTTATAACCAAGTATTTTTATAAACAACATAATTTTTCAATTATAATATTGCTAATCAACGTCACAGAGCTTCTACTCCGCTTCATATGAATGTAGAGAAAAAATTTTAAGGAATACAAGGATATGAAATTGACGTTCTGTGACGTCCCGTAGCTTATTTTCCGCTCTATCTGATTTGACTAGGGTGAAATCAGATGGAGCGGAAAATAGGCGACGGAACGTCACAGAACCTCAATTCCGCATCTTTGTATTCCGCCAACGGAGTAAAGACGACGTAATAGACGACATCAATTTTTATTTTGTTTAAAAAAATTATTAGTGCTTCAATAACCTCATGTAATATTTTTAATTTGCTTTCCATAGCTGTACTTTTAATTTCAATCAAACTTTTAAATTCTATTTTGGTTAAATATTTGTTTAAACAATTTCAAAAAGTCTGTGACGCTTCTATTATCCCGTCAAATTTGTTTCCCTATATTCACATGGAGCGGAATAGAAGTTCTGTGACGTTGATTAGCAATTTTATAATTAAAAAATAATGATGTTAATTGAAATATTTGGTTATAATAACAAACTATATTTTATTTTTATAAAAAAAGAATCTCATTACAACAACAATAGGTGATTATTTCCAACTTTTTTAACATTTTCGTTGTTAATTTAAAATTCGCGGATACATTTGTATGCTATTTTTAACAATTTTTCAGCTACATTCCGCGCCATGTGAACATAGGGAAAAAATTTGACGGAAAACAAGGCGACGGAATGAATGTTTTGTGACGTTCCGTCGTCTATTTTCCGCTCCATCTGATTTCACCCTAAGAGTGTAGCAGTCTCTCATTTCAGAGCTTTGCAATAGAAACTTAATACAAATTTGCAGATGTGAGACTTCTAAAATAGCTTTAACAACATCAACGTGAAAGACAACATCTAAAATAATCTCTATTAGTAATCTTTAAACATAAAATTATTGCATTAAATTTTAAAACTTGACATCCTTAGTTTGTATTTAATATTAAAAAATTTCTTACTACTCATAATCTTAATCACATTTTTATTTATTAAATAATTAGAAATTTGTTCTTGTCTTCCCATAATAGTCTGCATGTTTTGCTCCATACCTTTTAGTAATAGCTTCTGCAAAAGCTGTAACGAAAAAATAATAAATTTATTGCACATATAGTTAAAAAAGTTGAAATTTACTTTATTTTACTGACCCGTCTTGCATTCAATATTATCTACAGCTTGTATTTCAATCACAGGTATGTTATCAAAAGAATTAACTTCTTCGTAAAAGTTTGACATAGAAACATCTGGATTAAAAAAAATTTTATTATTAAAAAAAAATGTTATAAATTAATAATTAAAAGTATTTAATAATAATTCTAGGTTAATTTTAAAACTTACTGGTTGTGGGTATTCATGTAGTGAAAGTAGTCGAAACATTAGTATTATTTGTAAGGAAATGTAAATTTTCATTTCCCTAATTTGTTAAATCAAGCGAGCAGGAACTAAGGTATAGTCATATATTCCATGGACTTCTTCGCTTTCATCACTACTTGACATATTCTAAAAAAAAATCAAACATTTTACTGTCACAAGAAAGAAAAAGTTGTGTTAGATTTTTTATTACAATTAAAAAATTATAATTTTTATCATTTAATTTTTATTATATTAAATATTGCCTAATTATGAAAAAAAGCGATTTCAGGTGAATTTTATTTTTATTTTGCCAATACTATAATAGTAAAATACTTTTTTTACACGACTACTATTTCAACAAATGTCAATCAAATAAACTTATCAAACATGAAATAAGCTTATCGAATACGAGTTAAAAGACCGTCATATGGTAAGGAGTGTACAATAGTGTAACATAAAGTTTAAATTATTTAAAAAGTAATAATTGGAATTCAATTAGATACTTAATGAAATACTAAAAATTATTGATGTTTACATACCTCTTTATTTCTTTATTTTCATAAAATTGTACATTAAATTTGACACAATTTATTAAAAATCAAAATATAATGGAACAACATTTATTGACAAATGAAATGTTTAAAGTAATACAAGTTAGGTTATTTAATTTTTTAACAATAGTTATATTACAAGCTATAAAATTTCAACATAACACGACATAATTAATATAAGACGAGTAGTTCAACCTGAAAAAATAGTGTTTTTAATCAAAAGTACAGAATTGAAAATATAGAAAATGGATTATTTCTGGAATTTGAAAACAGTAGACTCGAAAAACATGTTCTATAAAGCCGAGGAGTTAAATGTACTCATATTGTCATATTGTAAAAACTCTATTTTTGTAGTGGTTGAACGACTAGTCTTATATTGATCAAAAACTCACTCTCAAATATACAGGTACAAATTAGGTGCAATGTATTTATTTATTCTATACATGCATTACTATCCAATTCTTCAATTTCAAACTATTTTTGTTGCTTGCTGTTTTACGTACACGCAGTATAATAATACTTTTATTTCTGGTTACACTATTTGAGGAAAGGAAGCTTTGACTCAGATCTCCATAATGAACAGTAGCGATTCTAAAGTATGTGTTCGGTTAATATTAAGAATATTATTCTGAGTTGAAAACTTATTTTTATTTATAATTTCAAATAATCTATTTTGAATTCTTTGGAGAAATGATTTATTATTGTTATATACACCTCCCCATGCTATAATGCTATGAAAAAATACAAAATAGAGTATTTTTAGAGTTTCTGCTAACATTATTTATGATAATTTCTTGAAAATAAAAATCAAATATTTTTTTTTGCTCAGGATAAATTCAATATGTTTGTCCCATATCATTTTATAATCAAGCATGATGCCCAAGTATTTATAAGACAACTCTTTTTACACTTTCTCCATACCATATCATTTTATATATTTTAATTAGTATAACTGATTTAAATTTTTAAATTAGTAATTGATAGAATCAAAGTTAATTGATTATGGAAAATAATTTTAAATATTGTAATACACAAAAAAAAATCAAACATTCAAAGTAAAGGTTAAAGAAGATCGGTAATAGGTATAAATTTTCAGTTTACATTCTGATCTTATTTAATGAAATTAGGGTGCAGAGGAATTAGTTATTGTTTTCTAAGATTTAATTTTAAATTGTAATAGAAATAAAAAAATCTTTAGATATCGACATGGAAATAATTTTTATAAATATCTGTAAATAACTGTAAACAATTATTAAAAAGTATTGAAATTGAGACATAAATAATAGTTATTCACAGTTATTTATTATTATTTACAATTATTTATAGTTATTTACAGTTATTTGTGATTAAGAGATTTTTGCAGCTATTTACTATTATTTACATTTTTCAAAATTTTTGGCTTTGGCAATAATTTATTATTATTTACGATTACTTACAATTATCTATAGTAATTTACTATTATTTGCAGTTTTTAATAGATATTTACAATTTTTCATATTTTTACAGTTATTTACAATTATACCTTATTTAAAAATATTTTTCATATATATATATATATATATATATATAAAAAAATTGATTATATTAGTAAAAAATTTTCTAAAATGTAAATAACTGTAAATAATTGTCAATAACTTTAAATATCTGTTATTGTAAATAAATATAAAAAAACTATGAATAATCATAAATAAATATAAATAACGGTAAATAACAGTGAATCACTGTAAATAACAAAAGATGACTGTAAATAACTATAAATAACTGTAAATAATTGTTATTTATGTCTCAATCCCGATATTTTTTACAGTAATTTACTGTTATTTGCAACCCTTATGAAAAAATCCTGTAGGACATCCCGTAGGATACCCTGTAGGAAATCCTGTAGGATATTCTGCAGGACATCCTGCATGGTTTTTGCTCAAAATTCCTGCAGGATTATGATTATCCTACAGGGTATCCTGCAGGATGTCCTACAGGATTTCCTACAGGATGTCCTACAGGATTTTTTCATAAAATAATGCAAATGATTTACAAAAATCATTTGCATATGGATATGCTTATTAAATTTTAAAATGATATTACTTTTCTTTGTGTAAAAAATTTTTAAAGAAAGATATTGTTTCAGAAAATAATAGGTTCAAGGCATCTCTTTACCAAATATTAAAATTACAAAATGACTTCGTTCAATGTAACTTAACTTTATCTGTTGTAAGCAATAACACGATTTCTAAATTGAATGAAGATCGTTTACCAACTAACTTAGATGTACTTCAACGTTTATTTTATGTAACCAAAAATGAAAAGCTACAAGTTAAGAGGAGGCCGTATCATTCTGTTCTTGTCTAATCTAAATTTTCGTTATTATAAATAAATAAAATATTTTCAGAGAAAAGTAAGACAACCGCCCAATAGAGCAAAAGACAAGCAAACGATTCTTTTCTATGAAAAAATATGAAATTTTGATTATTTTTCGAATGAAGTCTGAACCGAAAAAATAGTTCAATCAACTCAATCAAGTTCAATTGTTTTTCCGTTTCAGACTTCACTCGAAAAATAATCAAAATTTCATATTTTTTCATAGAAAAGAATCGTTTGCTTGTCTTTTGCTCTATTGGGCGGTTGTCTTACTTTTCTATGAAAATATTTTATTTATTTATGATAACGAAAATTTAGATTAGACAAGGACAGAATGATACGGCCGCCTCTTAATGAGGCTGTTAAAAAGATAATTCTTGAAGTCGTAAGTATTTGGGAATAAATACCTATTAAATTAAAAAGATCAGATCATTGCAATGAAAAGTTGAAAAAACTGTATGAAGAATTTCGAAAAATTCAAAATAAATCATCAGAAAAAAAGTTGAATGATTTTCTAAAAGATTTGCATAATACTTTTGATGTATCTCAAGATACGTCAATTAAAATACTCGATTCAATAGACAAATCAACAAGAAAATTGTTTTTTTCCAAATCGATTTCTGAAATTAAAGAATAATTGTTAATTCTTAAAGATGGAAATGTATCAGGTAAATATAAATATATTAAATACACATAATTTTTAGCTAATTGTTTTTATAATTAGTCCTTCTGATAAAGGTTATTTAATTACAGATCTAGATATTCTGATTAATGATAGTGATAATGACATTACTTTATTAAATCAATCTCAGATTTCAAAGTCCAGTGATCCAGAACTGTCGCAGGAAGAGAGTAACGTCATTATGCAAAGCGGAGAAATTAGCACTATTGATAGCATTGATATATCCTCGCGACAACAACCGTCATATAGCGGAATAGCTGATATTCATCTAGTGGAATCAGTTACAAGTACATATTTTTTCACTATAAAAAAATTGTAGAGATTACGACTATAAAATTATTTAAAAAATGCCTGAAAAGATTTTTTGACGAGTAGAGTTGAATTATTTAATATTTTTATTTCTATATGTATAAAATTGAGATATTCGGGAAAGTTTTATTATCATAAACGTACTAAGTTCAAAAAACACTTGTTATCAACTGAATTTTTTTAAATTTTGTAGAAATACGCATCGACTTTAATAAGTCACTTTTCGGATAAAACTTTATGAAAAAAATATTTCATTACATTATTTATTAAATAATTAAAATATTAGGATTTATAAAAATTCGAAAATTGATAAGATAGATAATTACGAGGCGGATCGACTTTCCTTACATTTAATAAATGTGTAGTTTTATTTTATAGTTTTTTCAGTTTTCTTATTTAACTCAATGATAATTTAACAGTAAATACTAAAGTTTAAATAAAGATTTTGCCCACTTTTGAAACATTTATTGTGTACACGTGTAAATTTAATGAAATTGCTTTTTAGGTTCACAGGACCAAATAATGGCAGAAGAATCACAGCCAAAATCATCGAGTGAAGAGCTAAACACACAACATAGTTCAGGATCTCATTATTCTCCTGGTGGAAGATTATTTGTAAAAAAAAATTTAAGAGGTTCGATTAGTGTCATGACTCCTGAAGTTGTTGCAAGTTTCGACAGAGCTAGAGTATCAGATAAAAATGCAGTTTTTATTGTCAGTAGTATTGCTAATGCTCTAAATATCGACCTAGACTCATTGGTACTCAGCAAAAGTGCCATTCGAGAAGTTCGAGCTAAAATACAGAAGAATGAATACGAAAATATGAAAAAATTATTAGGCAGTACTTCCGTATCGTTTATAATTGTCCACTGAGACGGAAAACTTATTCCTGATAACGCTCTTCTTAAAAAAATTGATCGACTTCCAATTTTAGTGAGTTGTGAGAAGTTGACAAAAATTAGAAATGTAACAGCTTTAGAAAATGGTAAGGGAGTGACCGTAGCATCTGAAGTTTTTGCAGCTTTCAAGGATTGGGGTTTATTAAACCTCACAGTTGGTATATACTGTGATACTACTGCCGCGAATTTTGGTTCTAAAAATGGGGCAGCACCAATTTTAGAACAAATAGCTGATAAAGATTTTCTCTACTTAGCGTGTCAGCATCATATTTTGGAAATTCTATTAGCTGCTGCTTTTCAGGTAAAAGTCCCTGGCATAAGTGGCCCAAATGTAGGTATTTTTAAGAGATTCCAAAATGTATGGAATAGTTTCGATTACAGTAACTTTGAAAATGGATTGAATGGATTAGAACCAGAACTGTGTGAAAAAATTCCAAACATAGTGAGCTTTATAAATAATTATTTAGAACAACAACTTCCCAGAGCTGACTATAAGGAGCTATTGCAGCTAAGTCTAATTTTTTTAGGCGCTGGAGTGTGTAACGTCCAGCTTTCACTGAACGAAACTATTTTAACTGCGCTCACTTTTTGCCTGAGCTTTCGCTCACGGGCAGGGATTGAGTTTTCGATAAAGAGTTAAATGTGATTCGTTGTATATACGTATAAAGAAAAAGATTGAAAATGAATATAGAAGTGAGAAAGATAAGGTTGAAAAAGGAATTACCGCGATTTTATTATATCCCGATAAAAAAAAAAGAAATTGATTAAAAATTATTTGGTTAAATAATTCCTACCTAACTCTTTTAATAGTCAGAAGGCTCCGTAAGGCCTTTGCGCCGACCGGATTTCTCCTGACTTGGCTTTGCTTAGAGTTTCGTGCCTCAGCATTCCTGAACGCTTTACACTCTACTCTAAGACGGGGGGACGTATCTCTAATAGATATGTCTCCCTACTATAGAAGGCTCCGTAAGGCCTTTGCGCCGACCGGATTTCTCCTATAGTGTTGAATCCGATAAGGACTCCTTATAGGTCTCGTGGCAATCGTTCACGGTCAAAGGACGGCGTGACCCGTATTGCCCTAAACCTATCGTAAATAAATAAAAATAAAAAGAAATTAAAAATAAAAAAAAGGATTAATTTATACGCTTATGCACACAATGCATATGTGCATATACGTATATATAATTGCGGACGTCAGAGAGATAGTTAAACCAAAGGTTCTGTACCTCCTAGAGTCCTGAATACTTGAGTAAGTATCAACAGTCAAAGGACGGTGTTGGCCTTACTCTTTATATTCTAGGGCATCAGAGAGAGTGAGCAACTTGCGTTTTCACTCTCTTAGAACCCTTGTTATACATACGCATATACACTCGTCAAAGTGCGTCTATATGCGTATTCAAATGCAGTGTATAAAAAATACTTACTGTTGCTATGTTGCAGTAGTTTTTTATTTGATCAAAAATTACAAGTAAAAAATTATTTTTTTAAAGAAAACTAAGTGTTTAAAAAAAATATTTTAAGTTGAAACTGAACTTAGAATATTTCTAATGTTCAATTGAAAAAAAAATTTGAATTTAGAAAATGATGGAACTTAGGAAAAAATTTTTAGTCTTAAATGACTGTTTAAAATTTTCTATCTTTTAATTTGAAAAAAGAAAATAGAAAATAATTTTTAAGTAAAAATTGGGAAATAGAAAAAAAGATTTGGAAAAGAAATAGAAATCTCTACTAAGAGAGACAATGATCAAATGATGATCAGTGATTTGGAAAAAATAGAAAACCGATAACGGTCCGTAGCCCTTCTATTTAGAAAGACCGTGGTCGAGTGACAATTTTACTGAGTTTTCCAGTCCTTATATACTCTGCTTGGAGTGTTCATGTACATAGAAAAGCATGTGTATTAGTGAGTGTAGTCCCCAAATCTATATGCTTTCCTATGCATCACCCCTACTTTCCTTAGTTTTCTTTTAAAAATATTGGTAAGAGAGAGAAAGAAGATAGAAGCAAGAGTATGTATAAGACGGAGAAAAAAGATTTTTCTCCTTCTACTTGCTTGCGTCTTTTTCTTCTATCTTTTACAGATATGATATTAAATACAAAATTTCTTAAAACTATGAAAAATATAAAAATATAAAAGGTTATACACAAAGCTTAAAATTAAAATTAAGAATACATAATTATTTTAATGGCTAAAAAGAGAAAAAGGAACATATAAAAGCATAGAAAAGATTCATTATAATTTTTATTTACTATTCCTAAACTTAACAAATTTAAAAACATAGCTGAGTGTCTTATCTCTAAAATTGTTTCAAAAAAAAGAATTACTTAACAAACAATATATTTAATTGATTTATTGTTTAATATAATAATTATAATTACTTAAAGCTATTTAATTGTATAGATTATTGTAAATGAAATAATAAAGTTGTTTGTTATAATGAATTAAAATTATAGACTATTATAATATAATCAAAAGAAATATACTAAAAGAAACATATTAAAAATATTCACTAGTGTATATATGTATGTGTATAAAAGAAGAACTTAAATTACAATTAAAACTATTAATTTTATGACTAAATAATTACTAACTTAACTAACGAATATTTGGTTATACTAAAAAAATTGAAAAAGGTTTTAAAAAGAGAAAAGTTAATTAAACTTAATTGTAATCAATTAATAATAAAAAAAATGTGGTAGTCGTGGGACTGGCCGACAGAAGTGATAACTTTGATTATTGTAGGTTGGAATTATTGTGCGTAAAATTTTTTTTTAAATGTACTGTTACTTAAAAATTATTATAATAAATATAGTGATCTCAAAAAATTTTAAGACTCAAAGAAGATTTCTGATAAATAGTTATTTAATTATATTTTTGATATACAAATTGAAATCAATATTAAATATAAATTTGTAGTTATTTACAAAAAATCATTTAATTAAAATATATAAAATTCATGAATATTAACACTTGATTCATCTACATTCTCACTATCATCATTAGATTCTATAAGAGTATCAATTAATTTATGGTAGCAATAATAAGAAATACAATTTTTAGATTGTATACTGTCTAAGAATCTTGCAAAAATTGCAGTCGGTTCTAACGAAAAGTAGGGCATTTGAAAAGCGGCCGCGAAAACTAGCACATTTGGCTATTTGGTCATCGCAAGGTATCGCTAACATGTATTATTGTTCAAAGGACAGTGTTGAGTCGTGCTATACTTGTCGTGGGACAATTAGAATTACTCTTAGCGGCAAAGGGTGCGAATTGTGCTACTTTTCGCCGCAAAAGTGAATCGTGCTAGTTTTCGACTGAAAATTGAAATGTGTTTCGTTAGAGGCGACGATATAATATATATATATATATATATATATATATATATATATATATATATATATATTTTTTTTTTCTCTCATCGATATTTTTTGACACCACAGGGTGAATACAATAGCTGCACTGTACTCACTGAGTCTATTTAAATGACTTTTCTTTTTTCAACTTGTGTAAATATTTTCAACTTATTTATTTGCAATAATCAAAATTTTATAATTAGCAATTTTGATTCCAATGTAAGAGCTTGTCTACGAACTTTAACAAATTTGAATGAAAGAAATCGAACGATTTTTCATGAAATGAATTAAATAATTATTTGACTTAATTTATGTAAAAATTGACCGATTTTTGCAAATGAAAATTCACGATGAAGCTCTCGAAGTAAGAAATGCAAATATTTAATGATAAATCTTTCAATTTATATTGCAAATTATTTGAAAATTTTGGTTAATTATGATTGAAAAAGGTTCGACATAAAAACTCTAAAAGTTCTCGGGTGTCATTTTTGTATGTTTCAGGCGTGCCGGCGAGTTAAATGTATACCTACTCTCTCTCTTTCTCATACACGCACCCGTATATATATATATATATATATATATATATAAAAGTGAAATATACATGCATTTTCTATATGTATTTTTTTCTTAACCACACTAATATTCAGGCCTTAGTTTTTTTTGTTTACATATTTAAGTTTTACGAGCTAAAAAATTTAAGTTTTACAAGCTTAAAATTTGATCTTAAATTTTTGTCTGAATTCCTAAGCAACTTACCGTCCCATAAGAAGTTATCACTTCAAAAATAGAAAACAAAATGAAAGAGAGAGAGAGAGACGGAATTCGGAAAATCGATAATTAGAGAGGACGGTCAATAAAAAAGTATCGGTAAATGTGTGCGTGTATACATATATATATATGTACGTTGACTCCAACGAAAAGTAGCACATTTGAAAAGCATCGGCGAAAACTAGTACATTTGGCTTTTTAGTTATCGCAAGGTATCGTTAACGTGTATTATTGTTCAAGGGACAACTTTAAGATGTGCTAATTTTCGCAGGACAATTTGAATTACTCTTAGCGGCAAAGGGTGCGAATTGTGCTACTCTTCGCCGCAAAAGTGAATCGTGCTAGTTTTCGACTGAGAATTGAAATGTGTTTCGTTAGAGGCGACGATATATATATATATATATATATATATATATTGTAACGTTTTCCCTTTCGGAAGGGGGAAATACGTGTAACTCCTGTTGCCAGACGCTTCAGTGAGTTACCAGGGTAAGATCGGCAGGAGTTGGAGGGATCGGACGGCGGGAAGTAAAGGAAAGTAACCGGGTTTAACACGTTTGGTTATGCTATGGAGTACCTTGGCTTTATTGTACTCATAAAACTCTTACAACGACGATTATAAAATATAGAATGATAATAATGTATTAATCCAAAGCTAAACCTAATAATCTTATATAATGCAAATAACTAACCTAACCTTAACGGAACGAAATGTACAAAATAATTAGTTCTTTAATTGAATCGGCCACTTGACGGCTATTTAATAAATAACTCAAATTAATCAATAGTCTTTAAAGAATCTAAATTATAGTTTATTTTAACTAAGTGATTCTACGGCCTGGACGGTTTAGTTTATACCGGCGGCTTTTACCTGCAACAATATGCAAAACAAAAGGAACAAGTGATTAATAATTAAATATAATATAACTAGGCGGCGGCATTTAATCACGCTATACTTAATACTACGGCAATATCAATAGTGGGTAGCCGGCTCCCTTAATTATCTGAATTACAAATCTCTATAGGCATGCGGGACCGTTAAGAGACGTAAAGACAATGGGTGGCCGACACCCTTAACCTATTCTAACATCTTAACGCGGCAGACGGACGGAGTCCTTTAATTAACATAACTAAAAATGCATTGGGTGGACGACACCCTTAACTTATTCTAAGTTTTAATATTTTACACGCGGTCGGACGGAGTCCTCTAACTAATATAAAAATGTATTGGGTGGACGACACCCTTAACTTATTCTAATGTCTAATATTTATGCGCGGCCGGACGGAGTCCTTTAAACTAATACGAGTTAAATAATTAGGTGGACGACACCCTTAATATATTCCATAATCACGTGGCGGCGGACGCGTCGGCTACGGGTTAACCAGACCCTTAATTAAGCCAGCGGCGGAATGTGAAATAGAATATAATATTATGGGTGGACGTCACCCTTAAATTCAACGGCGCAAGTTCGGCATTGCGACGGCGGCAAAAATATAGCTAGTGTGCTCTAGGCAGGTAGATTTACGCCAGCGTGCTCACTCGACGTATCTCTAACACTGCCAGCATATGCACTAGAGTTTAGACCAGCGTGCTCACTCGGTCTATCCCCATGTGCAAGAGAGAGAAGCTTTGCCTAAGCTGTGGTGCTCCACAAGCCAAGGCAACCAGCTACTACTGGCCCCACTCTCTCTTAGCCTAGCGTGCTCACTAAGGTAAAGAGAGAGAGAGGACCGTAGTCTACACTGCTCTGGTTAGCTGTTTTTTTTTTTTTTTTTTTTTTTGTTTGAAGGGTCGAGGAGGGGAAATCTTCAAAAGACACCCCCGTAGGGGTAGTGTCGGATTCACCCGCAGGTGCCTACCGACTAAAACCGCCTCCCCGTAGGTTACCAACCAAAATGGTTATGAACCTTAAGAAGAAGAAAATTGAGAGACAACGGTGGCTCATACAGCGGAGACTGTATAGCACTCGCGCAAATTGCGAAACATGAAATAGACTGTTTAAAGTCAGTTAGTGAAGAAGGGTTATGGAGATCGAATCAGAGAGCATGGCCTTCTGAATCGATCGTTGGATTTACGACGGTAATTTACAAGAAATTTTATGCTAGGATTGCTGTGTTTAGAGATAGAGAGACGGAGATTCGCAGCGTGTTTGTTCGCTGCTTCTGGAATTGAGTCGATACCAGTTTCTTTTAAGATTTGATTATTTCGAATAAACCAGGGGATCTGAAGAGAGGAGCGTAGGAGGCGCATGTAGGTGCCTTGGAGTTTAGCTATACGGTTAGGGTTTGCGGATCCCCAAATTGGGATCGCGTAAGTGCAAATACTGCGGATAATGGCATTAAAAGCGCGGGCTTTTGTTTTCTTAGTTAGTGATTTATTATTGAAGAAAGGCTTTAAGGCAGCATAAGCACCTTGGCATTTGGCTCGGACTGAATCGATTTGTTTTTGCCATGTGAGTTTACGATCGAAGGTAACACCCAGGTATTTGGCTGAAGAGCTCCAGTCAACACGATGGTTGTTAACTAGGAGATTTGAAGGAGTACGATTTCGTCGAGAGAAGAATATGGCAACGGATTTGGATTCGTTGATTGCTGCTCTCAAGTGTGGTACCATCTTACCACTTCTGGGGTGAATTTGTTTAGTACGGAGGAGCAATGAGTGATAACTTTTGGAGTATAAATGAGGGCTGAGTCGTCGGCATATTGAGCAACTAGAACTTTATTGTCCTTGGGGTAGTCGTAAGAGAATATATTAAAGAGAGGAGGAGATATTTTCGAACCTTGGGGAACCCCTGCAGTTATGGGTCTTGGGAGAAGAGAGAGATTTACCCACACGGACCCGAATGGTCCTGTCTGTGAGATAGGATTTGATGATGCCTATGAGGTAGTGTGGAAATTCTAGTTTAATGAGTTTGTAGATCAGACCTTCGTGCCAGACTCTGTCGAAGGCTTGTTTTACATCTAGCAAAAGCATGCTGGTATGTTTTCTCTTGTTGAGGTTATCGGCTATGAACTCCGACACACGGAGGAGTTGGTGAACTGAACCATGTTTTCTACGGAATCCATGTTGAAATTCGGGGACGATACTTCTTTCGTCGACGAATTGGTCAATACGACAGCGTATGACCTGTTCAGCAATTTTACTTAAGGAGGAGAGTAGACTGATGGGTCGATAGCTAGATGCAGAGCTTAAGGGCTTACCGGGTTTAGGAATTAGGATAACTATTGCTTCTTTCCAAGCTTTGGGAAAGTATCGTAATCTCAACATTGCATTGACAATGTTGGTAATAGCGACAATGTGTTTACGAGGAAGAATTTTGAGGACTCCGTTTCCAATGCCGTCAGAGCCTGGGGCTTTTCTATTTTTTAGGGAGCGAATGATTTTTGAGATTTCATGGGGAGAAGTGTGTTGGAATTCGGCGTCAGAAAATTGAAATTCATGCACAGTCTCAGTAACGTGCTCGTGGAAAAGAGAGGTTTCGTTCGAACTGGGGAGTGGAGAGCATTGTTCTTCTAGAGAGTCCGCGAAGATTTCAGCTTTCTCTTCATCAAGAGAGTAGGAGATATTGTCTCTTTTTAAAGCAGGTAAATGGGTTTTGCGATTTCGGAGGGATTTGATAATTTTCCAATTACTTTTAGGGTTGGCCTCGGCTTCAGCTATATAGTTTTCGAAGGCAAGGTCATTTGTTTCTTTAAGAGCTGAGGTGAGTTCTTTTTGGATAGCGTTTAAGCGAGTACGATGTATGGGGTTTCGATAAGTTTGCCAGAGTTTACGGATTCTATTTTTAGTTACGATTAGCTTTTTTGTAGAGCTGGGAAGGTTAGTTTTGCGGGGTTTGGGAGTAATGGAAGAGCTGGCCTTTTCTATTGAGTTGGTTACCTCGTTTGTGAGATTCAGGATGGCTGCATCGATATCTTCGATGGAGTGTATCTGACTGCATTTGAAGTCGGATGTTTCGAGAATGTATTTTAGATGAAGGAAATCTATGCTTGTTTTGGTAGGGGGATTGAGGGTAGGATTTATTGGTATTTCGATATATACCGGATTGTGGTCTGAATTTAACTCTGCGCAAGTCCAAGGGTCCTTGTCGAGAGAGATATTTTTCGTGAGAAAAATATCTAAAATTTCTGGTTGATGTTGAGTAGTACCAGGGAAGTGTGTTGGGGAGGCAGGGGCCTCGATAGAGAAATTGTGGCGAAGGTGTAAACTCCAGAGAGAGTTTCCTTTAGTGTTGTTTGAGAGACAACCCCAATGCTTGTTTTTGGCATTCAGGTCTCCAGCAACGACGGTGGGAATATTTGAATCAAAAAGTAGGGGGATCTCGGACATATTATTGGTGTTTGGGGGAGAGTAAAGAGAGAAGATACGAAGGGACTTATTTGCGAATTCGGTTTGAATGCCAACCACTTCGCAAGTGATGGCCGTATTGATGCTGATAGGTTTGTGACGAATAGAATTTCTAACAAGAACAGCGACGCCACCTCCTTGTGAGTTAGGGCGATCTTTTCTGTATATTGAAAAGTTGGGTATGAATAGGTTCTTATTAGGATTTAGATGAGTCTCGGTTATGCAGGCAACATCGATGTGGTTAGACTCGAGAAGGGCCTCGAGCTCTGTAACTTTCGTTCTATTTTGCGACAGAATGCTGTTAGCATTCCAAGTAAGGATTTTGAGGGGTTCGTCTTTATTGACTGATGATTGGAAGCAAGGAGTCGAAGAAGTTACGAAAAAGCTGCTCGAGAAGTTGAGCTTTTGGGTTTTGGCTTGGAACCACCTTGGGCAGATTCGACGCCGGGGCTGGCTGTGTTGGAGGTTGGGACCGAAGTTGTGGCTGAGATACGTTTTGTGGACGAGAGGCAGGCTGGGAGCTGGCCATCTTGGCATAGCTAACGTTGGGGTTTCGGAGGAGGGGTTTTCTAATAGGCGTATTAGGGGTTGGTTGAATTCTGGGGGGATTTTGTTGGGGTCTTATCGGAACTTTGGGACAGCCACCATAGGTGGCTCGATGCGGGCCTTGACAATTGGCACAGAGTGGCGTAGCGTTTGGTTGATCCTTGGTACGGCAGGAGGCAGTAGCATGATTTCGAGAGCAGAAGGCACATCGCCAGTCTGCGTGACAGTAGTTTGCTGTGTGGAAGTATCCAAGACATCGGCGGCATATGGGGGTTGCGTTTGTTTTACGTTTGGATTCTACAGTTATGCTCAAACCCTGTAGGTTACTCAAGTTAAAGATTGTTTTGGCTGATGGGGCGGATGGATCGAGATGAACTGCGACTAAAGGCCAGATTCTATCTCCTCTCTTCATTCTGTAGACGCTTTTAACTGCGGGAATTTTAGTAGTAAGCTCGTCTAGTATGTCTTTTTCTGGTATTGTTTCCGTGACTCCTCTGATGATAACGATGAGGTCTTTGTCTTCTTCCAATTGATTGGTGGTGTATTGAATTTTCTTTTTATCGAATTGGGCGGTAAGTGTACGAAAATCGTTTACTGTTTTAGGATAAATCATGACTGATTTGGAGGTGTTCTTTGCTTTGCGGATTTCGATGTCGGAAGAATTGATTTTGGCGTTGATTTGTGGCCAAAGTTCTTTGTTAAGGATGCAGATAGGAGGGGGACTACGTTTTGAATTAGAGTTTTCCTCTTCTTCTTCTTCTGAAGAAGAGTAAGAAGACTCTGAGGGGGTAGCATCGCGTCGGCGTTTGTTTGGGTGGTTTATTTGAGAGTTGTGAGAAGGGGACTGTATTTGTGTGTTGGTTGCAGTTTTAACTGCAGGATTTTTTAAAGTATTATTGTTATTTTGTATACTTACGTGAGAGGTTTCAGCGGATGTAGGGTTAGCTGTTTCCTTGTTAGGGAACGATGATGTTTCCATTTTATCAGATTGATTTGGGCAGAGCCTTTGCAAGGCTGCTTCTAAAGTAGTTGAGGTGTGTCGGCACTGGTCGATGGCTTGCACCAGTTGCTCCATTGAGAGAGTATTTGGGTCAGGGAGTAGCTCAAGATTCATGTTGTACCAGAGAAAGTTTATTTTAATGCTAGTATAGTTCCGTACGGTAGCCCTTAGAAGGGCTGTTACACTCAGTAGCTTATGTGTATACAGGTCTGCACTGCATGAAGGTGCAGTTCGAACTGTCTGTGTGTTTTGGCTCTGGTTAGCTGTGCTTCTCGGCCTCTTATATACTCTGGCCTCATTTTTCCCGTTGAGTGCAACGACGTTTGAGGTTGCCGCCTAGCGACTGAGCTCAGAACTACTGTTCTATAGTAGCTGGCCGTTAGGCGGGAAATTTAAATGCGCGGGTATGTATACTCGTCGCATATATATATATATATATATATATATATATATATATAAATATATATATATATCTATTTTACCAATATTCTTTGACACCACAAGATGAATACAATAGCTACACTGTACTCACTGAGTCTATTTAAATGTCTTTTCTTTTTTCAACTTGAGTAAATATTTTCAAATTATTTGTTTGCAATAATTAAAATATTATTATTAGCAATTTTTATTCCAATGTAAAAGCTTGTCTACGAAATTTAACAAATTTGAATGAAAGAAATCGGACAATTTTTCATGAAATGAAATAAATAATTATTTAACATAATTTATGTAAAAATTGACCAATTTTTGCAAATGAAAATTCGCGATGAAACTCTCCAAGTAAGAAATGCAAATATTTAATGATAAATCTTTTATTTTATATTGCAAATTATTTAAAAATTTTGGTTAACTATGATTGAAAAAGGTTCGACATAAAAACTCCAAAAGTTATCGGGTGTCATTTTCGTATACTTTAGTCGTGCCTACGAGTTAAATAAGTGCCTCCTCTCACATACACACATACAGACACACACACACACATATATATATATATATATATATATATATATATATATATATATATATATATATATATATATATATATATATATGTATATATATATATATATAAATGAAACGAACATGCATTTTCTATATGTATTTTTTTTTAACCATACTAATATTCAAGCCTTAGTTTTTTTTGTTTACATATTTAAGTTTTACGAGCTTAAAATTTAAGATTTACGACCTGAAATTTTTGTCTAAATTTCTAAGCAACTCACCGTCCCATAAGAAGTTATCACTTCAAAAATATTTTAAACTATAAAAACTTGAATTTTAATCAAAAATTTATATCCATATGTAGGAAAAAATTATTGTAATTAAATGTTGTAACTAAAGTTTGTAAATTGTCAATTGTTTTTAAATAAAATAAGAAAATATGAAATATTATTTTTGAAAACTTTTTCGTGTACAAAAATTTTAGGCCTGGAAAAACGCTCAAAAAGGTCCCACATAGTCACAAGTGCATCTTATCTGCATTTTTACGACTTGCACGCGTAGTCATGTGTGACGGTTTTTCGGCTTTTCCCAGCCTCCTATAGACTATCATGTACTATTATATACTATTGTATACTACTATTATTCTAAATAATATTCGAGTAATATTGTAAATTGAATTATTTATTATTTATTGAATAAGTCTCCAAAATAAAAGTAGCTAAAACGCTTAATGATAAAAACTATACTACGACTTAAAACTGTAATAAACTTAAATTATTGATTTGTATAAACAAAAATCAAAATAAAAATTTTTGTGTTTTCTTGTATTTTTTAAACAATAGAATATTTTACAAGTGAATATTAAATTTAAAAAACCTGGTGCTTGTCATCACGCCCGTTGGATGGCTAAAGCTATATATACTTTAAAAATATATTTATTTCGGAGATGTTTTGTTTTAAAAAAGAAGGAAATCGAAAACTTTTACTCCATATGTAAATTTATTGTTTTCATTTACTTAGAGCCATGGTACAGATCTTCTTTAGCTATTTCTGCTCCAAATAATGATTTAAAACTCATCAAAAAATTGCTTGATTTTAAAAATATTGATGATGCTATTTCCAACAGCACTTCCCTACCGAAAAAAATTAGTTGATAAATCAGTTGATTAATCAGTTGATGATTTGAGTCGATTTCGCACTTGATTTATCAGTTGATTTATCAGTTGATTTATCAATAAACTTTTCAGGTCATTCAATTGATTATCATTCTAATTATAAAAAATAAAATATTTAATATTCATAAGTATATCCAATTATGTATGTTTGATTACTATACTATCATTTTAGAATACTCCAAATGTTTAGAAGAATTAGAACTTATACAATATAAAATTCCTAGAAAAATGTATGGGTGCTGATAACATTTCTGAAGTTATAAGTTGTAATGGTTACCTGCTAAATTTTTAGCTAAAATTTATTTAGTAGCACATTATAATGAAATTTCATAGACACAAGATATATTTTTAAGGTTTTATTTTTTAAATAACGGATTATTTAAAATTTTTTGAAGCACTAATCATGATTTAAAGACTGAAATATAATGTATATTTAAACTTCATGAGCACTGATGATGGTTTTTTTTATTAGATTTATATTTTAATAATTCATTAGACAAGCTTATTTAAACAGATGCAAAGCTGAAGAGTTAAGTAAGTACATTATTAAATAACCTTAAACTTATTGTCTCGTTACATGACTTTTAAATAATTCATTAATGAAAATGAGAGTGGAACAATTACAAGAAAAACAAAAGTAAAAAAAAAATTTTAATCGTTATGAAACATTTATTGAAATTTATTTCTAAAAAAACGTTTTTACCACTGTTAAGCAAAACTAGTTCAAATGACATAGAATTTACCTGATTTATTTATTGTATAATATAATTACGACAAATGTTGTAACAAATATTATTTAAACGTGCGAATAACAATGTGGTATTAGCTCGGTTTTCAGAACTCGTGGCTGGAGATCTCAAGGAACAGGGTTTGCTTACTTTTTAATTTGAAAAGTTTAATATTTCCAATTTAATAACAATTATAAATACATGAAATACGAATAAAACCAAAGTTAAAAACAGTATGTGAAAGCCAAGAGGTAGTTATTTCGATGCTCTAATATAACTCAAGTCTGTGATTTTGAATTACTATACGCGATGGCTAATTCAATACATACAAGTTACCCACTTACTACTTCTACGGTACTAATAGTTAATCGAAGCCTAATTACAATATATGGTAATATTGAAGTATACCATGGTAATATTGAAGTCTGAAATTTTGGCTTTCTTCATGTGTATATGTACCCAATTATTCCCTAAAATTAATGCAAACTTGGTGATATGAATATGATAAATGTATCGGCATTGTATATTCTTATGTATTGTTTTTGCATCTGTTCTATAATTCAATGGATGTTGAAAATATTTAAGATTATATCTTTGATTTCTGCCATTGAAATCCTCGATTATTAAAACTATGTTATATTGGTCAATTAATAAAAATATAATATAGATACAAATAAAACCAATAGGACGAATCATGATACCTAAATAATCACTTGATAGTTCACTTGATTAATCACCTGATTTTTCATTTGATTTTATTACCCGATTTTTCATTTGATTTTATTACCCGATTTTTCATCTGATTAATCTCATGATTTTTCACTTGATTAATTCATCTGTCAGATCATGTCATAAAGTCAGGTGATTTATCAGGTGATTAATCATATAATAAATAAGATGATAAATCAAGTGATTAATCACTTGGCTTTTTTCAGTGATTTTGAAGTTTGCATAAATTTCAAAATCACCTATGGTATTTATCTCCTGAACTTGTTGTTCTTTCACTTTTTGATCAAGAGGTTGAAATTAGCGTGAAACGGGGAATGGTTGATTCAATGAATAACAAACAAATAGATCCTGAAGAAGAAGTCCCTAAAAAGTTCGATGTTTCTGAAATCGATGATGTCAATTGTCTGGGTGAAAAAAATCTTGACTTTTTTGTGAATAGTCAAAGTTTAAATTTTTTCAAACGTTTCAGTTTGAATTCAGAATTTTTAAATTATGACTGCAAGTTATGGGAAAATCATGATTCATACATTAACTGCCGGGAAACTCTTAAGAATTTGATAATTGTTGACGATTTGGCAGAAAGAGCGGTACATTTGACACAAGAATATGTCAACACTAGGTCAAAGGATGAAAATCAAAAACAATTCCTGCTTCAGTTGATAGAGGAACATAGAAAAACATTTTCCAGTGATTCCAAAGCGGGTGTCATTAAAAAGCTAAAGCCTGTGTAAAATATATATAGTAATAAATCTTGAATATAAAACTGAAATATACATTATATGTTTATACTATTAAATATAAATTTAATTTTTAATAAAGTACATAAAACCTTAATGCAAAAAAAACCTTGTATTTTTTTATAGACCAAAATCATAAAAATGTAAATTATTCAATATTAAAAATCTTTTAAAGTTGTAGTTTTTGATATATCAGTAGGCCTTTTAGATTCAAGTATTGTGATGACTGAGATCAAGACCTTCATTTTGCTTTACTTAGACCGTTTCTATATGCTTTGAAAATGAATTTGTGATCAGAGGGAGTTGATAGTCAATTGCATGCTCACGATGTTTACAGATTTTATTCTACGAATTTCCTATCAAATTCAAATGGCCATATCTCAGTATCAGAAGCACCTAGAAACTTTTATAAAAAAGGAAATTGAAGATCTTTAAGTCTACTTTAAAGTTATGTTGGTTGTTTGAATGAAAAAAAATTATAAAGTGCTTTTAACCTCAAAATACACAAGAATAAACCCGTTTGAGTTAAATTTTTTAATATTTCAAGAGCAACAATTCGGAAAAAAAATTTTTCTCGGCTCTAAAATCACCTTATAAGATATCATTTTAACTTACGGCAATAGAAAAAGTGTGTTAGAGGGTCACAAAAAATTTTTTTCAGTCATAGCTGTATGTAGAAACAAGAAAAATAAGAAAAAACAATAAAAAATACGGTTTTTTGCAATTCGGCAAGGTTAAATCTCTATTCCAACAAGGTATTCCAGCTGCTTTTTCAATTTTTAGTATAAACACATCGATCTAAGGGTTGGGAGCGATGATCAGTAAGCTTTGGGAAATAATGACGTGTCTAATATATATATATATACACATATATATTTATTTCTATTACAAGATTAGTATATTAAAAATAATATTTTACAAAAATTAATATAAAAATTTGAATCAAATTTTATTATATGCTTTATTTCATTAAAAACTACATCACATCTTATTTATTTTCATTTTTTTTTTAAATATTAGCAGTTAATTAGTTTACATTGTTTAATATTTCAATTGATTTTATTTTTTTAAATGTGATTTAAATGTAACTATTCTTACCCAATGCATCAAAGGCTGTCTTAAGATCTAAGGAAACTATATGAATTTTATTTTCAAATAATTATATTTCTTAAAAATTTGAAATATATTTTTATGCATCTTACATCTGTAATTTGATTCCAATCTCCTGGTAATTTTGCTTCAAATCTTTTTAAAATATTTATCATTCTTTTGAAATGTATATTTTCTTTGATCTCATCTAACAATATCAATACTTTGTACTTGATTTTTAATTTTTAAAAAAACACTATCATTCAATTATTAGAGATTAATTATAAAACTTTAATATCATGTCATATTGCCTGTTGACATATATTTTTATGAAAACAGAAAACCTCCGATCCAATTACGTTTTTGAAGTATTTTTATCGATGAAATTAATTAAAAATTATATATTTGAGATTCTTATTCCTGTTAAAACATGATCAATACAAGTTATTACAGGTTATATTCCAGGAAGACATTTTGTTCAATCATCTTAACTTTTACAAATAAAAAAGAAATATGAAAAACTAAGTAAAAAAAAAAAATATTTTTATAGAAATCTTCTATAAAAATATATTTCAAATTTACATTGTTACCATCAATTTTATGCAATTCATTTTTCGCGAACTTACTATGTTTTAACAGAATTGGGTACAAGAAACTTATTTAATTCAACTTTTTGCAGTATTTAAACACAATATCATTATTTTAATTTTTGTGCAGTCTTCAAATACTCCTACGATTTTATAAAAGAAATTAATAAACTTAGCTCAAACTTCTTAAATCATCCTCTAATATTGAATAATTTTTTTGCAAAAATTATATTACTAGGTTTGGTATTTACATTGACAAGTAATTCTCAAAAACTTTACTAAAAGATATATTAAAATTGTTAAATCTTTTATTTGTTTCCTAATTACAATAATGATTTACAATTTTAAAATTATAAAATTAAATAATTAAATTTCAAAATGTATAAAATTTATTTGTAATATAATTTAGGTTAAGTATGAAATTTGAGAAAGATGGATGCTTACTGTTGTAATTAAACATAAAATTCAATACATGTCATCATTTATACGATTTACCCTAAAGAAAAGAAATATGTAAGGGTGCAGTCAGATGAGTAGAAAAGAGACTGCCGAATAGAGGATGCATAATAGAAACAACCAATCAGCGCTATTCGGCAAGTTTCATGCGAAGAATAGAATTCTATTCTCTATTCCAATGTAGAATGGAAAAGCGAGTTGCGATGCGAAGTAAATAAACAAAAATAATTAAATTATAAATACAAATCTACTTCATTCATTTTAAAACAAATTGTAGAAAATCGCTCTGTATGAGCTACAATTTTAAAGAGGTTATGTTTATGTTTACGCGACCTAATACGCAAGCATCTTTTTTCCATTCTACGGATTTTTTCCCCCTATGGTCACATAGAGAGAAAAGACAGTAGAATAGGCGGTAGAATAGAAAAATGTATATATTTAAATGTTTGTTTTAATCAATTTATTTTGTTGTCTTTTTCAAGTTTTTAAAAAGAATCGTAAAAAACGTGTACTTTTTTCAAATATATAATTTCCTTAGATCTTAAGTCAGTCTTTGATACAGTTGGTAAGAATATTTACATTAAAATCACATTGTAAAAAAACATAGCCTTTTTTCAAACATATAATTTCCTTAAATATTAAGTCATTCTTTGATGCAATTAGTAAGAATATTTACATTAAAATCACATTTTAAAAAAATAAAATCAAATTTCTCAAACTTAATATGCTCTATGAGAAAGCATTGCACTAAAGCACTTAGCAACGTTTTTTTAACATACATATTATCAATAAAGAAAAAACGCTTATAAAAAAGTATTTTTAACTTTGATGGATGTTTATAACATTTTATGTTTATCTTTATATACAGATGAAAACATTAATAAATGTAAATATAGAAATACATAGCATATTATAATGCTACTATATAGCAAAAAAACATGTTTTAAATTTTTTTCCTTGCTTTTTTGTCTATTTGACATAAATTATAACAAATAATGTTTCAAGAAACATTTCATGTAAAGTTTTCAAATTATTTATTAGATTTTGCAATTGAATTTTACAAAATTCATAATTGAATTTCATGAAATCTTTCGGAAATATTTAATGAAATGTTTCTTAAAATATATTAGAAATATTGCAACAAAACATTTCATTGTATATTTAAAAAATATTTCTAAGATATCCATTGAAAAGTTTTTATCGTAATATTGAATAAATAAATATTACAGAAATATTTTACGAATGGTTTCAAAAAATATTTAATAAATATTTTTCGGCAACATTTTATGGAATCAGAAACAATATATTTATGTAACAATCATTATACAAACGAATTATTTTAACTTATATAAAAAATATAAATATTTATTAATTAGCAAAATGAATATAAATATTGTATTTAAATTTACATAATTTTAAGTTTTTAATAATTGTATAAAATAAAAATAATGATAAATGATTATTAATTATTTTTAATACATAATTAATTAAAACATTTCAATTTTAAAACTTAAACTCATCGCGTTACAATATTCTTCTTTTAAGACCAAGCTGGAGTACAATCTAATACCGACCGAGTAACAATTGAGTTTTTTGTTATTTACTCAAGTATTAATCGATGTAAATCAATTAGAGGAAAACAGCAAATTCAGCCTGCTCTTAATTCAGATATAAAAATTTTATCTATTGAAATTATTATTAAAATTGAAAAGTTTATAATTTTTAATATTCATTTTAGACTCGTGCACAAATTACGAAAGGTTGATAGGGGGACAAAGGGTGTCCAAATAACTTATAATCTCTTACATAGATGGAAAGAGGAGGTTTAAAAGTATTTTACAAGAGTTTACCTTTATATTTCTATATAATTATACACGGATTATATACAATCATACATAGTTTATGTACAATTATATATATTTTATTTTGTATAATAATACATAATTTATATAAGTCTACATATTCTCACATGAATCTATATATTTATACATATTCACATGATATTTTATATTATTATAAGAATATTGTCTATACATAATTCTAAATAAATAAATACAAAGAAGCCTAATGATATAGAAATACGTATTAATACATATGATTTTTTATTAACACTATAATTTTAAGATTAGAAATTACAATTTTAAACTGACAATTATCATATTCATTAATTATTAAATGAAAAAATTTTAAGATTATGAAATTACGATTTAAAACTAACGATTATCATATTCATTTATTAATAAATGAAAAAATTCTATGATAAAAAGAACTTTGTTTTTAAATGTAATTTTTATTATTCTAGCCCCACTTACTTCACAAAACGTTAAATAAAGAAAGGGGTCAAAATTAGAAAAAAAAAATACAGACCCTTACATATAAATGATGAAAAGTCGTATGTAATGAAAATATCCTTACGTAATTTGTACATGGCCCATTTAATAATAATTCAAAAGTATAATAACTGCGTATATTTTAAATAAAAAAATTTTTAATTTAAAGTAGAAAATTAGAAAATTATTAGTAAAATATATATGTATATAGTAAATTATACATAAGTTATAAATAATAAAACTTAATAATATTAAAAAATATTAAATTACTCTATATATAATATGTAACGGGGAATATATTTAACTAAACAAATTAAATATATTTGTGGGTTTCACGTGTACTCTCTTTAAGTACACATGCACTTACCGTTAAATAACTGACTTTCGGTTTATAGTCTATCAGCATAATTCAATACCGCCGATCTAATTCGTCTATCTATTTCTGACAAAGAAAATCAGTTAAACAATATTTAATACTATTGCAGAACTTCGCTTTGAAGCTTTGCCTCCCGGACGTCTGGTACGACGAAACCCACGGCGTGTACCCGAGAACTCTGTTAAATACCGTTGATTAAGAAAGAATGTATTCAATTTTATTTGTGACACGGGAATAAGATATATAATTAGCAAGGAAATAAGATCATATTCTACTTAATAATTCAATTCAACCTTGATTTTACTTCACTTTATTTAATCAACTTATTAGAATTTAATACAATGGAAAGTAGATATATAAAATAAATAATGACGTATTAAAAGTATAATTACACATTCTTGGTAAATAAAGAAAATAAGGCCTAACCTAACCTACAACGCAACGCGTCGACGCGGACGACAGTCTCTTACGCTGCAAGTTCGAAAAGCAATACAAAAAGAAAACTAAGACACGATAAAGTCTGCAGACTTACATTTTATGCCGACGTTTAGGTCAGAGCTTCACTTCACCTATGGATCACCCGCGAGGTCTATTTGATGCGGCACCGGATGCACACGGTGCAGCTTTCTATCTCACTTGTGTCCTTTGTGAAGTTCTCGAGAAGAATTTTGTCGAACGCAGCAAATAGCTAGACACTGATGATTGTCTATTCAATAATCACAGTGCAATCCTCACAAGATGGCGATTTTCTATTCAACAAAATACTAACGGACGCTCAAGCACGCACAGCAAAAGAATTCATGGCGGTCAACCGGCTTCACAACGCGTTCGCTCTCGTATCCCGCTCGAGTCTTCCCGTCATGTCTTGCGCGCGCCTTCGCTAACCGTCAGCCACGCAAGACGATGAAATATCCACTCTCTGTCTCACTCTTATACACATAAAGTAAGCATGAAAGCTTACAATAGGCTGTGCGACTCACAACGAGGAGAGAGACAGAAGTATACTGACATACAGTATATGTATAATTTGCTATCCTCGTTACAAATATAATAAGTATTATTATATTAATTTAGCAATAAATATGTTAACTTGCATTAAATGCAATCGATCATTTGAGAGACATAACCATTTATTGGAATATAATAATAAGAAATTTCATTCATCAAAAATATATGTTTGTTATAAATGTGGAACAATATTAGAATATAAAAGAGATATAAGACATTTAAAAAAACATAACAAACCTGAAAAATTAGAATGTTCTATTTGCAAAAATAAATATATAAGAAATAAACATTTAATAAGACACTTACAAAGTCATGCATCTAATTATAATAATATTTGCAACATTTGTGAAAAAGGATTTCATCATAAAGATAATTTATTACGTCACATAAAAATACATAAAAATGTAATGTATATATTAATAAAATTAAAAAAATTAATAGAATAAATACATAAAAATAATATCTTATTTATAATATTTTTAAAAACTAAAATTGTAATAGGAGATCAATCAACGTATGTATTAAAAACTTTATTAAAAAAATCAAAAATATAATATATGTTATAAATATTTTTGATTACATATAATAAATCTCTGGTTGCATATATTGAAGAAATTTCTGAAGAACAAACTTTTGTTAACAAACAAAAACAAACTGATATCAGGATTTTGAAATTCATAATAAATAATTCTGAAGGATTCAGAATTCAATGCAATATTTATGATAGATAGATAGATATTAATTTATTTTGTGAAAGAGTACAAAAAGGCGTGTAATACATCAAGCAATAAATAATAATTCTATATAAAGCATTGCACATAATATGATAAGATATCACAGTCGAATATTAAAATTAATATATAATACTATATCAGTAAGTCACTATATAAAAGCGATATCACAGACTACTCTAAATACACGCAGGAAGCACGAAAACATAAATTACAATAAAAATAGTCTTAAATATCTATCAGTCATAAAATTAAAATCAAATTAAAATCGAATAACCCAATTTAAAAGATAAAGCATAAAGCATAGTCATGACATCAAATAAAAATAAAATTGGACAAAACAATGCAACAACAAATAATAAAAAATAATATAATAATAAAATTCAAAGAATAAAAACTTGATACCGAAGATGTCATGACTATTAATAAAAAGAAACAGAATCACTCATTCTTTCTGCATTCATTCAACCATCATTCGCGCTAATAAACACATTCACACCTTAAATCTATATATGAGACAAAAAAAAATAAATTAACATAAAATTAAGATCACTCGAGGTCGAGTAAGTACCTTCTCAAAGCCGACTTGAACCTGCCGAGCGATGGAAGATTTTTTATATCGTCAGGCAGGGAGTTCCAAAAATCCGCACCTTGAACTTGAAAGGAATTTCTTCCAGTCTCAGTACGCATCAAGGGCACTGCAAAGTCCTTAATCTCTCCTCTAGTAGCTACCATAGGTACATATCTAGTAAAGAGACTCACAAGATACTCTGGAGTATTCATGCGCACGATTTTGTATATAAGTACAGCCATAAAATACTGTCTCCTTGAATCAGTACGCAGCCAACCAAGAGTAGTTCTATGAGGAGAGATATGATCGCCCATTCTCACACCCATTTCATATCTCACACATGAATTTTGTAGTCTTTGTAAACGTCTTCTCAACCCCTGCGAAGCATCGAGCAAAACTACCGAGCAGTAGTCGAGATGCGGAAACAGCAAGGCGACTGCGAGTTGTTTACGCAGGGCCTCAGTGGTGTACCGACGGAAAAACCGCAAACTATACATTATTCTATTAAATTTGTTAGTCACTATATTAATGTTCGGCTTCCATGACAACCTAGCGACAAGCACAACACCAAGGCTCACAACGGTATCAGAGAAAGGTATGTTGACACCACCCTCGAACTCAATCGTTCTCGACTCACCAGTATAGAAGTCATTAATAAATCGACTACTACCAAAAACGATTGCTTTAGTTTTGCTTGCATTTAATGTGAGAGAAGCATCGACAGCCCACCTCGACACCGCCCTGGCCGCCCTCTGCAAAATACGAATACCTTCATTCACATGTTCATGAGGGACCTGAGTATAGATTTGGAGGTTATCAGCATATAATATGTGCTCGACGAAACAGGGGTCGAGAGTGTCACGTATGTTATTAATGTAAAAGCAAAACAACAAAGGCCCGAGCACTAAACCCTGTGGAACTCTTAGATTGGGCGTTAGCCAATCTGAATCCTCTTTTAAGTGTGTAGAAACCATTTGTTTCCTACCTGATAAATAGAAGCTAATCCATTCAAGTGCAGCCCTGGAAAGCCCCATCGATCTAAGCCTCGCAAGCAATTTGGAGGGGCAGATCGTGTCGAAAGCCTTACTAAAGTCAAATAGAAGTAGTAACGTGGCAAGTTTCTTGTCAAGACCTGATCTTATGTCGTCTGTAAGTTTAAGTATGGCAGTCTGCGTAGAATGGTGCTTTCTGAAGCCAGTCTGCAAAGAGTCAAGTATTTTGTGTGTCGTAATGTACTCTTGCAGTTGGTCATGGGCAATCTTCTCCAGAACCTTTGAAAGAAAACACAATATTGCTATGGGCCCAAAATCTTTAGGCATCTTAGGTGCAGGACACTTCTTTAAAGGCACAATGCGTGCACGCTTCGACTGGCAAGGGAAGATCCCCCGCGCAAAAGAGGAATCGAAAAGAGTCACAAGATGCTCTCCAATAAACGATAGTGCTTTAAGTATAACACTCTGCGGAATGACATCCTCGCCACAAGCCTGTGATGAAAAATGCGAAATTGCAAGGATTACATCATTAATATTAATTGGCTTGAAGGCAAAGCCACTTTCACTACACTCCCAAAGAATCTTCTTACGTTCCGCAGTATCATCGTGTGGCGAGACTGATACTCCCGCAAAATGTGCATTAAGCTCATCAGGAGTGAATCCATTCAAGTCCCCTTGAGGTCCGGACAGGAGTCCCAGGTCTTTTAACTCCTTTCAGACATTACCTCTAGCAAGAGCATTAAATAGTCTATTATGATAATAATTTGTCTTAGCATGTTCTGTCTGTTCGTTTTACGAAGTTTCAAGAATTCGGAGAGATAACGCTCCTCCTTCGTCCGTTCAAACCTTCGATACGTCGCCTCTCTCTTGTGCCACATCTGCGACAACTCCTTATCTATTCAAGGAAATTTATCTTCACCAATTTTAAGTGATTTTAGTGGCGCCAGATTTTGTATTACTGCCGTAAGGTTGTCGCAGAGCCAGCTAAGCGCAGATTCCGGGTCAACTGTACCAACTGTAAATGGCGTCCAATCACAGTCGGCCAAACTCTGCACCAATAAGTTTGGACAGATATCTTTATGATTACTATACTTAATTATCTTTTCGTCTGTCTTAAAAAAATTACAAGAAATGCATAAATCAATTAAATTGTGCCGACTGTGAAAATTCGCCGGTAAGTTGCGTGCGTCAAGTACTGTGTCATTATCGTCCACAAGAATCAGGTCAATCCACGTGTGAGACGTCGGAGTGTGATGCGTGGCACCGTGCTGAACCAACTGTAACGAAAGCTCAGCCGATAATTTATTAATAAATTTGGCATCACTGCTCTCACGCAGGAGATCGGCATTCAGGTCTCCCATTATGATTTTATGAGAGTATTCAATGGCAACATTTTTTAAATTATCCAAAAAATCAGTATTTCTAAAAAAGGAAATTGCAGGAGGTCGATAAATAACAGAAACCAGCACGGCTTCGGAGCTGCCCAATTGCACGGAACAAAAAATATATTCAGGTACCTCCGGTTTACCTTCACTATGATTAGTTCGAGTATCCAAAGTAGCCAAAATAGTGCACTTTAAATTATCTTTAATATACAAGGCAACTCCTCCACCGCGCAAGTTTCTGTCCTGTCTGAATACTTTATACCCCTTGACCCGAATGACGTCATCCGAAACAGATGGACCCAGCTAGGTCTCAGCCACTCCAAATATGTCGTAAGAGGGACCATCACTTAGAAACTCACGTACTTGCCCAATGTGAGCCCTCAAAGAGGTCACATTCAGAAAGCATGCTTGCAGCTCACCCCTTCTCCCTGTACGACCCCCCGAGGAGGCCAGGCGTAGTCATTGGGGAGAGAGCACACTTGACGTTACTCCATTATTTGCCAGTATATTTCGTTGATGATCAGAGGCTTTAGTATGACGAAAATATTGAAAAATTAAAAAAAAATCTAAAACTAAACGAAGTAAATTCATATAATATACAATATTATTAATTACAATATAATATTAAACATTTTTTAATATTTCAGAAAATATTATTAGAGAATGTTACTGTTTTCAAAGCAAAAGAATACAATAAGGAAATAATATATATGACTTGACATTAAAATATTATTCGAATATTATTTATTTAGGCGAATACAACATATTGAAAAAAACGCTGCCAAGTGCTTTGGCGCAATGGAATTCCAATTGGATTTTGTTGAAAATTCAATTAAAATTCCATGGTGGAATTTTATATTTAATGTATAAATTTATATCAACAAATTGAATAATATGTATGAATTCAATTAACTGTCGTCTTATTATTAACTGTTTATTATACTATACATGTATATTATATGAATATTATTTTAATCGCTTATAAATATCCCTTAATATTCGTTCTATTTCCAAAATTTCAACGTATTCCAATAAGAATCCCATTATGGATTTTCAATTGAATCCCACCATGGAATTCTAATTAGAATTTCAATGGGATTTTTCAACGGGGAGGACAACATAAGAGGATAGTCTTCAGAGTTGTAAAGCCCAATGTCGTCTCATTTTTCTTTAATTTTTATATATTCTTCAAAATCAATTTGTGGATAATAACTAAAATTCTTCGTATAGCAAAAAATTACACAAAGAAAAAATATGATTGTATCAACTGAATCCTTCTGTTAATATATCACAATGAAATATTCTATTCATTTAACAAACGAGTTCTGTTAATTTGATGGATATTGTAGTATTGATTCAATTAAAAATTAACTTTAAATTAACAACAAAGTAAGTCAAAATAGCTGTCACATTTTATTGTATCAAATGAATAAGTTTTAAAGATGATAAAAACTTTTTCATTTAGTTGAAGCTCACAGCTCACAGCGTTCCCATTTCCAGACATTAATTAACATATAACTTATATTATAACAATGATCATTATTCTCATTTCTTAAGTGAAATATTTTAATATTTCCTTAGATATTTCACACTACGCTATTGATATTTACAAATAAAATCTAACATCGCTCGCTAACAATCGATATGCATCGCATCGCATAGCATTTATACATATGGCGGATAAATTCATTTGTTCTTATATGCTAACTGACATGCAATCTTACTACTTGCGGGTTACAAGAAATACGCCATCTATTATTATACTATCGAAACGTAACTGTTTTGAAAAGCGGGAGATTTAAAAATACTTCTTGAATAACATAAAAATCTTTATAAAATAAATTTATCAACGACATAAATAACAAATATTTTATTTTGACTTATGTTTTTTTATGTTAACTGTTATTTTATTATATCAACAGCCGTGCTGTTGAATTGGCAGCACAATTGTATTTGGGCTATTTTAACTGCACAGATTCTGTTAGATTAAAAAAATTCAGTCAGATTAACAGCAGATCTGTTAAATCAATAACATTTCAGTTGATCTGATGACATTTTTTTCTCAGTGTATCAATTTGGTATGCAGAGTGACCCATTTTAATCTATGGATCCCGATTTCTCCCAAAATACTAAACCTACAAAAAAATTGTTTAGATAAAAATTGTTGGCGATGAAGGTCACATTTTGGTGTTATTTGATATGACCTTAAGGTCATTTTTTAAGGTTATTTTAAGGTCATTTTTTTAATGGGGACCCATATTTTTGACACCGGATTTGGAAAGAGCGAAAAATTGTACGTCCAAAATGGTATTCTAAAATTTTTTTCATGACCTTTAGAAGGTCAAATTAAGGTTAAATACCGAAAATTTGCCCAAAAAACGATTTCTTCAAGCTTTTGAGGATTGTGGACAAGAAAATGTTTAAGTGAGCTTATGAGCCAATAACCTTGATTATCTTGAGCTTGAATTCAGTTTTCAAGGTTGTTTGAAGGTTAAAGTGATTTTTAATGGAAACCCCTATTTTTATACCGGATCCTGAAAGAGCAGGAAATTGAACGTCCAAAAGGATACTTTTCATTTTTTTTAAATGACCTTTAGTAGGTCAAACTAGGGTAAAATACTGAAAAAACATTCAAAACCCTTTTTTTTTAAACTATAAAGACAGATGTCAATTTTGAATAAAATTTAATGGTCAAAGTATTTTTTTTACACGAAAAGACTCACTTTTATCCTAAATTTTACTTTTAGCGTTACTCAGAAACAACGACGTGGACTAGTAAATTCTGTTTGTGCGTAAATTTTGGGGTGCTTACTTAACCTAAGTCTCCTTGCCGAATCCCCTGACCTCTCACTGGGGTGCTTGTTCAACGTGAGTTTCCTTGCCTCTCACTGATACTTTAACGTTTATTGAAACACACTTTAATGTTTATTGAAAAATACAAATTTTTTCAATTTCAAAAAAGACGGTTAAGCTTTATCAATATCTAATGAATTCTCTTCCTTTTTTCATCCCATTAAGATAATGTCCTATATACTTAAAAAGAGAATAATATTAATAATATTCGTATTGATTATAATACATTCATTAAAATTAAAAAAGTTTTTTTTATAAAACCCAAAATAGATTAATTTCAAGCATTTTAATGGATATTTATTCATTTTAAATGCTCTATTACTATGAATAAGTGATACTATTTTAAATTAGAATATTATTCTGTTTCAATTTATAAAACCTATTGTCGAAAGTAGCATTGACTACGATGAACTATTACAGAAAGGCTTCTATAGAGGCGGCCATATAGCTCTGTTCTTGTCTAATCTAAATTTTCGTTATTATTAATAAATTAAATATTGTTATACAAAAATAAGGATGTAGCCCAATAGATTTCAGGACGAGCAAACGATCCTATTCTATGAAAAAATATAAAATTTTCATTAGTTTTCGAGTGAGATCTGAAATGGAAAAACAGTTATCGAGTTCAATTATTTTTCCGTTTTAGACCTCACTTGGAAACTAATGAAAATTTTATATTTTTTTATAGAATAGGATCGTTTGCTGGTCCTGAAATCTATTGGGCTATATCCTTACTTTTGTATAACAATATTTAATTTATTAATAATAACGAAAATTGAGATTAGACTAGGACAGAGCTATATGGCCTCCTCTTAATGATTTTGTTGATCTTACTCTCTTTTTGAGTATGTAGGACACTATCTTAATGAAATAAAAATAGTAGAAAAATCCGTTATAAACTGAAAAAGCTTAATCGTACTAATTTCAATTTAAAAAATTTCAAGCTTTTTAATGAATATTTTTGTATTCAATATATTATATTTCAAATATAATTTTTTAAATTAGTAAAACTGTTTAAAATCAGAAAATGATACTTGATTAATCAATAAAATCTTCTGCAGAAGAAAGTGTTCAGTATAGAGCATTATTGCAAAACAATAGCCTATTGTGGAAAGTTAATATATCGATAACCCTGTTGGTAGAGCCCAATGGAATGAATCCTTCGAAAGACTTTCATTTTTATGTAAAAGAAAGTCATTCACCAAGTTTCATCGAAATCCATCACCCGGAGAGTTGAGTGTCTCCTTGTAAGTGCTAAATTTTAGAAAAAAATTGATGTCTCGAAAACTCGCTTTACCCCACACCTGACCGCTTTAGCCCGTTTTACGATACTTGAACTTTTTAATGATGTACTACATATTAATTCAATAAATTCTAATTCACAATTTGTTATTCTTTTTAGATTTACTTGAAGATTGAAAAAAAGAATCAAAGGAAATTCTCAGTTACATCACAACGGATAAGCTAACAAGCGAATTTCGTTCACCAACTTTAGCAGCAGCAACAGCGGTGTTTACATTACGGTGATATTCAATCTGTAAAAACCACACAAGTAGCTCGTCAATAAAAAAACTCTATCTGCAATAGAAAATTTAATAACTGAGCCATACACGACAAAGGAAGTGAGTCACAGTCGGTTTCGGCGTTCATACGAGGGCCCACCCTTTAATCTTTGAGTATATTATTCAATTAAAACGCTAGTTCAGCTATGATAGATCCAAGTTCCTCAGAAGAGGAAAGCGAGGAGGACCAAAATGTCCACCAGGGTACCGGTGGCAGAGGTCGTGGCGGTCCATCTCAAACGGCAGTTACTACTGGCCACGGCGCCCGCTACCACGGTACTAGTGGCGCTGGTTCTACCGTTGGGTCTGGGGTGGGTCTTGGTGGTCCCGGTATTAGTAGTGGTGGTCCAGGCTCAGTGGGGGGAGGCTCACCGGGTCCGGGTGCACTTGCTGCTGGTGTCGGCCGCACTGGCGCCAAAGCTGGACTGATGGCTCCTCATGATGATGCTCAAAATCAGGCTGGTCTCGATATCCCAGCTGGTCATATGGTTAGCGCTAGAAACTCATTGTCGCCTTCTATGAGCGCTCATGCAGATGCTGTAAATTATGTGAAAGGTGGACAAAGACCAAACAGTCCATCGCCGTCCATTGCCAGTGAAAAGACCGAGCAAGAACTGCAGGTCTGTAGTTCAAGATGAGTACTATTTTTTTTTTTATTATAATTATTTTATGCATCCAAATTTTAAAAAGTTTTTGATCCAATCAAAATCATTATTTCTACACTTTCAAAATAATGATGTAATAAAGAAAATTAAACTGATATTTCGTATTTTATTTGATTTTTCTTCAAAATATTGAAATATGCTTCACATGCTCATAAATAATATAAAACACAAAAAGTTGTAATTAAAACATAGAAACTTAATTATTGATTCAAGGGAATGTAAAATACCGACATTACAGTCTTCCAAAAATTTTATTTTTAATCCTAAAGTTTTAAAAATATCTCTATGTTACAGCCTTCAATTTTTACTAATAAAAAGTCTAATTTAGAGATGTTTCGAAAAAATTTTGAATAATGATTTAAAATTTGGAAAACTGCAATGTCGGTAACTACGTATAAATCATATACCCTATTACATCTCCTTAAGGTGGTACATCACCAAATAGAAATACCTAAAAGAATGTGATGAAATTTCGTAAAATGATAATAGATTTATGCATCAAAAAGACTTACAAGACAAAATCCCCACCTACAGGAAACAAAATTTACCGAAACTGCAGGATATGATTGATGAAAAATAAAAAAATAAGCTCGTGATTTTTCTTTTCATCTTATATCACCTGTAGACAAAGATATAGACATTTTTTTGAATATTTAGTAAAAAAAGTGCTTTTGAAAACTTAAATAAACAAAAAACCAGAACTTTAAAAAAAATGTATGAAAAATAAAAAGTCAGTTAAATATTTTAATTAAAGCCTTATTGCGTTGAAAAAGCTTTTGTAGTTTAAAAGTTATGCTATATCGATTTCTCAACACTTATGTTGAATATATACTCCAAAGGCTTACATATAAAAATAGACAAGGCCCTTACAGTTTCAGTGTTGGTATAGTCAATCAGCTTTATTCTTCATATTATCAATAATTGTAAGAATCTCACCACAATCCGTTGGTTCGATAAACATGGTTTAGGATTTCTATCTGGAAGTCCCAAAATCATACCTTTGTTCTGTCTAATCTTACTACGCAAATCCAAACCTATTCTACAGAAATAATTTTTCATCACATTTGCAATCCAATTGGATTAGATTTTCAATTTATTCATTATCATGACAAATTTGCTTTATTGTAAAATTTTTTTTTCTTATTTTTGCCTAATTTTGTACTTATAAAGTCCCATAAAAATTTTGTACTATTAGCACATTTATTAACTACTTCTCTTTCAAATTTGTACTTGGCGTCTGTAATTACTCTATTTAATATTTTACAATAAATTTTATATTTATTTTTTAACAACTCACAATTAGGCTTCTTCACCTACAACTTGTACTTATCTTACTTGGTTTTACATGATACTAGAATGTCACTAATTATCTACTTTTTCCTTGGAAACACGTCCCTTTATTCCTTATGTTTTACTTTAAACTGTTATTAAATTTATCAAGGTATCAGTAGCCCTACTAGGATCTTGTTCAAACAATACCCTACCTTAATCAGCTTCATTCCCTACATTTCTTAGTTTTTTATAATTTATCTTAGTTCAATCTGATTTATTTATAATATTATCCTTTATTTTGTTTAAGGTTAACAACAGTGGATAGTGATCATTGAAGGGACATAGCAATTTATATGCCTTATATTATATGTTTTTTGTTTTTATAAAAATATTATCTATACAGGATCCTTCTTCATTGTCCACAGCAGGTCTAGTTATTCCAACAAAACATGGTATATATTTATTTTCTAAAAAACTTATTAAGAATTCCTGTCCAATAATATTGGCTGTATTGAAAATTAATGTTTTATTGCAAATGTCAATATTAAAATCACCGATAATAAGGTGATTTTTAACATTCAAGTTATTATATGTATTTTTTATGAAAAATATGAAAAAATATGAAATTTTGATTATTTTTCGAGTGAAGCCTGAAACGGAAGAACAATCGAACTTGATTGAGTTGATTCAACTGTTTTTCCGTTTCAGAGTTCACTCGAAAAATAATCAAAATTTTATATTTTTTCATAAAAAAGAATCATTTGCTTGTCTTTTGCTCTATTGGGCGGTTGTCTTACTTTTCTATGAAAATATTTAATTTATTAGTAATAAAGAAAATTTAGATTAGACAAGGACAGAACTATACGGCCGCCTCTTAAGAAGGGGCCGAACTATCTGTCTTTGTCTAATAGCGTTTTTCATCATTTATGTAAACACTATCCGGTATAACAAGAAAAAAATAGCAGCCCCCGCTAGATATTAGTATAATAAGTAAATTTTGATATAACAAACAAATTTTTTTACTGCGTAGTTTTTGAATAATTAGAGACCTACCAAAAAAAGATAGATTATATTCTAAATTGCTAGTAGGTCTCAATTAGTCAAAAACTATGCGGTAAAAAATTTTATTGTTATTACAAAATTTACTAATTATACTAATATCTAGCGGGGGCTGCTATTTTTTTCTTGTTATAAAGGATAGTGTTTATATAAATAATGAAAAAAGCTATTAGACAGAGACAGATAGTTCGGCCCCTTCTTAATACTTCTTATGTCCATATAAAGTATTGTATCTTTGTTAAAAAACATTTTTTTTCGAGCTTGTGCACATCCTCCACCTTATATTCTTGTTGTATATAGTCTTCTATATTATTTCCTTGTTGCATATTTCTTACCTTGTTTATTTATATGTTTTATTTCACTTTTTTCTTGTAATGATGATATAGATGCAGTAAATGCACTTGTTACCATAGTTGATTGACCAGAGGAATCTAACTTACCGATATATCTCGGCACAATAGGTCTCACACAATAATATGTCATATCCATAAATCTATTTAACCTTGCTTTCAATATTTTGCATTTTTCACTGTCATTAGCCACGTGGTTAGCTTCAAAATTTGTTTTATACTCGCTGTTGCTGAAAAAACAATTTGCACATGTAAATGATTGATCTTTGCATTACTTCGTATTATGTGAGTCTGCACATTTGAGACATATAGTCTCATTTCTGCATTTTGATCCACTATGGCCAAATCTCTCACAATTATAACATGGCTTGAAATATATATATGAGCATGCCGAAAAATCATCCTTTAACAACATAAAATATTCTGAATCACCAGTAGATTTTATACTCATTTTTCCACATAGATCAGCATGAAATAACTCCCCAGGAGATTTCGCATGATTCGATTCATCTTTTGGAAATGGGTTTCTGTGTTGTTTACCGTCAAAACACCTTTTGCAAAACGGATTTTCATTATTAAAATCAGATACCATTAAATCAAGTACCACGCTACTTGAAATCATTTGTCTTAAGGTTTGGAAATTTACATGTCCTAACTTTTCATGCCACTCTTTCAATGAACTACATGCCACTGCATTTATTTCAATAATATTATTAACAGGAATAAAATTTAATTTATACAATCGACTCTTTTGCATATCCTTTTGACTAACCATCAACAATCAGCTTGTTATTTTTACTGAATACTACTTTTTCACCTCCTTCAACAAAAACTACTCTTATGCCTTTTTCGGATGTACGACCTATTGATAAAAGATTCTTTACAATATCAGGCGAATGCCATACATTAGTGATTGTAAGTATACTATAGGAACCGTCTATATTTTTGACTTTAACTCTACAATCGCGCCTCAAACAGACGTGCTCCGTTGCTGCACAGTCAGTATACCATAAATCGCGATTGTTGAATTTATTTAAAATTTTAGATGTCTCAACAGAGAACGAAACAGCCTCTGCTGAAAACATCGCAGCCTCGTCATCGTGACTCAAGGACTTTTCCGATACTAAAAAGTAGCCTTTGTTATTGTTTTGTTTTTCAAAGCTTTTGTTGGTTTGTGCGCGTTTATATCGACATTCTCGAGCAAAATGTCCCTCACGTTTACAGAAATGACAAAACATACCTTTCTTAAAATTTGAATTCGAACTAATGTTATTTTTTAAATTGCTCGATTTATTATTTAAATTTACATTTCTACGAAATTGATAATTTTTACCATTATTATTATATCGCCGACCGCGCGCAATAAATGCCTCTTGTTCGACATGTGTCGATGTAGATTGTTCCGCATATTTAACAGCAGCTCCTCGTTGACGAGATGATTGTTTAGATTATCGAGTGTTTGTTTTTCTTTTGGCACAGCATACCACGCTGTCCGCACACTATTCTGCAGGTACACTAGAAAGAATTTTAGCGATAGCAACAACTTCCTTTTGCTCCATGTCCATGTCTTTCAAGCGTTTCGCCAATGACGTAACTTTAGCGAAATAATCCCGAATTGCCTCTTTCGGTTCCATCTTTGCATTAATAAATTGATTCAACAATACTTGCGTTGATTGATCACTTCTTTTTGAGTGTGTTGCTTTCAGTCACCCCCACATAGCTGCAGCGGTGCGACAATCACATAGATAACGCAGTTGATCAAGTTCCAGTCTTCGCATAAGGAACGCTTGGGCCTCCGCATCCTTTTTCTTCCATGCAATAAGATCGGCGGCAACTGTAGGTGCAGGTGTAGAACCATCTATGTATTTTGCCGATTTGTTGTCCACCATATATATCTCCATTTGCCTCTTCCAAAGTTGGTAATCAAACCCATTATAACAATGTATATGATAATATCTACTATCAGTCATAACTATAAGGTTATAACAATCTCAATATTTTCAATGTTATTTTCTTCTTCAGAAATGCTTTCACTCGAAACACAGCTTGAATTTGAAGTGTCTTCGTTCATAAAATGCACAAGAATATGTAACAAAACCTTATACTCTTACAATTCTTCGGCCCATAACCTGTTGAAGGTTATAATTTAATGTATATATAGTTAAAGAATTATAGACACAAATTGATTGCAATTATATTTATTAATTATGAACGGATGACATGAGCGAGATTACAGGCGCAAGAACAGCGCGAGCTCTTCACAGCGTGACAACGCAGAGCTAACTGACTTGTTATTTGAATCAATCGAACAGTTTATCGATTGCCACGCTTAAGTAGTCAACAAAGTGAGACACAAGATCATTCATGTGTCCAATACATTTAGAATGTTCATTGTTGTTATTTCATTATATTAATAACATTTAGTTTGTGTAATTTGACTTTATTTCTTAAAATGTGATTTCAATGTAAATGTCCTTATCCACTTTATCGAAGGTTTTCTTAAGATCTACGGTATCTATATGAATTTTATTCATCCTTACTTTTTCCATTTGCATTATGTGATTTTGTGATGCTTTACAAAAGGTACATCTAAAAAAATATTTAGATAATAATATTTTTAATGGGCACAGGATTTCTAGTGATAAAGTTATTATTTGTTGTTATTTTTATAAACGTAATTATTTATTCAATAACGATGCAAATACGGTATAACTTATAGTGAAAACTTGACTAAATAAGACAAATTCAAATTTAAATTGTTCAAATTTTTTGGAGTTAATGTAGTCATAGATGAGATAAGAACTAAGCACTATATAAAACTTGTGATTAAAGTCTATTTCTGTCTCGTATAACAAAGGCCCTCTTAAAGAACCTAAGATTTTACAACCTAGTTGAATGATGTATCTTTAGAATGTCACTTATGATTCTATATATGATCTGTATATAATGGAATAGTTTCTTAAAACAAATTATATTTTTTTAAGTTACTATTTAGTACCAAGTATGATATTTGATTAATACAAAAAAATAATTACTGTCTAATATAATTAAAAACACACTGACAGAAAAGATATCTCACAGCAAGTAGATGACTCCTTATTGATGTACATTGTTAAAAATATATGCATGAAGTTTAATGAGAATGTACTGGAAGCAAATTTCACGTGGATGCATTAAACATAATTTAATGTGAATACATTATTGTTCATGTATTATACTTAAAATTTTATGTACAAGCGAATTAGATTTAATGTAATTCTGGTCAGAAAAAATTTAATATACTTACTAGGAGAGTATCACAACTCCGGATCACGGATTTTGCTCAAACTTTGGGATAAGTTTTCAAATGTCAAAATATGAAAGAAAACAGAATTTTAGACACCAACGCTCAATATTTCCCTAGTTATAGGCAGTTAAAGAAAATCACTATAAAAGTTACTAGATGTTTAAACGCATATAGTTCCTTAGCATTGATAGCTAGAAGCTTGAAACTTTTTTTAAATGTAAGCTGAGCTCAAATTCTTTTGAAATAGTAGTTGAAGCATGTCAAAATATTATTTTTTCCCAAAGTTATAACGTGATAAACATTAGACCCAATTTCAGCTTTTGTTATTAATTAATGTTTTAAAAAGAAAAATCAGGTCCAATGTTTATCACGCTATAACTTTGGGAAAAAATAATATTTTGACATGCTATAACTACTATCTCGAAAAGATTTGAGCTCAGCTTTCATTTAAAAAAAGTTTTAAGCTTCTAGCTATCAATGCTAAGGAACTATATGCGTTTAAAAATCTAGTAACTTTTTTAGTGATTTTCTTTAACTGCCTATAACTAGGGAAATATTGAGCGTTGGTGTCTAAAATTCTGTTTCCTTTCATATTTTGATATTTGAAAACTTATCCTGAAGTTTGAGCAAAATCCGTGATCCGGAGTTGTGATACTTTCCTAGTTAGTCAAATTCAAATGCAGAAGTGCCCATATGGAAAAAATTTCTGGAAATAATTGTAAACAAGTGTTAATAACTGTAAATAAATGTAAATAACTGTAAATAACTGTAGATAAGTGTTAAAAAATGTTGAAATTGAGACATAAATAACAGTTATTTACAGTTATTTACAATTATTTACTGTTATTTACACTTATTTACAGTTATTTATATTTATTTACAGTTATTTAAATTTTTTTATTTTTTTTACAATTATTCACATTCAATTACGATTATTTATATTTTTTACAGTTTTTTTTTATAGTTAATTACAGTTAATTACAGTTAATTACAGTTATTTACAGTTATTTACACTTTCGAAAATTTTCATAAATTTATTCAATTTTTTTATACAGAAGCGAAAATTTTTAAAAATGTGAATAACTGCAAATAACTGTAAAAAACTATGAAAAATTGTAAATAATTGTAAATAATTATAAACAATTGTAAATAATTACAAATAACTGTAAATAACTGTAAATAATTGTAAATAACTATAAATAATTGTAAATAATTATTAATGTCATTAAATTATTCACTAATTCAAAAACTTTTGAAAATGTAAATAACTGTAAATATATTTATAATTATAATTATAAATAATTGTAAATAACTATAAAAAAACTGTAAATGATTGTAAATAATTGTATATAACTGTAAATAACTGTAAATAATAGTAATTAATAGTAAATAATAGTAAATAACTGTAAATAATTATTATTTATGTCTCAATTTCAACATTTTTTAACAGTTATTTACAATTATTTACAGTTATTCACAGAAATTATTTCCATATGGGTGCAATAAATTTTTAGCACAAATACATTGAATTTAATACTGTTCGAATTAGCAATTAAAATAATGTAATACATATATTAATTTTTATTTATTAAAGATTAAACTTTATATGCAACTGTAGTAAATTTCAATTGATTTGATTCAACAAAAATTTTACGCTGAAACTATGTACTCATCTGTTGCCAAAGGTTCTTTTAAATTCTATTTTATTAATTATTATATGATAATTAATTGAATTGTTAAATAATTATATTTTATATAAATATATAAAATATAAAAATATATAAGGTATTAAATATAAAATAAATTATTGTAATTAATCATTTCTTTAATAATAAAAATGGCTTCTTAATTTTAAATATTTCTAATTCCAAGTGCAAAAAATTAATTTTTATGACTTAGGGGGTGGTTCAACGATATAGTACCACTGAATCATTTATAATATGTTGATTATTATTTTTGGTACAATTTAATTATTTTTATTTAATTTATATTGACACAAATAACATTATAACGCAGAAAACGCATAAAAACACATGAAAAAATTTTTGAGCTAAACGGGGCTCGAACCTACAACCTTTCGGTTACGAGACATAAACGCTATCTATTACGCTACGCTTGACGCATAAGGTAATAATTTTATATATTTATAGTTTACTACGATCATCTTTTGACATTTGTCAAAAGATCAAATAATTAATTAATAATAAATACTTAATAAAAAAAATTAATTTTTATGTGCAAATAAATATTTTTTTATATATGTTTCACGGTTTAAATGCATTAATGTTCATAGCGATGCTTCAATTTTAATGTTTAATTTAGTTTACATTATAATCAAACTTTGAAATTCATGTAAATACAAATCAATTTGACTACAGTTATGCTTTAAAAACCAAGTATATATACATTAGTGTACAAGTAATACGTGTACTTAGAATTTAATGTAAACGTAACTAAATTATTACGTATACATAAATTTTACCGTTAAATGCTTTAATGCTCATGGTAAAGTGCATTCATTCTTATGTCAATACACCTTGAAATAGCTTTAATGTTCGGAACATATTAAATTTGTATAAGCACATAAAATTAAAATAAGATCTTGAAAGCATAAAACTTTCTACTCTTTTACTTAAGAGGCGGTCGGAACCATTTGCCGCTTGGTGGCGCTGCGGTCAGGTGAGAGAAAAATATAAAATATTTTTTATATAGCAATTTAAAATTTACTGAAACAATAATATACTTTTAATCTTGTCATTTCCTCTAGCCATATATATGTAGAATAATTATTAATATTAATTTTGTTTGAAAAGTCTAAAATATTGTTATAAAGCGAAAAATGCGGCGCGAGGTAGAGCCGACGTAAACATTAGCATACATCATTCTTTAGTATTGCTCTCTCTGTCGCACTAAGGGAAGGTGCACGCATGTTTACATCGGTCCTACGTTGCATCGCATTTTTCGCTTTATAACAATATTTTAGACTTTTCAAACAAGATAAGTATTAATAATTATTCTACATATAGATGGCTGGAGGAAATGACAACATTAAAAGTATATTGTCGTCTCAGAAAATTGTAAATAGCTGTATAAAAAATATTTAATAGATTTCTCTCACCTGACCGCAGCGCCACCCTATATGTAGCGGCGAATAGACCCGACCGCCTCTTAAAATTTAATGTACTCAACATCACAACTTATGTAATTACGTTAAGTTTGCTTTGAGACTGAAACAATCTAATATTTTTAACGATTATATTTAAATTAAAATTTAGTTTACATTACAATCAAACTTTAAAATTCATATAAATGCATATAAAATTCACTGGAGTTATAATTTAAAAATCAGGCATAAATACATTAGTGTGTGAGTAATGTGTGTACATAAAATTTAATGTAGACTTACGTTAATTTTGTAGTACACATACATATATTTCACGGTTTAAATGCATTAACGTTCACAGCGATGCTTTAATTTTAATGTAGTTTACATTATAACCAAACTTGGAAATTCATGTAAATACAAATCAATTTTACTACAGTTATGCTTTAAAAATCAAGTATATATACATTAGTGTACAAGTAATGCGTGTACTTAGAATTCAATGTAAACGTAACTAAATTATAAAGTACGTATACATAAATTTTACCGTGAAATGCATTAATGTCCATGGTAAAGTGCATTGATTTCTATGCTAATACGCCTTAAAATCACTTTAATGTTCGGAACACATTAATTTTTATGTGCAAAATTCGTTGAAAACTACATTAAATTTCATGTTTTGTTAACAGGGTATCATTTAGATGGAAAACTAAATCCATTAGATGCAAGTAACTAAATGTTTGAATCAAAATTGCAGTTTTTGCTGCAAAGATATTATGTTACCTTCAAGTTGATTATGCTAGAACGTGAAACAAACATTTATACTAGGACCAAGTATATTCCGTTTGCTTATAGATAACATTTCTGTCAGTGAAAATAATTTGATTGAAAGAATTCATTTTCTAATATAAGTAAATATTTTCTAAAAAAAGGACATTATCAGATTATTTATTTACTAAATTTAAATAAATATTTTTTAATAGAAATATATAATTTCATAGCTTTTTAAGATAATCATATCTAATTTGAAATAAATTATTTTTTGGTATACTGTAAATTTTAATTAAATATTTTCTTGAGTCAAGTAACTCAGAAACTTATTCTAATAAAATATTTACTTTCCGTTGGTTGTTACTTTCAAGATGATTGCCTATCTAGTTTCAAGTGAATGATTTTCTGCATTTGAATATTTTTTACTTCAATGAAATATCTGATTGCTCCATCCAAATAAATAATTGTTTTAAATTCTGTGTAATATTAATATGTTATACATTTAAGCAAACAATATTTTTGTTTCAAGTGAATTATTTATGAATTCAAGTTATTCAAATTTTCAAATCAGATTCTTATTCTAAGTATTTCATATTCTTCCTAATAACAAAATCAGAGATTAGATTTAAGTAAATATTTTCTCGGTTTTAAAATTTTATTCATTTAATTGAAGTACTATATTTACTATCGATCATTGGGTAAATATTTTCTTAATTAGGAACAATGTATGATTTGTTTTCGACTATATATTTTCTTAAATTAAGTTTTTATTTTACACTTCTCAAAAAAATTAAGGAAGCAAAAAAAATTCAAAATTTTTCGGCGATCTTTGACAGGTTGTATTTCGGTGAAAAATGGTCGTATCGAGACTTTCAATAAAGCATTTTGAAGCTTTAACGGCAGGCCGGAGTAGAACCTGATACCGACCGAGTAACAATTGAGTTGTTTGTTATTTACTCAAGTATTAATCGGTGTATCTTCAAAATAATGGTTGATCGCAATAGATATTATTATTATGAATATCTATGCACAAGAAAAAAAAAATCTACCAATTTGTTTTTGAGAAAAGTAAGGAACGCCGAAGTAAAAGATTATGTTTATAATATTTTCGCGTTCCTTACTTTTCTCAAAAATAAAGCGATAGATTTTTTTTTTCTTGTGCATAAATATTTGTAATAATAATATCTATTGCGCATAACCTTCAATTTGCAGATACACCGATTAATACTTGAGTAAATAACAAAAATGCCAATTAGACAAGGACAGCGAATCCGGCCTTTTTCAAATTTCATAGCCAAAAATCATTATGAGCTACAATTTTAATGCAATCCTAGTATATGGCATAAAATAAAAATGCGAATTTTTCGCTTTTTCTCTTTTGGTCCACGGGCTTGAAAAATCTTTTTTCATATCTGACTTTGAATGAAAAAGGATCTTTTTGTCATTGACCACCGGTATTTCGGAAACTAGTGATTGTACAGAAAATGCAAGGACAATTTTAGAAACTAGGATGAATTTCCTATAAGACTTTTTTGCGACCATTAAGAAAAAATATTTTTTTCTCTCCTTAGTATTGATTTTAAAAACCTCAGAAAAAGTGAGTTTCCAAGTTTTTTTATAGCTTTGTGTATTCCTGATAACCCTGCAAGGTGGCATATCAATCTATTGTACTGTTTGTCCGGACCAATTGATTGAAATTTGCAAAAAAAAAAATTAAAAGAGCAAGATTTTTCAATCAATATATCCTCAAATCGGCTTAAAAATGAAAAAATCAATTTTTTAAATCTATTTTTGTTATTATTGTTGCGTCTGTAATATCTTCAATATAAAAAAAACGAAAATTTTTTTTTTTTAAAGAAAAATTATTTTATTCTTGAAAATCTTTAAATGACAAAAATACTGAAGAACTCAAGAGAATTGTGATTTTCGTTTGTCAACCGCCGGCATTTGCGTTACCCAAAGCGTACCACGTGGAGGTTGCGCGGTCGGATTTACGCTTCTTTTGTGCTTACGCACGCGCGTGTGTGTGTGTGTGTGTTTTAGTATCTTGTGTTGCCGCCTCTACTGTGAATCACTGCCTGCGAATGGTTCTTGCCTAACACGTCAAACAATTGTTCGATCGTCTTGACGAGTCGTTGCGCGATTCCAGCCTTGTCTAGGTCGCCGTTCATAATTAGCAGTTTCCAAATAATGATTGTAGGCACGGGACGCGACCGAGGAACTATCGCCGATTCTCACACCGACATCACGATATCGATACCCTTCCTCGACGAGGGTCACTAGCTGAGCAACTTATGGTGGGGACAAATACCGCCTGGGCATAATAGAAAATTGAAAATTAAACTGAAGCTTACAAATGTTTTTTGCTAATTTTTATTCCCTGAGTTTCAAAAGAGAGGAGTAATAAGAAAACAACTGATTATTATTTTTTTTTTAACAAACTGTTTTTTTATTCTTGTAAACGTTGCAAAAAAAGTCGAGAGTTAAATGCTTCAATATTCGTAGACTGAGTACTGGGTACACTTTAGAGTCATCAGCTTCGTCATAAATTCAATTCAATTAAAATCAAATCATTATTTGTTTAAAATTTTTTTCAGAATTGAAAAAAAAATTTTTTTTTGAATTCAAGATATTACAGACGTAACAATAATGACGAAAACAGATAAAAAAATTGATTGTTTCATTTTCAAGCCGATCTGAAGATGTGTTAATTCAAAAAACTAGCTCTTTTAATTTTTTTTGCAAATTTCGATCAATCGGTCCGGACAAACAGTAGAATGGATCGATCTGCCACCTTGCAGTAACTGTAAAGAAATACAGCCTGTCAAAAATCGCCAAAAAATTTTGAATTTTTTTTTGCTTCCTTAATTTTTTTGAGAAATGTATTAAGGAAATCAAGGAGCAGGGATTTTAATATTAAACAAATAAAAGTTTGATCGAAAGAATTGGTTTTCCAATATAAGTAAACATTTACTAAAAAAAAGTACTAAGTTGTTAGTTAATTTGATACTCAATTCAAGTGAATGTTTTTTAATGGGAAAAATTAATTTACTAGTTTTAAGATAATCCTATCTTATTTAAAGTAAATTATTTTTCAGTAAATTGCAAATTTTAATTAAATAATTATTTTCTTGAGTTGAGTACCTTATAAATTAAATATTATGAAATATTTACTTGTTATTATTTGCTACTTTAAAAATAATAGACATTTTTGTTTTAAGTAAATAATTTATTCACTGAAAAAATTGTAGGCACCCTCCCTTACCACAGCGAAGAGATGCTATACTAAACATGAATACATCGGTGCTATATTAAATTAAAGCTATCCTCGCTGCGCTTTTGGGCTCGCTGCTTTCCCAAAATTAGAGACGAGAGAATTTTGAGAAGGCAGTGCGCCTAAAAATGTAGTGAGGATCTCTCTCATGCGCACGAGGATCGCTTTTATGCGCAGAACGCTGCGTATTCATATTTAGTATAGTTTCTCACCCGCAATTTTTTCAGTGTTGTATTCAAGTAAATTTCATTCGAGTAAACGATTCTGAAGTAAATAATTACTATAATCAAGTAAATAATTTTCAAGTAAATAAAATGCCTAAATTTAAGTAAATATTTACTTATTTTAAATAAAGTTTACTTGATTTAAGTAATTCATTGGTAAATTCAAGTAAATCATTTCCTTTAGAAAATATTTACTTCAATCAAGAAAAATTTTTTTTTTTAGTGCACACATCCACACACCCATACACACACGCACGCACTCACCCACACACATGCACGCACGCACCCACCCACAGACACACACATGCACACACACACACGTACACGCACACACACACGCACACACTCGCACACACACACACACACACACGCACACACACTCATGCACATGCACGCACGCGCGCACACACACACACACTCACACACACACACGCACGCACGCACGCACCTTTTCCGGAAACCACTTTTTTTGACTCCTTGAGTAAAAATGTGTACCCTGTTAAAAAAGTTCGTACTGATTCAGTACTGATTTCACATTGAAATCAGGACTTGGTTAACATTGAATCAGTGTCAAATCAACATAAAATTTGCACAAAATCAGTACTGTGCATGTCCTGAAAATGGTTCCATAACGCAACACAAATAAGGTACGAAATTCGAGCCTAATCGATATTGAATCAGTGTGAAATTAGTACTGAATTTGGGAAAGAATATTCGTATACGAAATGAGAGAATCAACTCAGTACGAAATCAGTACGTAATCAGTACACCATTTCAACAAAATTCGTACGAATCGTTTTCGAAATACGTGACTTTTCAGTTCTCAATCAATGCCAAATCAGTACCGAATTCGGGAAAGAATATTCGTATACGAAATAAGAGAATCAATTCAGTACGAAATCAATACGTAATTAGTACACCATTTCAACAAAATTCGTACGAATTGTTTTCGAAATACATGACATTTCAGTTCCTAATCAGTGTTAAATCAGTACTGAATTCGAAAAAAATATTCTTATACGAAATCACAGAATCGACTCAGTACAAAATAAGGACGTAATCATGATTACGTCCTGACTCTCATTTCGTACTCTTATTTGTGTTGCGTTATGGAGCCATTTTCAGGACATGCGCAGCACTAATTTTGTGTAAATTTTATGTTGATTTTACACTGATTCAATGTTAACCAAGTCCTGATTTCAATGTGAAATCAGTACTGAATCAGTACGAACTTTTTTAACAGGGTACAAATGAATGAAAAATAGAAAAAAAACTTTTTCATCGATACAATGTCCTTCCTATGAGAAAGCAAAATTGAAAGTTATTAGAATTAATAACAATACGATATTTTAAGAAGTTAACGGCCCTTCCACCAGAAAATTAAAAGAATTCGCAACAAACTTCTTCTCCTCAAAAGGATTCACAAAAAACTTCTTCTTCTCAAGGACTTACTTTAATTTCCTGGTAGAAAGTTCTACACTGTCTACTATTGGCTTCTACAATCATTAATAACAATACATACAAATAATCTATAAATATAGTCAAATGACCCTAATGATGTAAAAGTGAAGCGTTACTAGAATTCATGTGTTTTCTTTTCGCTTTCACTTTTTCATAAATAATTATTTTAAGCATTTATTTCCCGAATTACTTTTTACTCATATATCTTAACAATATTTTGTTCCTTTTATTTACATTTTCTTTTATATAATTTATCCGTAATTTTCATTTTATTTTATTTACTATACATAGGGAAATCTATATTAAAAGTTTCATTTTATTTTTAACTTTACATCATTATTAATTTTCTCTTTTTCATAATTTTAAGCAAAAATTTTATGTATTTCTTCAACAGGGGAAAGATAGAGAGTTATATTAGAGAGAGAAAGAAGAAAAGATAAGAGTGAACGTCATTTAAAGAAATTTACTCCAACTTCATGAAGAATGCCATGTACGCCATCTATTTCCAACTCCACTGTTAGAAAAACACACCTCACTATGGGGTACTAAAGAATCCACATTTGTTACTAGGACAAAATTCAAGTTGAGGGAGGAGCACCCCCAGAATTGGGTCTAAAAGAACCAACCCCAAATCGAGCAGCTGAACGACGCTCAAGTTTTGAGTCAGTCCAGTTCAAGCATTCGAGCAGTCAACAATATTTCTAATTCTTCAAAATCTCATACTAAATTTCAAACTTATTCTAAATTTCAATTTATTGAAATATTCTTTTAAATGTTTCAATCTTTTTCGTAATTTCCAAGTATTTATATAGTACATTACGATACGAGTGCGCACCGTAAGTTGTTACCAGGATGACCTACGTGTGCACAAGTGTCGTATACTATTTTTCCTACTAACAAGCAGAGTGTTTCACTTTCGGGTCACCGATTTTGCTCAAATTTTTGGAATGTTTTCTGGATGCAGAAACATAAGGAAAGCCAAAATTTTAGAGGCCAGTGCTCAATATTTCCCCAGTTACAGACAATTGAAGAAAATCACTAAAAAAGTTACTAGATTTTCAAACGCTTATAGTTCTTTATCATTGTTAGCTACAAGCTTATACCTTTTTCCAAATAAAAGCTGAGCTCCATCCCTTTTGAAATAGCACCTATAGCATCTCAAAATTATCAAAAAAATTAGCCAGTAGAATAAGTTTCAAATCTCCAAGAAATTTAAAGGGTATCTCATTTAGTCTAGTCAATTGAATCAAAATTTTGAAATTATTATAGGTTTCTTTAATCCGAGGAACCATGCATAATAAAATCAATTTGTATACACTACTCAGTTTATGTTCGTTTGCCATACTTCCACCAATGGAGTAATACGAAATGATTTTATTTTTATACGAGTAATTTTTTTCTAAGTCGTCTTCTAATTCTGGAATTGAAATTGAAATAGGAATTTTGAAGAAATCTTGTCCTCCGTCTGCCATTACTTTTATTTTTGATTGTTCAATATGTTCGATGTTTCGCTTCTCAAAAACAAAGTCTATGAGCTCTGAAGCATTAGCGTACACAACTGGTCTGTTTTTAATTCCATCTTTTGCCGCTTCGAATTCGTACGAACGTTGTTTATAAATGTTTTACATCATCTTAGATTTTTCGTACAAATGTTGGTTATCATTCGTAGGAACTGATTTTCTATCAGCAGAACTACGAATGATGTTTGCCAATTTTTTCATGTAATTTGTAGACGACCCACTATTAGCTTGAAAGTTATCCAATCTTTAAGCAGAGAAAATTATTTCTTTTTTTTTATTTACATTCATCCGAACCTTAGATCTCGAAGAATTTAGCAAAAGCTTAGCTCCTTTATCAGTTTTCGAAATTTTTTTTTTCAAAAGATTAGTTACAATTTGATTCTGCTGTTTCTCGGGTAGCTGTTCTATTATATTAAAAACATTATCACGTGCACTAAAGGAAGAACCTTTGCAAGAATGTAAAATGCCTTTACCGATTTTTTGAAAACAACTGTTACATATTTCAATGGAAGTTCTCGGTTTAGTTGTCTTTGCCTCACTTTCAGAAAGTGAAGCATTTTGTTGCGTCCTACCGTCAAGGCCATTCTTTACGTCAATTTTTGTGGAGAAATCTCTTACGTTACCTTTACCTTTTTTCGTTTTTAAATGACTAATAAGTCGAGCTGTTAGACAAATGTAACAGTTACAATTCGTTGTTCTCGTTTCTTTTGCTAAATTAAGATCCTCGTAATTAGGCATAGTTGGACGAGGTCTTTTAATAATACCTTTTACATTTTCATTAATAGTTAGTCGGCAAGAGCTATATACACTTTTTGGGAATTTACTATTAGAAATATTAAATTGATCATTAAGAGGCGGTCAGGTTTATTTCGCCGCTACATATAGGACGGCGCTGCGGTCAGGTGAGAGAAATCTATTAAATAATTTTTATACAGCTATTTACAATTTTCCGAGACGAAAATATACTTTTAATGTTGTCATTTCCTCTAGCCATATATATGTAGAATAATTATTAATATTAATCTTGTTTGAAAAGTCTAAAATATTGTTATAAAGCGAAAAATGCGGCGCAAGGTAGAGCCGACGTAAACATTAGTATACATCATTCTTTAGTATTGCTCTCTCTGTCGCACTAAAGGAAGGTGCATGCATGTTTACATCGGTCCTACGTTGCATCGCATTTTTCGCTTTATAACAATATTTCAGACTCTTCAAACAAGTCAAGTATTAATAATTATTCTACATATATATAGCTAGAGGAAATGACAACATTAAAAGTATATTGTCGTCTCAGAAAATTGTAAAAAGCTGTATAAAAAATATTTAATAGATTTCTCTCACCTGACCGCAGCGCAACCCTATACGTAGCGGCGAAATAGACCCGACCGCCTCTTAATATGCTCCTTTATAACTTCAATATGTTTTTCAGTTCGCAAGAAATGATGGGAAGGTTTATTTTTGAAAATAATTTTTATCCCACACAAAGCGCACACTTTTGTCCGATTTTCTTCATGATAGCATTTATAATTCGGATGCGAAATAGATATTATTGCAGAAACAATGCAGAACTATTCACTGATGTATATCGGTGCGAATTTCTATAACTGAAAAATACAAGTTAATCGGCCGAAAAGCTCTTATATTTATATTTTCTACTTTACTTTTTTACTCTGGAAAACACAGATTGCAACTCCACCACCTAGCGACATTTAACGTAATTATTTTTATCATTTTGTACTTGGAATTTTACAACGATTCACATCCATAATAATATTATAATTTATTTAGAAAAGTACTTCTCATATGTATCCAAAATGGTTTCCATCTAAAATATAAAAATATGAATATCTTTTATATAGGAGCAGCTAGGATTTCAATTCAAACGGATTTTTCACTTACAATCATCTATAGATACAGCCCTGCTTTCGGTTTTTGTCGACATTTTTGTGCTACCTGCCGATGCTTCCTGCCAACCGTGCCCAAACAAGTATCTCTCGTGGAAGAGATACTTGTATATCACGCTGAATAATTATACTGACAGTAACGCACTGGCTAGCTTACACTAATGACCTACATGCACGTAGACGCCGCTCGCCTGTTACTGTAGCTTCCCCCTTGTACGTAACCGTAGATGCTCTGAAATGGATCGGTGTAATACGTCTATTCCCGATCGTTGAATTCCACTGAGTTCTGCTAACATGGTCGCCTTGGTGTAGGTCGGTGGACTCCTATACACGCCGATTAACGTATTTGCTGGCACTTAATGGCTGACCGCTAAGACGCGCGAAAAGCGGTCAAGCAAAACTCTACAGAAAGAATTTCTGAGAGTTGTAACCAGCTAATATAATATAATACGCTAGTCGATATAAATTAACGACTTTTATTCAAGACAATGTTTTGCGCCATCAATTGCGGACTTAGTCTAACGTATTATAAGACCACGTGGCGAAATATTTTAATGAGCACAGCGCGGCTTAGGTTTCATGTTAACGCAACTGTAGCCGAAAACTCTCTGAAGCGCCTCGCGGCCGGCGAGCTTCTCTCTCGCGTGCCGGTCGTCAAGATTCGCACTTCTTTACTCGTCTTAGACGAGATATATGACCGAGCGTCTATCCTATTTTAATACCTACGCGCGCAAGATTCAAACATGGTAGAATACCGTTACATGCGCGATTTTCTACGACGCCTACGCCTGATCGGTTTGGACTCAGCTTGACGCACATGCTTTACAGTTCGCGTTACGACGATAGCTATTATACGCGGATGACTCCGCTGCCTATTCGGTTTCTCGATATGGGGAAATCGCCGCTATCAGGCGGTTGCACGCAATCTGAGCTCGATCACACGGAGTCGCATTACTCGCAAGAGGCGGGTCGCTCATCATCCCATTCACACGCATTGATTCCAACGGTGGTTGAGGTTGCAGATCATTTTCTTGTCTCGCGATATATGCTTTAAGCTGCTCTCCTTGAATCAGACTATACGGATTTCTATTCCTGTCTAGCAAACTATGTGTATATAATCCATATTTAACTGTAACGACATATTGACCAACACATTTTGGTGCAAGCTTACTTGCTATGTCTTGAGCAGCTGGAGAGAGTATTTTATTTCTTTTGCATACTAAATCATCTATATTATGAGTTGCTTTTGCTCTACCTGCAACCAAGTTGTTTACACAAGCCTGATCAGCTGCTGAAACATCAGCTAAACCAACTGTTTTTAATTTTCCAATGTACAGTTGTTTAAGAGCAGCAACTTCTAAATTTATCCTTACATAAGTACCTTTGAAAGAAAGCTTATTTCCACAAGGATCAAAAATTGCTCTAAATGCTAGTACAAAGTTGCCTCCTAGATAGAATTCTTCATTTAAGCTAGGCATAATCGTACAGCGAATCGTTTGAGTAATTCCTCCTACGGTGGAAGGAAGGTCAACATAACCTACTAGTAAGCATGGTCTACCATCTGCTTCTTTAACCAATCTGCCTGTAGTTAGTATTAAGAGTACATTACAGGCTACTGCTAGCTGTAACCCTAGCGAGTTCATGACCGTGCGTGATACACATAGGTCATACAGAGCTCTTATGCGGTAGTCTCCGATCGTTACCACGAGCCTCCATTGAGCTTCATCATCAATTTCTGGCTGATTTATCTCTACCTGTCCACTTGTCTCAATTTGACAAGTGTGAGACTCAAATTTTGGTTCTACTGAGTCTTCAGGTAAATTTTTATTTAACACCTTTCTAGTAGAAGGTTCTGAAGTCTCATAAGCCTCACTGGGAACGGTAGGTACCTCATCTACTCGTTCCCTGGTCCTTTTCCCGCACACTGTGGGCAGGACCACATAGCGTATCCAGGTAATCCACACTGATAACATTCACGGTTACGTTTTGGATTTTTCGAACCTTTCTGGTTCACTTGACCTGGTTTTGTTTGATTTGTATCTCCTGAAGAACTTTCCTTTTGCTGTTGGCTCTGTTGTTTCGAATTACTGTCAATTCGCGAAAGTTTCCGAGGCTGCTTCTTAAAATTTCTTTGGCGTTTAACAGACTTTCTTCGAGGCAATTTAAGTGGTGCAGATCCTTGTACGTTGTTCTCGCTAAACCTCTGCTGCTTTTCAAACGCCTTAGTAAGTTTAGTCGACTGAATCGTTATTGCAATAATCATTCTGACTGTGTAAGTCTGATCATTAGCAGCTTATTCCTCCTGTATTACTGCTATTTGTACTTCATTGACCTTATTCGTTGGCCTATTAATATCAGGTAACGGGACTTGTTTTAAAATTATAGATTGTAAGCATATAGTATAATCTCGTACAGGCTCATCTTTGCCTTGTGTACGTTCATTAGATTTTGCTAACAATCTCTGTTTGAAACGTCTGCTATATCCATACCATCGCTATGCAGCTTTTTTAAAATGCAGCCCAGGTTTGCCACGAATGCCTGTTATTTTGATACCAGGTCGCAACAACCTCTGTAAGCAGTTCAGAGAGAGAGAGGATAATAAATCGCTCTCACTCAGTTTGGCTAGTGTTCGACACTTTTCAACTCTAGTTAGAAAGAGATCTATACTTTGGCCTCTCTCACCAGAAAATGTAAGATTCCAGCAGCAAACTATATGACCAACATTCACTGTTTTATCTGTACTCATCGGACAATCGGTGTGCCTGGTCAGATTTATACTATCCGTCGCATTGTTTCCAGTGCGAGGGGTCCTCCTCCCCTTGACCGTACTTACTTCTGGAAGTTCATTTGGAGATAAGCCCGATTGTACGTCTGTCATTGTACCATCATAGTTATTGGTATATAACCTAAACGTATCCTGGAAGTTTACTCTTGGGCTTCCTGGTGGTCTCTGGTCAATATTCATTTCTTGTAGTATGTTTTGCTGCTCATCTATCTGTGTGCTTGATGATCTGGGGTTTGGTGTATTCTCTATTCTTTGTGCCAAGGCTGCTATAGATTCTGCCAGTGCTTTTATTTTTGTTTGCATATTATAAAGGTAATTCGTAATTTCTGTTCGCGTCAGAAATCGTGTTCCATCTACCGTTTGCATATTTGTTGATACCTGTTCGGTGACTTGTGTTGCCATCTCGTAGAAATATTCTTATTTTCTTTCTTGAGATATTTTCTATGTATACTAGTCGTACGCTGTTTCACTAACGCTCGCTGTGTGTGTACGCACGTTTATTTTATAAAGAAAATTATATATTGCTGATCGTTTGCATATGGTTATATTAAAACCATATACGCACATAACAGAAAAAAAATTTATTAAATATGTATATATATTAAAAATTAAATGTTTTGATGTTTGGATTCGCAATAGAAGTTTAAATAATTATAGTAAGGCTAAGCGAAAATATTAGACTGAGAAACTATTAAATAATATTTTGCAATATTGGTTAAAGTATTAACATAAATAACCAAATCCAAAAATCTGTGCGTTCTTAGACTTTTGTTAAAAATGCACACCTAACTGTGTAGGTGTAACGTCAGCACAATTGTGACCAAATTTTTTAAATTTTATTTTTACTATTTTTAATATTTTTCTTTATTTTTCTTAATTAGGGTGCTCGAATAACGCATAAGGTGAAAAAATGTTTCCAAAGTGAGAAAACACATTATGATTTTATTTTCGAGACATTTTCTCACACATTTTAAAATAGTTATATTTATTCCTATGTATTTTTAAGATTAAGTTAGTGTACCTATAGACCGATACAACCAAAACGATTGTACGAGACCTTTTCGTTAATTACACCCGAAATATATTACAGAACTCATACAGCCGTTTCGGTACAACACCACCTGAAAAATTTTACCGTTACTCATTAAGGAACAGATTCCATACTCAAATTCGGAAAAACCCTCAGACATAATAAAATTGGCGACAGTCTTTATGACCCATGCCAAGCTGAAAAACAAACTTGATACTAAAATATACATACATATACATAAAAATATAAATATATAATAATTAATAATAAATATAAGTTATGTGTATTTTTGTGAATTTCTCATTTGTTAATAAACAACTTTAATGAATGAATTGAACATGAACAACCTAATAGTTAAATATTACATTTTAATATTCGCAAGTCATTTTTCTTTAACGTACATCCTGAACTACAACATTATAATTTCTATATATATATATATATATATATATATATATAACAATATTAGCAACTATAAGCATACATACTGAAATTTCCTTTGTTAATTAAAATACTTTTTTTTTTAAGTAATACAAAATAATGTTTTGGATAAATAATTTGTATCAACAAACTTTTAGGCAAATATAAAAACCGTTATATAAATTGTTGAAAGTGAGACAATTATAATAATTATATACACGAATAAAATTACTTATTGTATAAATTTTATTTAAAAACATAAAAATTTTCTTTAACTTTGATTTCGAATAATTGCCAATATAATTTGTTTATTTTACTAAACCGTAAATTGTTATACAGGAATCAAATAATTTCATAAATAAAGACTTTAATATTTCTTTTTAAATAAGGTTTTAGTGTCTTCTTCTCTTTTTCTTTTTTTAGCATATATTTTTAACTGCGTTGATTTTATATACTTGTTGCGTTTATTTCTATTTCGTTTATTCTTTAACAAATGTAATTGATTATTAATATTTCTTTTTAATATCTATTTTTTTTCATTTTCCTTTTCTTTTATCACATGATCAAAATACATGTTTACTTGGAATACTTGAATAAATATTAACCAAAGAAATAATAAAAATTAAAACAAACTTTTTATTATTATTTTACTGTAAAATGTAAAATATATGTAGCTTATTTTCGAAAGAGAGAGAGATGCATTGGAAAGAGAGAGGGAAGAAACCTATGTCAACATAGCCAAGTGACAGTTTGCAAAACTCTTCTGCGAAAATTCATCAACCAATGAGAAAATTCCAGTACACCGAAATTTACCCAAACGGGGGTGAATAGTAACCGCCCGATTTTAATGGTACAAAATACCCCAATGGAGTACTGACAGTCAGTCCCGCTTGGGCACTCGCCAAGCAATTTACAAGTTCTACAAATTTTATAAATCAGTCTCTTTCATACACTCAAGTAGTGTTCTACAAGTTTCCGCAATTCAAGTGATTTATAATTCAAGTTTTCGCAATACAAGATATATACAAGAACATCTCTTTCTCTCTCTTCATATTGGAAAAGTAAGATGAAGTTTTTTTTTAATAAATATGAAAATTGAAACATAAATTGAATTTGTTTTTATTATTTTTTTTTAATATATCATTTTTATTTTAATTTTCATTTCCACAATTTCAACTTATAAATTTTATTTCAAAATTTTACATTCTTTTAATTTCTATTTTATTTTATTATTATTATCATTTTACTTCTTTCTTTTTACTAACAATAAAAATTCATTAAAAATTAAACTCACTCTGATTCTGGAGAGTCCTCTAAAGTTTGAGACGCCAGTAAGAAGTGTTAAGAGCAGCCTTTGAGCCGCACTTAACACTAGGAGTTTAAAAAGAAAATATATAAATAACTAAGTCCCAATAGGAATAAGCACGCTGCCAATAATTCACCGCAGCTCTGCCTGGGAAAATAATTCCCCGCGAAATAAACAACCAATAAAGCAACAGCGCTTATGTAACAGAAGGAGTTAAAAGTCCGGACGTTACATAGGGACAATTTATTTATTATACATGTGTATCTAACGTGTACACTGAAAAAAAGCCGAATTCACACGCTGCGTAGTCGATTGTTGTGAATAATTCGTACAACATTTGCCGCTATTAATAACTGAAAATCGCAATATAAGAGTGCGTAACAATATCGCAGCCAATTATTCCAACTTTCTGTATAAAAGATTACATTGATCAGAGCAGAGCGCTGCGACTAAGCTGCGTTGTGGCTCGCTACGGCTCTCTGTAGTCTACGGCACAGAAAGCTGAATCCAAGCCTAGCGACTAAACTGCTTTGTCACTCGCTACGGTTCTCCGTACTCTAACGTATACAGAAAACTGAATCCGATTACAGCGATTTATTGCGTCGTCGCTCGCTTGAGTTGCCAATCTCAAGCATTGCGGCAACGTTTTGAACACGCTTGCTTGATTAATAAATAACATTGAAAAAATGATAATTTTTACTTCCTTTTACATTTTTTTTTAATGTTCAATTATGTGAATTCAAAATTTTGAACTATTTTTAAAAATTTATTATTTATTAGTACAGTTATTAATGCTTTAATATCTTTAATTATTTTTTTTTTATTTTTTTTTATTTAAAGTTAAATAATTAAAAAACTATACTAATAAATCTATTAACTAATCTAAAAATAAAACAAATAAAAAATTGAGAATGAAAATACCTTTTTTCAACAATTTATGTGATTACGAATAGTAACATTTATAAAGTTATTACTAAACATTAGATTACCTTAACTATATTGTTCCAAATTTCATACGCAAGGTGTATTCACTTGTCTTAAACTGGAAAATATTTACAGATGATTTTTATGCTATTTTAAATTCTTAATTAATTTAGGTATATAATAAATAATTAATAAATATTTCCAAGTAAAAAATACTTAAAATCTGGTAAAACTAACATTTATTGGTAATATCGTCAGTAGTATAGGTACCACTATGGCGCGTCACAACAAACCCCCACTCCTGACCCTCCGCAGAGGTGAATGACCTCCGAGCGACATCAGGAGCGGGATGACCCACTATTACACCGTAATATACATATATATATTATTTGAGTGAGTCATTATGACGTCACGTGGATATATATACATATAATTTAATCTAGAGATGACAAACTTTTTCAATAATATTTATAAAAAATTTATTAATAAAATTTATTAAACTATTCAAATTAATCAAGAAAAAATTAGAATTAATTTAATTGAACAATAAAATATTTTGCAAATTTAAAAAAAAAACGACTTTATTAGGATGAGGTGTAATATTGGTCAAGAAAGAAGAAGATGGTGAGTATACTTTATATTTTTTCGTTTATTGTTTTATAAAATATATAGTGGATACAATTATAGTATATGTATAGTGAACAAAACTTATTTTATAAGTATAGTGTAAAATATTATTTTATAAATATAGTGAATATACGCTTATAATTATTTTACAACTACAAGATAATTTAACGCAGCTACAATTGAATCAACATGAAGCGCTGTGATTTCGTGAAATACACGAATAATTTCGGTTTTAAAAATACAATTTTCAGGTTCTTTTATTTTATTTTCCACACTTGTAATTAACGACGCAATTATATCATCATCACACTCTAGTACAGCTCGTTTCACAAAGCCCGCACAATATTCATCTATTTGAGATCCATATCGAACACCGCACAATTTTTCTACAAGATCAACAATCTCTCCTGCACACACACTAACACCTTTAACAAGCGTGGTTAAATATTTAATCCTATCATCTACGCAGGATGCAACGCCTTGTAAATACTCGAAAGTCACCTTTTTCATAACAATGCTTTGTCGATACCTTTTGACCAGACCAGAAGTAGGGGTGAAATTTTCTTCAATTTCAATGGCTCTATCAGTATGGCTTCTAGTATACCTCAGAATCCAACCAGTTCCGTACACTTTTTGCTCCATCAAATCATCAGCATTACCATCAAAATATTTTTCAGTATCACCAAACGTAAGCTTAAACTCGTTCCACGTAGCTGTAGTGAAAGCTATTCCTTGAAAATCGTGTGAGAGTAAACGTACCATTGGATAAAATTCGCCATCCCGTAGTTTATTATATTCAAGACCAACTAAATTTTTTTTCGTAAATGACTTGTTCAAACCGTAGAAAGAATTAAAGATGGGCTGTGTAAAGTTCTTCTTCTGATGCGCCATTTTTTTCCTTTTTTCCTAATGGCTTTCTACGATACGAACGTCGACTGAATGACTGTCATCTTGATGAATATAATCTCGTTATATAAAGGCTTAACACAAGAGACAGTGGAGGGGATAAGGTGATGACTAAGAAAATACACTCTCGCTACTTCATTGTAACGAACGTGCTTTTACGGCAAGAAAGTAACAATAATTCCCAGAAAAGCTATCGTCAGCATTATTAATGAACACGTGTCTTGCAGCTGCAGTATTATTTTCTACCGAATCAGCAAAAAAATTGTTATTGAATTCCTCGAACTCTGACCTCATTATTTCTTTGGTGAGCGTTACTTTACGAGAAGAAAGTAACAATCATTCCTAGAAAAGTTATCATCAACATGTCTGATCGACACGTGGCTTGCAGCTGCAGTATTGTTTTCTAAGAAACCAACAATAGAATTATTAAATTCCACGAACACTGATCTCACTATATTCTTGGTAACGAACATGACTTTGTGACAAGAAAGTATCAGGTTACAATAACGACAGCTTACCACAACACTTTTGAAAACATCTTATCATACAACAACCATTTCCAGAAAAGTTGTCGTCAGCATGTTTGAACGGTACATAATTTCTGGCTACAGCATCGTTTTTTACTAAATCAGTAGAAAAATTTTTAAGAAATTTCTCGAAACCCAATCCAGATGTCATGTAATCCAAGAACATAATACAAAATTGGCCGCACACATCAGATGTTTCACTCTGTAATTGTACCGTATTCCAACGGAATCTATTACAATTACGACGTAGACGGTTAATATAATCTGGTATCAAAGGCGGCATTCCATAACTATCAAAATACCAAGCTGTACCATTACGGTTAACATACATACACACCCAATGCGTTCCGGGTTTTGTATGGCCATCAGTGTTCACTACAATTGCTGTCGGTTTCGTCCACACCTTCGGAATTTGATCTGCTGGGTACACTCCTACAGAGTGGGACGCTATAACCTTCAAAATTTCCATTATCTCCAGGCTGTTCATCGCAAAGAAGTGTCGGTGGTTGAAACACAAATTCAGAATCACGCTCCAAATCTCGTAAAGATAACCATTTTTTTAAACGGTACGCATTGTTTAAAGCGCACGTATATTTTAGATGAGGTGTCTTTACAGCGTGATTGAGACAATACTTATTTAACCAGGGTAGCTGATTAAATGACGGGCAATCTTTATTTGATTCTAAATTTATAATTTCTCGCGCTGTAATACCGTATAAAATTGACCACTTTTGTTTACCTCTCACGTAAATTTTTCTAACTTTCCGAGTAAGATCGCGCAACGTTTGGTAGAGAGCTTTCTCCGTGACATCACCGTCAAAATAGTCAAGACCATGATGATGTTCTGCAAGCCAATTATTTTCTCTTCTTATGCCTCTGCTAAAAGCGTTTATACGATTTTTCGATGCGATAATCCAATGACCGCTAAAATCATCGTTCAAAGCTACGATGGCGACTTCTTTTGGAACAACTCTGTTATTGCTATCTTTTAAGCACTGAATATCCACGACTACATCCATGATTTAACTTTTTGTCTGACCAATGCAAAGATTAAAGCTATACTGAGGAGTAACGGTGATGTCTTTTCATCCGATAAAATTTGTAAGCGCCATCTATTGATACCTTTACCCATTAAAATCTACAATTGTTTATCGTGATACGTCAATCTCTAAAATGTTATCGTATTCTGCATAAATTATACAATTGACGGTGTCTGTCAGAGGTTCGCTAAATCTGACATCGAGTCTAACACTTCCATGTTTTATTAAATTCCAATGAGTACATTCATTTGCCGATAAATCGGGTGATATATTAAACGCAAACAGACAGAAACCGTTTGGATACGACTCACGAGTAATTTTATTTCCCTCATTGAGAAAATGGACACCTGTACCGCTGAATAAAGTATGATATGCATCAACGTATAACTTTTTTACTTTGAAATCAGGTTGTAATGGTTTTGAAGGTATTTGAACACCATCAACAAACAAACATAGAAAATTGATGTTAAAATGATCGAAATTGAACGGATTGAGCATTCGGTCTCCGTTAAACGCCTTGTTTTGAACAAACCCTATGATTATTCTTTTAGGTAACTGTCCTAAAATAATATTATCCAGAGTTTCACCATGTATACCGCTATGCATTGTTACAGCTTTGACTTCAACTCTTGTGAGAGGGTATTTAGCTGTAGCTTTAGAAAGTGCTTTTGCGTGTGCTAATAGCACACCTGGGTTAATTTTTACCCGTCTAACTAAAAGATTAGCTTCTTCTATATGTACGGCAAAGTATCCTGAAGGATCCATGAGGCAAAATCCATCTCGAGAGCGCACTAACCGAACTCTTACTTCAACGCCGTTTAGTAATAACTTTTCTTGATTAAACACATCGGCATGTAAATGCCCGACAAGATCTACAGTTTTTTTTGCGCCCAAATATTCAAGCCGCTTAACAAGTCCTTGGTTGTCACTACCCACATCGTCCATTTTCCCAGCTGTATCGTCACACCACAAAACGGTTGATAAATGAGAATTTTTAGCAGCAGGGCCATAGTTGAGCAGTGTCTCGATGTATGCTCTGTATGCGTAAGCATTATTTGGAGCTGTCACAGGTTTCTGGTTAAATAGTACATCTAATTGGCTGAATAATGAGTGCATAAAATTATTCACCAGTGCCACTTTATTGAGTAGTTCTACAGTCACATTTCCAGGATACTCATCGACAGTGGTGTATAAGCTAACGCGCAAGCTAAGCATAGTATATGCTAAATCTAAATAATCTTCACCATTTCCAGATATTACAAATTCTATAGGTGCGTCATTAGTCAACGAGGAGATAGGCTTATACTGGACCCAATGAGAGCTCTCGATAGTAGTTTGTGTCGGAGGAATGTCGAATAGGAGCAATTCCGATTTCATGCACTCACAGGACTGTGTGTGTAAAAACGCCATTTTTTAATCGAAAATATCTCTTGTCGTTCGTGCTTTTTTACTTTTTCGAGAATTTTTCTTTTTTTTCTGGTTCTATTTATTTTCTTCTTTACTACTTTATTCCTTTTATTTTTTGTGCTGCGCCGTTTAATCTTTCTTCGAGTGCTCTTAACACTGACACGGCCGTCATCCAACTGCAAAGCAGACAGATAACGCTGTTTCTTATATCCAGATCCTTCCATCAATTTATCCAGTTTCTCTTCAGCCTTTCTTTTAAGATTTGTGCCAGACTCTTTTATACGATTTCGTAGAGATTCTTTGATTGGAGTATTCTGTGTTGCAACGTCAGATAAAACGTTCACACCGGTACGCAATGCCTCCTTTCCCACAGCTTTAGCACCACGGGTGAGTAGCGGTAGTACACGACGAAACAACCCAGCTAGAAAACTTCCTACACCACCATGCCCTCTTTGATAGGGGGCTCCAACGTAAATACGTCCGATACCCCTACCATTTTTACCACCACCACCGATCTGCATGTCAAAGTATGCCTCGTAATAATTCATCTTTTTTCTTATTAATCAATACGATGAAAGTGCAACGTCACTGTCAAGGTGCCAAAATCAAATGGTATTGGCTGACCTTGTTGATCTCTTATATCTATTTCAATAGTTTGAAAAGAGTTAAACAATAGCGGTATGTACATAGATGGTGAAAAGTTTTTTATTTTTACACCACCATATTTGCAATCCTCAGTATTTAAGGAAACCGCTCTTAATAATTTACCTTGCACATCTCCGATTACATAAGGTTCACAGATGTCACTGTACACCATTAGAGTTGTTGGTAACCCATTAGAAAGATTAGCAGGGTAATTAGCTAAAGTAGGTTCTTCTTTATCGACCTTGATAGCTTCATTTTTTCCAGTTTCAAACCCGAGAATTTTTCTCAAATTCCTTGACAATTCTAAAACGTGATCAATTGGCGTACATTCCTCTGTTAAACAAACGCGTCTGATTGATACGTATCCACCACGCTCTATCTGGAAACGTAGATGGTCTTTTACACAGCTCAGATTGTTCACCTCCTCCACGAGACTTTCTAAATGTTTGTAAACACCTGGACGTATAAAATTAATGGATGAAACGACCGGTGCAATTTTATTAGTCCCCAGCGACGATGGTGGTATATTTTTTACACAGACAAATCTTTCGTCCTCGTTTGGTGGAACATGTTGAAATGTCATAGGAATTTAGATCTCCGAAAGTGCAACGCTCCAATATCCTTGCAGTCGTATTTGTTGTGGTAGATGAGTAACGAACCGTGTTGTAGTATTGTCAGGGAAATAATGCATACTACTATTACTAGGTAGTATAATGTAAAATTGATCCTTCATGATGTTTTTTCGATTTGGCTGGCTGCAACCCAGGAATTAAATTTATCGGGGTAACCTTTCCATTTAACAAAATATTTTTTATTCCGGCCACTTCCAGTACTTTTTAAAATTTTTTCAACCTCGAAACTCGCGTTATTTAAATCCTTTTTTACTCTACTCAACTCGTGCTCGTAGAAACACCCTTCAATATCCTCATCAGCTAAATCTTTTAGAAAGTATACCGGTGGCGGGCGCGCTACTGAAATACGAGTAATTTTAAACAGTTCCAATGTCCATCCACCCTTGTATCCTTTCGCAAACACGTTTCTTGCTCGACTGACCCGTACTAGGTCACCGATGGTGTATTTAGGTTTTCGGTACTTGGAGCAACCATATCGAGATTCTAAATTTTTTCGAGCTTTGTGGGCGTTGTAAATCGTAACAGATGCTGGCTCCATCTTGATGGATGAGTGTTTGCTATGATTGTGAGACTCTAATATTTTTTCTAGAATATCAACGTATCGACGAGTGTTTTTATGCGTAAAATATCGCCACATCCGTTCCTTTATAGTTCTTATAAACCTTTCGGCTACAGCTGCTTTAATATCAGGACTTCGCACTATTCTAAATGAAATTTCATTTTTCTTCAGCACTTCTTGCAGTTCCTTTCCTAGAAATTCTTTCCCCTTGTCCGTTTGAAAAATCACAGGTTTTCGATTAGCACTGTTTTTCAAAATGTTTTCAAATGCTTTGGCAACACTTTTTGAAGTTTTATCCATGAGTGGTAAAGCCCATGCGTATTTACTCAAAACGTCGATGACAACGAGGATATAAGTGTAATTATCGTTATAAGTTTTGACCGCTCTCATATCCATCAAATCTGCCTCCCAGACGTCATCACGATTTCGAACATTGTAATGGCGTCTAGGAAACCTGTGTCGTACAGGTCTGTGCAGATTGTAAACATCCTGACTCTCGAGCCAGTCGATTACTTTTCGAGCTGGGTATTTCTTTCGTACAGAGGTTATAATTTTATTAGCCCCCGCATATGCTTCTGGTCTTGGTGGACCAAAATAAAGCTTACTTAATTGTTTCTGCATTATTCTTGTTTTTTCCTTTTGCTTGCTTCTTCGTCGGAATCATACACGTTTTTGTCTTCTTTATTTTCTTATCCCTGCATTTTATAGCCTTCTTAATACGCGAAAAAAATTTTTCAAAAGTAATTTTACTAACCATACAACAAGCAGTCATCATTGCAACTGTACGTTCATCGGGTGGGGTTTCACTACCAAGCATCCGAGAAAAAGCTTTCTCTGCTAGTATTTGGTTAGCTCGACGACGATCTGTCGACTTCTTATTGGCATAGGCTATGTCATGTTCACGACACGCTTCATCAAGCGGGTTAATTCCAACATCACCACGTTTAAGACGATCAGCCAGTTTTGTTCCGGGTCCGCAAAATTTGTATCCTGGTACGTGCATCTCAAAAGGCATTAAATCAATTATAGAATCTAGAACAGACTTTTCCCCTTCATCATCTTTCTCTAATTTCAGAATTTCGTGCCCAGACGACTCCATGTTTCCCCTGATTTCGGTGATCTGCCGACTTTCTTTCTTCTCTTTCTCTTTCTACACCCTTGTTCCTCCTCGCTGAGTTTGTTACTACCACCGGATTTTGATTTGCTACTACCAGACTCTGGAGAAGCGAAAGGAGAAGCCTCGTCGATTATCTGTAACACACGATCGTTCCCAATAAAAAGCCGAGGCGTCACGACACGTCGAAGTGCCAGAGCAAACTGACGAGCACCTGCCGGATTCACGTGTCGTCTTTTCCTCATAGCGTCGTTAATTAAGTCGATAATATTTGCGCCACGGATAGGAATGCCATCTATACATGTTGCACCATTACCATCCCAAGTGACGATGCCTGTGCCACGTAAATGTTGTAAAAGACCCGCTGCATTGGACCGGTATTTTAAAGGTACACTTTCCACAATTCGTGCATCCACACGATCTTCTAATTCTTTGACGACTCGTGTTGACTCAGCCTCAGCATCATCATTATTATCATCGTTGATAATATCAGCATCTTGCATATCATCGTTTTTCTTTGTGGTTTCTGTCTTCTTGTTACTAATATCTTTAAAATGTAGATAACGTTGTAATGCTTGAGAATATCGTTGCCATTTATCCCGCTCGCTCATATCGTCCGTAGAATTCAAGATATCACTCATCTCTGCATCCAGCCTGCTAACAGCAGTTCCTGGTGTTTGCACCGACTTTAACCCAGCGTTGGTGAAAAGTTTTTGTTGTAAGCGTTCCACACTCTCTTGTGGTAACAAAATCATTTTTTTGGTGTGTTCCATTTTTTTTAATTTTTTTATTTTGATATAAGACTTGACAATACTGTACCAATGAGTGGTGCCAACAATATTGGCAAGAATCCGCCGTGCTGTACGATAATTTTCTTTTTCGTAGCTAGATTCTTTTGAGAACTTGCCAATCGTCTAGGAATGCCTGAGTGTTTACGTAATCGAGTTTTGTGCGTTCTGTTGAGAGAAACGTTACCGCGAAACACGTTGAGAGCACACTCACAAATGTATCTGACCAATTTGGGATCGGCCTTACGGAGCACGGCAGCGCGTTGTTCCCTGTTAAAATGGTAAAGCGCTCTTAGAATATCTATATGCTTTTGCCCGATAGGACCTCTAGTTTTCCGCTCCATCACAAAGATACGACTGGAAGGTGATTACTCGAATCAACGCCTTTAAACTGCTTTCGAGGTACGTAAACGTACTGATATTCGTCATCGGGGAAGATGCAAGCACGAAAACGACAATTATCTGGAGTATTTTGTTTTAAATCTAGAAAAAGGTATCCAAATGGCCGTGAGGTGGCGTCCCAGTACGCCTCTTGTAAGAATCGTGGATCTTTAGGACAGAGCTGGCGCGAAAGATGTTGTATTTGTGTACGATCGCGTAAATTTCTAAACACGATCATGTATTGTGCGTTGAGCGAAATGTCTTGTTGGCCTTTTCCTTGATGAAATATATTCTGTGTAATAAATATGACGCTTAGGTTATTGTGATGACTCCCCTTTGTGAATAAGTTGACAATGGCGTTACTTGAGGATGATTCACGCATCAGATCATCCAATATTAATAACTTTGGGCGTGAGTCACCAGCGTAGTCCGTACTTTGAGGAAGCCCCTCGCGAAATTCTATATGTCTCCCAAGCTCTTTGTAACCTGCCTGCCATTCAGCATAGTAAACGATCACGCGGTCAAAACGTGTGTCACTCATACGATCGATGTATTTTAGAAATTTTTTTACAAACACTGTTTTGCCACAACCGGTAGGACCGCAAAGCATAGGTGTCCACGGGTGTTTCCATCTAATATCTATGACTTACTGCTATACCAACTACTATTCTTCTTTGAAACTATTAGCACACTAAACGTTCCAACAAAAAACACTGATAGTTATAGTTTATGACTTTGTAAAATCCATGTACTTTTTCACCAACACAGCTTCAATAATTTTACCAATTCTCTCGATCCTCCATCTAAACTGTACCCGATCTCGTGCCGCTTGTTCCCACTCGCCACGCCGTGCAGCACGACTGGCGTAATTCCACACGTGTAATATACGAATACTTGGTGAGTTGGGATCAAATCTCACACTTTTTTTCTCCATATTACCAGAGCTGTCTGCTGACAAAGCTAAAGTTTTTCTGGAGTCTACGACAATCTTGTGATCGCGGTGGGGCCCCCGCGCGGTCGCTCGCGTATCCGCGAGAGCGTTGAAGAAGAGCTCGTCCTCCCACTGTCGTAATATTAACGCACGCCGCTTGCGAGCGCTACAGAACAGATAGCTTTTTAGTGCATGCGCGATTGGCTCCCACAACCGTGAGCGCGTTAGAGACGAGCTCGTCCCCCCCACCACTGCAATATTACCTCTCTCCCCCTACCACTCACGGTCTCACGAGCGTTTAGGATTGGAAATTGTTCTGCGCATGCGTTCTTATCATTGTATACCTGCTCAGACGATGTAGAGTTCAGTCGTTAACTGTGTCTGTATTTGTACGGGTAGCTTTTTTTCAACCCGACAAATCTTCTTTTACCATATACGGTTTTACAAGTTTTCGTCTCTGTAAGTGATAATACTTCGTGAAAATCTGTCCTTCTTATTGCCGATGAAGATATAATAATTTCGTCCGTGTTACCCGATATTAACTCGCGTATACTTTCATAATTAATTTTTTGACTATTTGAATGATTTAGTCTTATACCTTTAATTTTACATACTGTTTGTTCAGAATCATCTGGAAGTTTTCACTTGTACGCGTAAAATTTCAGCCCACCAGAGGCAAAAGATGATATGTATGTACCAACACCTTTCTCCGCTAATTCATCAGTGAGTTCACCAAGCAGTGTACCGATCGGCAAATCGTGTTCGTCGTTCTTACTGACATAGAAAACGGAGTCTGTGTCGTAGTACAGTGCACGCGATCCTAGTTTGTTCAAATAATCAAAAAGTTTAAGCCGGGCTTGTGCTGTTGTGAAAGCTGCAATTACAATACTTGTCGTGCGTGACTGCAAGAGAGCTTCATCCTGATACTGCCAGTTCACGTACAATACCTGATCGTTGACTGGGATGATACTGTTTACAACCACTTCAGCATTGGTAAGTAGTTCTGTCAATCTTGCTGGCGCTGTAACAACCTCTGTTTTAGCCATATTCTCTCGTTGCGCGAGCTTCCCCCATAACGAGTTTAAACATAGTTTAGCAACCGATCTCAAACCCGCATTAAAATTTATATCAGTTTTACTTAGACGAATACCCTCTTCACGTTCAAAGTTCTCTATATATCGGTCCTTATGATCTTCGGTAATACACTCTGACGGGTAACCAGAAGCCTCGGTTTTTTATTTAAAGAATTCATCGATGTACTCGGTAAAAATACCACCTGTTCGCGTGACAGGATTATATTGTACCATCTCATATTGCCATATTTCGTAAACGTTTTGAATCACGTATCCTATTTCTACAGCTTTTTTAAGCTCTTTCGACACCCATGTTCCTTGTAATACCCGATCTATCATATTATCGTGCATACAATCCATTTGAATCATTTGTTCACAGCACGTACGGCAAAGAGGAAAAATTAATTTTCCATGCATTTTAACTGGTAAAACAGGGTGATACAAATTTCTGGGCGGGAGTACATCACACATGATAAGACCTTCAACGTTACTGATGTCGTTGTTAACCCCTATGAGAGTTTGAGTTTCATTACCCACATATAACGTTGGATGACCCACAGGATATTTACCTCGTTTACAAATGTATGGATATAATGAACATACATCAACGTATTTAATTTTTTCATCACCCTCACACTCGTATAATTTTATCGTGTTACCAGTTCTACCACCGAAAAATGCATCACGGGGGTCCAGCGGTTTACGCTAAACAATATCGATATTCGCATCTATATATTCTCTCAATTCCTGGTTACGTGAAATTTCCCGCTCAAATTCGCAACCCCATATTTCAATGAGTGTATAATTGCCTGTTTTAATTTTTAAGGATATAGCACATGTTCTTTCATATCTGTCGTCAAGCGATTCGCCTGATGATAATGTTTCATTTCTATTTATTCTGTAACATCGTGGACATCCATGACAGTAGCACCCGTAAAATTGAAGAACTGTACCATTATGATTCTCATTTGTCCGTGGTAGAGCGTATCCATCAACAAGAATACCTTCAATAAGTCTCCTCTGGCGTCCATGCCCTGCATGCTCGATTCGACACTGTAGAACCTTTTGTTCCATCCAATAAAGCCATTGTATAGCTTTAATGGATTGATTATCAGCCATTCTGTACCCTCTCACAGGCATAACACCTATTTGATTTTTTTTTAAAAACTTTTTCCTGTAAACACGCATACACGATGAAGCTATGGTTGTGCACTCTTCGAATGGGTCTACATTAAACTTCATGAAATTTTTTCGAAATTCTAAACAGGCCTCTCTCAGTATTTTAACATCTTGTTTACAATATTTTACGATTTCTTCTTGGAAATTAAATATGTATCCTGTATCTGTCTGTCGAGTATACCATTCTATAAATTTTTCTCTTTCTTTACTGTTCATACCATCGACACCGTACATATCTAGGCTCGGTAAAGGACCGATATATAATTGGTTTTCTTCTGTGTTAAATAAATGTGGAAAAGTTCCTTTTTCTATATCTGACAACCCGTAAGCTTTCAGTAAATTACATAGTGGCATATGAAAATAATTTAGACTATCGATAAATTTAACGCTTGAAATTTGCATCAGAATTATTTTGGAACCGTTTAAAATCACCGTTGGTTTCTCCCGTGAACAATGGTTTTCTACGATATACTTGAATACAAATTGACAATCAAACCCTTGCGAATTGTGTGCTATACAAATAACTTTTTTTAAACTTTTCACGTCGTGATAGAGCTAACCCGACAAATTGTTTTACTGGATCTTTTTGAAATATAAATTCACGAATACCACACTCTTCACACATATTTGATATATTAGTATCCTCTAGACAAAAACTACAAACTTGTTGTACAACACACAGGTTAGGTACATGTATTTTTTTATTTTCATCACCTAACACAGAAAGAGTTTGTTGTGTTTCAAAATCATAAAATAAATATAATATTTTAGATCTTTCCTTACCTTGCTCTATAGGTTGAATATAGCAAAAGTGGTTGGTCGGTAGCCGTTTGTTACAAATGTCACAAAATACAACTCCGCATTCATGTTTTTCACCGCGGTTTTTTACACGGATAGTTTTACAACAAATTTGACAAATTTTCACCGCTTTACAAACACTTACGTTTCTTTTAAACGATCCTGATTTCAAATGGTTCTCGAAACATGTATTACCAAAAAACTCTCTAAAGCAATTTAAGCACTTTTTTATATCCGCACTGTTGTCACAAACTGGTGATTGCATGCACTTAAAACATCTATTAGAACATCTATGATCCATAGCGAACTTGTAACTTTTATTACATGGTATGCAATATCCTCTACTACCGGCTGCACCAGTCAAGTTTAGAATAGGTTGATAATGTCCTTGATTTTCATAATACATTATACGTAGTGTATAAGATACGTTTTGGTAGGCATCAATTACAACTTTTGTACCATCATAAAGAGGTATATCCCCACGCCCAAAATTCCGGAAAGAGTAAACCACAATAGCTGTGCTTTTTGTGGCAAGAAAAATTTGAAACTGATGAATTTCTTGTAAACCACACCCTGTTGATGGTATAGTAACCTGTGCTTGATCAATGAGATCAAGAGCTGCTCTTTTTTGCTCCCTACTATTGTGCTGTCTAATACTATTCCAGTAATCGTGTAGTGTACCAGAGCGAATTTGTCCTCTTACAGCACAGGCGAGTGCCGTAACTAATGATCTCGGAAAGCAAAGATTATCGTCGTTGCGTGTAGTTAAAATTGATTTTTTGTACACGTGATCATCACTTAATCGAACACGGCCGTTTCCCCTCATGTCCGGCACTATAACACACTTGATCACAAAGTTTTCATCTATGTCAAAGTCTTGAGAACTCTGTGTGACACTAAATATCATTTCCCACAAATCTTGAGTAGTGAAATTTCTAATAGGTCTGAAAGATAGCCATAATGGTCCATGAACAAAATGATCAGATAGTATCGTTACACCTATAAAATCGGAAGGACTACGCCCATTCACTAATTGATTACGCAGATCATCTAAAGATCCATTTAACCACTCAAAAATGTTTGCTCCTGCTGGTGGTGATGATATTCTTCCCGAAATCTCTACACCTTCTGCATTAAACCTTTGGTAAAATCGGGAAGTTTGGTTTTCAATTAAGAATATTGGTCTTTCTTGTGGTTCCTCCACTTCTCGCTCCATACCTTCACCGCTCTGTAACAGATCAACTATATTTTTCTTTTAATCTTAATATATATCTATATGTATTACTAAAAACATAGAAGTAATAATATATATCGATTATACTTACGCTCCATTTCAACATCATTGGAAGACGATAAAGAGTTATCAGTAGATGATGATGACGATGAAGATGAAGATGATGACGATGATGATGATGATAACCTTCTGGATGACACTCTTCTTGATGATGATGATGGAATGACGGGGTTGTCATCATCTTCTTCTTCCACAACACTTGCACTTGTAGGTTCTAGAAATACGAGAAAAATAAATTATAAAAAGTTAAAAAATATTCTTCTGTAAAAAACTTCTAGCTTTTAAAAATCTCTCTCACTCACCAAACACGTATTCACAACCAGCGATAACCTCGTCACCTTCAATATCGTCTGCCATCCGTCTTAGTGCTAAAATGATTAATATATTAATTATGTGTAGATATAGATTAAAGTATTTAAATTAATTAATTACCATTTTGTCGCAGCACCTCGTTCGAATCTGGGTCTGAAAGATTTCTTTGTCGTATGACACTGTCCATTATATCAAGTATAAATCTATTGGAAAATAATCCTCGTCGTTGTAAATAAATTATTGTTCGTACGGTACAATGTAATAGAATAAAACGTAATCTACTTAATAACGCTTCTGTCGGTAAATTTCTTAAATTGCCACGCTGTATATTTTGACAAATTGTGCGTATCATCGGTTCGTGTGCAATAGCGAAACGTAGCACACAATTGAGCACACTAAAAGCGTGAAATCTAGATACGTTTTCCATGATTATCTATCAAGCCTTCAAGTACAACTATGGAGCAAGCACTGTTTCGAGCGCATTTTATAGCTGTCAGAATAAAAGAAATGAGGAGCAGCTGTGGCGCAAATAAAGAGACAATACAATTTTATATTCCAAGAAACAATGAGATACCAATAGTGAGCATTCTAAAAATTGCAAGCACACGTGTGATGATGATATGTAGCGAACACGAGTTATACTAAGAAACTATAAAATACCAATAGTAAGCATTCTAAAAAATATAGCCACACGTGTGACGATGAACACGTGTTATACCAAGAAATAATAAAATAGCAATAGTAAGCATTCTGAGAAATGCAAGCACACGTGTGATGATGATATGTGATGAACACGTGTTATACTAAGAAACAATGAAAGAATAATTGTAAGCATTCTGAGAATTGCAAGCACACGTGTTATACCAAGAAACTATAAAATATCAATAGTAAGAATTCTGAAAATTGCAAGCTACACATGGTACTTTCATTTAAATCATTTTCTAATTAAGCAGTATTAAAATAAAAAATAAAATCTTTAAGAGTAAATGATGCGGGTAATATAACTAACCTGTAATTACAATTTTAATGATGCAATTGCATTTCTTATATTAAAATTAGTATAATTTCTAAAAATCAGCTTTCTAGGATCAATAGATCAAGAATCGATACATGATCGATTATCTATTGATCTAATAAAGATATCAAGGTGGTTTTTGGTAGATATGTTATTTGAACAGCAAAAAATCGAATGGTACCATAAAATTTTTTAATTTTTCAAAATTCGTGAATTTTAAAATTTGTAATTTGTGTATGAATCATCAGATAAGATAAGGATGTTCGTATGCTTTTAGTACAGTGTATGATGACTAATACCGTAATTACAATTTTTAAAATCAATCAATTTTTAATGTAAATGATTTCTTATGATGCCATTTGATTTATTATGTTCAGATTAGTATATGTTCAAAAAATCAGCTTTCTAGGATCAATAGATCAAGAATCGATACATGATCGATTATCTATTGATCTAATAAAGATATCAAGATGATTTTTGGTACATATGTTATTTGAATAGCAAAAAATCGAATGGCGTCATAAAATTTTTTATTTTTCCAAAATTCGTGAATTTTAAAATTTGTAATTTGTGTATGAATCATCAGATAAGATAAGGATGTTCGTATGCTTTTAGTACAGTGTATGATGACTAATATCGTAATTACAATTTTTAAAATCGATCAATTTTTAATATAAATGGTTTCTTATGATGCCATTTGATTTATTATGTTCAAATTAGTATATGTTCAAAAAATCAGCTTTCTAGGATCAATAGATCAAGAATCGATACATGATCGATTATCTATTGATCTAATAAAGGTATCAAGATGATTTTTGGTACATATGTTATTTGAACAGCAAACAATCTAATGGCGTCATAAAATTTTTTAATTTTCCAAAATTCGTGAATTTTAAAATTTGTAATTTGTGTATGAATCATCAGATAAGATAAGGATGTTCGTATGCTTTTAGTACAGTGTATGATGACTAATACCGTAATTACAATTTTTAAAATCGATCAATTTTTAATATAAATGGTTTCTTATGATGCCATTTGATTTATTATGTTCAGATTAGTATATGTTCAAAAAATCAGCTTTCTAGGATCAATAGATCAAGAATCGATACATGATCGATTATCTATTGATCTAATAAAGATATCAAGATGATTTTTGGTACATATGTTATTTGAACAGCAAAAAATCGAATGGCATCATAAAATCTTTTATTTTTCCAAAATTCGTGAATTTTAAAATTTGTAATTTGTGTATGAATCATCAGATAAGATAAGGATGTTCGTGTGCTTTTAGTACAGTGTATGATGACTAATACCGTAATTACAATTTTTAAAATCGATCAATTTTTAATATAATTGATTTCTTATGATGCTATTTGATTTCTTATGTTCAGATTATTATATGTTCAAAAAAATCAGCTTTCTAGGATCAATAGATCAAGAATCGATACATGATCGATTATCTATTGATCTAATAAAAATATCAAGGTGATTTTTTATACATATTCCTATCCTTGAAGATGATATCAAAATGCAGACTTATCTTTTATCCACATGCGGATTTCAACTCTGCAATTTTTACGAGAATTTTAAATGTATTTTTTTAATTTCCCATAGACTAACCACAGCTGCATTGTAACAATATTGTCTTAAAAGTGCTGATGTAGATGTTTTATAGAATCATGACGGCCTATTGCAGCTGTGTATTTTTGTTTTGATTTTTAGCAGAAAACTACACGTGTGAAAGAAACTTTCTTTCACACGTCAAATTTTGATGTTATTAGATCATCGGTATATGATTAAGATAGGAGGATGACACTAAGATCAAGACAATGATTTTAGTGTTCAAGATGTTGCCGGACGATAAAGAGCCTCGCGAGGTTGATGGAGAGGACCCTAATCCTCTCCCCGCGCTAGAGCCGGCAACTGTACCGCGGGAACCGATCGGATACATACATCTTGTGATGATCCGACGGATGCGGATGTACCCGCAATCCCGTAATTTTGACTTCTCCGGTTTCGGCGATAATACGCTGGGGTTCCTCCTATTATGGGCGGACCACTGGCGTTTTTATTCCTATGAACACCCGGTGGTGTTGGACGATTTTTGTCGGCGGCGAAGCCGTGAGCCAAGCTCACTGGAGTGGCGTCCACGACCATTTATTAACGTCGCGCTAAACACCGCCGTTACCTCGGGCCCGGTGTATCAAGAAATATTTTTGACACCAACACACTGGGCGAGGATGTTTTGTTGTCGGTATGAAGTGGCCGTGCGACTTCGCCGTCGACGGTTTGAATATTAAATTTGTGTGTCAGTGTAAAAAACTGTGTTGTGTAAAGTGAAAAACAGTGAAACTCAAAAAAAAAACAGTGGTTAAAAATAAAAAAGTGTTTTAAAAAACTAATAGAGTGCAAAAACTCATGGAAGTGCAAGGCGTCCAAAAAACTGTTCATGCTGATAAAAAAAAATGGTAAGTATCTTTTTTTTAATTTATAAATTTTTAAAATATGTGTGTGTGTGTGTGTGTGTGTGTGTGTGTGTGTGTGTGTGTGTGTGTGTGTGTGTTTTAAAATCAGGGTACCACTGTGGAGTGTCATAACAAACTCCTCCGACCCTTCCGCACATGACATCATAATAATATATATATATTATATATATATATGTATATTACGGTGTCATAGTGGGTCATCCCGCTCCTGATGTCGCTTGGAGGTCATTCACCTCTGCGGAGGGTCAGGAGTGGGGGTTTGTTGTGACGCGCCATAGTGGTACCTATACTACTATCGTCACTACATATTTACATGTGATATCTGATAAAAATGTATTTGTACGTTTTCTTCTAAACAATGTACGTTTGAAGAAAGAAAATCTTATGATTGATTAAAAATGACTGTTTTATATACTTTTCTGCAAATTCAGGTGTTTTTAGAAATTTATTCGTTATTGCTATTTATTCGTTCCTTATAAAAAAATATTAAGTCAAGTCATTAAATGTCAAATCAACTTAGGCAGTTTTTGTGTCTATTCAATAGTGATTTTTCACTTAACAGGTAAGTTAAAAAGTCTACATATTGTAATTTTTAAAAATTCAATTATATGTTATTTTCAACAAAAACAGTTTCATTAAATTTTCACAATAGTTTGATACATTTTAATCGAAAATTCATTAAAACATTAATTTAACCAAGAAATTCGAGTAAATAAAAATATTCCATTACTTTGAATCTTCAAACCCAAATTTTTTTATTTTTATTCTTATTGATTTTTATTACAGTCGACGATCTAAGTTCCGCCGCCTTCTCCTCCATCGACTCGCTCGTGCGTTACCCCCACTCGCTGACTAAAAGAATTTGTTTCCAAACATTCTGAGTCCCGCCGCTGTTCTATGCGACTTTTTCACTCGTAAAAATGGGTTTATTAATTTCATTTTTTTGTTTAGAATGCAAAAAATGTTTATTGAAATAATAAGTAACAAAGAAATAATACAATATTGCATAATTCTCATTTATATCTACTGAAAAAAATATAAAAATTAAACTACACTGAAAAGAAAGTGGTGAACTACGAGTCCCACGAAGTACTTCTGCTTTACCAAACAGTAAGCATGCTAATCTCTTCTCTGGTGGTGAGTGTGATGCCCCACAGAAGAAGCTAACCGTTCTTTTTGCGGGGCTTCTCAGTTCCCACTCGCGTCTCTCCGATTCGAAGTGAAGCTCTTTTGCCACAGAGGCGCTACTGTTCTCTTGCAGCGAGACTCCGTGCATACGAACTTAAAAGAGCGTGGTTCGACTACCGGTAGTTCAGCTACATCACCATTTATTTTTCAGTGTAGATATATTTAATCAATCAATAAAATGTTATTTATTTGAAAATTTAAGTGATTGCTTTATAAATAAAAGATAAAATAAATCTTATTTCATTTCATTTTCATAATAACAATGAGTATTTAGTTCATCAATAAATAATATATTCTTTAATTTTTAAATTTATGTTACCTATAAATAAAAAAATTTAATTTTTATATTTTTTATAGTAAATATAAATGAGAATTATGCAATATTACAATATTTTTTGTTACCTTTTATTTTAATAAACGTTTATTGTATTCTAAACAGAAAAATTAAACTAATAAATCCATTTTTACAAGTTTAAAGTCGCATAGAGCAGCGGTGGAACTCAGAATGTTTGGAAACAAATTCTTTTAGTCAGCGAGTGGGGGTAACGCATGAGCGAGTCGATGGAGGAGAAGGCGGCGGGACTCAGATCGTCGACTGTATTTAACCATGTAAATTCATGTGAAATTTTTCGTATGTGTATATATATATATATCTAAGTTCTATGGATTTAATGTTATAAATAAGAGTATTATTTTATTAAAATTTCATAAAATAGAATAAAATAATATCCCTGTTAAAAAAGTCCAGGTGGATTTCCACGTGGAAAATCCACGTGGAATTCCACGTGGATTTTCAGTCTGATTTACTTGGATTTTCAGGGTGATTTACTTGGATTTTCAGGGTGAAAATCAGGGTGGAATTCCAGGTAGATTTTCAGGGTGAAAATCAGGTTGGAATTTTAAGGGGATTTTCAGTCTGAATTACTTGGATTTTCATAGTGAAATACCACTCTGATTTTGAGTCTAAAAATACACTCTGATTTTCATAGTGAAAATCCACTCTGATTTTCAGTCTGAAAATCCACTCTGATTTTCATAGTGAAAATCCACTCTGATTTTCATAGTGAAAATCCACTCTGATTTTCAGTCTGAAAATCCACCCTGATTGTGGATATTTTTAAGCAATCAAAAAAATATTTTTATAAAATTAAATTTATTTATGTTTTTCATTGCAACCACAAAAAGATCTCTGTTCACTTAATAGAATAGAACGTGAGAAAGTAGGGCGAATGATCGTCGTTTTAGACAAAATTAAACTGTTAGTTTATAAGCTCTAAAGTCTTTTATTCTTTTCGTGCGCGTTCGCTTGCCATAAGAAAGTCAATAGGTAGAAAGCGGAGCATCCCCCTAACGGTTAATCATCAGTACTATTATATACATGTGTATATTCATATTCAATAACTAACCACTAAGGGGCTACCACGCTTTTTATGTATTGACTTTCTTATGGCAAGCCAACGCGCATGAAAAGAATAAAAGACTTTAGAGTTTATAAACTAACAGTTTAATTTTGTCTAAAACGACGATCATTCGGCCTACTTTCTCACGTTCTATTCTATTAAGTGAGCAGAGATATTTTTGTGGTTGCAATGAAAAACATAAATAAATTTAATTTGATAAAAATATTTTTTTGAATGCTTAAATATATCCACAATCAGGGTGGATTTTCAGACTGAAAATCAGAGTGGATTTTCACTATGAAAATCAGTGTGGATTTTCAGACTGAAAATCAGAGTGGATTTTCACTATGAAAATCAGTGTGGATTTTCAGACTGAAAATCAGAGTGGATTTTCACTATGAAAATCAGGGTGGATTTTCAGACTGAAAATCAAAGTGGATTTTCACTATGAAAATCAGAGTGGATTTTCACTATGAAAATCAGAGTGGATTTTCACTATGAAAATCAGAGTGGATTTTCAGACTCAAAATCAGAATGGATTTTCACTATGAAAATCCAAGTAATTCAGACTGAAAATCCCCTTAAAATTCCAACCTGATTTTCACCCTGAAAATCTACCTGGAATTCCACCCTGATTTTCACCCTGAAAATCCAAGTAAATCACCCTGAAAATCCAAGTAAATCAGACTGAAAATCCACGTGGAATTCCACGTGGATTTTCCACGTGGAAATCCACCTGGACTTTTTCAACAGGGATATGAATGAAAATTATTTTAAATAAATTTTAAAGATATATTGGTACATCTTTGAAAGTTTAGACTTTAAATATCACTTTTTTCAAACAATTTTTAAACAGTGACTATTCTATTATATTAGAAAATATACAACTGTTTGCGAATAAATTATTCTTTTTTGAAATTATTAAACAAAATTCATTTTTTCAAAAGCTTTATTGCACGGTACCTTGAAAATTTCATGAATAATATCAAATATTTTCGAAAAATGATATAAATGGTTTTTGCATAAATGGTATAGAAAAAAACAATTTTTCGGAAGTTCTTTCTTTAAATATAATTCAAACCACGCAAATAATTTTTAAGGAAACTAAAACAAAAAATTTAAGAGTAGGTCGAGTATATTCGTTTTTTTCTATATATATATATATATGGGACATTTCATGTCAACTCGTATGTACTCATAATCACAGGCTTTTATATATATATGGAACATTTCATGACGACTCTCACACACCTATCCGAGTTCCTTCAGGTTTACATATATGTGACGTTTCATGTCAATTAGCATTCATGCATACACGCTTTTATATACATGCGACTCTCATGTCAACTCATGTACGACCTTACTGACAGGTTTTTGCATATGTATATATGGTCCATTTCATATCAAATTGCTCACGTTCACCCGCAATTTTTTTGTTTCTATATATATATATATATATGTATATATATATATGGGACATTTCATGTCAACTTGCACGTACTCGCAAGCACAGGTTTTTCTATATATATATGGGACATTTCATGACAACTTGTACACACCTATCTAAGTACCCTTAGGTTTATATATATGAGACGTTTCATGTCAATTCGCATGCATGCACACACGCGTTCATGTACGTGGGACTTTTCATGTCGACTTACAAGCATGATATAAACATATATATATATATATATATATATATATACATAAGGGACATTTCATGTAGAATCGCACGTACACACAGGTTTATTCAAGTTTATATGGAACATTTAATTTCAACTCATACGCACACGCTCACACATACAAACACATATTTAACTTTATATATATATATATATATATATATATATATATATATATATATATATATATATAACATACTTTACCTTATCGATGTAGACAATATTTAAAAAATAGTTATTTATTATGCTGTGGTACCCACGATCGCCGTCTTTGGATACCTAGGTGTTAATGACAACTTAAACATCATCTACAGCTAAAACTTTTGAAATTCAACTTATAGTTCAATAACTACTTTGAAGTTGTTTCAAATGTTATCTAGCCAAACATGGATGTTCCGAGTAAGATAAACATTGTCTACAAGAATATCTTTTGAAATTTAGCCATTATTTATTAATAACATGTACGTTTCCCGAGATGACATCTCACAATATCCAGGTGATCCTGTCTACCTGGAAATCGTCTATATGAATGAATTTTGAAATTTTCCATACCGATTATGAAGTTTACAGATATTTGCAGGGACTACGTCAAATGAAACTTGGAGATTTTTTTAGATTTCGATTCTAAGGTTGTTTGATTAGATCGGAGAATACTCATAAATAAAAAGATTTTAAAAGAACAATTGTTTAAGATTCATGCAAGTTCCATGAAATATGTTGATTTACTCGTAGTTGATACCCATATATAAAGATCATTCATACAAATCATCTCGCATATAAATTTGCGGTAGTATCCCTACTAATTTATGAATTTTTCGTTCGAATAATGCCAGCGAAATTTAACTTCGAGAAAGCATATTACTATTGTAATTAGTGAATAATTTTAACATTTTTTCATCAAACATCATTCCGATATACAGGTAATAAGCGCTATTATTTAAAAAATTTAAAAAAAGTTAATTTATTTATTTTATACTTTTTAGTCTATTTATTCAATTATTGTTTTTTATTTTTAAAGCATATTTTTAAAATTTTGTATTTTCTATTTTCAAGTTAAAATTGTTTTTATTATCATTTAGAGTTACATTGCAACCAGACTTTTCGAAGATTACACTCAGGTACATCCGTTATCGGCGACTTGGTACTCCAGTTCGACCTCTTCATCCTAAATCATTATTATGCATTAAAGATTCACTCTCAAACCTTGAATTAGGTTTTAGCAGCCCCGAAATCCCCCGGGGAACCCACCTCGACCCAGAGAAAGCCTCCCCACTTGTACTTCCTCGGAGACGACGTCCATGCGTATTCTGGACAACGCATCACTTTGTGGCAATTGTTTGATCTCAAATTCGGTTTTAGTAACCCTGAAAACCCCCGAGAAACTCGCCTTGACCCAAAGAAAGCCTCCCCATTTATACTTCCTCGGAGATGACTTTTCACACCCATTATCATCGACCTGGATGTCCAGGTACCAAAATGACAACTGATTATTGTATTGTCATCCAAGACCAAAGTCTATGCCAATTGTCAGAATTTATATCTGTCAAAAAGTGCCTGAAATCGAGCGCGCAAGATTTGATTACAGACAGACAAACATGCAAACAGACATGAAGGCAAATATAAGAAAAGCGTATATAAAAAAATAATATTTACCTACGTTAAGTCTGCTTTGAGACTAATTATCTTTCGTTTTTTATGACAAAAACAAGTAAATTGAATTTGAGAAAATTTCTATAAGTTACTTAAATTTATGAAAAAGTCAATATAAATCGTCATTTTTGCAGAATTATGAAGATTATGATTATTTTCGCGGAAATTATAAAGTTATGGAAATTATTTATGGAAACGTTTTCGATTGGAAAATTTGTGATTATTGCAGTTGAATTTCGTTACATCATCATCAGTTATATCCTTGTTAAAATGACCCGAAAATTTCTAAAAGAATCGGAACAAATATTTTTCCGGTCTTTAAAGAATGTTTAAGAACTATTATGAAATGAAAATTGATAAATGTTTCAAGTTTTCCGAATCGTTCCGACATTGAAATTTCAATTATAAGCTGTTACTCATAAAATTTGAAAAAGTCTATTGTATGCAACTATTTTCCCAGTGATTCGGTTGTAATTTATAAAATTGTGAATTTGGGTGATTCATTATGTTTCTTTCCGTAATATTTATCTGATGTTGGAGCTACAGAAATCAAGTTTTGCTTTTTTTATTTCATTAATATCATTTTAAATTCGTAAATTAATAGTATATTGTGTAACGAGTAAGGTTTAGTTGACTATTGCGCACGAGGGCAAGTTGGCGCACGAGCGTAGCGAATAGCGCCATTGCCCGAGACTCTCTCTCTCTCTCTCATATCTGCCGTACGACTGACTCGCAATAGTATATTTCAATACTTTTTGGTACTATAATTTGTAATTAAATTACATACTTTTAGTTCGCCAATTTCACGTTTATACGGAATAATTACGATTTCGTTAATGTAAAAATAATACAAGAATAGATGATACGATTTACTTTGTCAGAGGTTAAAGCGAGATAGAGTATAAAATTCATCATATGGTCGATGAGATACAGTATGAGGGCGCTGCGCTTGTATAAACCTTTGCGATTTTACATTAATTAACGCTTTTGCGTGACATTATTTTACAGAATGTAACGTATTTACGTGATTTAATACAAAATAATATTATACATAGCTGTGAAACACACGCCCTCAAAAAACAACACACGCAGCGCGCGCTATTAGCTACTTACTACCCCGAAAACGCATGCGCTATAGGTCGCTTACTCAGCACGGATGAGAAAAACAAATATAATGACTTGTCCGCACTAAAGCTATGTTAATACAATAATTTTTGTTAAAATAAAAAATCATTCAAACTTGTAAATTTTTTATGAACTTGGATTGGAAATTATATCAAGCTCGACAAACCTAATCTTAAAATACGTTACATTGAAAGTTTGTATTATTACTTTTTATGTAGTATTTTCGTGGGTTTCTTGAGTTGTCCGCACTCGAGTTGAATCTTACAAATTTTTTCTTTGTCGCAAAAAAATGTTATTAAACGCATTGTTTATTCATAACTTGGGATGGGAAATATTATTAGAAGACTGGAAGCTTCGTCATGCTCTTAAAAATAAAAATAATGTTATCTAATTTTAAAAATAATATTAATCTGAATAATATATCCTCATCAGAAAAGTTATTGTAATTTATATATTTTTAGAACCTTTCCAATTTCATGTGTACCACTATGGTATTATATGGGGATATCCATCCAACTTTAAATTCTCTAGTAACAGGTCATTATTTAAACTAGATTATAATCTTTTGTGCTATCCTGTAACTCTATTTCTGATGTATTTTGTAAATGTGCCACAAACGGCGCAGCAGATAATTCTATAAAAAGTAAATTTACACATAAGATAAATTACGGTAATTTTTATGTGTAAAAATGAATGTTTCATAGAAATATCTACTGCGCCGTTTGTTAAAAATTTGCAAAATACATCAGAAATAGAGTTACAGGATAGCACAAAAGATTTGAACCTAGTTTAAACAATGTGCATCATGCGGTAACCCAGTAACAGCTGTAATATGACCTGTTACTAGACAATTAAAAGTTTTGTGGATATCCCCATATATCAAAAATATGATTATGACTTCTTCAGATTCTTTATGAATTTCTAATATATTGAATAGTGATTTTTGAAGAGCATATCATAGTATTAATTAAATTAACTTATTAATAAACTGAAAAATTGCCTAGTATTAATAAATTAGTGCGATTTATTGTATTTATTCACAAAAAAAATTTATAGCTTAGTCGTGTAAAATGGCTTTATTTCCACTATCAAACAATTCCATGGTATGCTTAACTATTTCAAGAGTTAAACAAATTTAAGAATATGTATATTTTTTTATAACTTCAAGATCGTTACTGAGAATCATAAATAATTTTCACGGTATTTTATTAATAGCAGGTCGTACATCTCTATCCTTTTAAAATGAAAAAATTCAATTTTCTGCAAAACCTTATGATTGTAGCAAAATAAAAAAAAAGCCCCATCTCGTATACTAAATAGCAATATTTTCTCTTATGAGAAAAAATTATTTTTATCGCTTCGTTTCAAAGAAAACTTTGAAAAACTGAATTGTCCATCCAAACCTCGATATTTCAAGTTTTTCAAGGTTTTTTTCAAAAGGAATCGATAAAAAAATTTTTTCCCTAATCAAAGAAAATATTGCTTTTATGATACAAGATGGGGCTTTCTCTTTATTTTTTGCTAAAATTATCAGTTTTTGTAAAAAAATCAATTTTTTGATTACAATAGGACATATATACTCGACCTCCTCCTAAGGATCTTTAATAGCTATTAAACTCTTTACAAGATTGTAATAATTCATCTCGATTTACTTCCACAGAGTTCGTGAAGTTTCATTAACCTTTCAATCAATATACAGAAAATATAAAGATTCATCCGTATTCTTAAATGATCTCATGGGAGTCGGTCTGTGGCTCATTCGGTAGAGCGTTGGATTCGTAATCTCGAGGTTCCGAGTTCGAATCCCGCTCTCGGCAGATTGATACAAGCACCACTATACGTTACATGTACTTTGTTCACAAACACACTTACGAGCTTCGTCGCTGATTAGCATAGCAATAATAGCATAGCATAAATATAGCGACGTTAAAAAAAAAAAAAAAAAAATGATCTCATAGATTTATAATCATTTATTTACCAATAATTTAATAAATATATTCATACGATGATAAAACGTGAAAAATATTTCTGAAGAATTTTTTAAAATACAATCTAGAAGGATTCTCCTGAAAACTTTACAGTGCTGTTCAATTCTAAAGCGATCTTAATTGTTCATTAATTGTGAATACGATAAAATTAAGGTTACTATTCCTTAGTAAAACTTAATGAATCAAAAAAGTTCAGAAGGTATCAACGAAAATCATGACAATTTTTTTCATAAGAGTTCACAAAGTTGTATTATGGACTGGTACCAAAAACCGCAAAAAATTAGAAAGGTTCTTTTACATCAGAATCTTTCCAAACCTTAATGTACATGTTCACCGGGGTATTTCACCTGAATACGGAGGACATTTATAACTAATATAGGTAGCTAGGAGAGTTTCCGTAGCCGATGGAGATCCACGGCTCCACCAAAGTTTTTCCTATGTATTTTGGTGCCTTGAACACGAATTTCGAGGGTGGATAGCTGGAAAATAGTTAGGAAAATCTCTAAAGTAAATTTTCTGGTTGTTAATTCTTCGCAGAAAAACATAATTTTTCGTGTTTTTCATCAAATATTAAGTCGAAAATATTCTTATCAATTTTGCCGTACATTGCACCATTTCTCTGTAAAAACATCATAAATATAAAAAAAACTCATTTTGCCATTTTTAATGATTTTTTTTATTTTATTGCACTAATCATTGGTGACCAATATAATTAAGAATTTTTACATTTTAATTAGCTAAAATTATTCTTTAATCCACCAACTGTTGATAAAAAAAGAATGGTTTAGGCTGGTTGCGGTCTTCCTTTAATTTTTCACGAATAATTGAACCGCTTATTCAGAAAGTACCGCGCAACGGTGCTCACATGAAAAAAGTCAGGTCGGAAAATAGGGAGATTGCTATAGTAACATTAAAGTCCACGGTTCCAAAAATTTTTTTTATATATTTTGTCACTAAACATTAATTTAAAGGGGGTGAAGTCGGAAAATGTCCAGGAAAATTTGTATGATATAATTTCCAAAAATTTGAAAAGTCTATTTTTCAAATAAAAAACATTTTGTCGCTTATTTCATGCAATTTTCATGCCAAAGTTATAAAAAAGAATAAGTTTTATAATTTTTTTCAATTTTTCATATTAGAATGAGACTATTGTTACAGTGCAGCAGAGATTAGAATAGGATTTCCTAAAATTTTATTTCATTTGCTAAATTTATGTTATAATTTATAAATACGTTTAATTAATCGTTATTTGTATTTTAATCTTATTAAATTTTTTACATGTAGAATTTTTGCTACAAGAACAATATGTACAGTACGCTATTCATTATTTTATGAAGTTTAAAAAACTTGTGTTTTTATAATTTATAAAATTTTTTAACGAAGTACAATTTTTTCTGTGAACTACTCTTTTACTGTTACATATTTTGTAAAAATATATCTTTTAATAAAAAAATAGGTATATGATTGATTGAAAATATTAATTTTAATTAATTTAATTTATGTATAACCCTGTTGAAAAAACTCACTGACATGGTAACATTTTTTTTTAACTATTAATAATTGAATTTATTGATTTGTTGATTGTAATTCTTTAATAATTTATTTTATTTCCGCAATTCAATCCAAAATATCCTTAATTTATAATCCTTCAGTTGAAAATTGAGGCAGCACACTAATTATAACACATCCAAAATAATTTATAGCAGCATCATCAGTGTCACAACCAAATTTTAAAATTGCTAAGCATAAACTTTCAAAACGAATGTCAGGAAAAAGTAGTTAACATTGTAAAAGAATTTTTTTATTACAGATAACTATTATGGGAAAAACTTTTTTGAAAATAAAATCATATAATCAAATTATCCATCAAAAAGTAAAACCATTCCTTAAAAATCTTTAAGATTTTTATCAGTATTAATATTAGCAATTTTTCCTAAATTAGAATTTTTTTTATTTTAAGTAACATAGAAAAAATAACCTGTTTGTGTAACTGATTAAAAACTGCTTACTTGTTTAAAAAAAAAATCTGGTGGCACTCATATATATAAATATATATATATATATATATATATATACCTGTGTGTGTGTGTGCGCGCATGTGAATTGACATAAAATATCCCATGTATATGTATATACATATATTCATAAGCCCATGTGTGTGCGTGCATGCGCCTTGACAGGAACAGCCCCATATATATATATATATACATATATAAAGAAAAATATATACAAACTCAAGTACGTGTGTCATGCATGTAAATTGACATGAAACGTCCCGTGTATATAAACCTGTGTGTATGTGCGCGCGTGTGAATTAACATTAAATATCCCATGTATATGTGTACACAGATATACACACATATATATGTGTGTATATATATATATATATATATATATATATATATATATATATATTCATAAGCCCATGTGTGTGCGTACATGCGAATTGACAGAAACGGTCCCATATATATAAATACAAATTTCAAATACATGTTTAGATGTGTTTGCGTGTTCGAGTTGACAAGATATGTCAAATATATGAAAACCGGTGCGTGCGTGTTGACATGATACGTCCCATATATGTGAACCTAAGGGTGCTTGGATAGGTGTGTTAGAGTTGTCATGAAATGTCCCATATATATAAACCTGTATAGGCGTGGGTAATAATTGACGTGAAAAATCCTATGTATATTAACGTGTGTGCATGCATGCAAATCGATATGAAATGTACCATATGTATAAACCTGTGTGTGTGTGTGCGTGCGTTCGAATTGACATGGAAAATCCCATGTATATTAACGTACGTGTGCATGCATGCGAATCGACATGAAATGTCGAATATATATAAACCTGTGTGTTTGTATGCGTTTGAATTGACATTAAAAATCCCATGTATATTAGCGTGTGTGTGCATGCATGCGCAACGACATGTACTGTCCCATATATATATATATATATATATATATATATATATATATATATATATATATATATATATATATCAACTTGTCCGTATGTGTGCGTGTGGGTCGACATGAAATGTTGCATATATATGAGCCTAGGTGCGTATGTATGTGCGCGTCCACATATGTTTTTCTATATACATATATATGATACAAATTCCTTAGTACGTTTAATTAAAAAGGAATTGTGGAATTTTTAATTAAAGCCCTCGAATTCACAAATCATAATCATAACTGACGCTCTTTCAATTCACGATTACATTTTGATTTCTTAATTGAAATTTATTTAATTAAGGATTCCTTTTGATTTTGGAATTAAAGCCCTTTCAATTCACGATTAAATTTTGATTTCTTAATTGAAATTTATTTAATTAAGAATTCCTTTTGATTTTGGAATTAAAGCCCTTTCAATTCACGATTACATTTTGATTTCTTAATTGAAATTTATTTAATTAAGGATTCCTTTTGATTTGGGAATTAAAGCCCTTTCAATTCACGATTAAATTTTGATTTTTTAATTGAAATTTATTTAATTAAGAATTCCTTTTGATTTTGTAATTAAAGCCCTTTCAATTCACGATTACATTTTAATTTCTTAATTGAAATTTATTTAATTGAGAATTCCTTTTGATTTTTTAATTAAAGCCTTTTCAATTCACGATTAGATTTTGATTTGTTAATTAAAATATTTTTAATTATTAATTTAAAAGGAATTGTTAATTAAATAAAACTTTAATTACAAATTCAAAAATGATTCGTGATTCAAATAATTTTTAATTACTTTTTTCGCAACCCTGATATATACACATACGAAAAATTTCACATGAATTTACACGGTTAAATAATAAAAATCAATAAGTCTGGGAATATGTTCCATTTAGTTTCCAAAATAAAAATAAAAAAATTTCGGTTTAAAGATCCAAAGTAATGGAATATTTTTATTTACTTAAATTTCTTGGTTAAATTAATGTTTTAATGAATTTTCTATTAGAAAGTATCAAACTATTGTGAAAACTTAATGAAACTACTTTTGTTGAAAATAACATATAATTGAATTTTTAAAAATTACAATATGTAGACTTTTTAACTCACCTGTTAAGTGAAAAATCACTATTGAATAGACACAAAAACTGCCTAAGTTGATTTGATATTTAATGACTTGACTTAATATTTTTTTATAAAGAACGAATAAATAGCGATAACGAACAAAATTTCTAAAAACACCTGAATTTGCGGAAAAGTATATAAAACAGTCATTTTTAATCAATCATAAGATATTCTTTCTTCAAACGTACTTTGTTTTGAAGAAAACGTACAAATACATTTTTATCAGATATCATGTGTGACGATATTACCAATAAATCTTAGTTTTACCAGATTTTAAGTATTTTTTACTTGGAAATATTTATAAATTATTTATTATGTACCTAAATTAATTAGGAATTTAAAATAGCATAAAAATCATCTGTAAATATTTTCCATTTTAAGGCAAGTGAATACACCTTGCGTATGAAATTTGGAACAATATAGTTAAGGTAATCTAATGTTTAGTAATAACTTTATAAATCCCACACAGCATGAAAGAATTTTGAAATAATTTCATGAAATATTACAAGTAATAATACGTTGAAAACATTTAAAAAGAACTTAAAAAGATAACTATATTCTTTTGAAAAGAATTCATGAAATAATACATAGGAAGATTACAAAGTCTTTACAAAAATATTACCAAAGTTAAGGCATGAAATATTACACGAATCCTTACTGAAAGGACTTTGAAAAGACTTCTTGAAAGGAAACAAGAAAGAACTCAGAAATCTTCCAACGATTAAAATCAGAAAATAATTTAGAAAGATTTTTGGAATGATCTAAGGTATTCTTTCACCGAATAATTTCAAGATTCTTCCAAAAAGCTTTTATGAAATAATTGATGTAATATTTTGGTAAAGTCTCAAGAAATCATACATGAAATAATTTTGAAATCTTTTTGAAATATTTCATGAAATAACTTATGATGAGAATAAAAGTTATTACATGAATCCTTACTGAAAGGACTTTGAAAAGACTTCTTGAAAGGAAACAAGAAAGAACTCAGAAATCTTTCGAAGGTTTCAGTCGTAAAATAATTTAGAAAGATTTTTGGAATAATTCAAGTTATTCTTTCACCGAATAATTTCAAGATTCTTCCAAAAAGCTTTTATGAAATAATTCATGTAATATTTTGGTAAAGTCTCAAGAAAACATACATGAAATAATTTTGAAATCTTTTTGAAATCTTTCATGAAATAACTTATGATGAGAATAAAAGTTATTACATAAATCCTTACTGAAAGGACTTTGAAAAGACTTCTTGAAAGGAAACAAGAAAGAACTCAGAAATCTTTCGAAGGTTTCAGTCGTAAAATAATTTAGAAAGATTTTTGGAATAATTCAAGTTATTCTTTTACCGAATAATTTCAAGATTCTTCCAAAAAGCTTTTATGAAATAATTCATGTAATATTTTGGTAAAGTCTCAAGAAAACTTATTGAAATAATTTTGAAATCTTTTTGAAATGTTTCATGAAATAACTTATGACGAGAATAAAAGTTATTACATGAATCCTTACTGAATGGACTTTGAAAGGACTTTATGAAAGAAAACGTGAAATATAACAGAATCATTTAGAAATATTTTCGGGATTAGTTTATAATTTATCCGCTTGATGGCGGTATCTCTTACTCTCGCAAGCGGTAAGAGTGCTTCCCGTTTCATATATAAGGAAAATAAAAATCTTAAATGGAAACTATAAATTGTTATGCGTGCGATGTCTGTGTTATGATAACTTAGATTTTAACCGCTGTAAAACTATGCGTAATTCTATGAATAATTATATCATCAGATCCGTTATATATATATATATATATATATATATATATATAACGGATCTGAATAAATTTATGAGTGTGTGTGTGTGTGTGTGTGTGTGTGTGTGTGTGTGTGTGTGTGTGTGTGTGTGTGTGTGTGTGTGTGTGTGTGTGTGTGTGTGTGTGTGTGTGTGTGTATTAATTCTAAATTGATTCTCAAATAATACAGGAAAGAATGAAATTTCTAGAACTTTACACGTCTCTCAACTAAAGATAGATGAAAAGATTAATGCATTATTACTAAAAGAATTCATGGATCCTTACAGAATTCTTTCATTGAAAGGATTCTGTAATAATTCTATATCCGAGGTATATTCCTTTTAGAAATAATACAATGAAATATTTTAAAAATATTTCATATTATTCTTACAGAATCCTTTCAATGGAAGATGTATGAAAAGATTTACGAATTATTACCAAAAGAATTCATGGATCCTTACAGAATTCTTTCATTGAAAGGATTCTGTAATAATTCTATGTCCGAGGTATATTCCTTTTAGAAATAATACAATGAAATATTTCAAAAATATTTCATATTATTCTAACAGAATCCTTTCAATGGAAGATGTATGAAAAGATTTACGAATTATTACCAAAAGAATTCATGGATCCTTACAGAATTCTTCCATTGAAAGGATTTTGAAATGTCTTGTGAATTCTTTATGAAATATTTTTATGTATTATTTTTAAAAGAATAATACCTCGGACATAGAATTATTTCAGAATCCTTTCAGTGAAATATTTCTGAAAGATTGTAGTCCTTTTATGAATCCTTTCAGAATCCTTTCAAAGTCCTTTCATGCTGTATGGGATGTTACTATCCATAATCACATAAATTGTTAAAAAAAGGTATTTTCTTTCTCAATTTTCTATTTGTTTTATTTGAGATTAGTTAATAGATTTATTAGTATAGTTTTTTAATTATTTAACTTTAAATATGTCCTAATAAATCTAAAAATTAAAAAAAAATAATTAAAGATATTAAAGCATTAATAACTGTACTTATAAATTATAAATTTTTAAAAATAGTTCAAAATTTTGAATTCACATAATTGAACATTAAGAAAAATTATAAAAGGAAGTAAAAATTATCATTTTTTCAATGTTATTTATTAATCAAGCAAGCGTGTTCAAAGCGTTGCCGCAATGCTTGAGATTGGCAACTCAAGCGAGCGACGACGCAGTAAATCGCTAAAGTGAATGTGTAAAAAAAAAATTTTTAATTTGAAACTTTACTTACACAAGTAAAAAAAAATTTCTAGCCCTTTAATATATATAAAAAATTTTAATTCTTATTCAATTAAATATTATATTAGAATACAAAAAATTTTAATGTTAATGATACTAAATTATCCTATATTTAAGGGTAATTTTTCAATTGATTTAATTTTAACTTCCTCTTTAGCTGGAATAAATATTTCTCTCTCACCGTTAAATTTTATAATTTACTATTAACGACTTGATCGGTAAGAGGGTTACACACAACGACGCACTATTCTAATTCTTATCAAATCTCAACTGTCTGTTCGCTTTTTCACATAAAGCAATCTAGAAGACATACAGAACTATATTTTTTATCTCTGTCACTATGCTATTAATGCGCGAGAATGTCTGCACGTTAAGAAAAGAAATGGAATTTTTCGCTGGGACATGTGGGGACAAAAATTTGTAACAGCTAAACGACAACAAATTTTAATTGTTAACTAGCAATTTTTTTGAGAAATTTTCACTGTTTTACTTTTTCAAAAAACAGCAATTTAATATTAATTCTATTTTTCGAAACAGGAAAAAAACTAACGTCAATTCTAAATTTATTTGTCTTTGAGTAAGAATAATTTGATTTTCAAAGGAAAAAATTTCTTGACACGTGCTATTTTGAATATCAAATTTGAACTATAGCAAAACGCCATATTTAATATAGAATCCTTTATGGACGATGCTAAGTCTGTTTGCGTCGATGCCAGCTACATGCTTGACGCCATTTGCAAATTTCGATTTATTAGACGACCCGTACAAGCCTGATCCCGTTGACGCAACTATTCATTGGGCGCCATTTTTGTAACGGTTATTTTGCACACGTTACAAAAAAGAATTAGCTTTTAATTTAATATGAATTTTAGCTAAGTCTTTAAACTTAATTATATGCGGAAATACTGAAATTTGTAAGAAATTTACTAAATATTATACAGCAAACTCCGATAGTGCTAGCTAGTAGTATTATTGATTAAAGACAAAGTCTTATGTGATATACTTGTCGCTTGCTACACTCACTGCGTCTCTCTCTCTCTCACTCTCTTACCTGATTGAGAAACGCGTTGCCCGTAGCGCAGTTTTCCTTCGTGAGGCAGGTTTCAAAATACGTTATATTAAATTATATGATATCACGTAACTAATTAATTTATAACTGCTCACAAGGACTGTGGAGGCGTCGGAGTAAGCAACGGAAAATATATTTTATGCTAAATACAGTCAGGCAATATAAATCAATTGAGAGCACATTTTAATAAAAAACAAAATTAATTTATTATAAGAAAAATAAAAATATGATAAAAATAAAATATCAATTGAACGAAAATGAAACTGTATAATATATGAAATGTAATATACGCGTCTAATGAGAGAATGAGCAAAGGGAGGGCGCGTCGCGAACTAAATACGACTCGCTTATGACGCTGATTGGTTATATACCGATGATACAATTTACCCGAACAAGTATCTCTTGAGGAAGAGATACTTGTATATCACGCTGTATAATTATACTCACAGTAACGCACTGGTCAGCTTACACTAATTACCTACGTGCACGTAGACGCCGCTCGCCTGTTACCGTAGCTTCCCCCTTATATGTAACCAATACGTAGATGCTCTGAAATAGATCGGTGGAATATGTCTCTTCTCGATCATTGGATTCTGCTGAGCTCTGCTAACGTGGTTGCCTTGGCGTAGATCGGTGGAATCCTATACACGCCGATAAATGTATTTGCTGGCACTTAATGGCTGACCGCTAAGACGCGTGAAAAGCGGTCAAGCAGAACTCTACAGAAAGAATTTTTGAGAGTTGTAACAAACCAATATAATATAATACGCTAGTCGATATAAATTAACGACTTTTATTCAAGACAACGTTTCGTGCTATCAATTGCGAACTTAGTCTAACGTATTATAAGATCACGTGGCGAAATATTTTAATGAGCACAGCGCGGCTTAGGTTTCGTGTTAACGCAACTGTAGCCGGAAACTCTCTGAAGCGCCTCGCGGCCGGCGAGCTTCTCTCTCGTATGCCGGTCGTCAAGATACGCACTTCTTTACTCGTCTTAGACGAGATATATGATCGAGCGTCTATCCTATGATAATAACTACGCGCGCAAGATTCAAATACGGTAGAATACCGTTACAATGGAATATTTAAAAAAAAATACTTTTTTAAAAATTGATTGTGATGAAATTTTTTAAATTAAAAAACTATTAGAAAGTGTTTGAGGGAAAGAAAAAAAAGTTATATAAGAATTCAAAATCTACGTGCAAGCATTGTACAAACATTATCATAAACAAAGAAATTAAATATAAAAAAGTAAGGAAAAAATTTTAATAATTCATCATTAAAAAAATCAATAAAAGAATCAAATTATATACATAAAATATTAAAAAAAAATAATAATTCTTGAAATGATGGTCAAAAAAAAATTTTTTATTTAAAAAAGTGTTACAATATGTTTAAAATAAAAGAAAGAAATGCGTGTTATATGAGAATTTGAAATCTCTGTACAAGCATTGTAAGGACTCTCCATCTTATTTTAACACACAAAATATACACGCTTATAGCTACAGTTTCACATGCGTGGAATATGTAAACGTAGAAATGCGAGCACACAAACTAATTCCCCATGTTAGCTTTGTTCTCGCACGTTGACTGAGCGTGCAAGAATAAAAAATTTTGCGAAAGTAGACGCTTGCGCAAACTTGAACTTTGCGTACGATAGTAGGAAAAATATTTTTCTAATATTTTAAATTAGACAAGTGCTTCAATTTATTAAGAAATTTCAAATCTTTCAAGTGATCCAAATTTTTTTCAATTGTAATCCAAATCCAAATTCAAATTCACTGCCCCTCCCTGAGTGAAATTATGGCGATATTATTATTTAAATATTTTTTTAGGTCAGAAAAACTGCTTCCTAGGACTTGCAAAAGATCACAGTAAAAGAGAGTGCTCAGTCCTATTCTTCTGATTCTTGCGGAATTAATATCATTCATTCTCACCATTAAAAAAATATTATATAAAATAAGTGATTTTTAGGTTATGTTGAGGTTAGGGTATGAGTTCGGAAACTATAAATATTTCAAAACCTAATCTCAATTACTATAAAAACTAAGAAAGATATTAGTTTTGAAATTTGGAGGATGGGTATTTTACTAGGACTAGGAAAGATATTAGTTTTGAAATTTGGAGGATGGGTATTTTACTTATCTTAAAAGGTGGTTGGGACTATTTACCGCATGGGGGCGCTGTGGTCAGGTGAGAGAAAAATGTAAAATAATTTTTACTCGGCGATTTACAATTTACTGAAACAATAATATACCTCTAATCCCTGTTGAAAATGATAACGTTATTTAATGACGTCATTTAATAACGTCATTTAATAACGTCATTTCATCAAATGACGTTGCAAATTGAGACATTTCGCGACGTCATTTATGCGAATAACGTCAATGTTCAAGTGAGCTCTGATGGCTTATTAAATTAAGAAAAAGACGTTATTTTATATTTTAAAATGACGTCGTTGTTTCCAAACGACGTCATTTATTTTGATGACATGATTTTTAGAGATTACGTTACTCGTTAGGGGTCGTACCCAAATGCCATTGACAGTTTTTTGGGGGGAGGGGTCGATCGAAATCTACGAAAAGTAACGCTATGAGAGGGGGGGTTAGTTATTTACTCCTACGTTGGCTATTTTTTTTTTATCAAAAAGATCATTGCATAATATTAGCAATTTGGAGCAGATTTTTCATCCGAAAACTGCAAAGTCAAGCAGTTCCGCAGTCTGTCCACTAAAACACAGTATATTACTTTCTTTTACATGTACGCGGGCGCCGCCATACGGTGCAAAACATACGCCGTTTCTTTTAGCGAGTGAGCTGTCAAAACAAACGAAAAATTTTCAAGCCGATTGCAGCATTTATATTTGTGCCTGTTGAATCGTGTTCTATTTTTATAACGTATTTCAAAAGGTTCATAGTTTTATGATCTTTTTCGATAAAATTGAAGTGAAAAAGTTTATCGACGATTAATATATTTAATATCTTATAAATATTTATTATATGCAATGTTTAGAATTCTGTTGTTTTGTGAAAATGCTATTTTAATAAAATAAAAAACATAAAAATATGTTCAATATTTAAAAAGTAATTAATATAATTAAATTTTTTTTTAAAAGTTTAATAAAAAATAAAAAAGTTATTTTACGTTACAGGGGGAGGGTACTTTGATTGTTTACACATGTCACGGAAAGGGGACCGGGGGGTCGAAATATAGAAAAAATTGTCAACGGCATTTGGGTACGACCCCTTATCAAAAACACGGGGGTTATAGTGGGAAATGACGTAACTTTTTCAAATGACATGATTTTCTGAAATAACGTTATTTGTTACCGAGAACAGATCTGTAGAATGATGTAATTTTTTTAATACTAATAACGTCATTTCATTAGGTTATTTCCCCTGTTGAAAATAATGACGTCTTTCTAAGACGTCTTTGAAAGACGTCTTCAAAGACGTCATTTTCTCCAAATTTAGGAAAAATAACGTCATTTTTCACTAATTATGACATTGAAAAATGACTTTACATGATAATCATTTCCCATTTAAAGGAAAAAACAAAAACGAGGTAAATCTCGTAGTTTCAACTTTTCAAAAAACGAAGAGCATTTGCGATTAAACTGAAAACGTTCTGGCCTTGAATATCTGCGTCTTTGAAATTTGTATAAGAGATCGCAAAACTTCAAAATCGCCACCTGGTAATTTAAAATTAAACAGACGGAATCAACTATCAATTCGACTGTAAGTTACTAGGTAGTGTTTTTTTAAATTTTCTGATCCTTGATGCAAATTTTGAAGATACAGATATATAAGGCCAGAATGATCTCAGCTTAATCGCAAATGCTCTTCGTTTTTCGAAGAGTTGAAACTACGAGGTTTACCTCGTTTTTGTTTTTTCCTTTGAATGGGAAATCATTATCATGTAAAGTCATTTTTCAATGAAATAATTCATGAAAAATGACGTTATTTCATAAAATCATGTCATTTGAAAAAGTTACGTCATTTCCCACTATAAATCACATTGTTTTGATAACGAATAACGTCATTTCTGAAAATCATGTCATTAAAAAAAATAACGTCATTTTCCCACTATAAATATCACGTCTTTTTGATAACAAATAACGTCATTTATAAAAAAAAATACGCCTTCATAATAAAATTAAATTATTTAAGAACGTCATTTTTCACTATAAACTCCGTGTTTTTGATAACGAGTAACGTCATCTCTAAAAATCATGTCATTAAAATAAATGACGTCGTTTGGAAACAACAACGTCATTTTGAAATATAAAATAACGTCTTTTTCTTAATTTAATAAGCCATCAAAGCTCACTTGAACAATGGTGTTATTTGCATAAATGACGTCGCAAAATGTCTCAATTTGCAACGTCATCTGATGAAATGACGTCATTAAATGACGTTATTAAATAACGTCATTAAACAACATCATCATTTTCAACAGGGATGTTGTCAATAACTCTAGCCATATAAATGTAGAATAATTATTGATGCTAATCTCGTTTAAAAAGTCTGAAATATTGTTGTAAAGCGAAAAATGCAGCGCGAGATAGAGCCGGCGTGAGCATATGTACTCATCATTCTTTAGTATTACTTTCTCTGTCGCACTAAAGAAAAATACACATGTTTACATCGGCTCTATTATGCGCAGCATTTTTCGTTTTACAAAAATATTGTAGACTTTTCAAACAAGATTAGCATCGATAATTATTCTACATATATATGGCAAGAGTTATTGACAACATTAGAGGTATATCATTGTCTTAGTAAATTGTAAATCCGTGTATAAAAAATATTTTATATTCTTCTCTCACCTGCAGCGCCACCAAGCGGCAAATGGTTCCGACCGCCTCTTAACGCAGGATACTCTTTATTCATAAGATACTTTAAAAAACTATGGACAAATTTAAACTAAACATGCCTCATTATCTTACCAAGTTTGGGATCGTCTCATTTCCAAACTTAGTTTGAAATTTAAATAAACAAAACTTTTGCAAACCTATTCTAAACGTGAATTTTTTTGCGCGAGTACTTTGGGTAACTTAGCTTTTTTCGATGAATCGGCAAATGAGAAATCAGATGAGAAGTCAGATGAGATCTCAGCTGTGATTTTGGCATGGGATTTCAGATGAGAACTCAAGTAAGATCTGACTTTTTTCAGTAGGAAAGCATTAAAACCTAAATTCATGAAATAATTAGTGGAAATTATTAAAATTTAAACATAAAATTATTTATAACTTTTTAAAAATAAAATATCAATAAATATTTTTTATCACAATGAAAATAATACCAATAAACATAAATAAATATTAGAGCATTAAGTATATATTTACAACTGAATCACTTTCATTAGAAATTTTTGAAAAAATTAATTAAAAAAAATAAATATTTAAAACACTTTTCAATATAAATTATATGCAACAATAATTAAAACAAAACAATTTGGCTTTCTATTTAGAAAACACAAGCACGAACTCACTGCGGGCACTACAGGGGGATCACCAGTTCTAAGAAATTTCCTTTGCTTGTGCTGAAACTGAAAAAATCGTTAGAGAGCGGACTGTATTTGTTAAAATTTTTAACATGTAACACATACACTCTCACTTACATGAAATTGCTCACCCTAATCAGTCGAGGTACAATATAAAAAGTTTTACTGTTCCATTGGAAAGCGTATGAAAAAATTTTGAAAAGATGACGTACATAGACTGTGTAACCTGCATCGCACAAGCGTGCCGCGCGGTCCTCTTGCGGTATGGGTTAGCACATAGTATACAGTGCCGCCATTATAGCTTACTAAGCGTGCTCAAACTGGCGACGGTAAGGTGCTGGTTGGCTTCTATAGTATGCTGAAGCACGAGCGCCACCACAGCCATACCTATGTGATGGGGTGAGGGCTGATGTCTTTTCAGTGTATAACCCTGTGTTTTTTTTTTACTGTATATTCAAAAGAAATGTCTGTACTTTTCTCTCTGGAGTCTATTAGAACAAAAGAAAAAACGTGAGTTAATTGCTATCAAAGTATCATATCCTGCAATTTCAGCGAAATCTGTTTCTTGTAAGAGGGAACTTTTTTTTGTCAATGAAATTTTTGAGTCTGGGGTTGGTTTTGAACTAATATATAGATGATTATTTTTTAAACATTCAATAGTCTTTCATATGGTAAATTGTACTGCTATATTAATTGTTATTCTGTATTTACAAAGTAAACTGAGAAAGATCGATTAAACCTTAAGATAACATGAAAAAAATATCAATATAAGGGTCATTTGTGAATTTTGAGAATATCGTTTTATTGGTTATGTGTTAATAAACACTTCATTACCAAATAACCAATAAAAAAATTTTTTGAAATTCGCAAATAAGATATATATATTTTTTATGCTACGACAAGATTTTGAAAGATCTCACCACTAATTTTATAAATATAATATAAAATTAAATATAAGATCGAGATTTTTTATAGAAAACTATTAGATTTGCAAAAACTCAATTAGTGATATTTCAATTCAACACAAACCCCGAATTCCAAAAGTTTGTCTAAACAGTTTTTTTTATGCATAAACATTACATTTTACAAAATTTCAATATATTCTCTTTAGCATTTTTACTTGGTAATATACTATCTTAAAATTTCTTGTTTGATTGTTTTGGTGTTCTGTCTTGTAACGGAGAATAGCACCAAAAATTTTCTATCTTAAATCTAAGTTCATATAATTAATCATGCAGGACAAGCAAGAGCGCGAGGAGGAAGAGAGAAAGACAAGGCTACAATTATATGTGTTTATTTCGAGGTGTATCGCTTATCCATTCAATGCTAAACAACCAACAGACATGACCAAACGACAGATGAAAATTACGAAACAACAATTGGAGACTCTGTGTTCTCGTTTTCAGGTAAACATGATAAAATATTTGAATAAATATCTATACTTTTATTAATAATGGTTAAAAGTATTCTATAATAAATAAATTGCTCAAAATATTGTAATTTTTTTTTAATTAACATTGTTAAATGTTTTTAAATATTTACAAGATATTCAAATTTTATAGTACTTCAGTGATACATTGATGATCTTATTTCGAATTAGTAAGCGAGTACAGGGGTACAATTAATCTGTTTTTTTAATTTATATAAATCAGAAATCGTCAAAATTTGTTGCACTTTTATTTCGTTTAAATAATGTTTAGTACACGGAAAATAGTCGGTTAGGTAAACTGCAAACAATAATTCTTAGTTGACTCCCCATTTTACTTTTTATGACTAACCATCTAACTTCTTAGAAATGAGATAGGGTTCAATTTCAACAAAAACCAAAATTGAAGAATGAACACTTTTTTATTTATTTAAATTTTAGTTTTTATATACGTTTTTTTTATAAAAAAAATTTTTCAATAATTATAAATTATTTACATATTTTAAGCAAATATTATTGTAAATATATCCAGGCAAATCTAAAGTTATGTAACAATGTAAGCGTAACGTTAAAATTAAGATTTTTTTCTAAAACATTATAGTAATAAAGTCTATGAGAAATGATACGTTTTTAAATTATTTAAAGACGTTATTTAAAGTAATTGTAATTAAAAAATAATATCCTAAATGTGTCTAGAATCATATCCAAAAGGAAAATTCGCGATGCAAAAACTTCATAATCAAATTTACTCGAGGACCATCGTGCTTAGTTTTCTGAAATTGTTTGGAAAATCATACACTGAGAAAAAAATTTCATCAGATCAACTGAAATGTTATTGATTTGACAGATCTGCTATTAATCTGACAGAATCTTTTTGATCTAACAGGATCTGTGCAGTTGCCAATTTAACAGTAAGGCTGTTGATATAGTTAAATAACAGTTGACAGAAAAAACCGTAAATCAAAATGAAAGTATGACTTACATTTCAACAAAATTCAATTGATTGAATTAATAAAATGTGCATGCTCAAATTAACTGATGAATTATTTCAGTACAAATGTTTCAATGCAATTATATTAATGGCCCTACTGTTGATATAATTGAATAACAGTTAACATAAAAAAACATAAGTAAAAAAAAATATTTGTCATTTATGTCGTTTATAAATTTATTTTATAGAAATTTTTATGTTAATCAACAAGTACTTTTGAATCTCCCGCTTTTCAAAACAGTTACGTTTCGATAGTATAATAAAAGATGTCGTATTCTTGTAACCCGCGAGTAGTAAGATTGCACGTCAGCTACACAGTGGAAAAAAATTTGTAATTTTAACACACATAAGTGTTACAGATGAAACACAAATTTTTTTGTGTTAAAATTTACAAATTTTTTTTGTATAATTTTCGAAGTTAAAAGTTCTTTATAAAAATTCATGAATAATACAAAATTTTGAATAATAAAATTTGTAAATTTTACAAATTTACTTGTGTTAAAATATAATAATTGAAATGATGATTAGATATAAAATAATGACTTTCTCTTATTTCTTTCTGTTAATATATTTAAAAAAGAGATAAATAAGGAAATATAAGAACAAGAATAAAATGATGGATGGCGTAGATTAATAAAATAATAAACAAACTAAATGCATTTGAAAATATTACATTGTCGTTTAAAGGCGAACGTAAACGAATAATTACGAAAAGAGCCGATCATTTTTTAACATGAGTATATCATATAAGTATAGAAATAGAGCCGGTTAGTGGTTCATAATCTCGGGGTTCTGAGTTCGAATCCCGCTCTCGGCAACCGATTGATAGAAGCACCACTGTACGTTACATGTGCATTGTTTACAAACACACACTGATAGAAATTTTGGATCGTTGATATCAAAAAAATATACATGGCTGCGTTCCTTTTAATTCAGAAGTCTGAATTCTGAATTTCGGAAATGACATATCCAATTTGAGAAATCAGCCATCCTGAAGTAATGAGTGTGTGCACTGCCTATGTTTCGGTGCGCAGTGCTACAGTCAGCTTAGTAATTGGAATTAAAAGTCTTTTTGAAATATAAAATTATTCGATAAAGTTGCCTTTGGCTATCACGATTTTTCATACGAAGTCAAAATAAAACTTAATAATAATAACAAATTTGAAACGGGATTGTTAGCGGAAATATAAAATGTTTAAAACTGATCAAAACTGTTTAAAACAGTTCATAAGTGTGAAATTTGGGACATTTTAAACAGTTTTAAACAGTTTTGAAAAGCTCGAATTTATTTCAAACAGTTTTTAATAATTTTCAACTTTTCAGTTTTGAAAGTTATTAATTCTTTTTATAAAATTCAAAATATTTCAAAACAATTTTTAATTAATATGAACTTTTTTTCATTAACTTAAATAGTTTTAAATAGTTTTGAACTGTTTTTAACACTTATGAATAGTTTTGAAATGATTTCAGTGTTCAATAATTTTGTGTTTGTGAAAATTTTTTTGTATGTATTAATATATACAAGAAAATGTTCACTTTAGTTTCAAAATAATCTGAACTGTTTAAACTGTTTCAAACTATTCAAAATGTCCCAAATTTCACACTTATAAACTATTTTGAACATTTTTGAACAGTTTCAAATTATTGTAAACAGTTTTAAATAATTTTAAACAATTTCAAACAGTAATACACATTTTATATTTCCACTAAGGTATAAATTTAATAATTGTATTATTCAAATTAACCTTATTTTCGAAAATGTCACTCGAAAGATATTATTTTATAAGACAATTGGACTTCTCATTTAGTAGAAATCGGCCTTCCATTAAATTTAGATGTTTCAGCTCTCATTTTGGATATCTGATATCCAAAAATCATATGTGTGCATTCTTTTATTTTTAAGGGTGCTGCTTACACGGAAAATGGAAAACAACCTACCGAAATTTCTTTCAGTGCACTTACGAGCTCCGTCAGTGATTAGCATGACAAATAGCATAAATATAGCGATGTTAAAGAAGAAAAAAAAGTATACAAATTTTTAAAAAATTAATATTTACAAACAAAAATTTACTTTGCATTTATGGCATTTTCATTGCATATAATAATAATAATGCTAATATATAATTATTAAAAGTATGAGATTATTTGAATAACTAACTAGGAGAGTGTCACACCTCCGGATCACGGATTTTGCTCAAACTTCGGGATAAGTTTTCAGATGATAAAATATGGAAAAAGCTAAAGTTATAGTCACAAACACTTAATATTTCCCTAGTAACAGGCAATTAAAGAAAAACAATAAAAAAGTTATTAGATTTTTAAACGCATATAGTTCTTAAGCATTGATAGCTAGAAGCTTGAAACTTTTTTAAATTAAAGCTGAGCTCAAATCCTTTTGAAACAGTAGTTACAGCATATCAAAATATTATTTTTTTCCAAAGTTAAAGCGTAATAAGGATTGGACCTGAATTTTCTTTTTAAAACATTAATTAATAATAAAAGCTGAAATTAGTTCCAATCTTTATTACGCTCTAGCTTTGGGAAAAAATAATATTTCGATATGCCGTAACTACTGTTTCGAAAGTATTTGAGCTCAGCTTTAATTTAAAAAAGTTTCAAGCTTCTAGCTATCAATGTTAAATAACTATATGCGTTTAAACATCTAGTAACTTTTAAGTGATTTTTTTTAATTGCCTGTAACTAGGGAAATATTGAATGTTTGTGACTATAACTTTAAATTTTTTCATATTTTATCATCTGAAAGCTTATCCCAAAGTTTGAGCAAAATCCGTGATCCGGAGGTGTGACACTCTCCTAGTAAGTACACACAGGTTAGTAAAAATAACAAACTCCGTGTGTTAATTCTAAAAAAAATTTTTGTGTTGATTTTAAAAGTGCACAGAAATTTTTAAATTACAAAAATTTTTATGTTGATTTTAAAAACATGTTTGTAAAATTTCACTACCAAAATTTTTGTGCAAAAAAAAAAAAACTGACGAATTACACAAAATTTTTTACTGTGTAGTATATAAGAACAAATTAATTTATCCGCTATATATCTAAATGCGATGTGATGCATATCGATTGTTAGCGAGCGATTTTATATTTCATTTGTAAATATCAATAGTGTCGTTGGAAATATCTAAAAAAGATTTTTTTAATTCCACTTAAAAAATAAATAATGATCATTGTTATAATATAAATTATGTGTTAATTGAGGGATCGCGTGGAAGAAAGGCGTAACTCTAAAAGTATAGTTTTTAGTAATTAAAAAAAATTGTTTAACTTGATATCGGCTTTATAAAATATTGTGATATTTTACAATGTTATAGTAAATACTTTAGTACGAAAGATCGAAGTGGTATTTTCAAGTTAAATATATATTTTTTTAATTTATTTATTTATTGTCGCATCAACTGCTAGGTCATTAGCGACATAAAATTATATATAAGGTTACAAATTTATACTATATGATACAATGGATTACATAGAATAGATACTATAATAACAATTTAGTTTAGAGTTTATTTATATTTTAGTTGATTAACTCACTTATATTGAGTCAAACATATTGATGGATTTCAGAAATGATACCATTTTTTTAACACTGTTTTGGGAGTTGAGTAGAGTCTTGATGTTTCCTGTTATGTGATGTCGTTGTCTAGCTGAATTATAATTTGGGGAGTGTTGCATATATTGCATATTTTCCTTTGATCTTTGCTGAGTAGATGAGAGTGCGTGAGGTTGCTATGGCTTATGAGGATCCTTGTGATTACTGTTTGTTCTTTCTGGTTGAGATTGACGGTAGGACTTTTTTGAAATATGTTGTCTCTTATGTTGTGGAGGTAAGTATGTTTACTGGATATCCAGGTATTGTTCCAAAATGCGAGTAAGTTAAATATTGTTAATAAAAAAATTTTGAAGATTCAAAAATTCGAGTTAGGCCCTTTTTGCCAATTTTGTATAAATAATTAAGGCTTTGTGATGAATAAATCATAAGAAAATCATTTGGTTATTTAAAATACATTTATGATTAACTTTTACTTACATAATACAAGATATAACAAAACATTCAGTTTTTGAATCCTCATTTTCATTCACGAAGGGAAAAACATTTTCATTGTACTAATTTTGCGCAACGTTGATAAAAATTGCATTAAAGATTTTAAATCTGTAATTTTTGCCTTTTTTATTCCAACATTATCGATGTTTGTTAACTTGTTTATAGCTTTCATAAGATTTTTTCGGAAAATTTGTAATAATGAAAATGTTGCATAATTCAAGTTAGGCCATTCTTGTATGTTCTGTATCATTTAAACATACAGAGACACGTTTTTATTCTTTTATATTTTATAAACATATGAAGAATATCTCCTAGATACATTTTCAATCATAATTTCAAAAAGGGCCTAACTCGAGTTAGATCTATATTCCACGCGATCCCTCAATTAATGTCTGGAAATTGGAATGCTGTGAGCTGTGAGCTTCAACTAAATGAAAAAGTTTTTTTTAGTACTGCGTGCGCTAGATTCGCTTGAAGTGCTCCCTGTTCCGAGTCCTATGTTGCATTTTCTGGCAGGGTATAGTTGACGATTTTTGTAAATTTCATACACTTATTTCACGCTGGTAAAGCATATAAGTGTGGTGGTGCGCATGTGCGTAACGGACTAATGGCATGAGAGATACTATGAACGATGAATCAGTTGCTTTACATTCGGCTTATTCTTGTGTGTGTATATCTATGTGTGCGTGTGTGTTTCTAAATAACTAGCAAGCTTTTTAGTTAGTGCTTATTCTATTAATAATTATTTGATACAATTTCACGTTCTAAGTATATTTTTGAAATTGTTTTGTTTTCTTTTTTTTTCGATTTATCATTTGAGGAATGCCTAGTTTTACAGATAGATACATTTCATTTTTTTATTTGAATTATCATTCGTGGAGTGCGTAGTTTTTGTTTAGTATTGCTTTTTAACAGAGGGCTGAACTAACTGTCTTTGTCTAATAGCGGTTTTCATCATTTAGATAAACACCATCCGTTGTAGCATGAAAAAAATAGTAGCCCCCGTTAGATATTAGTATAATAAGTAAATTTTGTAATAATAGTCAAATTGTTTTATTGCGTAGTTTTTGAATAATATGAGACCTACCAAAAAAGATAGGTTATATTTTAGTTTGTTCGTAGGTCTCATATTATTAAAAAACTACGCAATAAAACAATTTGCTTGTATTCACAAAATCTACTTATTATACTAATATCTAGGTGGGACTACTGTTTTTTTCATGCTACAATGGATGGTGTTTATATAAATTATGAAAAACTCTATTAGACAAAGACAGATAGTTCGGCCTGCTCTTAAAGGTATATATTTTGTGGGTATAGATTTTGTCTTACTTTGCTATTCAATTAAAGTTAATTTTAAATTGAATCAATATTACGATATCCATCAAATTTCACTCATCTGTTAAATGAATATAATATTTCATTGAGATATTTTAACAGAAGGATTCGGTTGGTACAATCATATTTTTTTCTTAGTGTAACCTTACTTCTGGTTTAACACTTAGCTCTAAAATATAGATTGGTATTTATTCCTATTTCTTTAATAATTGCCGCACTGAGTTAGTAATGATTCCAAATTTTTTCAGTAGCCGTTAAGAGGCGGTCGGAACCATTTGCCGCTTGGTGGCGCTGCAAGTGAGAGAAGAATATAAAATATTTTTTATACACGGATTTACAATATATTAAGACCATAATATACCTCTAATGTTGTCAATAACTCTTGCCATATATATGTAAAATAATTATTGATGCTAATCTTGTTTGAAAAGTCTAAAATATTTTTGTAAAGCGAAAAATGCTGCGCGTAATAGAGTCGATGTAAACATGTGTATTTTTCTTTAGTGCGACAGAGAAAGTAATACTAAAGAATGATGAATACATATGCTCACGCCGGCTCTATCTCGCGCTGCATTTTTCGCTTTACAACAATATTTTAGACTTTTCAAACAAGATTAGCACCCACACAGCATGAAAGAATTTTGAAATAATTTCATGAAATATTACAAGTAATAATACGTTGAAAGCATTTAAAAAAAACTTAAAAAGATAACTATATTCTTTTAAAAAGAATTTATGAAATAATACACAGGAAGATTACAAAGTCTTTACGAAAATATTATCAAAAAGGAAACGAAAGTTAAGACATGAAATATTACACGATTCCTTACTGAAAGGACTTTGAAAAGACTTTTTGAAAGGAAACAAGAAAGAACTCAGAAATCTTACAACGATTCAATTTATAAAATAATTTAGAAAGATTTTTGGAATAATCTAAGTTATTCTTTCACCGAATAATTTCAAAATTCTTCCAAAAAGCTTTTATGAAATAATTCATGTAATATTTTGGTAAAGTCTCAAGAAATCATACATGAAATAATTTTGAAATCTTTTTGAAATATTTCATGAAATAACTTATGATGGGAATAAAAGTTATTACATAAATCCTTACTGAAAGGACTTTGAAAAGACTTCTTGAAAGGAAACAAGAAAGAACTCGGAAATCTTTCGAAGGTTTCAGTCGTAAAATAATTTAGAAAGATTTTTGAAATAATCTAAGTTATTCTTTCACCGAATAATTTCAAGATTCTTCCAAAAAGCTTTTATGAAATAATTCATGTAATATTTTGGTAAAGTCTCAAGAAATCTTACATGAAATAATTTTGAAATCTTTTTGAAATATTTCATGAAATAACTTATGATGGGAATAAAAGTTATTACATAAATCCTTACTGAAAGGACTTTGAAAAGACTTCTTGAAAGGAAACAAGAAAGAACTCGGAAATCTTTCGAAGGTTTCAGTCGTAAAATAATTTAGAAAGATTTTTGAAATAATCTAAGTTATTCTTTCACCGAATAATTTCAAGATTCTTCCAAAAGCTTTTATGAAATAATTCATGTAATATTTTGGTAAAGTCTCAAGAAATCTTACATGAAATAATTTTGAAATCTTTTTGAAATATTTCATGAAATAACTTATGATGGGAATAAAAGTTATTACATAAATCCTTACTGAAAGGACTTTGAAAAGACTTCTTGAAAGGAAACAAGAAAGAACTCGGAAATCTTTCGAAGGTTTCAGTCGTAAAATAATTTAGAAAGATTTTTGAAATAATCTAAGTTATTCTTTCACCGAATAATTTCAAGATTCTTCCAAAAAGCTTTTATGAAATAATTCATGTAATATTTTGGTAAAGTCTCAAGAAATCTTACATGAAATAATTTTGAAATCTTTTTGAAATATTTCATGAAATAACTTATGATGGGAATAAAAGTTATTACATAAATCCTTACTGAAAGGACTTTGAAAAGACTTCTTGAAAGGAAACAAGAAAGAACTCGGAAATCTTTCGAAGGTTTCAGTCGTAAAATAATTTAGAAAGATTTTTGAAATAATCTAAGTTATTCTTTCACCGAATAATTTCAAGATTCTTCCAAAAAGCTTTTATGAAATAATTCATGTAATATTTTGGTAAAGTCTCAAGAAATCATACATGAAATAATTTTGAAATCTTTTTGAAATATTTCATGAAACAACTTATGATGAGAATAAAAGTTATTACATAAATCCTTACGGAAAGGACTTTGAAAAGACTTCTTGAAAGGAAACAAGAAAGAACTCAGAAATCTTTCGAAGGTTTCAGTCGTAAAATAATTTAGAAAGATTTTTAGAATAATCTAAGTTATTCTTTCACCGAATAATTTCAAGATTCTTCCAAAAAGCTTTTATGAAATAATTCATGTAATATTTTGGTAAAGTCTCAAGAAATCATACATGAAATAATTTTGAAATCTTTTTGAAATATTTCATGAAACAACTTATGATGGGAATAAAAGTTATTACATAAATCCTTACTGAAAGGACTTTGAAAGGACTACTTGAAAGGAAACAAGAAAGAACTCAAAAATCTTTCGAATGTTTCAGTCGTAAAATAATTTAGAAGGATTTTTAGAATAATCTAAGTTATTCTTTCACCGAATAATTTCAAGATTCTTCCAAAAAGCTTTTATGAAATAATTCATGTAATATTTTGGTAAAGTCTCAAGAAATCATACATGAAATAATTTTGAAATCTTTTTGAAATATTTCATGAAATAATTTTGAAATCTTTTTGAAATATTTCATGAAATAACTTATGATGGGAATAAAAGTTATAACATAAATCCTTACTGAAAGGACTTTTAAAAGACTTCTTGAAAGGAAACAAGAAAGAACTTAGAAATCTTCCAACGATTAAAATCAGAAAAAAATTTAGAAAGATTTTCGGAATGATCTAAGGTATTCTTTCACCGAATCATTTCAAGATTTATTCAAAAAGCTTTCATGAAATAATTCATGCAATGTTTTGGTAAAGTCTCAAGAAATCTTACATGAAATAATTTTGAAATCTTTTGGAAATATTTCATGAAATAAATTATGACGAGAATAAAAGTTATTACATGAATCCTTACTGAATGGACTTTGAAAGGACTTTATAAAAGAAAACGTGAAAGATAATAGAATCATTTAGAAATATTTTCGGGATTAGTTTATAATTTATCCGCTTGATGGCGGTATCTCTTACTCTCGCAAGCGGTAAGAGTGCTTCCCGTTTCATATATAAGGAAAATAAAAATCTTAAATGGAAACTATAAATTGTTATGCGTGCGATGTCTGTGTTATGATAACTTCGATTTTAACCGCTGTAAAACTATTCGTAATCCTATGAATAATTATATCATCATATATCCGTTATATATATATATATATATATATATATATATATATATATATGTGTGTGTGTGTGTGTGTGTGTGTGTGTGTGTGTGTATTAATTCTAAATTGATTCTTAAATAATACAGGAAAGAATAAAATTTCTAGAACTTTACACGTCTCTCAACTAAAGATGGATGAAAAGATTAATGCATTATTACTAAAAGAATTCATGGATCCTTACAGAATTCTTTCATTGAAAGGATTCTGTAATAATTCTATATCCGAGGTATATTCCTTTTAGAAATAATACAATGAAATATTTTAAAAATATTTCATATTATTCTTACAGAATCCTTTCAATGGAAGATGTATGAAAAGATTTACGAATTATTACCAAAAGAATTCATGGATCCTTACAGAATTCTTCCATTGAAAAGAATCTGTAATGATTCTATGTCCGAGGTATATTCCTTTTAGAAATAATACAATGAAATATTTCAAAAATATTTCATATTATTCTAACAGAATCCTTTCAATGGAAGATGTATGAAAAGATTTACGAATTATTACCAAAAGAATTCATGGATCCTTACAGAATTCTTCCATTGAAAGGATTTTGAAATGTCTTGTGAATTCTTTATGAAATATTTTTATGTATTATTTTTAAAAGAATAATACCTCGGACATAGAATTATTTCAGAATCCTTTCAGTGAAATATTTCTGAAAGATTGTAGTCCTTTCATGAATCCTTTCACAATCCTTTCAAAGTCCTTTCATGCTGTATGGGCATCAATAATTATTCTACATATATATGGCTAGAGTTATTGACAACATTAGGGGTATATTATTGTTTCAGTAAGTTGTAAATCGCTGAGTAAAAATTATTTTACATTTTTCTCTCACCTGACCGCAGCGCCCCCATGCGGCAAATAGTCCCGACCGCCTCTTAACAACTTTTCCTCTCTGTGTATACATTTTGACATTTAGTTTTCTGCTGATATGTCACAGTCATAACTTTTGGCAAGTTTTTTACAATATTTTTGAATCATTTCATTTTCTATTTTTCGTTAACTGCTAAAAAAGCTGAAATCAGAATTTATTCAATCATTATCTATTTTCCGTTGCTTTATGTTCAAGTAAAGGGAATCATTTATTGGATAAAAAATATTAATTTAACTTTTCTGCCAAAAGTAGTATTAGCAGTAGCTCCTTAAAATCCTTAAATTCACAGAATTTTCTTTTGGTATCTATTCAGTATTTTTCTAGAGAATTAGGTAAATTAATGATGACAGATAAATAAATATATTCTTCTCGCACAGATAAATTTGTTAGATTGATATTAAATAAAATATGCTTCCAAATAATCAATAAACACATTACCTCGTAAACTAAATGTATCAAGTTGTTTGTTACTTGACTATGATTCCATGTTTGAAAGATCATCGAACACTTTGAGGATATCATTAAGAGGAGGTCACGTATCTCTGTCCTTTTCTAATCAAAGAATTGAGTTTTCTCTATCCCTTAGACGAAACCACGCGGTTCCCCCGAGCCTTTACACTAAAAGAAGTAGCACTTTTAGCTACAGTTGAAACGACTAACACGCCTCCTGTCGGCGCCTTCCGTGCCTCACGTTAAAATATCTCTCGAAGAGAAACATAGACTCGACCTAACCAAAACTGTTGGTAAAAGCCGTAGGCTCGTGTTTATGATTGTATTCTGTCTTTGTCTCTCTCATAACAAAAAAAAGACAGACGGTATATACGTTGCGCTTATAAATTAAAACGAATTGTATTCTAATGAAATATGATTCTAAACTTTAAAATCTTATATCATAAGTAGTGTCGTGTTATAAAAAATGTACAAACTCTTTTTTCTTATTTTAAATCATATAAAAAAATAAAAGAGGCTTGTGCGTGTGTTTTTATGTGTTTCTCTCTCTCTCTTTCTCGTTCATAAAAGAGGATTCTTGTGTGCGTGTTTTCTATGTGTCTTTCTTTATCTCGTGATTTAGGCTTGTGCATGTGTTTTTCTTTGCTGCCGCCGCCAGCCCCGTCACGCTCGTTGTCACTCGCGTGACAAATGCTGGGCGGCAGCAAAGAACAACACATACACGCGCTAAAACAAAAAAAGCAAATATAATTGTTAATTTATATAACAATTTTATTTACGCGGTTTCGCCTAGGGATAGAGAAAAGCATTATTTCTTACACGGAGATTAAATGAAACGCCCGCACGTACGTGTTTATGACGGTCTCGGCTGACGCCTCGACCGTCATAACACGTACGTGCGGAAGTTTCATTTTATCTCCTTGTAAGAAAATCTACTATTTTTACACAAACTAACAACTTTAGCAAAAAATGAAGAGAAAGCCGCATCTCGTGATAAAAAAAGCAATATTTTCTTTGATAAGAAAGAATTAATTTTATTGCTTCGTTTTCAAGAAAACCTTGAAAAACTTAAATCATAGAGGTTAGGGTGGACAATTTGGTTTTTCAAGGTTTTCTTGAAAACGAAGAAATAAAATTAATTTTTTCTTATCAAAGAAAATTTTGCTCTTTTTGATACAAGATGCGGCTTTCTCTTCATTTTTTGATAAAGTTATAAGTTTTTGTAAAAAAATCATTTCTTTGATTAGAAAAGGACAGAGATACGTGACCTCCTCTTAAGGGCATAACGGAGCTCACTACCTTCAAAAATAATTCATTAATATTTTAATTCCAAGTTTACGAATAAACAGTACGTTGGATCGAGTTCTTTCATTACAGTAAGAAAATTTGTAATATTAAACTTGAGTGCAGAGAACTTACAGAATTCACCAAAACACTGTACATTAAAAGTTATAAAAAATTTTTCGGTATATAGCATTTTGAGATTAGGTTTATCGAGCTTGATATCTAATTTCCATTCCAAGCTTATAAAAAAATAACAATTCTAAATGAATTTTTATTTTAGCAAAAATTATTGTATTAACATAGCTTGAGTGCGGACAAGTCATTACAATTGTTAAATTACAAATTTAAAAAGATATCAATAAAATAATATGAACAACAATTGTGTTTGCAGCTCCGATATCCCGTTAAGACCATCGTACGATCAGTGCATTATATAATGCACTGATAGCATTAATTCAAGCTCACCATCTAGTTTCCGATAATGATTTAATAACTTTTTTATAAGATCCTTTGTTACTGATTTCCGCCATTGAAAAGTTGATGCCGAAAAGAATGTATAAAGTTTTTGCACTCAACTAAATAAAATGAATAATTTACAAATTATATTTAGCACCTTTAACGCCTACTAAGACTGAAAAATTACCTACTCATGCTACGTATTTAGCATACTTGTTTTCTTCTTTAAATCTAGCTTGTAAACCAGAATCGGCGCCCGACATATTTGACGTATTGTCGTGAGATTGCTTTTTACAACCATTCAAATTTATTATATTATTCTTTAGAAAATTGATTACAACATCGGATAAATATTCGGCTCCGTGTGCTTTGATTGAAATAAATTTAAAAAATCTTTCAATGGAATCATCCTTAGTTACGTGACACTGTAAATGTCAGTTGTGAAACATTTAGAGTAAAATCTATGGAAATTCAATAATATTTTGCTGCTTTCAACTTATTGATTATAAAACCAAATATTTTTTTGTGAGAGGGTTTTTTCCGGATTTTAACCGTGTAAGTTTTGGTTTAAGATACCGAAGTCTCATAAACATTACAGTTCACGAAACGTCGATATCTTAAGCCACAACTTACACGGTCGAAATCCGAAAAACCCCTCTAACAATGTCTAATATTTACTATGAAAGCTTTAAATCCAAATATTTTATTACCTATCAATTCTATTATTTCTTCAATTTATTTGCCGATGAATATGAAGTAATGCTACGACCACTATTACCATACTTATATGATATGCTGCTACCTTTATTACCATAAATTTAACTAGGGTGGTTGCATCCCACTACTTTCTTCTCATGCCAACTCCTCTCTGGATTTGTTTTATGCAAAATGCTTACGCTTTTTTATTTAAAGCACAACTGCTATATTATATATTAAACTAGTTCTCATTGTTATCGTTAAGGATACGTAGAAAAATTGTGAATAAGTTTACAAATAATTCATGGTACTGCACTGCTTAAACCTAAGGGGTTCAATAATCCTGCGAATGTTTTTGATCATTGATTGATTGAAATTATTGGTAGGCACACTATAAAGTTCTATTTTTATATTTTAACATTCTCAAAGTAAAATTAGTAAATTTCAAATTGTTACACTCAGACACAATGGGTATCATAAGTTTAACTTCTTACCCAAAGAGGTATAGATATATTTCAGTCTTTATTGACGACTTCTCTAGATTGGTTATGGCATATCCAATGAAGACGAAAGATGAAACAGGCCGATGCATGGAGTCTTTGTTAGAAGTGCAAGAAATTAATTGGGTAGAGATGCAAAAGTGTGCTGTTTAAGGACAGATCAAGGCACTGAGTATACAGGTGGATATACTTAAGAAGTTTCCGAAACACTGGGTGCAGAAAATCAATTTGCTTGCCTAGATACACCTCGGTACAATGGAGTTATAAAAAGGCTTAATCAAACTGTGCAAAAGGAGGTAAGAGCCCTCTTGTAGATTCTAGTTTACCAGAAAACATGTAGGACTTGGCATTAAGTGCCTCAGTCTATGCCTACAACATAACATATGCAACAAACGACATGGTGCCATCAATCCCAAAATTAAAAAATGATTATGGAATAGATTTGAACCAAATAAAACGTTTTGGATGTTTTGCCTACATGAAAGTGAAAAAGAAAGGTTGGTCCGAAATTTCATTTTATTACAAAGACAGTTATTTTAGTAGGATACAAAGAGACTAGATACATCTTTCTGAAACCAGAAGGAGGTAAACTATACGAAAGTAGAGATATACGATTCAATAAAAAATTAATTTACAAGGACATATACACAACAACTGATATACAAGACTGGAAACAAATTGATGAACAGATAAATGAACATACATGGTTTGTGAATTTTAAAAAAGAAGGCAGAAAATGATACTGGAATACAAAGACCAGAGGGAGAGAAAATTAAAAGAATAGTTGAACGACCAAGAAAAGAAAATAATAAGACTGATGGAAAAGAACAAAGACCAGAGGGAAAGAAAAAAAAAGATCAGTAGGATGACCGACGAAAGTTAAGTAAAATACTGAATATAAAGTACAGGAATCAGAAGGAGAGAAAACAAACGACAGATTGAATTACCAATGAAAATAAAAAAATACAGAAAATAAGATAGACGAATAAACTCATGCTTTGTTAGCTGAAATAAATGGTGACCCAAGTACATACTTGTAAGCCATCAAGTCAAAAGATAAACAAAATTGAACTCGAGCTATTAATGAAGAGTTAGAATCTATCTTAAAGCATATATACCTGGAGGGAGCATGCAAAGCCGAAAAGTGTGAGAAAAAAAAGAGAGAGAAAGGTAGCTTAGGGTGAAGCGTTTTCTCTCTCGCGCGGATTCTCATTGGCTGTTGCTTCCTCCCAGCGTGGCTATCTCGGAGAGCAACAGCCAATGAGAATCCGCGTGAGAGGGAAAAGCACTTCACTTTAAGCTACCTTACTTTCTCTTTTATTTTTTACACTTTTTGGCTTTGCATGCTCCCTCCAGGTATATATGCTCTAAGGAATCTATGTATAAAAATAATGTATGGAAATTAGTTGACAGATCAACTGTAATGAATGACAGAAAAACCCTGGTAGAAAATTCAGGATAAAAATATGCTCAGTAAATTAACGACTAGCGATATCTCGTCGCGATGCAGTCGCGATAAATAACCGATGTATACGCGATAAAATATTAAAGACATTAATTACAGTTTTACATATTAGATAGAGAACATAACCCTTAAAACAAATAATTAAAAACCCTCTTTTTGATATTATTTTTTGCACCCGAAATTTGTTATTCAACCTCTTCTAATTATATTTTTTTATTTATTTTATATTTTGAAAATAAATTATCATCGAAAAAAATCTTGCGTGGAGTGGGCTCGAACCAGATACCTTGAGCATGCAAAGCGTGAACGTTACTTTTTTTTTTTTTTTAAATTCCATTTATTTTTAAACTTTTTAACATTTACATAGTTTTGTTTTCATGATATAAATGGCATCATGTTACAATATCCTTTTTTTTGGGTGAACATACATATCTGAATCGATTTCGCAGTTCTTACAATATTTGTTTTTTTACTGTAGGTATATATTTGTAATTGTTTTTTGCATATATATATTATCTTGATCTTTTCTAATGGATTAGAAAGGAGAAGAGGTATATGCTATACTCTGTATTTGTTTGATAGCATGGGAAAAGGAGTGAAGAAAAAACCATGCTTTACAATGAATTAATAGGATAGGTTATGTTATCAGGAAAAGGAAAAGGGGTTTGTATGCTTATTTACAAGTATTTACAGAAATGTGTTACATAAAAACTAGATGTCTTTAAGATTTATAAACTCATATTAAAGTTCACTATTAATAACTTATTTGTTATTGCTGTTGTTCACAGATAGTTTCTTCTTTCTTCTGATTTCCTCAAGGATTTTATTATCTTCTTTTAGCACCTTCTGTTGTTCTTTATGATCGAATTCACATTGACTGATATTATTTTTAGAATATTAATTTTTATTCCCATTCTAATTTTAGGTGCTGTACGATTTTATTAATTTTCATTGTGTTGTTGTTTACCTTGCTTGCAACGATATCAATTTTATAGTTAATTGCGCTTATGATTTCTATTTTAAATTTTTCTAATATATCATCTAAATTATTATTTAGATTTAAATTATTGTTCATTGCACTGGCTAAGTTTTGAAAATCACTATTGTCATTTTTTTGGTTAGTTGTGCTGTGATTTATAGAGTATTGTTGATTATTTACACTGTTGGCGTTTCTATTGCTAAGAATGTGTGCAAAAGATATATTAGGATTGACAGCTTGGGAGATGCGATTTATTTTTTCGAGTCTTTTCTCTTTGTCGTTTTTCTTTCTTTCATTAAATATGCTCTGCGCAACTTTTAAATATTCGCATCCGCGATAATTAGCTGGATGCCCTGTTTTGCCACAATTGACGCACGCGGCGTCGTTGTTGTCTTTTTCTTTTCGTTTACATTCGCCCGGGCTATGATTTTCTAAACATTTTACGCATCTATACCCTAAGTGGCAGTTTTTGCTGGAGTGTCCTGGTCTCTGACAGTTTCTGCATTGAAACACCTTGTTCTTGTGATATGGCTCCCATCTTACTGCTTGAAAAGCTATTCTTTTTATTTTTGTTAGGTTATTAACGATACTATTCGGTGACAGTTGCAGAAAAAAATATTCTTGGGCATTTTCTCTTTGACTTAACTTTGTTTTGGAAATTTTTGTTATTTCTATATTAGGAATGTCTAGATCTTTTATTTCGTTTAATATGTCTGTTTCATTAAAATCCCCATTGATACCTTTGAGGATTAATGATTTTGGCTTTTCGCTTCTATGGGTATAAGTATAAAATTTTATTTTTTCTCTTTCTAAAGTATTTTTAATTAGATTATACGTGTTCATATCCTTTACATTTATTTGTACCTCAAACTGATTTAGTTCCTTGAGTGTAATATCACTTCTTTTCACATCATTAGATATTAATAAAATTAAGTCTTTTAATTTATGATCATAACAGTAAATAGGTGGTGGTCTGTTACTAGTTATTTTTTTATTTTCTGCTTTCAGAGGTTTTTGCTCTTTGTTGCTTGTGTCAGCGCTCGCGATGTCGTTCAGTTCGCTTAGGTTTGATTTAGTCTCAATATCGTCGGTGACGCCATCTGTTGACTCTTGTATGAAACTGGAGTATATGTTTGATGTTTCAATCTCCATGTTTTTTTCGAATATTCTTTTTGGGCTAAATGTCTTTTTTGGTGTAATCCATTCATTTTGACCTTCTATGACACCTACCCTTTCTAATTCATTACTGTTATTTTCGTTAACATTCAGTGAGAGACTTTCTTTTTGTGTGCTATTTTCACTTGCGTTTTTTAAATGTTCGATTTGCTTTCTCTCTTGCTCCTTCGCTGCTATCGTTTTTAGTGCTTTTTTATACATTGCGTCGTATGCGCTTGTGAGTGGCTGCTGTGAGCTTCTTTTGCGGTTTTTTAAAATAGGAACTCTGCTTATATGACTTATATTGTCGATTTCTGACTTTTTTACTTGTGTTATGGGCCTTGTTGGTTGTGAGTTTATCGACGCCATGCTGGCGCTTCCAGCGCGCATGGCGTCGATATTGCGCCAATCTCGACTATTTGAGGTTTTGTTTATTTTCTTTTCCTCTTTATTCTTATGTGAAACACTTAACCTTTTATTCACTAATAATATGACATTGCTTCTTAATGGCGTTAGAATTATTGACTTATATTCTTTATCTTATTGACAGTGTCCTTTTTTAGTATCTAGAGGGAAGAGCGATGCTCACTCCTCCAATGCCACGGAGCAACTCCAGCGTGAACGTTACCGACTGCGTCATGATGACATGCTGTCAATGAATTTTCGAATCGTCTGCATATGTTACAGAACTACTTTCAATTTTGTCGAAAATTTTGAGGTTATGATTAAACTTACAGATTATCGACTCGACATTATTATTTAAAAAAGTAAAATTTATTATGTGCATAGTAAAATTTATTATGTGTATAATAAAATTTATTATTTTATTCATCATTTCTTTTTCCATTCAGAGTATTACATTTCCTCAATTATTATTTATTATATATTTTTTGTTAAATTTTTTATTATGTTTCTTAGATAAAATATAATTAGAAGGTTGACGATATCCTCCCAATACCATCGGGATAATTGATGAGCCGGTGTTAGGATTTATCGCGATATCGATCAGCATAAGATCGCGACCGCCGGTATTATATACTGAATATATGCTTAACGTTTCTACCAGGGAAGATCAAACATTATATATTCAAGATGGGTATTTAAGGGCACAAAACACCTTTTCCACCTGCAAGTAAAAAAGTTATGAATTAAGAGCATGACGAAGCTGCCCGCCTTCTAATAATATATTCAATTCTAACTTATGAAAAAAACGATACGTTTAATCGAGTTTTTTTTACTACAAAGAAAAAAGTTGTAAGATTAAAGTCTAGTGCGGACAACTCAAGAAATGCACCAAAATATTATACATACAAAGTTACAATAAAAACTTTCAATGTATCGTATTTTAAGATTAGGTTTGTCAAGTTCGATATCTAATTTCCAATCCAAGTTCATAAAAAAATTACAAGTTCAAATGATTTTTTATTCTAACAAAAATAATGGTATTAATATAGCTTTAGTGCGGACAAGTCATTATATTTGTTTAATTTATGAATTTAAAAAGATATTGATAAAATAAAAAAAGCAAAACTCAATTGCTGCAGCTCTGACATCCCGTTAATTAGATTTGACTTAATTCTTTAAAAATGAAAAAAGTATTTAAAAGTAGACTAAAATACCTTTATTTTAAGCCTTTATAAGCTCATATTGCTGTAGCCATATTCCCATAATCATTCAATCAATTCTTGTTCTTATAATTGCTCCCCCCTAAGGTTTAAGCTGAACCGCTGAAGAAAAATGACTTTTCCAAACATATTTAGCTTCAGTATTCTTGCCATTCTCGCGTGAATGAAGGAATTCCTGAAACACAAAAAATTGTTTACTTATCAACAGAAAATATCAATTCATTTAATAAATTTTAATATTTTTACCTTATGTTTTGATTTTTTAATAACTTCTAATCATTTGATTTCAAAATCCTTTATTCACGCGAGAATGATACTAATACTGAAGTTAAATCAGTTTGGAAAAGTCAGATCCATCCAGCGGTTCAGCTCAAATCTTACGGGGCAGCACCTAAAATTTTAAAAATTCAATATTTGAAAAAAAACAGCTTTAAAGTTTTTAATTATTAAATCTTAAAATTATCAATGCTATACTTATCTTTCATAAAATAATTTTTTCCTGGTATCTCTTATTTATATCAACTAACAATATAAAAAAGAGATACCAGACAAGAGAACCTTGTTATCGACTCGATAAAGCTGAAATGCAAAAAGATATGTTATTAAAATAAGTAATAATAATAATTTATCTTATTATAAAATATTTTGTCAGTGCTCATCCTTGTTCACGAATGAAACTATGTATTTGTTGTAAGAGTCAACAAATACATAGTGAATTGTTACTCTGATGGTTGTTAGAATTACTTGTACTAACCTTGAATCAGCTTGAAATTAAAAAATATTTAACATGGAGTAATCATTTTATATTTTATTTTATAATTCAAATTAAAAATTAAGAAATAAAATTGAGATTAAAAATTTATATTTTGATTAATATTAAAATTTATAAATCATGGGGTGCGGTAGCGCCCCGAAAGGCAAGTTTGCGAAGCTGCATCGTGCGTGACGAGACCTATTTACTTTAAGTTTCAAATTTTAAAAATTGAAACTCGCAAAATACATATTAAATATATGTATTTACTTGTTAATTACTTGTAAATATATATATATATATATATATATATATATATATATATAATATAATGCTAATAAACATTTCATACCAAAAACAGCTAAAAAATGACGTATTTATTATTTTTTGTATGATATATAGGCTAGACCCGCGATTTCTTGTTTTTAATAATTTTCTCATTCAGCCAAACGTATGAGACGGAAGTTGCTCGCGATTTAATATGTGATGTACATACACATATATTAAATCTGATTGCTTTGATGCTATCGTATATTTGATGATTAATCAGCTGTTGCGTTGCTCCACATTTGCTTCAATTTTTGAAAATACAGTACAATTCTTAGTGTGATTATTATTATTTATTTACTTAGTCTTTACAAAAATAATAATTAATAAGTGAATTTATATTTAAATAAACTAAATTGATTGTAATTTGTAAAGAGACAGTTTTTTTAGGTTATATATGTGAAAAATGTATTTTATAAATTTATTATTAATAAGCAGACAATTTTTTAGGTTAGATTTGTGAAAATGTTATTTGATAAATGTATGACAATTTTTCATTAACTCTGTCTCAAGGTTTAGCAATTGTATACTAAAATGGTGTACATAAATATTTTACACTTGGCGGAAAGGATATTTTTCCGAATGTGTACCTCAAATGGCAACATCGCATATTTTACCACAGGCATAAGACAATTTCAAATTATAGAGCAAATTTCGCATCATCGTTACTTATTACTTAATGACATAATTTTAGTAAACAAACAATATTACTTTCTTTTTTCAGAATCCGAATTATAATTTTATTAAATAAAATTTTTATTTCTTTCTTCAATAATCATATAGAATCTAATATTGTGAATTTAAATTATATAAGCAATAAATAAATAAATTTTCTAAGTTCAATTTTTCAAAAATTTTCAAAAATAGTTCGCAATTGACTAAGTATGCTTTGAAACGTGTAAAAACCAAAAAAATCGTCACATGAGATTTTGGCATGATAAATCACCTGCGAAATCAGGTGATTTCTCACCTGAGATTTTTTAGTAGGGCACATTCGGAAAAATATCCTTTCCGCCAAGTGTACATTAAATGAGATTAAAAATAATATTTTGATTGTATATGATAATATGTGAAAAACATGTATATACATGTTTGGTATTACACATTTTGTAACATTATTAATAATTTTTTATAAAATCTACTAACATAATTATTAATACAAATCATTAACTTTATTTTTAGTTTTAAATTTAATACATTAAATCTATTAAATTATAGTTTTGAGAAATTAACTTTTTGTTTTAACTTTTAATGTATTAAATAATAAGTAAAAAAATACTACATTGAGCACTTTATTAAAAAAAAATACTAAAAAAATATTACATAATACACTTGGCAAAACTGAAATCTTGAAGTAAGTAGAAAATCCCAGTAACGCAAAAGGAATGATTAGTAACATTTTATTTTTTCAATTAAAAATTGAAAATTCGGCAAGCATTTTGTTAATTGAAATTGTTATGTCATTTAAAGAATTGTTTATGAAGATAGAATTAAAATTCTTATTGTTTAAGAGAAAAAAGCAAACTTGCCGCACTTTTACCTTTTTAAAGGTTTTTTTAGGGGTAGAATTCACATCCAAATATGTAATAATAATTAGAATTATACACTTACATGAATTTAATATGCATCTGGTGCGTGGAAATCCACTCATTTCTTTCTAATGAGACTTAGTTGATCACTCTACATTGAATCATCTTTTATCATTCGAAGTCCTGACCCACTCGATAGATACATTTCCAAGTTAAATGTCAAATTTTTCCATCATCTTGAGAAAGTTACATCAAGATTAGCACTATTTAAGGAAATCGAATCAAGTTATTGCTTAACAGCTTCAGACATAGATTCTTCTGTCACTTGTTCACATACTTCACTAAGTTGATCATTGATACCATTGAACACTGACTGTGCAACTAGCTTTGGCAAATCCATTACAACACAAAAAGTAGATAAGCCAGCAAGTCCATGGCCAAGTGCACGAGTAACAAGGACACTACGTCTATTCACTTCACGCGCATTATTTATAACACCCACTCTCTTGCTAGACTTTATAGATGCTAATTCACCACAAGAATTACAAATCACATCAATTTTAAATCCTAGTCCTTGGAAAGAAGATTCAATAAATTGTATTTTATTATGGCACACATTACAGCACATAATTTTTTCAAACTCAAAAAATAGAATGTTGATATCAACAATCTATTTTTTGCCCTGGAACTTGAAAATTCTGTTTTTTCCAATTTAGAAAAAGAAGTAGAGGGTCTACTTCTTTTAGCTTCAGGAGAATTTTTTTCACATCTACCAAGAAATTTCCTTGGCCTCTTTTTAGATCTTCGTGTAGATTGTTTTCTATCTTGATGTTGGTTAACAAATCTGCCTCTTGTATCTCTTTGATTATTTGACATTTTTGAGGTTAGTAATCTTAATGTCAATTCAAGCTTTTAACGCTTTAAATACACTTTCTATTTAGGTAAACGTAGAATTTCAGGCGCATATAAAAAAATGCGAAATAACTCGCGAACGTGTAATTTATTAAAAATTAATAATTTGATGTTAATTAAACCACGAAACCTAATAATTTTTTAAATGCGCTTTAAATAAACAAACTAACTGAAAACTGACTATGCAATCAACATGAGACTGACTGTAATGTAGTGAAATGATACGAGCTGAAAGCGCGAACGCGCGTTATTCTAATTGATAAAAAATTACATGAATAACTATGTGCCACTTGTTTCCTTACAAAATCAAAACGGAATAAAATATCGATGTAAAACTTTTTAGAGCTTGAATTAAGATAAAGATTTTGTTAAAATTAAAAAAATAAACTTTTTTTCTTCAATTAAACCTAAAAAAAATCAATAAAAATTTAAAATTATAATTTAAAATAATTCTTAAAATTTTTTAAATTTGTAAAAATTATATTATTATAGACTTAATAAATAAAAACAAAATTAAATCTCTAAAAAAAAACTTTTTGGAGATTAATTAATGATTTATGAATTATTGAATCCAGCGAAAAAAAAATAATTTCTCATAGTCTTTTAATAAGATTAACTAAAAATTCGAGAAAAATCTCAAAATTGCAAAATTAACAAAAAAATCAATTAAAAGTTTATCCTACTAATTTCTTCATAAAAACGAAATTAAATGAGATAAAGTAAAAAAAAACTTTTTGGAGCTTATTCTACAGTAAATTTTCTATGAAAAAAGCAATAAACCCAAATTCGATGGTGGGGCCGAAAATAAAAGTGTTTTGTGCCCTTAAAAAAAAGGCAGAAGACTGTAAAGTAAGATACAAAGTTAGACTAGTAATTCGTGGTTTCAAAGACAGAAATGAATATGATCTGCAAGAAAGATATGCACCGGTCTCGCAACTATCTTTAATCAAATCTATACTGGCAATAGCAAACAAACTGGATTTAGAAATATGTCAGATGAACGTGAAGACAGCTCTTCTAAATGGATATTTAAACAGTGAAGTATACATGGAAATACCTGAAGGGATGTCTGTTTTTGAAAGGACCAAACAAAACAAGATCTGTAAATTAGAAAAGGCTTTATACGGTTCGAAAGTCAGTCCGAAATGTTGAAATGAAAGATTTAAAGAGGCAGTAAAGAAATATGGACTTAAATCATTCAACAATAAGCCTTGTCTATTTGCTCAGTAAGAAATAGACGTATTTCTTATCTTGATATTGTATGAAGATGATATTCTCAATGTAGTACAGTTGCTTGAGTGAAAGAAGACAAATTTAAAAAAAAAATTTGAAACGACACATTTTGGCGAGCATAAAACTTTCTTAGGCTTAGAAATAAAGCGAGACAGAAAGAAAAGGATACTGAGCGTTAAGCAAGAAGAATACATAAACAAAATGCTAAAGAAGTTCGGTATTGATCAATAACCTCCTCAACTATTACCTATTGTAACCAATCAGGTGGCCAATAGGAAAAGAAGACAGCGTGGAGAAAAGGAGAAAGCAAGTGAAAAATTAATGACAAAAAGCAAATGCAACCAGCCTATCGTGAAACGGTTGGCTATATACCCATATGGAAAAAATTTTTGGATATAATTGTAAATAACTGTTAATAACTGTAAATAAATGTAAATAAATGTAAATAACTGTAAATAACTGTAGAAAAGTGTTAAAAAATGTGGGAATTGAGACATAAATAACAGTTATTTACAATTATTTACAATTATTTACTGTTATTTACACTTATTTACAGTTATTAACTGTTATTTACACTTATTAACTGTTATTTACACTTATTTGCAGTTATTTATATTTATTTACAGTTATTTACATTTATTCACTTTTTTCACAATTATTTACAGTTATTTACGATTATTTATAGTTTTTTACAATTATTTGCAGTTATTTACATTTTCGAAAATTACCACGAATTTATTCAATAATTTTATATATAGGCGAAAATTTTCAAAAATGTGAATAACTGTAAATAATTGTAAAAAACTATGGAAAATTGTAAATAGTTATAAATAATTATAAATAACTGTAAATAACTGTAAAAAACTGTAAATAACTGTAAATAACTATAAATAATTGTAAATAATTATTAATAACATTAAATTATCCACTAATTCAAAAATTTTTGAAAATGTAAATAGCTGTAAATAATTATGAATAACTGTAAATAATTATGAATAATTGTAAATAATTATAAACAACTGTAAATAATTGTAAATAATTGTAAATAACTGTAAATAACAGTTAATAACAGTTAATCCCTACTGAAAAAAACCAAGTGATTAATCACTTGATTAATCACATGATTTTTCACTTAATTAATCACATGATTTTTCACCTGATAAATCACCTGATTTTATGACATGATTTTATAGGTGATTAATCACGTGAAAAATCATGTGATTAATCAAGTGAAAAATCATGTGATTAATCAAGTGAAAAATCATGTGATTAATCATATGAAAAATCATGTGATTAATCAAGTGAAATATCAAGTGATTAGTCAGATGAAAAATCAGGAGATGAATGAAATAGAAAATCAAGTGTCTAATTAGGTGATTAATCACTTAATTAATCATGTGTTTACACAGTTAATAAACTAATTAGTCATGTCATTAATCGGGTAACCTACCTACATTTTTTTTGTGTTGCTGAAAATATTTGTAATGTAATAATTTTATTTTTCAACTTTATTTGATGTCGCTGTATTTATGATATCATTGCGATGATAATTAACGATGAAGGTCGTTAATTATCATCGCAATGATATCATAAATACAGCGACATCAAATAAAGTTGAAAAATAAAATTATTACATTACAAATATTTTCAGCAACACAAAAAAAATGTAGGTAGGTTACCCGATTAATGACATGAAGGTCGTTAGTGTTTTCGTGAACAAAGCACATGTAACGTACATTGGTGCTACTTATAAACGTCCAGAACGAGATTACGAATCCATATGGAATTCATCGTTAGTTATCATCGCAATGATATCATAAATACAGCGACATCAAATAAAGTTGAAAAATAAAATTATTACATTACAAATATTTTCAGCAACACAAAAAAAATGTAGGTAGGTTACCCGATTAATTACATGACTAATTAGTTTATTAATTGTGTAATCACATGATTAATTAAGTGATTAATCACCTAATTAGACACTTGATTTTCTATTTCATTCATCTCCTGATTTTTCATCTGACTAATCACTTGATATTTCACCTGATTTTTCACTTGATTAATCACATGATTTTTCACTTGATTAATCACATGATTTTTCACTTGATTAATCACATGATTTTTCACTTGATTAATCACATGATTTTTCATATGATTAATCACATGATTTTTCACACATGATTTTTCATATGATTAATTACATGATTTTTCACGTGATTAATCACCTATAAAATCATGTCATAAAATCAGGTGATTTATCAGGTGAAAAATCATGTGATTAATCAAGTGAATAATTATGTGATTAATCAAGTGATTAATCACTTGGTTTTTTTCAGTAGGGATAACTGTAAATAACTGTAAATAATAGTAATTAATAATAAATAATAGTAAATAACTGTAAATAACTATTATTTATGTCTCAATTCCTACATTTTTTAACAGTTATTTACAATTATTTACTATTATTTACAGTTTTTCACATAAATTATTTCCATATGGGTAGCCAATGCAAGCAGGCCAGATATTGCCTATGCTGTTAATTTTCTAAGCGGACACTAAATCAACCCCACTGAAGATGACTGGCAGATGGTTGAAAGAGTATTTAGATACTTGAAAGAAACAACAGAGTTTAAACTTAGATATAATGGACAGGACGACTGCTTACAAATAGTGGAAAAACAGGTGGTGGAACTAAGTTAAGATATAAAGTAACACTATGTAAATGAGTGTGTAGAAAAGCTGTCAAAGTTAATACTGAACGACTGATAAGACTGACAAAAAGTTAAAAACTTATATATATGTATGTATCGCCCATTCTCTGTCGAATCGAAGGACGAAAAATTTTTTTCGATAAGAATTGGTAAAATGGTTCTTTTCCATATTATGATCCACTTAGAATTTGTATAGATTTCTTCAGTACATATTTTAGAGCTACAAAGCTTCAAAGTTGGACGAAAACCATATTTTTGATATTTTTGACTAATTATAGGCTTAAATTACTCAGATGGGTTGCGTTTTAGAAATTTATTACTGAAAAGCTTTTTTCTTCAATATATTTTAAATTTTAAGAAAAAATTAATTTGAAAGTGCTAATGTAGCCATTAGCTGAGCTAAAGTCATTTAAAACATTGAAATACCACTTTTCAAGGTTTCGAACCATGATCCTATATCCAAAAATTCATCGAAGAAGGTTATATATGTATAAATATAGCCTATAAATTTCAGAGTGGTGCAAAACGGCGATCCCTTTTAAAAAATTTAAATGTAATTAAAAATAATGAAAAATGTGATTTTTAGCTACATTTACTAATTTTAATGTTAACTTGTACTCATCGGTTGCAGATGTCCCTTCGCAAACATTCATAGAATTAGTTGTATACTTCACAAATATTAACAAATATCTTCTGATAGATTAAGAGTGAACCAAACCTTGAGATTCTCTTAACAAATTATGTGCCACTATAGCACATGAAAAATATACTTGAATACTGAATTTTAAAAAAATTTTGTTCATTTCATAGTTCAAGATTATATCATACTGCTAATATTTCCCATAACACATGGTGACAGGTAACTATATGTAAAATTTTTTTTCTATAAGTTCCAGAATGGATCAGGCCTTGCTTATTAGAAAAAAATTGAATGTCATTGAATTCTTTGAAAATTATGATTGGTAACTAAAATATCTTTTTTCTTAAACCCCCACCGAAAGTTCCACTTTTTTACGAAAAATTCGTTGACAAAAACAGCACTTTTTTGCTCTAGGGAAAACATGAATGGCGCTAGTGTAGTGGCACAGGAATATCAAGAAAGTAGTCCCAACCTTACTCTTTCTTTCTCACTCTCTTAAACATATGTAGCAACGTATACGTATACAGTGAAAAATTTAACCTAACTATTTATCTGTTTCTTTGTCTCTCTGTTATATAGATTATTAAAATTTGTTATTGATGATAAAGGATGAAATTACATGAACATTTTTATATGTATTACAAATATTATTGACAAAAATTTAAATTTGATTATTTTACCTTTTAATGCACATACAAAATCATAAAATTAAACAAAACTAACGATAAGTTTATTAATATTTTAAGAAATCGTCATTATTTTTTTTTGTTGTTGTAATATTTCAATATCATGTATGTAGTTTTATTGGTTTATTCTATATTAACTTAAGAGGAGGCCGTATCATTCTGTCCTTGTCTAATCTAAATTTTCTTTATTATTAATAAATTAAATCTTTTCATAGAAAAGTAAGACAACCGCCCAATAGAGCAAAAGACAAGCAAACGATTCTTTTTTATGGAAAAATATGAAATTTTGATTATTTTTCGAGTGAAGTCTGAAACGGAAAAACAATCGAACTTGATTGAGTTGATTCAACTGTTTTTCCGTTTCAGACTTCACTCGAAAAATAATCAAAATTTCGTATTTTTTCATAAAAAAGAATCGTTTGCTTGTCTTTTGCTCTATTGGGCGGTTGTCTTACTTTTCTATGAAAATATTTAATTTATTAATAATAAAGAAAATTTAGATTAGACAAGGACAGAACTATACAGCCGCCTCTTAAGTGAATATTTTATTTTATGAAATGTTAAACGATTTAAATCATTAACTCTAAAGTAAATTAGATTAGCCACGATTTTGCATCAAGTAAGCCTGTATTTTTAACTATACAAAATTAAGTTTTATTTGATTATGTACAATTTAAATATAAAATTAATGTTTTAAAATCCTTGAATTATTGAAATTCAATGAAAACATCGCATTTGCATATACGAAACTTTTCATTAAATTGTTTAAGAGCAGGCCGGATTCGCTGTCCTTGTATAATTGGCATTTTTGTTATTTACTCAAGTATTAATCGGTGTATCTGCAAATTGAATGTTAAGCGCAATAGATATTATTATTACAAATATTTATGCACAAGAAAAAAAAAATCTATCGCTTTGTTTTTGAGAAAAGTAAGGAACGCGAAAATATTATAAACATAATCTTTTACTTCGGCGTTCCTTACTTTTCTCAAAAACAAATCGGTAGATTTTTTTTTTCTTGTGCATAGATATTCATAATAATAATATCTATTGCGATCAACCTTTATTTTGAAGATACACCGATTAATACTTGAGTAAATAACAAACAACTCAATTGTTACTCGGTCGGTATCAGGTTCTACTCCAGCCTGCTGTTAAGGAATTAAGGTTAAGTTATAAAAAGTGAAAAAATTTTTTTTTTATATTTACAAACTAATTTTTTATATTTACAAACAAACTAGCGTCTAAACTTTTGTAGATTTCATTTGAATTGTGAAATAAAATCTGATTTAGTCTAAAAGAAAAGTTACGAATTTAAATTGACTTAATTCTATACTCAACGCGTTAAAAAAAATAAAGCGAACAAGACGATCTGATTTCTTTTTGGTAGCAGAGGTTTGCCCGTAGCGTCATCACATATTGAGCGCGTAAGGAGTCAAAGGCGTTCTGCAGTCATACGCGCTCACAAAGTAATTCCTTCATTTTCAATAAACTCCGAAATAAAAAAAAAGTATGTGGAAAACTTTCGGCACGGGTATAACAAAAAATCGTATACGCCACACGGGTCGATAACACGACTTGTTTTCGCCCCTAGTGGCGTAATATACTATTGTTTATTTGGCTGAAAAGATTTGGAATATCATTTTTGCTTCATTTCTTTCATAATTTAAACATAACCTATGTCAAGATTCTCTTATTGAAAAGAATAAGTTATTTATAACGTCATTGATAACGTGAATCATAACGCATAAAAATTACATAAACATAACATCATAGCAACGTAAGAAAATAACGTTAATAATAACGTTATTTTTCACGTTATTAATATGAAATGTTTATATCATAAATATACGTAACTTGTAACTAATTTTTAAGATTTTTTAATAAATCTTAAAAATTAGTTGAAGTTTATAGCGTGAAAATTTCATATTTAATAACGTAAAAAATTATGTTATCAATAATGTAAAAAATAACGTTATTATTAACGTTATTTTATTACGTTGCTGTGACGTTATTTTAACGTAATTTTTATACGTTATGAATTACGTTATCAATAACGTTATAAATAACGTTATTTTGTTCAACAGGAACACTTTAAGAAATCATCAATTTAATTTAATGTATTAGTTAGAAGATAGAAGATACAAAACTAAAAATGCACTTCTACTTATATGTTAGAACTTTTTGTGTAAATTCATGAGAATATTGTTGATTATTATTTAATTTATATCCAACTAATTTTATCCACTAGGATATTGATTCACAAATTGCCTTATACTGATCTTAAACGTACTAAGATACAAAGAGACATGAGTTTAATTATATGAGTAAATCTTATATAAATCTGCTTTTTTATGTAACTTTTTGAACATAATTTTAAAATATTTGTTATTCTGTTACATTAAATGACACACTCCTCTATAATGCCTCAATTTTTTTATTTTTAACCGATTTGGAAAAGAAGAGGGTTCTCAATTCGATTGAATTTTTTTTTTTTTATGTCTGTTACCTCATAACTTTGTTGTTTCTAAACCGATTCGAAAAAACTTTTTTTTATCTGATAGAGGATGTCTGCAGAAAGGCCCCATACATGTCCTATAATTATTGGGCCAATATTCGGTTTGTATAAGCAAATTATCAAATTAAGAGGCGGTCATAACCATTCGCTGCTTGGTGGCGCTGCAGTCAGGTGAGAGAAAAATATAAAATATTTTTTAAACAGCAATTTAAAATTTACTCAAACAATAATATACTTTTAATCTTGTCATTTCCTCTAGCCATTTATATGTAGAATAATTATTAATACTATTCTTGTTTGAAAAGTCTAGAATATTGTTATAAAGCGAAAAATGCGGCGCGAGGTAGAGCCGACGTAAATATTAGCATACATCATTATTTAGTATTGCTCTCTCTGTCGCACTAAGGAAAGGTGCACGCGTGTTTGCATCGGGTCCTACGTCGCATCGCATTTTTTGCTTAATAACAATATTTTAGACTTTTCAAACAAGATAAGTATTAATAATTATTGTACGAATAGATGACTAGAGGAAATGACAACATTAAAAGTATATTGTCGTCTAAGAAAATTGTAAATAGCTGTATAAAAAATATTCAATGGATTTCTCTCACCTGACCGCAGCGCCACCCTATATGCAGCGGTGAATAGACCCAACCGCCTCTTAAATCTAGAAATATTTTAGATATTATATTAAGCTATCGAAATTGTATTATCGATTTTTGATTATTTGTTTTTAAATATTCAAAAATATTTTAAATTTTATTTGAAATTTACAAAATTACTTGCCAGACTCATGGATAAATATTTTATAATGTTGTTATAAGCTAAAAAGTTTATGACATCTGTATTTTCTAAATTAATTGCTTAATATACTATTATATAGTACAATTTTTAAAAATGTAATTCAGACGTAAATGTTATAGAATTGTTATCATGTTCTAATTTTAAATATACAATAACAAATAAATAAAGAGCGATACTTCGCACTCTCGAGAAAGAAAAACTCTTAAGAAAAACTGGGTGTTTCGTTTTCTCATTTACCTCCCTTATACTTCGCCTGCTATATTATCTCTCTCTCTCTCTCTCTCTGTCTCGAATCTTTGGTACTCTACAATCTCTTAAGTTTCATAGACATGCATTATCCAAAAAGGTTAGGAAGGAATTGGTTGAGGCGTTGATCTTTCCAATTCTTGATTACTGTTGTGTGGTTTACGATGATCTTCCTCAAACACTGAATCTTAAACTTCATCGTGCTCTTAATGCGTGTGTCAGATTCGTATTTGGTAATATTGGGAGGCAGAATAGGGTAACTCCTTTTCGCCTTGAACTTGGTTGGATATCGGTTAAAAATAGGCGGCTCTACTTCAAAATGGCACTAGCTCATGCTATTGTGTCTTATCAAAATCCACCATATTTAGCTTCTAAGTTCCTCCGAGCAAACATAGATACAGAGGTTAGGTCATCAAATAGACTTCCTGCGAGATTGCTCATTTGCCCAGTTGTGCGCACTGCTGCGATGTTAAATTCTTTTGTCTCCTCAGCATTTATCTTCATTAATAATAATGTTAATCTATTTCCTGGTTTTAGAGCTGGGTCGACCCGGGTTGTCAAAGCGAGACTAATGAGCAAGTTCCTTGATGATGAGCGCACTGAGTGGCATGGCACGTTGGATGCTTGAAGAGCGTTGTCTATATATTCAAGCTATGCTCCACTACAGTTATAAAATGTAGACCTTAACGGTTGCTTTCTGCGCTGGTACGAAAGTGATAATGTTAAAAATGTTGCATAGGTTTATTTTTAACTTTTATTTCAAATTTAATACTCTACTTTCATCTTTATGTGATACATTTAATTGTCTACTTAAAATAGTAATCTAATTATAAAATAATTTCTATTTTGCTTTATATCGAGTCATATAAAATCAAAATTTAATATGCTTATGTTATAATATGCTACATATTGTGTATATAATTTGTAATTACTTATGGGCCATACGTGGTTGAACCCCATGTCCTGAAATAAATGTATCAATCAATCTGTCTCTCTTTTCCTCTCTGTCTCTCTCTTTTTCTCTCTCTCTCTCTTTCCCTGTCTCTCTGTCTCTCTCTTTCTCTCTCTCTCTCTCTCCATCATACTTAGCCTCAAGGTTTACAAGGAAACATGTTGATGCATCAGCGCGTTCATCAACAAGACTTTCACCTAGGCTGTTTATCTGTCCAAATGTATGTACTGCTGCTTTCTAACACTCATTTGCCTTTTCGGCAGCAGAATATTTCAATAAAGAGTTATCCTCTTTGGAGTCTTTTTCTCCTGAGACTTCACTTTCTTTTAATCGTTCCTTGTATGATAGGCTTTTATTAAGTAAATGTGAGTTGTGATAGCTTGAGACTGGTACAGACTGAGTTTCATTGTAGTTATAATTACATGAAACTTAATTTTCAATTCTGAATTTTATTGATATACTATTGCATAAAACTTAAATTTAAATTGAGCATGAGGTTATTTAGTAACAATTATACTTACTTAATTATTAATTGTTATTGCATATGAAATTAATATTGCTATTGGCTAATTAATTATTTATTTTTCTTATGCACTACTAGAAATGTTACTTATTTGAATCTGCGTTAAGAATTAGTTTGTAACATTACTTTTGAAATTTCATTGTTTTGTTTTCTTAATTCTATACTATATTGTAATAATTAATGCTATGTTGATATAGTTACTTATTTTATATATGATATTCTAATTGATTATCTATATCTTCATTATCTAAATCATTGTTGTTATTTTTAATTTTTGAATATCATTAGAAAAATGTATATTATGCTTTCAAATTTGATCTCTTTCTTGTTATTATTATTATAAATTGTAATACGTCGTTGTAACTGATTCTTTAATTCCAGACAGGGTTCTACCCCAAAGCCAAATAAATAAGTCAAAGTCAAAAGTTTCTCTCTCTCTCTTTCTCTCTCTCTCTCTGTCTCTCTCTTTCTCTCTCTCTCTCTCTCTCTCTCTCTTTCTTTCTCTCTCTCTCCCTCTCTTACCTAAGCTTAAATATGTATACATGCATACACAACGACTCTGTGCCGTTGAGCCTTCTCTCTTTCCTCCTATACATTGCTTGGTATAGTGTACTATAGTGTAATATATGCGTTATGAATTAATAATGAAAGTTAGGCGTAATTTGTGGCTCTACCTATATTTGCGCTTTTAGTAAGGGGATTCACTAAAAAATAGAAAATAAAAATTTTTCAACAACAAACAAAACCGATTTAAAAAAAATACACTAAACAGTTACAAATAATTTATGATCTTCAATAATTATATGCATACTACGCATCTAACTCAACACATGTGTAGCAAACATATTATAGATTATCTAATTATTTGTGAACAGACCAAACAAATTATTTTTTTTTTAATTCACAAAAAAATATAATTTGTTTGTGCTGTTTACAAATAATTCGATAATCTACAATATGTTTGCTACACATGTGTTGAATTAGATGCGTAGTATGCATATAATTATTGAAGATCATAAATTATTACATGCACCCCTCTTTATAAAGCTGTTTAAATATTTTTAATGCAAGTGTAATTTTCACCTATAAATTTCCCCCTCCCCCTGTCCACAGCATGAAAAAAATGACTTTTTCACTATTTATTTTTTTTTCTCCGAATCTAGTCAGTAAAAAAAACCAAAGAAATCGTGCTTATAGTTTAAATGCTTACAGATCTTGTAGAATTTTTTCATAAAGATTTGATGATGCTATATAACCTAAACGAATGGAAAAAAAATTAAAACCCTTCCTTTTTTCACGGGGAATGCGGTACAGGGCCAATATTTGCAGAAAAAACTTTTATTTCATTTAAAAGTACTAACCTGAATTTTTTCAGATATTTCCTGGAGGTGCGCCATAGTTAAAAATGCAAAAAACTAATTTTTGGACGTTTTTGATGTTTTAGCTCATTTGCAGACTTTGTATTATTATTTGTTTTATGAAATTGTATTCTAGAACTTTATTTATAAATTTAATTATGCAACCAAGTCAGAAAAATGAGATTTACAAATATTCGCCTCATATTTTTGAACAAATCCACATTTTAGATTAGGTATTTAAACACTTCTTTCATGATTTTGTTGATATTTCACTACTTTATATGTGATAAAATCTTTTAAATATTGTATTACTTTTATAAAAGAAAATGTTTTGATAAATAAGTCATTTCAAAGGTACAGCTATATTAAGTACGGTCAAAATATCAACTTGAGATTACATATCAGTTAATGAATTTATAATTCGTAAGTAAAACTTATTAATGCAAACATTAGAATCATGATTGAATAATATGAACCTTGACTTTGGCATTTTTAACACTATGTAACCTAAATCTGCACTTAAGTCACACTTTTGCGAGAGCTATGTGGTCTATTTTTACACTGTGTAAAAAAATGTGAGCATGCGAGTACATTGAAATCTTGTTTACATATCTCATAATAATATTACAATATTAAATATATTTTTGTTAAAAAGCGCATATTATTCGTAATTATTTTATGACGTTTGCAATCGTTTTAGAGATTATAAATAAAGTTTGCACTTATGTCATGTATTGTATTATATTATCTCCATTGACGTAGGTATGAATTCAGTAACGTAACTTAAGTAACAATCATTAGGCTGGAAGTTATAGTGTTTACTCAGTTCTCAGATATTCTATCTATGTTCTTCTTACCTTTTTTCCATAAAAAGAACAAGGATACAATATTTCAGAACTGAGTAACGACTATAACTTCTAGCCTTAGACTTGAGTTGGGTCTATGAATTCGAGCCATAAAAAACATTATGTTAAACGCTATTTCATCACTTAAAAAATGTAACATGTAAAATATTTTGTAAAATAAAATGACGAATATTAGTATTGGAACAGCATTACGAATATTAGTATAAAAAATAAAATCTCATATTTATTAATTTTATATATTAGGTAAGGATTTATTTTTAACGTATAAAATCAACAAATAAAATGATCATTTACTTTTTATGAATATTCAATATTTCTAATACACTTACTTATTAATTAAATGATTCCATTAATTAATGACAATACTTTTATATTTAAACTAATATATTAATGTTGGCTATAAAAATACCTACTAGTTACAAGTACGTAGCTTTATTAGTTTATCTTAGTAAACCTTTTTTTCTTTGATAAAATTAGTTAATAACCTTTACAATTATTCCTTTACATACACTAGATAGAAACTTAAGTATATAATAATCTATAAATCTATGTGTTTGAAATATACCTATATTTGTATACATATAATTGATATTTTCAAAAATCAGCATTTTTCTCAACATTGAATTATTGATATAAATTCATCTTCAATAGCTTAAGATGAATTTATAAAAGTATAAATCCTGATTAAAATTTTATAGGAAAAAGAGGCCATGAACGAAGTAAAATTTTAAAAATTGATTATTTTATATATTTACATTTTTATTCTTACTTTAAAAGTATAATGATGTTAACCTTTTCAAATTTGCACTAAAAAATTAAAACCTAAAAATAAATTTACTAATATATACCACTGATAATAAACAATACGAACACCACATAATATTTCGCCAACAGTGAAAATTAAACAAGTTCTTAGGTTATCGATGATATTAATGACTATATATTATCAAAGGTTTTGGATTTATTATCTTAACCTTATACAAATTATAATCCGAATATTTTGCCCTAATGTTTTATCGAAAGATTTTCGTAAACATCTACAATAATAATTATAAAGAACCATTTAATATTGAATGAATTTTTATTATACAATGTTATTCTAATATTGTAATATAGCACATGAAATAATATTATCGTCTTAAACTAAAATTTCGTTAGGAGTAAATCCTTACCTATTATATAAAATTAATAAATATAAGATTTTATTTTTTATACTAATATTCGTAATACTGTTTCAATAATAATATTCGTTATTTTAGTTACAAAATATTTTACATGTTACTTTTTTTAAGTGATGAAATAGCGTTTAACATAATGTTTTTTATGGCTCGAATTTATAGACCCAACTCAAGTCTAAGGCTAGAAGTTATAGTCGTTACTCAGTTCTCAAATATTCTATACTTGTTCTTCTTATGGAAAAAGGGTAAGAAGAACATAGATAGAATATCTGAGAACTGAGTAAACACTATAACTTCCAGCCTAACGATTGTTACTTAAGTTACGTTACTGAATTCATACCTATGTCAATGGAGATAATATAATACAATACATGACATGAGTGCAAACTTTATTTATAATCTTTAAAACGATTGCAAATGTGATAAAATAATTGCGAATAATATGCCCTTTATAACAAAAATATATTTAATATTGTAATATTATTATGAGATATGTAAACAAGATTTCAATGTACTCGCATGCTCACATTTTTTTACACAGTGTAAAAATAGACCACATAGCTCTCGCAAAAGTGTGACTTAAGTGCAGATTTAGGTTACATAGTGTTAAAAATGCCAAAGTCAAGGTTCATATTATTAAATCATGATTCTAATGTTTGCATTGATAAGTTTTACTTACGAATTATAAATTCATTAACTGATATGTAATCTCAAGTTGATATTTTGACCGTACTTAATATAGCTGTACTTTTGAAATGACTTATTTATCAAAACATTTTCTTTTATTAAAGTAATACAATATTTAAAAGATTTTATCACATATAAAGTAGTGAAATATCAACAAAATCATGAAAGAAGTGTTTAAATACCTAATCTAAAATGTGGATTTGTTCAAAAATATGAGGCGAATATTTGTAAATCTTATTTTTCTGACTTGGTTGCATAATTAAATTTATAAATAAAGTTCTAGAATACAATTTCATAAAACAAATAATAATACAAAGTCTGCAAATGAGCTAAAACATAAAAAACGTCCAAAAATTAGTTTTTTGCATTTTTAACTATGGCGCACCTCCAGGAAATATCTGAAAAAATTCAGGCTAGTACTTTTAAATGAAATAAAAGTTTTTTTTGCAAATATTGGCCCTGTACCGCATTCCCCGTGAAAAAAGGAAGGGTTTTAATTTTTTTTCCATTCTTTTAGGTTATATAGCATCATCAAATCTTTATGAAAAAATTCTACAAGATCTGTAAGCATTTAAACTATAAGCACGATTTCTTTGGTTTTTTTTACTGACTAGATTCGGAGAAAAAAAAATAAATAGTGAAAAAGTCATTTTTTTCATGCTGTGGGCAGGGGAAGGGGGAAATTTATAGGTGAAAATTACACTTGCATTAAAAATATTTAAACAGCTTTATAAAGAGGGGCACATGTACTAGGGTAGGCTTAAACTTTTGTTTTTACCGTATTTATTATGCTCTGAAAATTTGAGAATGATCGATAGTATGCACCTTTTTTTATAGCTCAAGAAACACATGTAGAAAAATATTTTAAAAGTATCATTTTCGACGTATAAAATGATATACCCTGAAGTGCCATTTTGCAATTGATACCAAAATTTAATTACATATTCTACTTTAAAAAACAAGTAATTTAAGCCCTCATTGAAGTGTGTGCAACCCCAGAAACTTGTATTATAGACTTTTAAATTGTTAACAATCGTGTGACCAAAATGAAAAAGTTTTTAAAAGTTGCGCATATAGCATCATCAAATCTTTATGAAAAAATTCTACAAGATCTGTAAATATTTAAACTATAAGCACGATTTTCTTGGGGTTTTTTACCGACTAGATTCAGAGAAAAAAAATAAGTAGTGGAAAAGTCATTTTTTCCATGCCGTGGACAGGGAGAGGGGGGTCTCGGTCTGCAAATATGACAAAAACTATTTATTTTCCATCTTGAACAAAGTTACCAGGTCAAACAAAAATTTCAGGGACAGGGCAATTATTACTATCTCAACGGGGGGTACCCATTTTAATGTGAAATTAATATGAAAAATTCAAATAAATAATAATCATGATGATCATATCATTATTTTTATATGGAAAAAGTATGAAAAAACTTCAAAATTCAATTTGTAATTTTTATATGAATTTTGATTATGAATTTTTTATATATTTAATATGCATTTTTGTTTTATTTTTATATATTGAAAAAATCATATAAAAATTTATATAAAAAATTCATATGAACAATTCATATAAAAACTTTATATGAAAAATTTATATGAATAATACATATAAAAATTTATATGGAAAATTCATATAAAAAATTTTAATATATAATAATTATGGTGATAATCTCATTATTTTTATATGGGAAAAGTATGAAAAAACTTCAAAATCCAACCTGCAATTTTTTATATGAATTTTTTAATAAGAAACAAAATGAAACAAAAATATATATTAAATATATGAAAAATTCATATAAAAAATTCAGATTAAAAATTCATATGAATTTTTTCAACAGGGTACTTTAAAACATGTATGAATGTATATCCTGACAGATTTGTTTGAAATAATGGTTAATACTTTGTAATATCTTCTTTTTTATTACAAGTTATAAATAGTGTGATTCAAGGTGAGTAAGCATCCCATACAGCATATAAGCTTTCCGGAAGCTTCCTGGAAGCTTCTCGGAAGATATGGAAGGAAGATTGGAAGCTTTCCGGAAGTTTCCAGTGGAAACTTTCCGGAAGATGGATATGTCCTTGATCTGGAGTCTTCCGTAAGTCTTTCATGGAACATTTCAGTGGAAGCTCACTGGAAGCCTCCGTAAGTCCTTCATGGAATATTTCAGTGAAAGCTTACTGGAGCTTCCGTAAATTATTCATGGAATATTTCAATGAAAGCTTACCGACAGCTTCCGTAAATTATTCATGAAACATTTCAGTGAAAACTTACTAAAAGCCTCCGTAAATCTTTCATGGAATATTTCAGTGGAAGCTTACTCGAAGCTTCCGTACATCATTCCTGGAATATTTTAGTGGAAGCTTCCAGGAAGCTTCGGAAAGTTTTTTGTTGAATATTCCAGTGGAATATTACCGGAAGCTTCCTAGAAGAAAACGTGAAAGATTTAATTCACTGCAGAAAAAATATTGGAAGCTTCCAGGAAGATTCCAGTGAAAAGTTCCCGGAAGATGGATATGTCCTCGATTAGGAGACTTCCGCAAATCGTTCATGAAATATTTCAGTAGAAGCTTAGTGTAAGCCTCCGTAAGTTTTTCATGTAATACTTCATTATAAGGTTACCAGAAGCTTCCGTAAATTTTTCATAAAATATTCCATGACTGATGCGTACTGGGAGCTTCCGTAAATTATTCATGAAATATTTCAGTGAAAGCTTACTGGAAGCATCTGTAAATTTTTCATAAGATACTTCATTGGAAGCTTACTAAAAGCTTCCTTAAATTATTTATGAAATATTTCAGTGAAAACGTACTGGAAGCTTCCGTAAATTATTCATGAAATATTTCAGTGAAAGTTTACTGGAAGCTTCTGTAAATTTTTCATAAAATACTTCATTGGAAGCTTACTGAAAGCTTCCTTAATTTTTCATGAAATATTTCAGTGAAATATTAAGGAGTCTCATATGCAAGCTATAGTTTGCTATAGTTTGTTGTTCATAAAAATCAAAAGTTTAAAAATTTCTTCAATATTTTGAAAAACATTAATTTATACCTGGAAAAAAATCTCTGCAAATTTTTAGTTAGCTTTATCAATTAATTTTATTATTTATGCTCACTTAAAGTTAATCTTTTTACTACTATGAGATACAAAACACGCGGACTTCGAGTGAGCACATATAAAAAAATTAGCTGATAAGACTACTTGAAAATTTGCAGAAATTTTTTTCTAGGTATAAATTAATTTTTATCAAAATTTTGAAGAGTTCTTTAATCTTTTAATTTTTATGAACAACAAACTATAACTGACATACGAGACTCCTTAAATAAGTGATGAACTAATATTTCTTTGAAATGTTTCAGTTTATAAATATTAAATAATTCATTGAAAGATTTCTGTCAAATTGCTGGAACATTTCATGTTTTATTTCAGAAAATTTTTGAATCCGACACTGAAATATTCAAGTAAGTTGTTACATTATTTCTTGAAATGTTTTAAATTAATATTTCTCAAATCTTACAAGAAACATGTCATGAAATATTCCTGTTGTATTTGAAAAATATTTTATAAAGTATTTGAAAAAATATTTGAACATAACACTAAAATATTGACGAAATATTACTGCACTGTTTCTTAAAATATTTTAAATCAACAATGCGCAATTTTTTCAAGAAATATTTCATGAAATATTTCTGTAATAGTCCAGAAATATTTCATGAAGTATTCCGAATATGAATATAACAGTAAAATATTGGAAAAATATTGTCTAAATATTTGTAGTTATCTTACGTGCGTAGCAATTCTTCCATCTTGCCAGCAGGTGGCTACTTGATTATATTTTCATGTGATTATAAATGCGGTTGACAAACTCTCGCAAGTGGTGGGACGTTCTCTCGTTTAGTATATAAGACCAAAAATTCTTGATGCAAATAAATAAGCGCTTAAATTCTGAAAAACAGATAAATGTATAGGTATCTGATATGGTTTGAGATGCAACTCTTACAAAATCAAAAATAATATCTGATAGAATCTTTCACCAATATTACAAATCAACATTTCATGAAAGATTTTAGAAATATTTCAGAAACATTTCTTAAAAGATTCATAATCTTTTATGAATCCTTTAATAAAATATTTCTGCAATCTTTCAACAATATAACGAATCAATATTTCATGAAAGATTTTAAAAATACTTCAGAAACATTTCTTTAAAGATTCATAATCTTCCATGAATCTTTCGATCAAATGTTGCTGCAATCTTTCAACAATATTACAAAATAATATTTTACAAAATCATGAAAGAATGTTACAGAAACATCACATGAAATATTTTAAATCAATCTTCTAGGCGGACATATCAATATTTCAGAAACATTTTATATCAATATTTCTGTTTTATTCCGAATCCTTCAATGAAATATTTCAGTAATATTTCAGAAATATTTCATGCTATGTGGAAAGGTGAATGAAAAAAAACTTCATTGTTATTAAAAAATGACGTCATTTTTCGATAACATTTAACATACTAAACGACGTCATTTTTTGTCCTGATCCCTAACATACTAAATGACGTTATTTAAAACGCCTTTTGGTGTGACAAGTAATGTATTGGGAAAATATCGTCATTAGATATGATAAAAAATTTTAATGGTAAAGGACTTGTTTTTTGTTAAGAAAATTACCTAATTTTTATAACAATCATCTCATTTTTATAAAAATGTCTTTTTGGTGTAGCTATAGCGTCATTAACATTGTTTTTTATTAACTTACAAACATGGATAAGCCAAATTTATGACTGCTAGTGTAGTGTCCGTTTTACATCCATTCAAAATAATAATTCCTGATTCATCAGTCTACTTATGGAATCTTCCATGGAATGTTTACAAAAGCTTCCTGAAACCTTCAGCCCAAATGTTTCAGTCAAAAATTTCCAATATTTAGCTGCAAGGTGAATGCTGTCTTCCGTAGAGCTTCCTTGGGTCTTTCCCTGCAATAATTCATCAATCTTCTAACAGAATCTTTCTTGCAAGGTTTACGGAAGCTTCCAGGATACTCAAACCGAAATATTTCAGTGGAAATCTTCGATATTTTGCTGAAAGGTAAACAGAGTCTTCCATTCAAGATTCCATGAAATCTTTCAGTGCAATAATTCATCAATCTTAAAACGGAATTTTCCTTGCAAGGTTTACGGAAGCTTTCAGGACCCTTCCACTAAAATGTTTCAATGACGATTTCCATTAATTCCCTAAAAAGTAAACAGAGTCTTCCATTCAAGTTTCCATGAAATTTTTCGGTGCAATGATTCATCAATATTCCAACGGAATCTTCCGTGGAAGGTTTACGGAAGCTTTCAGGAGCCTTTCACTTAACTGTTTCAATGACGATTTCTAATATTTCGCTGGAAGGTAAACAAAGTCTTTCATTCAAGTTTCCATAGAATCATTCGGTGCAATGATTCTTCAATCTTCCAACGAAATCTTCCTTAAAAGGTTTACGAAAGCTTTCAGGAGCCATCCACTGCAATGTTTCAATCACAATTTCCAATATTTCGCTGAAAGGTAAACAGAGTCTTCCATTCAAGTTTCCATAAAGTCTTCTGGTGCAATGATTCATCAAACTTTCAACGGAATCTTCCTTGGAAAGTTTACGGAAGCTTTCAGAAGCCTCTCACTGAAATGTTTCAATGACGATTTCTAGCTTTCAGGAGCCTTCCACTGAAATGTTTTATTAACGATTTCCAATATTTTGCTGTAAGGTAAACGGAGCCTTCCATTCAAGTTTCCACAAAATCTTTCAGTGCAATGATTCATCAATCTTCAAACAGAATCTTCCTTGGAAGGTTTATGAAAGCTTTCTGTAGCCTTCCACTGAAATGTTTTAATAACGATTTCCAATATTTTGCTGAAAGGAAAACGGAGTGTTCCATTCAAGTTTCCATAAAGTCTTCTGGTGCAATGATTCATCAATCTTTCAACGGAATCTTCCTTGGAAAGTTTACGGAAGCTTTCAGAAGCCTCTCACTGAAATGTTTCAATGACGATTTCTAGCTTTCAGGAGCCTTCCACTGAAATGTTTTATTAACGATTTCCAATATTTTGCTGTAAGGTAAACGGAGCCTTCCATTCAAGTTTCCACAAAATCTTTCAGTGCAATGATTCATCAATCTTCAAACAGAATCTTCCTTGCAAGGTTTACGGGAGCTTCCAGGATACTCGAACCGAAATATTTCAGTGGAAATCTTCGATATTTTGCTAAAAGGTATACGGAGTCTTCTATTCAAGATTCCATGAAATCATTCAGTGCAATGATTCATCAATCTTAAAACGGAATCTTCCGTGGAAGGTTTACGGAAGCTTCCAGGAGCCTTCCACTGAAATGTTTCAATAACGATTTCCAATATTTTGCTAAAAAGTAAACGGAGTCTTCCATTCAAGTTTCCATTAGAGCTTTCGGTGCAATGATTCTTCAATCTTTCAAAGGAATCTTTCATGGAAGGTTTATGGAAGCTTTCAGAAGCCTTTCACTGCAATGTTTTAATGACAATTCCAATATTTCCCTAAAAGGTAAACAGAGTCTTCCATTCAGGTCTCCATACAATCTTTCGGTTCAATGATTCATCAATCTTCCAACGGAATCTTTTTTGGAACGTTTACGGTAGCTTTCGGGAGCCTTTCACTAAAATGTTTCAATGACGATTTCTAATATTTCGCTGGAAGGTAAACAAAGTCTTTCATTCAAGTTTCCATAGAATCATTCGGTGCAATAATTCTTCAATCCTCCAACGAAATCTTCCTTAAAAGGTTTACGAAAGCTTTCAGGAGCCATCCACTGCAATGTTTAAATCACAATTTCCAATATTTCGCTGAAAGGTAAACAGAGTCTTCCATTTAAGTTTCCATAGAATCTTTAAGTGCAATGATTCATCAATCTTCCAACGGAATCTTCCTTGAAAGGGTTACGGAAACTTCCAGGAGCCTTAAGTCGGGAAATTCCAGTAGAAATTCTTAACATTTCCCTGAAAAGAAAACGGAGTCTTCTATAAAGCTTCTATGAAATCTTGAGGTGCAATAATTCATCATTCTTCCAACTGTATCTTCCTTGGAAGGTTTACGGAAGCAATGACGATTTCCAATATTTCGCTAAAAGGTAAACAGTCTTTCATTTAAGCTTCCATGAAATCTTTCAGTGCAATGATTCATCACCTTCCAACGAAATCTTCCTTGGAAGGTTTACGAAAGCTTTCTGTAGCGTTCCACTGAAATGTTTTAATAACGATTTTCAATATTTTGCTGAAAGGAAAACGGAGTCTTCCATTCAAGTTTCCATAAAGTCTTCTGGTGCAATGATTCATCAATCTTTCAACGGTTTCTTCCTTGGAAGGTTTACAGAAGGTTTAAGGAGCCTTCCACTTAAATATTTCAATAACGATTTCCAATATTTTGCTGAAAGGTAATCGAAGTCTTCCATTTAAGTTTTCATAAAATCTTTCGGTGCAATGATTCTTCAATCTTCCAACGGAATCTTTCTTGGGAGGTTCACGGAAGCTTTCAGGAGCCTTCCACTGAAATGTTTCAATAACGATTCCCAATATTTTGCTAAAAGGAAAACGGAGTCTTCCATTCAAGTTTCCATAAAGTCTTCTGGTGCAATGATTCATCAATCTTCCAACGGTATCTTCCTTGGAAGGTTTATGAAAGCTTTCTGTAGCCTTCCACTGAAATGTTTCAATAACGATTTCCAATATTTTGCTGAAAGGAAAACGGAGTGTTCCATTCAAGTTTCCATAAAGTCTTCTGGTGCAATGATTCATCAATCTTTCAACGGTATCTTCCTTGGAAGGTTTACGGAAGGTTTAAGGAGCCTTTCACTTAAATATTTCAATAACGATTTCCAATATTTCGCTAAAAGGTAAACAAAGTCTTCCATTCAAGTTTCCATAAAATCTTTCGGTGCAATGATTCATCAATCTTCCAACGAAATCTTCCATATAAGGTTTACGGAAGCTTTCAGGAGCAATCCACTGAAATGTTTCAATGACGATTTCTAGCTTTCAGGAGCCTTCCACTGAAATGTTTTATTAACGATTTTCAATATTTTGCTGTAAGGTAAACGGAGTCTTCCATTCAAGTTTTCATAAAATCTTTCAGTGCAATGATTCATCAATCTTCAAACAGAATCTTCCTTGCAAGGTTTACGGGAGCTTGCGGGAGCCTTTCACTGGAATGTTTTAATGACAATTTTCAATATTTTGCTGAGAGGTAAACGAAATCTTCCATTCAAGTTTCCATGAAATCTTTTGGTGCAATGATTCATCAATCTTTGAACGAAATCTTTGTTGGGAGGTTTACGGAAGCTTTTAGGAGCCTTGCCCTAAAATGTCTTAGTGACGATTTCAAATATTTTCCTAAAATGAAAACGGAGTCTCCTATGAAGCTTCCACGAAATCTTGAAGTGCAATAATTCATCAATCTTTTAACGAAATCTTTCTTGGAAGGTTTACGGAAGCTTTCAGGAGCCTTTCACTAAAATGTTTCAATGACGATTTCCAATATTTCGCTAAAAGGTAAACAAAGTCTTTCATTCAAGTCTCCATGAAATCATTCGGTACGATAATTCTTCAATCTTCTTAACATTTTGCCAAAAAGAAAACGGAGTCTTCTATAAAGCTTCTATGAAATCTTTTGGTACAATGATTCATTAATCGTCAAACGGAATCTTTCTTGGAAGGATTACGGAATCTTCCAGGAGACTTAAGTCGGAATATTCCAGTAAAAATTTTCAACATTTTTCCGAAAAGAAAATGGAGTCGTCTATAAAGCCTTCATAAAATCTTTCGGTGAAATAATTCATCAATCTTCCAACGGAATCTTCCTTAGAAGGTTTACGGAAGCTTTCAGGAGCTTTCCACTAAAATGTTTCAATGACGATTTTCAATATTTTACTGAATGGTAAACGGAGTTTTCTATTCATGTTTCCATGAAATCTTTCGTTGCTATGATTTATCAATCTTTCAAACGTTTAAATAACGATTTCCAATATTTTGCTGAAAGGTAAACGAAGTCTTTGATTCAAGATTCCATAAAATTTTTCTGTGCAATCATTTATCAATCTTTAAACAGAATCTTCCTTGCAAGGTTTACGGAAGCTTACGGGAGCCTTTCACTGGAATTTTTTAATGACAATTTTCAATATTTTGCTGAAAGGTAAACGAAATCTTCCATTCAAGTTTCCATGAAATCTTTTGGTGCGATGATTCATCAATCTTTCAACGAAATCTTTGTTGGGAGGTTTACGGAAGCTTTTAGGAGCCTTGCCCTAAAATGTCTTAATGACGATTTCAAATATATCCCTAAAATGAAAACGGAGTCTTCTATAAAGCTTCCATGAAATCTTGAAGTGCAATGATTCATCAATCTTTCAACGGAATCTTTCTTGAAAGGTTTACGGAAGCTTTCAGGAGCCTTTCACTAAAATGTTTCAATGACGATTTTCAATTTTTTGCTAAAAGGTAAACAGAGTGTTTCATTCAAGTCTCCATAAAATCATTCGGTACGATAATTCTTCAATCTTCTTAACATTTTGCCAAAAAGAAAACGGAGTCTTCTATAAAGCTTCTATGAAATCTTTTGGTACAATGATTCATCAATCGTCCAACGGAATCTTCCTTGGAAGGTTTACGGAATCTTCCAGGAGACTTAAGTCGGAATATTCCAGTAAAAATTTTCAAAATTTTCCCGAAAAGAAAACGGAGTCTTCTATAAAGCCTTCATGAAATCTTTCGGTGAAATGATTCATCAATCTTCCAACGGAATCTTCCTTAGAAGGTTTACTGAAGCTTTCAGGAGCTTTCCACTAAAATGTTTCAATGACGATTTTCAATATTTTACTGAAAGGTAAACGGAGTTTTCCATTCATGTTTCCATGAAATCTTTCGTTGCTATGATTTATCAATCATTCAAACGTTTAAATAACGATTTCTAATATTTTGCTGAACGGTAAACGAAGTCTTTGCTTCAAGTTTCCACAAAATTTTTCTGTGCAATCATTTATCAATCTTTAAACAGAATCTTCCTTGCAAGGTTTACGGAAGCTTGCGGGAGCCTTTCACTAGAATGTTTTAATGACAATTTTCAATATTTTGCTAAAAGGTAAACGGAGCCTTCCATTCAAGTTTCCATTAGAGCTTTCGGTGCAATGATTCTTCAATCTTCCAAAGGAATCTTTCATGGAAGGTTTATGGAAGCTTTCAGAAGCCTATCACTGCAATGTTTTAATGACGATTTCTAATATTTCGCTGGAAGGTAAACAAAGTCTTTCATTCAAGTTTCCATAGAATCATTCGGTGCAATGATTCTTCAATCTTCCAACAAAATCTTCCTTAAAAGGTTTACGAAAGCTTTCAGGAGCCATCCACTGCAATGTTTCAATCACAATTTCCAACATTCCGCTGAAAGGTCAACAGAGTCTTCCATTTAAGTTTCCATAGAATCTTTAAGTACAATGATTCATCAATCTTCCAACGGAATCTTCCTTGAAAGGGTTACGAAAACTTCCAGGAGCCTTCAGTCGGGAAATTCCAGTAGAAATTCTTAACATTTTCCTGAAAAGAAAACGGAGTCTTCTATAAAGCTTCTATGAAATCTTGAGGTGCAATGATTCATCAATCTTCCAACGAAATCTTCCTTGGAAGGTTTACAAAAGCTTTCTGTAGCCTTCCACTGAAATGTTTCAATAACGATTTCCAATATTTTGCTGAAAGGTAAACGGAGTCTTCCATTCAAGTTTCCATAAAGTCTTCTGGTGCAATGATTCTTCAATCTTCCAACGGAATCTTTCTTGGGAGGTTCACGGAAGCTTTCAGGAGCCTTCCACTGAAATGTTTCAATAACGATTTCCAATATTTTGCTAAAAGGAAAACGGAGTCTTCCATTCAAGTTTTCATAAAGTCTTCTGGTGCAATGATTCATCAATCTTCCAACGGTATCTTCCTTGGAAGGTTTATGAAAGCTTTCTGTAGCCATCCACTGAAATGTTTCAATAACGATTTCCAATATTTTGCTGAAAGGAAAACGGAGTCTTCCATTCAAGTTTCCATAAAGTCTTCTGGTGCAATGATTCATCAATCTTTCAACGGTATCTTCCTTGGAAGGTTTACGGAAGGTTTAAGGAGCCTTTCACTTAAATATTTCAATAACGATTTCCAATATTTCGCTAAAAGGTAAACAAAGTCTTCCATTCAAGTTTCCATAAAATCTTTCGGTGCAATGATTCATCAATCTTCCAACGCAATCTTCCATATAAGGTTTACGGAAGCTTTCAGGAGCAATCCACTGAAATGTTTCAATGACGATTTCTAGCTTTCAGGAGCCTTCCACTGAAATGTTTTATTAACGATTTTCAATATTTTGCTGTAAGGTAAACGGAGTCTTCCATTCAAGTTTTCATAAAATCTTCCAGTGCAATGATTCATCAATCTTCAAACAGAATCTTCCTTGCAAGAATTACGGGAGCTTGCGGGAGCCTTTCACTGTAATGTTTTAATGACAATTTTCAATATTTTGCTGAGAGGTAAACGAAGTCTTCCATTCAAGTTTCCATGAAATCTTTTGGTGCAATGATTCATCAATCTTTGAACGAAATCTTTGTTGGGAGGTTTACGGAAGCTTTTAGGAGCCTTGCCCTGAAATGTCTTAGTGACGATTTCAAATATTTTCCTAAAATGAAAACGGAGTCTCCTATGAAGCTTCCACGAAATCTTGAAGTGCAATAATTCATCAATCTTTTAACGGAATCTTTCTTGGAAGGTTTACGGAAGCTTTCAGGAGCCTTTCACTAAAATGTTTCAATGACGATTTCCAATATTTCGCTAAAAGGTAAACAAAGTCTTTCATTCAAGTCTCCATAAAATCATTCGGTACGATAATTCTTCAATCTTCTTAACATTTTGCCAAAAAGAAAATGGAGTCTTCTATAAAGCTTCTATGAAATCTTTTGGTACAATGATTCATTAATCGTCAAACGGAATCTTCCTTGGAAGGTTTACGGAATCTTCCAGGAGACTTAAGTCGGAATATTCCAGTAAAAACTTTCAACATTTTCCCGAAAAGAAAATGGAGTCGTCTATAAAGCCTTCATGAAATCTTTCGGTGAAATAATTCATCAATCTTCCAACGGAATCTTCCTTAGAAGGTTTACGGAAGCTTTCAGGAGCTTTCCACTAAAATGTTTCAATGTAGATTTTCAATATTTTACTGAATGGTAAACGGAGTTTTCCATTCATGTTTCCATGAAATCTTTCGTTGCTATGATTTATCAATCTTTCAAACGTTTAAATAACGATTTCCAATATTTTGCTGAAAGGTAAACGAAGTCTTTGATTCAAGTTTCCATAAAATTTATCTGTGCAATCATTTATCAATCTTTAAACAGAATCTTCCTTGCAAGGTTTACGGAAGCTTGCGGGAGCCTTTCACTGGAATTTTTTAATGACAATTTTCAATATTTTGCTGAAAGGTAAACGAAATCTTCCATTCAAGTTTCCATGAAATCTTTTGGTGCGATGATTCATCAATCTTTCAACGAAATCTTTGTTGGGTGGTTTACGGAAGCTTTTAGGAGCCTTGCCCTAAAATGTCTTGATGACGATTTCAAATATATCCCTAAAATGAAAACGGAGTCTTCTATAAAGCTTCCATGAAATCTTGAAGTGCAATGATTCATCAATCTTTCAACGGAATCTTTCTTGAAAGGTTTACGTAAGCTTTCAGGAGCCTTCCACTGAAATGTTTTATTAACGATTTCCAATATTTTGCTGTAAGGTAAACGGAGTCTTCCATTTAAGTTTTCATAAAATCTTTCAGTGCAATAATTCATAAATCTTCAAACAGAATCTTCCTTGCAAGTTTTACGGGAGCTTGCGGGAGCCTTTCACTGAAATGTTTTAATGACAATTTTCAATATTTTGCTGAAAGGTAATCGGAATCTTCCTTCCAAGTTTCCATGAAATCTTTTGGTGCAATAATTTATCAATTTTTCAACGGAATCTCCCTTCGGATGTTTACGGAAGCTTTCAGGAGTCTTCCCCTAAAATGTCTTAATGACGATTTCCAATATTTTGCGGAAAGGTAAACAGAGTCTTTCATTTAAGCTTCCATGAAATCTTTCGGTGCAATGATTCATCAATTTTCGAACAGAATCTTCCTTGCAAGGTTTACGGAAGCTTGCAGAAGCCTTTCACTGAAATGTTTTAATGACGATTTCCAATATTTCGCTGAAAGGTAATCAAAGTCTTTCATTCAAGTTTTCATGATATCTTTCGGTGCAATGATTCATCAATCTTCCAACAGTATCTTTCTTGTAAGGTTTACGGAATCTTCCAGGAGACTTGAGTCGGAATATTCCAGTAAAAATTCTCAACGTTCCCCCGAAAAGTTAACGGAGTGTTCTATAAAGCCTTCATGAAATCTTCAGGTGCAATGATTAATTAATCTTCGAACGGAATCTTTCTTGGAAGGTTTACGGAAGCTTTCAGGAGCCTTCCACTTAAATGTTTCAATGACGATTTCCAATTTTTTGCTGAAAGTTGAACGTAGTCTTCCATCCAAGTTTCCATAAAATCATTTGGTGCAATGATTCTTTAATCTTCTAACGGAATCCTCCTTGGAAGGTTCACGAAAGCTTTCAGGAGCCTTCCACTGCAATGTTTCAATCACAATTTCCAATATTCCGCTGAAAGGTAAACAGAGTCTCCCATTCAAGTTTCCATAAAATCTTGTGGTGCAATGATTCATCAATTTTTCAACGGAATCTTCCTTGCAAATTTTATTGAATCTTCTAGGAGACTTAATTTGGAATATGCCAATAAAGATTCTTAAGATTTTGCCGAATAGAAAACGGAGTCTTCTATAAAGCTTCCATGAAATCTTTCGGTACAATGATTCATCAATCTTCCAACGGAATCTCTCTTCTGATGTTTACGGAAGCTTTCAGGAGCCTTCCCCTAAAATGTCTTAATGACGATTTCCAATATTTTGCGGAAAGGTAAACAGAGTCTTTCATTTAAGCTTCCATGAAATCTTTCGGTGCAATGATTCATCAATTTTCGAACAGAATCTTCCTTGCAAGGTTTACGGAAGCTTGCAGGTGCCTTTTACTGGAATATTTCAATGACAATTTTCAATATTTTGCTGAAAGGTAAACAGAGTCTCCCATTCAAGTTTCCATGAAATCTTCCGGTGGAATGATTCATCAATCTTCCAACGGAATCTTTTCTGGAAGGTTTACGGAATCTTCCAGGAGCCTTCCACTGAAATGTTTAGCCGTATAATTTTCAAATGACGTTTTAGAGAAAAATATTATAAACAAAAGTTATAGGCATTAAGAAGACCTAAAATTTCATTACTGGGTATGTGAGAATCGGTCGACAACTTTTCCGGATAATTGCGAAAAACCCTCATTATTACACTGTTTCATAAATGTTAATAACTTCTACAATAATTGCTATAAGTGATTTATAATACGTTATCGGTGAGGCCACTAAGGGTCTTTATAAGCATAAAAAATTTCAGCCTGATCGGTTCGATAGTTTATATACAATTGCAATTGTTTATCCCAAAGAAGATTTATTTAAACAATCATAAGACAGAACATTGTAGATTTTCCGACATTTAACAAAGTGGAATGGATTCTTTAAAGTTTAAAGTATAAGATAAGTCAAAAAAATCAATAATTTTTTAAAAAAATTTTTGTTAAACAGTTAATGTAAAATTAGGCTATTTTTTTGCTTATAAATAAATGAAACAACTTTTTGGTTTTTTGTCATACGGACTTCTAATTTGTCTCATTTGATAGCTATTTCAAAAACGCATCTTTCTTTGAGAAAAAGTATTTACTACGATCTATACTATCGGAGATAACATTTTTTTTTCAAATTCATATATCCCTTATTTATAAACATTAAGAGTTGAAATTTTCAGGAAATTTCAATGAAGACTTTTTTGAATATAATAAATAGTTATACAATTTATGCAATGAATATAATTTTCTAGATCTTTAAAGTGAAAGGTACATCTGCAAGATGGTCTTGGTGAGAGTGGCTTCAGTTTCGCTTTCCACGCAGCGAGTATTAGGATATCGTCGCCTTGAGCGAGGACGGCGAAAAAAAATGCAATATCTCGGCTTCTAGACGACGTAGAACCTATTTTTTTTTTAATCCGGGGTAACTCGAGAAAATATTAAGAATGGGCTTATTTTCAACCCCCTGGAAAATTGGGAAATGCCGGAAAATCTTCAATTATGTAACCATATGAAAATTTTCAACAGTAATACTAACATTTTCTTATTACTATAATTTTTTGTATTATTTTAACGCTTTTAAATAATATATTTTTTATAATTTAAATATTTATTAATTAATAAAACGGCCTTTTCTTTTTAAATAATATTATGTTTTCCAATTAAACATAAAAATAACTGATTTTTTAATGTGTCTTATATTATTATTTAATTATATTCTTGAAGTATTGAAAAATTGTTTGAAAAAAAGATAATGCTTTAATTGAATTTAATGTACATATTGCAGAATAGCTTTGATCTTTGTATTTCAATATGTATATGAATATCTATTGAAGTGTACTATTGTTTTCCATGAGAATATTAAATTGTTCCTTTTTTTTCAAATAAATTTATCATATAATTGATTTTGAAAATGTTTCAAATAAATAAACGTTGTCAACTTACTAGGAGAGTGTCACACCTCTGGATCACGGATTTCGCTCAAACTTCGGGATAAGTTTTCAGATGATAAAATATGGAAAAAGCTAAAGTTATAGTCATAAATACTCAATATTTCCCTAGTTACAGGCAATTAAAGAAAATTACTAAAAAAGTTAGTAGATTTTTAAACGCATATAGTTCTTTAGCATCGATAGCTACAAGCTTGAAACTTCTTTTAAATTAAAGCTGAGCTCAAATCCTTTCGAAACAGTAGTTACAGCATATCAGAATATAATTTTTCCCCAAAGTTAGAGCGTAATAAGGATTGGACCTAATTTCAGCTTTTATTATTAATTAATGTTTTTAAAAGAAATATCAGGTCCAATGTTTATCATACTCTTACTTTGGGAAAAAATAATATTTTGATATGCTGTAACTACTGTTTCGAAAGGATTTAAGCTCAGCTTTAATTTAAAAAAAAAGTTTCAAGCTTCTAGCTATCGATGCTAAAGAACTATATACGTTTAAAAATCTAGTAAATTTTTTAGTGATTTTCTTTAATTGCCTGTAACTAGGGAAATATTGAATATTTATGACTATAACTTTAGCTTTTTCCATATTTTATCATCTAAAAAATTATCCCGAAGTTCAAGCAAAATCCGTGATCCGGAGGTGTGACACTCTCCTAGTTAGTGAGCACTATACTTTTTGATAGAGATTCTTCAATTAGAAATATTTTCTTATGTTTTGCAATTAAACATAAAAATGACTGATTTTTTAATGTATTTTACATTGATATTCTTTAAATATTTTTTTTTTTTTTCTTTTATCAATGTTAATTCTATTTGCATAACATATGTTGTAAATGATACTAATTATTTTTAATGTGTTAATTTTAAATATTTACAGTTGTTTTGAAAATAAAATTGTATTACAAATGTATTTAAAAAAAATTTCAGTTCTCATTTCAAATTATAATACGGGTTCCCACGGATATATATATATATATATATATATATATATATATAGACAGGGAGAGAGAGAGAGAGAGAGAGAGAGAGAGGGGAGGGAAGGGAGAATACAAATTCCCAACATATGTATGTATGTATGTACTGTGACAACCTTGAGGATCAGGAGGTCGCACTAAATTTATAAAAATATATAAGCTGTAATTAAATCAGTAACAAAAAAAAGGAATCTTCATTTCAGATATTTGTACAGTAATCGTACGCTCGATTAAAATAGACGCTAGCCGCGTATAGCGTACACGACGCCGCTTGCACTGATTAAATAACTATTGGCACGACGAAAAGCAGATATTAACAAAACTAAAAGCTAAACGGGCACGAGCACACAAAAAAAGCATTCAATAAATGTATTTTGAACAGAATCACCCATAGTTTCATTTGATTTTTGAAAAAACATTGTTGGCTGTTCGTGGATTCATATAATTTGACACAAAAAAAGAATTAGAAAAGCACGAAGGAAAAAATACGCAATAGAACGCGCACGCGATCGCCCGGCACACACGTCGCACAAATAAAGCAAATAAATTATGCTGTTTTGCTTAGCACCTTGGTACTCGCAATACTCGAGACTTGATTTTAATTACAAAAAGAATAAAGTTAATTCGTCTCACTCATACCAAAAATTATTACAGCACACACAAAAAAAGTACGGTATATTTGTAGCCGGTTGTAACGCTCTTTTCGCTCTTATGACGACAGAAAGAATGATGCAATGGCGTATTCCTTCTGTCGACCAAGCTGATTGCTCTTATGGTACGCTGCGCGTGCCGCAAGAGAGAGACAAACGATCCTTAACGGACCCCAACTTAGCTACTCAAGTCAAGCGGCTCGCTAGCCCTATCTATGCACATTGTACTGGCTTTATCAATTCGCACGTGTGTGCCAACGATCTTGGGTATGGTGTTACACGTTTGACTCGCGTGATCTGCTTTCCGTCTTGCCAACAGTCGTATGCTTCTTTCTGTCGTCTTTATGCATTATTACTATATATATAAGTAACATGGTCAAATTGCCATGTTACAGTACATGTATAAGAATATTTTTAAATTTAATATAGATCTCTACATCAAAATATAATGATAAAGTAGTTTATTAAATTGACATTATAAATCATACATATATTTTATTTGATAATAAAAGTATACTTCATAAGAAAATATTTCTAATTGAAGAATCTCTATCAAAAAGTATAGTGCTCACTTAGTTGACAACGTTTATTTATTTGAAACATTTTTAAAATCAATCATATAATAAATGTATTCGACAAAAAAGGAGCAATTTAATATTCTCATGGAAAACAACAGTACGCTTCAATAGATATTCATATACATATTGAAATACAAAAATCAAAGCTATTCTGCAATATGTACATTAAATTCAATTAAAGCATTATCTTTTTTTCAAACAATTTTTCAATACTTCAAGAATATAATTGAATAATAATATAAAATACATTAAAAAATCAGTTATTTTTATGTTTAATTAAAAAACATAATATTATTTAAAAAGAAAAGGCCGTTTTATTAATTAATAAATATTTAAATTATAAAAAATATATTATTTAAAAGCGTTAAAATAATACAAAAAAATATAGTAATAAGAAAATGTTAGTATTACTGTTGAAAATTTTCATATGGTTACATAATTGAAGATTTTCCGGCATTTCCCAATTTTCCAGGGGGTTGAAAATAAGCTCATTCTTAATATTTTCTCGAGTTACCCCAGATTAAAAAAAAATAGGTTCTACGTCGTCTAGAAGCCAAGATATTGCATTTTTTTTCGCCGTCCTCGCTCAAGGCGACGATATCCTAATACTCGCTGCGTGGAAAGCAAAACTGAAGCCACTCTCACCAAGACCATCTTGCAGATGTACCTTTCACTTTAAAGATCTAGAAAATCATATTCATTGCATAAATTGTATAACTATTTATTATATTCAAAAAAGTCTTCATTGAAATTTCCTGAAAATTTCAACTCTTATAAATAACGGAGATATGAATTTAAAAAAAAAATGTCATCTCCGATAGTATAGATCGTAGTAAATACTTTTTTTCAAAAAAGATGCGTTTTTGAAATAGCTATCAAATGAGACAAATTAGAAGTCCGTATGACAAAAAACCAAAAAGTTGTTCCATTTATGTATAAGCAAAAAAATAGCCTAATTTTACATTAACTGTTTAACAATAATTTTTAAAAAAAATTATTAATTTTTTCGACTTATCTTATACTTTAAACTTTGAAGAATCCATTCCACTTTGTTAAATGTCGGAAAATCCACAATGTTCTGTCTTATGATTGTTTAAATAAATCTTCTTTGGGATAAACAATTGCAATTGTATATAAACTATCGAACCGATCGGGCTGAAATTTTTCATGCTTATAAAGACCCTTAATGGCCTCACCGACAACGTATTATAAATTACTTATAGCAATTATTATAAAATTTATTAACATTTATAAAACAGTGTAAAAATGTGGGTTTTTCGCGACTATCCGGAAAAGTTGTCGACCGATTCTCACATACCCAGTAATGAAATTTTAGGTCTTCTTAATGCCTATAACTTTTATTTCTAACATTTTTCTCTAAAACGTCATTTGAAAACTATACGGCTAAACATCGTTATTTTCAGACTTAGATCGTTGTTTATAAAAAAATAGGACAAATCTAGCTGTATCTTTTTATTTATCTATCATCTATTAACCCCTCCCCCCCGCCCCCAATGATTTCCCATCTTCAAATATCTGTAATTAATTAAGTCATGAAATTTCGTAGAATGACTGGACTATAAGTTCAGTTTTAAAAAATGATTGATTCTAATTTTTGCTGTATTTTTTAGAGTAGCTTATTATATTCACATTGTTAATTAATATTCTCATTTAATGAAAATTGATTTTCATTTTAATTTGAATTTATCCAATGATGTGACAGCAATAATTGAATGTAATTATGTATAAAAACTTAGGAGTCATTTGAACAAATAATTAAAATCAGCATGTCATAGACATTGGTATCTATTAATATTAAATTAATTCGTTCTCATTGTCATTGATATATGATTAAACTCATGTCAGTTTAGGATGTATTGATATACCATATTTTTCAAGATCGTACAAGTCAAAATCATCATAAAATATATTTATCACTTCTACGTTCGTCCATAACAATAAATGTATACTAAAAACATAGAAATGTTCTTTCTTAAATAATTATAAGATTTTTTTAACTTATCATTGATACGATGATTTCATAAATAGACACATAAAATCAATTTATTTATTTTGAACTTTTGTTTCAGTTCACAGCAACAAAGATTTTAATAATTCTGAAATTGAGTGATCAATTCTATAAAATAAAAGTGAATCAACTAATTTTAATACAACTTGTGTAGTTTCATTTTGCAAATTATTTTGAAATAATTTCAAGTTTAAAACTAAAGGAATTCAGCAGAATATCCAAAGATCCAAACCGAGGGATAACCCAGGATATCCACTCTGAAATTTTTAGACCATATTTAGACATATATTACCTGCTTCGATGAGTTTTTCGGTCATGGGATCATGGTTCGAAACTTTGAAAAGTGGTATTTCAAGGTTTTCAATGACTTATTATTGAAAATACTATAATTATTTAAAATACGAGAATAAGCTTACAAAAATCGCTTTTTGACCAAAAAGACTCCTGTAATCTTCTTATTACCATCTCAAACTATAATTTCAGCACGTCGTCTTTAAAGTAACCTTAAAAATTTATTTACTGACCAATAACCTCCTTGGTACTGATTGTTAATCTTATTCAGTACGATTTTTGGCCGAGAGATATGAAATTAACCTCAAAAAATTCACTTAGTGACTAAAAATGACCACAACTATCATTTTTCTGTCGTATTCAAAACAACATATTGGACAAAAAAATATATTGGAGGATTCTAAGAACTTCTCACTGAGATTATTTATATTGTTCTGTGCAATGTTTTGACGAGCACCACCAAAATATCGCCAAATAATGCGCCTAGTGAGCAAAAATATTGCATGTTGTGCTACAGTATGATTTAAAAGTAATTAACATAAAAAAAATGTAATATTACTAAAATATTTCACCAGTTTGAAGTTATATTTTAAGGAAGTATTTCTAGTGGCATGCCAGCGTGCCGAGCTTGTGTTGGAGTACAAGCAAGCAGGGAACCTCACACAGCATAAAACATTTGAAATATTTCCAAAATATTTCGAAAAATTTCATGCTGTGCGAGACATCTTTGTAGTTTATATTTGTTAGTGTTACTGTAGAAGATGTAGTTTCTGATTATATAAGAGAAATCATGCCCTGATAAGAATCCCGTTCTTTATGGTAATAACTGTTCAAATTAAAAAATGAAAACAATGATTACATAACACAAGAACGTAATGATAATTGACAAAAATATGCACATTAAGGCAATAAGAAACTGAAAATAAATTAGTTTGCTATTTTACTTAATAACAAAAAAAAATATTATCTTTATTAAACTTGAAATATGATTTAATTATTAGAAAAATTGTTAATTTTTAAATTACCAATTTTTTATTCGCTTGTTATTTGTTATTCATAATTTTCCTTTATAATTAGGTTAAATTCAGTTTTTAATTCTAAAAATATATTTAATAATAATTTGGTAATGAAATATTTTAAAGAAAAAAATTGTGTACCGAGGTTTAAACCCACGATCAAAACAACAAATAATACATGCTCAACATGATAAAACAGCCCAGATCAAAATCATATCAAAAAGTTTTATGTGGCCCAATATTAAAATCATATGATAAATTTAAATAATTAAAAAAATCATTTGACAAAATATTAATTTTCGGGCAGTTTTTTCGCAATCGTTGTCGTTTTTCTAACATAAAAAATAAAATTTTTTATTTCAAAAGTTTAATATTTCATGTAAAATTTTACTATCTAACTTTTTTTTCCTTTTACATTTTTCTCTAAAATGAATATTTAAGGAGCTATAAATAAAAAACGGATGAAAAAAATCGTATTTTTCGAGATTTTTTCACTATTTGTTTAATAGCGAATTCAGCACAACTTTTTCAACGGGCGCATATCGAAATTATTATATCTAACATAATTTTGGAGACATTTAAGCAAAAATTAGCGACTATATGAGTAAATCTCTTGAGTATTTAACTTATAGTGTAACTTTTTTTTTTTAATATTTAAAAAGCTTCTATGCCGTTTGTTTGAACAGCACATACGATTGTTTCTGGTCTCAAATTTTTCATTTTATATCTAAAAAATAAACCTTTTTTTTTATAAAGCTATATTAAAAGTTATTTTTGAAATTTGTATAAATGAATCAATTTTTTTTATGAAAAATCACGGTTTTGCATAAATTTTGTATAAAAAGAGAAAAATTGTTCACTTTTCTAGTAAATTTAAAAAATAACTCTAAAAAAATAATCAAAAAAACTGTGAGACTATTTGTTTAACTTAAAAAGAAAAAATTTAAGCCTAAATAGAATATTGTGCGACGTGAATAGCTTTGCAAATAGTAATTTTTACATGGAGATCAAACACAAGCTTTTCATGGTTATTACTCAGTTGTTCAAAGTGGCACATAACCTTATTTAGGCTCAAAATTTTTCTTTTCAAGTTAAGAAAATAGTCTCACAGTTTTTTTTATTATTTTTTTTGAGTTATTCTTGAAATTTACTTAAAAAGTGAAAAATTTTGCCTTTTTTATGAAAAATTTATGCAAAACCGTGAATTTTCATTAAAAAATTGATACATTTAAACAAATTTAAAAAATAACTTTTAATATAGCTTTATAAAAAAATGTGGTTTATTTTTTAGACGTAAAATGAAAATTTTGAGACCAGAAACAGTCGTGTGCTGTTCAAACTAACGAAATAGAAGCTTTTTAAAAATTGTTAAAAAACAGTGATACTATAAGTTAAATACTCAAGAGATTTACTGATATACAAAACATCCAAATCTACCCATTTTAAAACAGACCCCGACTGGACTATTTCAGGTAACTCTATTTTAAAATAATAAAGGGAGAAAAACAGAAAAAACCTCAGAAATTCAGGAAAAAAATAAATCATTTATCTCAAAATAATATGAAAATAATAATCATACTAGAAAGTGTAATGTTGTCAGGTTGGCAGTGCCTAACTCTGACGTTATACACGTTGGCGCTTTTCTTACACTGTGGCGCTAACTACGTAATTTGGAATATATTGAATATTGTCATTTATGCAAATAATAACTCATAATCATTCTTTATTCTTCTGTGAGATGATGAAAGCAATTATTTTATTATTAATTTTTTTTTTTTGCATAAATAATATTTTTGTTATATATGTATGCGGTATAACAAATAAAGTAGAAAGGAAAAGAAATTACAAACGTGTATGTACAGGTATAAGACGCCTACACTCATGAAGTCGCATGATTCATTTTCTAATATATAACACATATGTATACATGAACATAAACATCGCTAACACGTACGTACAAGAATAATGTTGGAAAAAGAAAGCAATATCATAGCTATAAATGCGACTTCATGAGTGTAGGAGTCTTATACCCGCACACACACGTTTGTATTTTCTTTTCCTTTCTACTTTATTTGTTATACCTCACACATATATATTACAAAAATATTATTTATGCAAAAAAAAATAAATAAATAAAACAATTGCTTTCATCACCTCACAGAAGAATAAAGAATTATTATTAATTATCATTTGCATAAAATGACAATATTTAATATATTTCAAATTACGAAGTTAACGCCACAATGTAAGAAATGCGCCAACGTGTATAACGTCAGAGTTAGGCACTGCCAACCTGAAAACATTACACTTTCTAGTATGATTATTTTGAGATAAATCGAGATTACCTCGATTTGGAATTTTGGAGAACCATTAGGAATTCACCTAATTATAGCGAAAAAACAAAAAAAAAACGTTTTTTGTAGTTATGAAGCCAATTTTGGTCCTGGGGATCTGAATCTTTCAGGATCTTAGTTTTTTGACAAGACAAAATAATAAACAAAGTTCCAGGAAAATCTGAGTTAAGGCCATTTTCACATACTTATTCGGCTATACTCTTTGATTTAATAATATATCTTTACATACTAAAGAGGGACGTAAAGATATGTCGTGTCATTATATGTTTATGAACATCACGCCAGAAGACGAAGATAGAGATAAAGTGTGATCATGATAAAAAATTAATAAATAAATAAATCGATTGGTTGATGGGTCAAAGGGTCGATATATCTATGGGATGATAAGTCAATGGGCTGATTGAAGAATGGTTCAATGGATCGATCGGTTTATTGGTCGACGGAATGATGAGTCGATAGGTTGATCGGATGATGGATAGTTGGTTTAATGGATCGATTGGTTGATGGGCCGATGGGATTATGGATTGATGGGTTCATTCGTCGATAGCTTAATGCAATAATAGATAGTTGAATTAATGGGGCGATTGAATGATGGGTCGATGGGTTGATAGGTTGATAAATTGATTTATCGATGGGTCAAAGCAATGATAGGTAGTCTGTTTAATGAGTCGATGTGTTGATGGGTCGATGGATCGATGGACTGATGGGTTAATGCAATGATGAGTAGTTGGTTTAATGAATCGATGATTTGATGGAATAATATGTCGATTTTTTGATATGTTGATGGGTTAATGCAATGATGGTTATTTGATTAAATGGGTTAAATGGTTTGACGGATGATGGATCGATGTGTTACTGGAATGATGAGCTAATGGAAAGATGGATTGGTGAGATGATGGATCAATTGATCGATAGTATAATGGGGTGGTGGGATGATCAAATAATCGATAAATCTTTCAATTCATTAACCTATTATTCCATCAATCCGCCGATTCAATAATCCATCGGACCATCAATCCATTATTAAATCGACCCATTAACCCATCAACCTATCAATCCATTAACTTATCGATCCATCAACTCATGGATCCAACGATCCATTGACCCATCAACCTAGCGTTTATCCATCTATTTGTTTGCATATCTTACAAGCTCTCGTTGTGAGCCTGTCTATATATCTATCTCTCTCTCATAACGCAACTCTAATAATGTTGCTCTTTAAGTGAAAATACAATCAGTCAGATTTCCTCCCCAGGTTAGTGGATTTCTCTCAACGGAGAGCGATTTTATTCTAATAACAAGAACGGCGTCTTTTGTAAGAATGCATAATTCTACTAACGTCTAGTGGATTTCTCTTTGTGTGGAGAAACTTTTATCAAGTGAAATCATTTCTGTCAGTATAGTAAGAGATCATATTTGCTTCTTTTATTCTGTCTGTTAAGGTTAACAATCCGAAAGCCTTTTCTAATTCAAACTTTTTATTTACAAATTATTTAATAGCCGCAGATTTCACCATTACATTAAAAAAACATGAAATTTATAGAGAATTCCGTTTTGCCCCAAAGGTAAGAAAAAAGTACTTACTAATTTTTTATAATCATAAGTAAAATTGAACGATAGAAGTATGCGAAACTATTAATTATAATATAATTGTATAAGTTTATATACTGATTGAATATATATGTTGCTTAGAAAAAGATTACACGCATTATGATTGCTACTAGCGATCGATCTTAAGGACATGACAGACCTCGCTACCTTCTAAAATAATTCATTATTATTTTAATTTCAAGTTCACGAGTAAACGGTGCGTTAGATCGAGTTCTTTCACTAAAGTAAGAGAATTTGTAATAATAAACTTGAATGCGGACAAATTACAGAATTTACCAAAATACCGCACATAAAAGGTTATAAACAATTTTTCGAAATATAGTATTTTGAGGATAGGTTTATCAAATTTGATATCTAATTTCCATTCCAAGCTTATAAAAAAATAAGAAGTCCAAATGATTTTTTATTTTAACAAAAATTATTTTATTAACATAGCTTTGGTGCGGACAAGTCATTAAAATTGTTCGAATTACGAATTTAAAAAGATACCAATAAAATAATAAAAGCAAAAATCGTGTCCAGCAGCTCCGACATGCCGTTTTGTAACCTCTGTTAAAGTCAACACGAGTCTATTGTTGACATACTAATCATGTGGAAAATGATAGTAGAGATATTTTCAAAGAAATTATATAGCTATTATACAGATGGCACTAGTAGCAGCCGAGAAAATGGGCTATCCCCGCTATGCCGTTTTGCCCAAGTTTTCTCTACATAATAAAATTTACCTTACATGTATGACATTTCATTGAATACAATAATAATACTGATATATAATTATTATAAATTATAAGATAATCTGAATAACAAAGTACACACATGTTTGTGAAATTTACAAACTCTGTGTGTTAAATTTATAAAACTAGAAAATCCATGCGCGCAAGCGCGTCCTATATATATATATATATATATATCTTATTTAAATCTATAAATTTCCAATGATTGACTGTGAATATAATATTATTATTTTCCGTTTATTATTGAAAAATAATTAATTTTATTCAATGCATGAGACACGAAAAACTTCGAAAAAAATAAATCCCATACAAAAGATATATTATCACTTTATTCACTTTCTTATTATTATTTTATAAAATTAAAGAAATAGTTAACTTTTATTATTTTTAAGACTTCTTAACCCTTTCAAAACGGAATTTTTATTTCATTATGAAAAGTTCTGATAACCATTTAGCGATGATAAGTGTTCATTTATTAAGCAATTTTTGAGATGAAAAAAATTTTTTTCACTTTTTTCTTTTCAAGTTTTCTCAGTTTCTATCAAAGATATAATAACTTAGGCCCTCAGTTTGAGATCAGAAATAGTCCACTTCAATCTAATACACATATTTTTTTACAAAATTTAAAGCCACTTTTGCACAATTTAAAAAAAACCAAAAAGTCTCAATGTACATTGTAATGTACATTGGTTCTGAAAGGGTTAAATCTTAAAAGCGTGCAAGCATTTTCAAAATTTAAATAACGTAAACTATCACAAAGTCAAAAATTATTTTACAAATATAGGTTTTTATATACATAATTTTTAATATTAACCTTTAGATATCGTCTTTGACTTCCGAGATATATCATAAGAGAATTCCAAAATGGATCTCTGGAAATAGTCATGTAAAATTGTCCATCATCAAAAACATCTGTTTTTAATACAATGTAATGTGGTTTATAAAACGGCTTTTCCAGTTTTATCATCACTTAAAATTTTACATTTCATAAGGACACTACACCTGCACTCATAAATATTAATTATCTCTGCACTTTTTATTGCAAAATTTCAAGAAAAGAAATGCATTAGATTGTATCATAAAGATTTAGTTAAATTTTTAAATAAATTTATTAATTAGCATTTAATAATTTTTTATTTCTGGTACCAAATCGAAAAATTTAAATATATAATATGGGAACCCAAAATTTTCAATAGCTAATGAATAAATCTATTTAAAAATTAATGTTTTCATCAATATAAAATTCATAAAATATATAAAAAAATAAATAGTTCAAATTCTCAACTATTTGTATATCATTCCTATTTTTAAAATACAAATGGAAATAAGAATTCTTTTAGTTTGTATTTTGTTAATATAGTATTATACTATTATTTCAAACAAAAGAGTCTTAAATTTTGTTTTGCAAAAAAGCTGTTTATTCTAGGAATGATTCAATTTGAATTTCAAAATTAAATCAACAAACTTAAAAAAAAAGTACATTTTAGACAAGTTTATTATTGAATACTATTGTTTTCTTTATAATATTTGAAATATATATATGTTTATTTCAATTTCAACTCTTACAGTACTCCATATACAATTTTGACTAACAAATGTTTTGAAATCAATCAAGAATTATGTACTCCATTGATTTTTTTTTTAATAATATTAAGAGGAGGTCACGTATCTCTGTCCTTTTCTAATCAAAGAATTGAGTTTTTTAATGAAACTAATAACTTTAGCAAAAAATGAAGAGAAAGCCGCATCTCGTAATAAAAAAAACAATATTTTCTTTGATAAGAAAGAATTAATTTTATGGCTTCGTTTTCAAGAAAACCTTGAAAAACTTAAATCATAGAGGTTAGGGTGGACAATTTGGTTTTCCAAGGTTTTCTTGAGAACGAAGCAATAAAATTAATTTTTTCTTATCAAAGAAAATATTGCTTTTTTTTATACAAGATGCGGCTTTCTCTTCATTTTTTGATAAAGTTATTAGTTTTTGTAAAAAAATAATTTCTTTGATTAGAAAAGGACAGAGATACGTGACCTCCTCCTAAAATCATATTGATAAAATGGTTTATTATTTTTAAATATTATTATTTTTAATGATATATATAATCCCTGCTATTATTATATGAATTGAAATTCTTATTGTTTGTATCTTAACTATGGCATTATATATACTATATTTTAAGAAAAAAATTTTCAAGCTTTAAGAGGTGATCGGAACCATTTGCCGCTTGATGGCGCTGCGGTCAGGTGAGAAAAAAATATAAAATATTTTTTATACAGCAATTTAAAATTTACTGAAACAATAATATACTTTTAATCTTGTCATTTCCTCTAGCCATACATATGTAGAATAATTATCAATATTAATCTTGTTTGAAAAGTCTAAAATATTGTTATAAAGCGAAAAATGCGGCGCGAGGTAGAGCCGACGTAAACATTAGTATACATCAGTAGTATATAGACAGGTATGACGTCACTCGCTATACCTATCTATGTTCACATAACACCCCATTAAGATAACGATGTTTACATAACAAATAAGATAAGATAACACTTTGATTACATAAACATTCAATTAAGATAAGATAATGTCTTATTTATTTAAACAAACAATTAAAATACGATAATGACTTATTTATTTAAACAAACAATTAAGATACGATAATGACTTATTTATTTAAAGAAACAATTAAGATACGATAATGACTTATTTATTTAAACAAATAATCAAGATAAGATAATTACATATTTAAATAAACATTTGAGGTAACTTTGTATTTATACACACACACACACACACATACACACACACACACACACACACACACACACAATGCATACACTCAAGGTAAAAAATAGAAGTTTCTACGTTTTTTATTGGTGGTCCTGAAAAGGACCGATTATGGTAAGTATATTGTTTATATTTTTTTATATCCCTGAGTTTTTGGGAATGAATATGTATTTATTGAATATTTAGTATGAAATTGTGTTTTTTTCCATAAAAGTGGAAGGGATAAAATTAAAAAATTTTTGTTAAGTATTTTGTAATTTTATTAATGTATAATTTCTTGTTATACAAATATGTTTCAATAATAATCATGTTACGTCATAAATGTATCGTTTTTTATTAACATTGGTAAATCAAATTCCTCAGTTATTGAACAGTCGCATTATTTCATTGTTAAGCGAAATTAAGTAGATCATAAGAAAAGAAGCGAAACGTATGTTTCGAAATTTCAAAATGAATTTTACAAATCCTAAAAACATTACGAAACATATTATTAAAATCCAAGAAAATTTATAAATAAAAATTGATGTATAGACAAAAATCTCATAAACAAAATAAGTATAAAAACCAAATGAAACAAATGATATTCGGAATATTACCCCGGGTGTCTTATTGGTAATACAGTAGACTCTCGATACAAGGGTATCGATGGGGCTGTAGGAGAGGAAATTTCTTGGAAATTCTCTTATAGGAAGAGTCCCCAACACGTTCGAGTTAAGAGATATAGCTCCGCCCACTGTCTCGTAGTGTAAGCTTAATTTAACGTGCGTGTATACGAAGTAGACGCAGTAGCCACGCCTACTGATGCGTGTGGAATAGACTAGGGTTTTTTGTTTAGCCATGTCTTATTCTATTGCTATACTGTGTCTCTCTCACTTACATAGTTGGTGGGGGAACTGACATACTTAGACTCGTTGGAGAAACAGCTCGGATTCCCTTATATCGCGATCTCTTGTATCGAGAGTCCACTGTACGTTTACACTGCCCGTCAAGTTTATATTTCAAAGCAATTGCTATTACTAAATATACATATATTAATTATTAGAATATATACGCGCATAAAAATCAATTATATTAAAAGTGTTAAAAGATATCAATAAACCTCGAGGATCTATTTACATATTGTGCCTATTCATTTGTCTGCCCATACCTAGCACCAATCTACTGAGAAATACTACAAGGTAAGAATATATAATTATTTAATAAACTCTTTATTTTCAAGAATCAAGTTTATCCTTTAATAATATTCAATCGTGAGAGCGATTTCGTTTAATTAAATATTGATGGAGTCTTTCCACCACTAGAGTCATACATCTTTATCTTTATACATTTTATAAATAAATTCAATATTTTAAACGTACATAATTTATATATATTTAATGCAATTAATTAATATAATTAAATAACATATACACTTTTATATATCCACTTATATTTAGTCCTGGTGCAAGCCAGGACTTAACAATCAAATATTTTAATTATTCATTGTTTAAGTATTCATTATATTTTTGAAGTGATAACTTCTTATGGGACGGTGAGTTGCTTAGGAATTCAGACAAAAATTTCAGGTCGTAAATCTTAAATTTTGAGCTCGTAAAACTTAAATGTTAAGCTCGTAAAACTTAAATATGTAAAAAAAAAAACTAAGGCTTGAATATTAGTATGGTTAAAAAAAAATACATATAGAAAATGCATGTTCGTTTCATTTATATATATATATACATATATATACATATATATATATATATATATATATATATATATATATATATGTGTGTGTGTGTGTGTGTGTATGTAAGAGGAGGCACATATTTAACTCGTAGGCACGACTAAAGTATACGAAAATGACACCCGATAACTTTTGGAGTTTTTATGTCGAACCTTTTTCAATCATAGTTAAGAAGGGGCCGAACTTCTGTCTCTGTCTAATAGCGTTTTTCATTATTTATATAAACACTATCCTTTACAACAAGAAAAAAATAGCAGCCCCCGCTAGATATTAGTATAATTAGTAAATTTTGTAATAACCATCAAATTTTTTACCGCATAGTTTTTGACTAATTAGAGACCTACTAGCAATCTAGAATATAACCTATCTTTTTTTGGTAGGTCTCTAATTATTCAAAAATTACGCAGTAAAAGAATTTGTTTGTTATTACAAAATTTACTTGTCATACTAATATCTAGCGGGGGCTGCTATTTTTTTCTTGTTATACCGGATAGTGTTTACATAAATGATGAAAAACGCTATTAGACAAAGACAGATAGTTCGGCCCCTTCTTAACCAAAATTTTTAAATAATTTGCAATATAAAATAAAAGATTTATCATTAAATATTTGCATTTCTTACTTGGAGAGTTTCATCGTGAATTTTCATTTGCAAAAATCGGTCAATTTTTACATAAATTATGTTAAATAATTATTTGTTTCATTTCATGAAAAATTGTCCGATTTCTTTCATTCAAATTTGTTAAATTTCGTAGACAAGCTTTTACATTGGAATAAAAATTGCTAATAATAATATTTTAATTATTGCAAATAAATAATTTGAAAATATTTACTCAAGTTGAAAAAAGAAAAGACATTTAAATAGACTCAGTGAGTACAGTGTAGCTATTGTATTCATCTTGTGGTGTCAAAGAATATTGGTAAAATAGATATATATATATATATATAAAACATTACAATATATATATATATATATATATATATATTGTAATGTTTTTTCCTTTCGGGAGGGGGAACTACGTGTAACTCCTGTTGCCAGACGCTTCAGTGAGTTACCAGGGTAAGATCGGCAGGAGTTGGAGGGATCGGACGATGGAAAGTAAAGGAAAGTAACCGGGTTTAACACGTTCGGTTATGCTAGGGAGTACCTTGGCTTTATTGTACTCATAAAACTCACATACAACGACGATTGCAAATATGAATTAATAATAATGTATAAGTCAAAGCTAAACCTAATGATCTTATATAATGCAAATAACTAACCTAACCTTAACGGAATGTAAATGTACAAAAATAATTAGTTCTTGTTTAAATCGGCCACTTGACGGCTATTTCATAAACGAATCAAATCAATTAATAATCTTTAGTGAATCTAATTTATTAGTTCGAGTTTAACTAAAAGATTTTACGGCCTGAACGGTCTAAAATTTACCGGCGGCTTTTACCTGCAACAATGTGCAAAACAAAAGAAACAAATGATTAATAATTAAATATAATTATATTAATAGGCGGCGGCACGTAATAACGCAATACTTAATCCTACGGCAACAATAACGGTGGGTAGCCGGCTCCCTTGATTATTTAAGTTACGAAACTCTATAGGTACGCGGGACCTTTAAGTGATGTAAAGATAAAGGGTGGCCGACACCCTTAACTTATTCTAATATCTAATATTTACACGCGGTCGGACGGAGTCCTTAAACTGATATGAACCAAGTAATGGGTGGACGACACCCTTAATATATTCTATAAATCACGTAGTGGCGGACGCGACAGCTATGGGTGTATAAAACCCTTAATTAAGCCCGTTGCGATATGTGAGATAGAATATAATATTTTGGGTGGACGGCATCCTTAAATTCAGCGGCGCAAGTTCGGTATTGCGGCGGCGGCAAAAATTGCGAGTGTGCTCTAGGCAGGTAGATTTACGCCTGTGTGCTCACTGGACGTAACTCTAGCACTGCCAACATTTGCACTGTAGTGTAGACCTGTGTGCGCACTTGGTCTACCCTCATGTGCAAGAGAGAGAAGCTCTGCCTAAGCTGTGGTGCACCACAAGCCAAGGCAGCCAGCTACTACACGTCTCATTCTCTCTTAGCCTTGTGTGCGCACTTAGGTAAAGAGAGGGGAGAGACCGTAGTCTACACTGCTCTGTCTAGATAGCTTCTCGGCCTCTTATATGCTCCGGCCTCATTTTTCCCGATGCGTGCAACGACGTTTGAAGTTGCCACCTGGCGGCTAAACTCAGAACTACTGTTCTATACTAGCTTGGCCGTCAGGCGAGAAATTTGAATACGCGGGTATGTATACTCGTCGCAATATATACATTTATATATATATATATATATATATATATATATCGTCGCCTCTAACGAAACACATTTCAATTCTCAGTCGAAAACTAGCACGATTCACTTTTGCGGCGAAGAGTAGCACAATTCGCACCCTTTGCCGCTAAGAGTAATTTAAATTGTCCTGCGAAAATTAGCACATCTTAAAGTTGTCCCTTGAACAATAATACACGTTAACGATACCTTGCGATAACTAAAAAGCCAAATGTACTAGTTTTCGCTGATGCTTTTCAAATGTGCTACTTTTCGTTAGAGTCAACGTACATATATATATATATATATATGTATACACGCACACATTTACCGATACTTTTTTATTGACCGTCCTCTCTAATTATCGATTTTCCGAATTCCGTTTCTCTCTCTCTTTCATTTTGTTTTCTATTTTTGAAGTGATAACTTCTTATGGGACCGTAAGTTGCTTAGGAATTCAGACAAAAATTTAAGATCAAATTTTAAGCTTGTAAAACTTCAATTTTCAGCTCGTAAAACTTAAATATGTAAACAAAAAAAACTAAGGCCTGAATATTAGTGTGGTTAAGAAAAAAATACGTATAGAAAATGCATGTATATTTCACTTTTATATATATATATATATATATATATATATATATATATATATATATACGGGTGCGTGTATGAGAAAGAGAGAGAGTAGGTACACATTTAACTCGCCGGCACGCCTGAAGCATACAAAAATGACACCCGAGAACTTTTAGAGTTTTTATGTCGAACCTTTTTCAATCATAATTAACCAAAATTTTCAAATAATTTGCAATATAAATTAAAAGATTTATCATTAAATATTTGCATTTCTTACTTCGAGAGCTTCATCGTGAATTTTCATTTGCGAAAATCGGTCAATTTTTACATAAATTAAGTCAAATAATTATTTAATTCATTTCATGAAAAATCGTTCGATTTCTTTCATTCAAATTTGTTAAACTTCGTAGACAAGCTCTTACATTGGAATAAAAATGGCTAATTATGAAATTTTGATTATTGCAAATAAATAAGTTGAAAATATTTACTCGAGTTGAAAAAAGAAAAGTCATTTAAATAGACTCAGTGAGTACAGTGCAATTATTGTATTCACCCTGTGGTGTCAAAAAATATCGATAAGAGAAAAATATATATATATATATATTATATCGTCGCCTCTAACGAAACACATTTCAATTCTCAGTCGAAAACTAGCACGATTCACTTTTGCGGCGAAAAGTAGCACAATTCGCACCCTTTGCCGCTAAGAGTAATTCAAATTGTCCCACGACAAGTATAGCACAACTCAACACTGTCCTTTGAATAATAATACATGTTAGCGATACCTTGCGATGACCAAATAGCCAAATGTGCTAGTTTTCGCGGCCGCTTTTCAAATGCCCTACTTTTCGTTAGAACCGACTGCAATTTTTGCAAGATTCTTAGACAGTATACAATCTAAAAATTGTATTTCTTATTATTGCTACCATAAATTAATTGATACTCTTATAGAATCTAATGATGATAGTGAGAATGTAGATGAATCAAGTGTTAATATTCATGAATTTTATATATTTTAATTAAATGATTTTTTGTAAATAACTACAAATTTACATTTAAGATTGATTTCAATTTGTATATCAAAAATATAATTAAATAACTATTTATCAGAAATCTTCTTTGAGTCTTAATATTTTTTGAGATCACTATATTTATTATAATAATATTTAAGTGACAGTACATTTAAAAAAAAATTTTACGCACAATAATTTCAACCTACAATAATCAAAGCTATCACTTCTGTCGGCCAGTCCCACGACTGCCACATTTTTTTTTTAATAATACAGGTTCGATAACGGATTTCATTCTTTCAATTCTCATTCCAAATCTCTCTCTGTCACGACCTATTTGTTCCCACTCACCACGATGCGCACTTTGACTTGCATAAGTCCATACATACATAACTTTAATAGTTGGTTTACCTTCCTTAAAATGTACACGATTCATTTTTTTATTATATTTACGTCACTATTTACAGTAAGGTTTATACATTAAAGCATACAAGTCGTTGTAGATGTATGGTAAAGTATACGCATTAATTTCTAAAATTACAATATCCAATGTAGACTTATCTAAATCTTTATCGTCAAGCATTTTTGGTAAAACAAATGTTATTACCTCGTGAATTTCTACAGTATAATATCGATTAAAACTAACAAATGTTTTCAATGTAAATGACTTTATATCTTCCTCACCATCTTTTTTGAACTGTTCCTTAAGGTATTCTTGGATGTAGTCGATAATCCTATTGACTTTTCCAGCACGACGTTCCAATTGCACCAGATGCTCATCTATACAAGGCACTGCGAGCTTAAGACCATCAAATGACACTTTTTGCAAACAGGTTGAAGGCGTTTGATACATAGATTTCATTTTTTTGTTAGGTGATTCACTTTGCTCTTCTTCATCTACTGGTTGAACATGTACTGGTGGTTGGAATACTGTTCTCTCCTCGAGCACTATGGTTTTTGTATGGTATGATGTCGTAAATAAAAGATCGTGGTTCTCTAAATAAAGTTTTGATGGATTTCCGTACTCAGTTTTGAATATGTAGGCCTCTTGAAAATAAGCGTTGATCAAGTCAAAATGATTTTTCAATAGCCTCCAGGCATTGATATCAAAATTAACCCATTTGGATGAAGAATTTGTCGATATTTTTACACAAGGTTTGTAATAACCACCGTCGTATTGTAAACCAACAGCTATACGTTTGGTCTGTGACTTGTTGAGAGAATACGTTGTCGACAAGAGCATGCTATCTAGAAGAAGCATACTGTACTCTTTAAAACGGTTATTGTCACGGCAATTTTCACTCGTTCATTGTGCCATATTTGATTATTATGATGGATAACTTGAGAGAGAAATAAAACTGACTTACGTATAACCAAGTCTTACTTTAACTGTGTCTGAACTGAAACTGATTTGACTTGAAGTTTCGCTTGTGCTTTATATTCCTAATCCCTACCAAGTTCAAAAGCATATGGGGATAAAGAATGTATCGTTTTATATGCTTTTTTCAAGAATATCATGTTTATCATAAAAGATAATATATAAAAGGTTCAACAGTTGAGTACTGTTTTTCGTAGAATAAAATATTATGGTTCCTTGAAAATCAAGTTATAGCGGTTGTATTTCATCATCTCCTGTTGAGATACGTATTTAATAATATCCTGTCCAAAATAAAATATTCCCTTCTCGCTTCTGATTTCGCGTAATATTATATTCCCTTGATATGTCGTATGTGTCGTCTACATCTTTTGTTATGATATTTAGTTCAGTTATATTGTTATTTCGCAACATCCTGTCAAGAATAAAAGATTCAAATGTCTCATCTTATACCGTAGTATGTAATATTATACTTCGTTGATGAACAAAATATAACGATCACATTATATAATTTCCTGTTAAGTCATATTTTGTCATAATTTGACAAAAATATTACTGCCCTTTGTCGGTTCAATAGAGATTTATATTTCATCATAAACTGATAAATAAAAGATTCTATTCTCAACTTTGATTGCGTAATATGTGATATATTTCAAGAATATGCACCGTATATCAGATATATTTCATTGTTTCCTTTTGTTATTAAAATATTAAATTTCTGCATTAAATCAGTTTAAATAAATAAAATTATATTATAAAAAGATAGTATAACGGAAATTCATAGAATAAATATATATTTTATCTGTTAAATGATAAGTTAAATAATTTTAAATAATAATACTAATGTGGAAGGGATAAGGTGTTGGTGAATAATTATTACGAAGAAAAATGTAAATTTGATTAATATTTATAGAATATAAATTTCATGTTACAATAATAGATTTAATATTATATTCTCGAAGTACATGTTTGATTACAAAAGCCAAAACCTAATGAACGTTCGTTAGTAAAAGCTTTTACAGATTTTTTACGCTTAATTTTATTCTTCAATAGTTTATTATAAAATTTTATAACTAAATTATCGTTTTTTTTGGAATCTCTTGAAAACTTACTGCAAAACGTACGTAAATTATGAAAATGAGACATATGGTATAAAAACATAATACAATATTGACCGCAAATTTGCGAATCGTAGCTTTGCATTCGTTGTTTATTCCATTCGTATCGCGCACAATTTCTTTTGAGTCTATCGAGAGGATGTGATGAGAACGGTGGCGATCCGTAGCTGTCAAAGTAGGTTTCGTAGCCATTTTTATTTATGTATATAGCAATCCAATGAGATCCACCTTCTGTATGATCATCAACGTTTGCAACTATAGTTGCTGGAAGTTCGAGAATGTTCGGAATCCGATCTGCTGCATATACTCGTACAGTTCTCGCGTTGACTGCACCAAGTGCTTTGATTATTTGACGAGTATTCATTGTTAGTCATCATCATCTTCATCTGCTTCTGAATTGCTATCTTTTGATGCCTTGATGGAGTCTGTTGGTGATGCAGGACAATCAACTTCATCCACACCTCCGTCAGCAACTGCGCGAGCTAACCTGCGTGCTCTTACACGCTCAAGAAGTGCGTCGTTTAACCTCAATGGATTATCGTTGATGTTGTCGGATGTGATACACAACGATAGTTTCGTATGCAACCACTTCCTCAGCATATATGCCTGATTGAGGGCACATACAACTCTTTTATACTTATCTTTTGTACTATGACTGACGCATGAAAATCCATCCTTATGATATTTTGTAAAGAGTTGATTGAATGATGGTGAGTATATTTCTAGATTGATGATTTCTCGCGACATGGTTGCTTCTAGATACGTTGCTTTTTCGTAACCTCTAGTATAGATTTTTGCAGCTACTTTTGCAATGTTGTATAAATTCAGTAACAGTTGACCGATGGAAACGTCGCCTCCTATCCATTGAATACCATGATGATGATTTATCACAAATTCATTACTTCGTTTTACTCCTGATGGCAATTCAGAGAAATCATGTGGTGATTTTACTATCCAATGGGAAAAAACTCTAGTTTTTAAACTAATCACTGCCACCTCCTTTGGAAAAAATTTATTGTTCCGGTCTTTTAGACCTTGAATATCAATGACGAAATCCATGACTTTACTTTTGACCACTTTCACTGTACAGAATGAGACTCCAGAAAGAGACTAATGATCAACGCACTTTATCAATGATCTTTTATACTAATTACCCCCATTTGTGATTCTACTCCCACTCCTTTAGCTTAAGCATTAAAATCCGTTATAATATTACGACTTGAATCTATTTCCAGCACGTTATCGTATTCTGCGTAAATGATGCAATTTATTGTTTGTTTCAAGGCCTGATCAAATTTCACTTCTACTCTTACATTACCACGTTTTATAAGATTCCAGTGTAAAGCAGAATTTGCAGAAAGATCGAGTGTCAGATCAAATGCAAACAAACAAAAACCTCTAGAATAATCTATTCGGCTGAGACAAAGGGACTCATTAGAAAAATGTATACCAGTCCCTGAAAAAAAAGTGTGATAAGCTTCAACAAACTGTGGATTATCGCCTATAAATTTTGGTTGTAGAGGTTTACTCGGTACTTGTACTCCGTCAATGTAGAGCGAAAGATAATTAATGGAAAAATGTTGAAAGTTGAATGGATTGAATTGTCTATTCCCATTAAACGCTCTGTTATCGACGAATCCTATTATAATTCTTTTTGGTAGCTGGCCTAAAATTATGTTATCCAAAGTATCACCATGTATACCTCAGTGCATGGTAAATGATTTTACTTCAACTCGTGTAATAGGATATTTTGTGGTTGCTTTTGTTAAAGCATTAAGGTGAGTAATATTCCTGGGCTAATTTTTACACGACGTATCATCAAAGAGGCTTCTTTTATACTAACACTAAAAGTATCGTTTTCAGAAGCATCCATAAGACAAAATGCATCTTTACTTCGAACAAGTCGTACTCTTAGTTCAACACCATTTAATAAAAATTTATTTTGATTGAAAACGTCACAATGTAAATGACCTATTAAATCTATTGTTTTTGAATTTTCCGTATAATATGATCGGTTTAATAGTCCATGATTAGCTTCATCATCAGCGCGCCCCACGTTTGGTAAAGCTTCCATTTTTCCGACAGTATCGAGATACCACAGAGACGTTGTTAGATGTGAATTCATTGCAGCGCTTGAGTAATTTAATAATGTTTCGATATAGGCTCTGTATAGGTAAGCATTGTTTGGTGATGAGACGAGTTTTTGATTAAAGAATATATCAATCTGATTAAACAGTGAATGAAGAAAATTATTAACAGGTCCTACTTTACTATTCTCAGCGGGAATATTCGGTATAATTTGTACACGTACATTTAGCATTGTGTGTGCTAGATCGATATAATCTTCACCTCCAGGTATTACAAATTCAATTGGTCCATCATCGGTAAGCGATGACACTGGTTTATATTGAATAAATTGTGAAGATTCTAAAGATGTTTGAGTTGGTGGAAGCGTAAATAAGTCTAATTCTGATTTCATGCGTTCGCATGAGTTTGCATGTAAGAACGCCATCTTGTTTTTCTAGTTAGGTCCAAAAATATCTGTCACACTGCGTAAAGCTTGTATTTTCTTTTTGTTAACTCTTTTACGTTTTCGAATATCACCTTTTTTCTTTTTTATAACACTTTGTTTTCTTTTGACTTTAGTACGAGCTGTTGAGCGTCTTTTGGGAGACGGACGCTTCCGCTTGGCAACACGACGTTTATATCCAGAACCCTTCATCATTTTAGAGATTTTAGCAACTGCTTTCCTCTTGAGATTTTGACCCGATTCATGCATTCTCGTATTTACAGACTGTTTGAAATTTGTAACATTGTTGGTAACATCGTCTAATACATGCATACCTGCGCGAACAGCTTCTTTACCGACTGCTGTTGCTCCAGTGGTAAGATAAGGTAAAACTCTTCGAAAAAGACCTCCTAGAAAACTTCCTATACCATGTCCACGTTGGTAATGTGAACCGTTGAACACCCGATGGATTCCGCCGCCGCCAATCTGCTCGGAATAATAAGCTGTGTAATGAGACATATTTTAAATTAGTGATTACGTTTAAAGTGAAGCGTAACCGTCAACGTCCCGTACTCAAATGGTATACGACGACCGTGTTGATTCCTTATATCTAAAATGATATTCTGGAAAGTGTTATTAAGTAAAGGGATGTAATTTATAGGTGAAAACTGTTTCAGTATGTTAGATCCAAATGTATACTTTGTATTATTGAATGTGACTATACGTAACAGTGAAGCTTGAGTATCTCCCACTGTGTAAGGTACGCCTATATCTGTGTAAATATAGAATTAATCGGGTATTGCTCTTGTTAAACATACCGGTCTATCACCGATAACCGCTACTCCCTTTGTGCTGTCCTTATTTTTCTTTGCTTTCAAAGTAATAATAGCGTTTTTGCCATAAAATTCTTTTTCAAATCCGAAAACATTTCTAAGCTTTTCATTCATTTCAATACAATATGTTTCTTTACACTCACATACTCGTTGTATCATGTGAAATCCTTTTCTTTTCTTCGAGACATCAAATACTATAAGCTTATTAATATCGCCAGCATGGTTATTGATTGCTCGGGCCAATTCACCAATACTTTCATATACTCCAGAGGGAAATGAACATTCAAATTGTTTTATGTTTCCCACATTCATAATATTTTGAGGAAGTTCTTCACTATCTATATAGAAGACAAACTTTGCTTCAGATTCTTGAATGTGTAAAATAGTACTGGGTATATGAATTTCAGTCAAGCCAACACTCCAATCACCATGTAAGCGTATTTCATGCGATAAGTGTGTAGTAAAGCAAGATGTTGTGTTATCTGGAAAGTATTTTATACTACTGTTACTGGGAAGAATCAAGTAAAAAGCATCCTCATCCATTTTTAAAGATTAGTTAATTCACTCGCGTTTATCCAAGAATTGAATTTTTCAGGATACCCATATTATTTAACGAATACTTGTTTATTTCGACCACGGCCTTGGCTACGTATTACACGCTCAATCTTAAACTTTTCTGTTTCAGCTAAACGTTTTTTTCTAACTTTAACCAACTCTTCGGGATAGAAAAATCCATCAATTTTTTCCCCATTCAAATCTGATAACTCGTACGTGTAAGGCTGTTGCCGTCTGGATATACGAGAAATTTTAAAAATTTCTTCACTGTAATTTTTCTTGTATCCTTTCTCGAAGATGCCTTTTGTACGACTGCACTGAGAAAAAAACATAGTTGGCTTTATTGCGTTCTCTAGTAACGATAACCATGTTACTCTAGTATTCAATATATAGTCAAATTAACCGTTTATATTAGTAGCATTTACTAGATTGAACGTAGTAGGAATTTCTACAGTCTTTATTAGTATTTTATTTACTTTTTTCAAGATATACTAACCGAAGTTTTAAGACTTTAAAGTCTTGTTTTGAGTCTTCTAGGCTTTTATTATAATTAAATATTCTTATTTCATCTACTTTCGTTTGTAGATTATAACAATATGCAAATTAATAGTATAATTTATTATATAGATTTTGAGGTTAAGATCTATTCATCATGTGCTACTTAATGCCGACCAGAGAATCTAGTTGTATTTACTATGTTACCGTAGTAAACGAGAGAAACAGTACATTGGTGAAGCTCATCGGTCTTAACGTAGTAAAGCCAACTATGTTTTTTTCTCAGTGTGATGCGAACATAGGAACCCACCGAGTATATAGGCACGTGAGATGGTTTTCTTTGACTAAGAGCTCTTTTCTCTAAATTCATTCTTGCTTTAGAAACGTTATAAATTGTCACTTCTGCTGGTATCATTCTAATTCCAGTGTGTAAAGTATGATTGTATGCTTTCACTATGTTTTGTATGATATTTATGTATCTATGAGTATTCTTATGCGTGAAATATCGAAACATACGTTCTTTGAGTGTGCGATTTAGGCGCTCCACTACAGCTGCCTTGACATCAGGGTTTCGTACTGTACGAAATTTTGATATCTCGCTTTTTCAAGTAATCTTGAAAGTTTGCTAATGTAAATTCTTTTCCCTCGTCCGATTGAATAGAGATAGGAACTCGAGCGTTTGATCTCTTGAGAATTTTGTCAAAAGCGTCAACAACACTGCTTGCACTTTTATCGTGAAGAATTTCTACCCAAGCATACTTGCTAAGCACATCTATAACAACAAGTAAGTAACAATAACCGTCGTTATATTCTTTGAAAGATTGCATATCGCATAAGTCTATTTCCCAACAATCATCAATATTTGTTACATTATATCTTAATCTTTGAAATCTTCGACGAATAGGTTTGTGCAACGTATAAACATCTTGATTACTCAACCATTCGTAAATTTTAGTCTTTTCACGTTTGTTTCGCGCAACATTTACACGAATTAAATTACGCGCACCAGCATAGCCGGCCTTGTGTGAAGTATCATAATATATGGTTTTTAAAGACATTTTTTAGAAGCTAAAACTTTTCCACTTTTCCTTAGTTGAAGCTTTTCTATTTTTATTTCTAGTAGTATTGTATTCGTATTGAGACTGTAACTCTTTTTCCAAATCTTCTAAGTCAGTTGAATTTTTTCGCTTGCGATTTTTATTATATGGTTTAAAAGGTTGTAACAGTTTATAGGAATGTAATATTGCTGTATTTCCAATGAGCTTTGCTGGTGTTTCTGATAAGGATAAAAATCTTGTAATTTGTTTTCTACCAGAAGGAGCAGGATCGGAATCTGTCTTTTTTCTTCGTACAATGTCGTTAACTAATTCTATAATATTCGAATTTGGAATAACACTGCCCTCTACTGTAACTTGTCCTGTATTATCCCATTTCATGAGGTTTCCTACAGCGTTTTTTTCCAATGGTTAAGTAACAGACGTGCACCCTTTTTATAACTCTTTGGAACATTTTCGAGAATAATTTCATCCGTTAGTGGCGTTGCTAGCGTTGCTTCCGTATCTTCGGCTTCATGTTTCGAATCATTTGCATTTTCATGTCGTTCTACATTTTTGAAATGAAGATATTTTTGGAGGATTTGCATGTATTTTTGATACTTTTCGCGTTCATCTGTAATACTTTTGGAAAAAAGGATATCGTGCAACTCGGCATCTAAACGTGACAAGTTGTCACCCTTGGTTTGGACAGTGTGCTCTATTTCAGAATTCTCGTGCTTTTGTTTCGTTGAACGTAAACCTCTTTCGTATTCATCTTCGGGTATTATGACCATTTTGCGCGTGCGCTCCATCACGTTTAGAAGTTAATTTAACCAAATATTTCTGATACCAAGGCGCCTATGGTTGGAGCCAATAGCACTGGTAAAAAACTTCCTCCGTTTTGAATGATGACACGTTTTTTCTGATGCCAATTAGTACTGATCTTAAAATCGTTGCTCTTCCTATCTTTTTTCGTTACTAGTTTTCGCAAAACGTGATTGTATTTTTTTAGTCGTTCTTTTTGTGAATTTTTTAATTTTACGGTACCGTGTAACACGTTCAGGGCACATATACACTTGATTAAATTTTTATCAGAAGTTCGAAGTAAGGCCACTCGTTGATGACTGTCTGAATGACAAAGTGCGTTTAAAATTGCGATACACTTTTTACTGAAGTTTGACGGTAAACAGCTACATTGACCTCCGATCTGATTAACTTTCTTCTTCTTTCCACGTTTCTTTGATGTTACCACAGCCATAGCTATATCAGTACTGATGGTGATTCTTTCAGAGTTTCTTTTTTATATTTGTGATCTTAGCGAAATTTCGAATGATACTTTGGTAAGTATGCGTATTGTGTTTTATTGTCCGGAAATATGCATGTGCGAAATCGGTATTCTTCCTTTGTACTCTGTTTCAAGTCCAAGAAAAGATAGCCGTGTGGCACATGTGTGCTATCTAAATAGGCTTGTTGCAAAAATTTCGGATCCTCAGGGTAAACTTATCGTACAAAATATTGAATTTAAGCTCGATCTCGTGGATTTTTAAAAATAACGATATAACTAGCATTTAATGAAATATCTCTTTGACCAGTACCTTTGTGAAAAAGATTTTGAGTGATGAAAATAACGCTAATATTTTTATGATGACTACCTTTTGTAAACAAATCGAGAATAACATTGTTGGAAGATTCGCGCATCAAGTCATCTATTATTATTAATTTTTTCTTTTCATTTTCATTAGAATAGTCTGAGGGTTGGGGCAATCCTTCGCGAAATTCTATAGGCTAGTGAGATGGTGATTTTAATTCGTTTTGGTATGTTTCTTGCCACTCTGCGTAATAAAATAAAATCCTATCAAATGCTACATCGCAAACATTAGATAGGTTCGCGAGAAATCGTTTAACGAATACTGTTTTACCACAACCCGTAGGTCCACTGACGATACATGTAAATGGATGTTTGAACCGTGTATCCATCTTGCAAGTTTCGTTAATACTGTCTGCTTCACACCTAAGCTTGATATATTTAACGCGGGCGATCGGCGGCGGTGGCGACACGGCGCGGTCGAGACATGCGCGAATATTAGCTAATTTAGCGCGCGCGCGTCTCGTAATTAGCTTATTACACCGGTCGAGATACGCGTGAATATTAGCTATTTTTCGCACGTGTCTCGTAATTAGCTTATCAACATGTACCAATACAAGAGCTATATTATAAGTTAATTTCACGTAGCAAACATAAATGAGTCGTATTCGGTCAATTGTTACTTTTATATAAGAGGTTAATGTTAATTTTTTAATCAATAGCTGTAGGAATAGGAACAGGTGGATAAAATCAAGATAAAACCATTTTTCAATTTAATTTATTTTATTGAATTCTTTTTGTAACCAAAAGGTAACGAACATTTTTTCAGATATATTGTAACCATGTACCGAAGCATGGTTACTATTTCAATTTAGGTAAGATTAAATATCACCAGGAGGCGCTGTTCGCACGCGCAAATAAAAAACGAAAGATATGTATTCGCGAAAGCGCGAGAAAGAGAGAGCTAACTAAGTAGGCATCAAGTTAGAAAGAACAAGTTAATGATCAGGAAGTAGGTAGGGATGGCATAGAGAGTCTCGCACAGCAAACGCAGCGCGAAGCTCGCTCTCTCGTCGCCTGACTGCCAGCCAAGCTAGTCGCTTGTATATTCGTCTCCAGCTTGAGGTCCAACGCTCCAAGGAAAGTCTTTTCACGTTGCCACGTGTTCGGTGTCTCATCCTGAGCTCATACCATAAGGCCAGGAAGTTGCAGAGAGAAAAACGTGCAGTGAAAGATCTGCGGGAGGTGGGCCCGCCTCGTCAATCTCGGTAGCGTCAGTTTCTCTAAAAAGAATTACATTGTAAAACGCAATCATTGTAATTTTTCTATAACTGTTAAACCAATTAGTTATTTACGCATTTTTTTCGAGATGTTCGATCTTAATTTTCATGTTGTATAGACAAAAATATTTTAAAATTATTTTTTCCAAAACAAATTTAATGATTTTTGATAAATTTTATCATTAAAAAAAAAGATTATCATAACTTTAGAAAAAATTAAATAACAATTCGAGTCTCTAAAACGTTTGTTGTCAATTAAAAATAAAATAAAGTATCTGATAATGAACAAAGAAATACAATTAAGTTATACTTATAAATTCTCATATAAAATTTTTTTTAATTAATTATGATTTTGAAAAACAAATCTTCACAAATGTAATCCGTCATTTAGATACCTTTATTTTTAACAATAAATCAATACCTAATATATTGATTTCACACCAATATGAACATATTTTTTCAAAGTCTACATTTATAGTACATTATGATACTAGATGCATAAATGACCTATTACGGTACGACGTGATCATTCGCGTCGTGCGATAGACCATTTATACCGCGAGAATCATACACTGAGAAAAAAATTTAGTTGAGTCAATGAAATAAATTTAGTTATTAAATATTTTGTTGATAAAAATTAATTTTGATTGAAGTAATATGCAAGGTTATTAAATCACTGAAATATTTAGTTGAGATAAAAAAAATGATACCTAAGTTAAAAAAAAATAAATATTTTTTTAAAATAAAGAAAAATTTATTGTTTTGGTTAAATTATTTGATTGATTTAATCAAATCAATTTCATTAAGGCAGCTGATAAAATTTTATAAAATATTTATTTGTAACAATAGAATATGTTTGTAAATTATCTATATATTTTGTTACAGTAATTAAATATTTATTTTAGTAAATCGTTTGTTAAAATTACAAAATCTTTTATAACAATAAAAAATTATTGGTCAATCATCAATATAATATTTGCTTGAATTAACGGTCATCCGATTAAGTTAAAGAAGCTTATATTGTAAATAAACGCTTCACTAAGTTAATAACATTGTCATTTAATTAATAATATATGTGATTGTATAAAAAAAATATTTTGTTGTATATAACACATAAAATTTGATCAGAATTTCAATAAAAATTACAATTAATTTAAAGAAATAGGTTCTTTAAAATCAACAAATCCGATTTCAATGAATTCACAAAAAGAAAACCAATAAATTATTTTTTTAAAGTCAAGAAAGGTGCAACGTAAAATCAGATATTAAATTTTTTTTAAAGAAATATTTATTAAACCGAATATATTTATTTTATTATTTCCATCAAGTTGTTATTGAAACAAGAATATAATTCACTGTTTTAATTAAATATTATATTAACACTTCCATTAAATTACTTTAATGTTCAATAATGTATTAGATTATCTTAATGAAATATTTATTAAACCAAATATATTTATTTTATTATTTCTATCAAATTGTTATTGAATCAAGAATATATGTCACTGATTTAATTAAATATTATATTAACACTTCCATAAAATTACTTTAATGTTCAATAATATATTTGATTATCTCAATGAAATATTTATTAAACCAAATATATTTATTTTATTAATTCTATCAAGTTCTGATTGACATAAGAATATATTTCACTAATTCAATTAAATATTATAACACTTCTACTAAATTACTTTGATGTTTAATAATATATTTAATTATCTTAATAAAATGTTTACTAATTCTAATGTATTTATTCTATTATTTTTATCAAATTTTGATTAAAAGAAGAATATATTACATTGATTTAATTAATTATTATATCACCTATATTAAATTACGTTACTGTTCAATAATATATTTAATTATATTAATGAAATATTTAATAATGTCAAAATTATTGTTTTATTCTTTCAATAAATTTTGAATAGTAACAAAAAGATATTTCATTGTTTTAAATAAATATTGTATGACTTATATTAAATTATTTCACTGGCCAATGAAATACCTAATCATTTTAATTCAATATTTAGTTGCTTTGATAAATGCGTTTTTCTCTTTATGAAATATATGATTGATTCTATGAAATATCTCATTGTCTTTTACTCAAATAATTTCATTGCTATATTATAATTAATTGGATGCATTAAATTAATTAAATTTTCAATTGATTCAAATATTTGATTTATTTTGTTCCATAAAATTATTTTATTACTTTTATTATTTAATTATATTGCGTCTATGAAATCAGTGATTAATTGAATTAATTATTATTTTTAACAATTAAATATTTTATTATTTATGTCTCATTCAAATATTTTGTTGTATTAATTAATTTCTTTATCAGATCGATTAAATAATTATTTGATTATCTTAATGAAATATTTATTGAAACAAGCAGTTATTATTTAATAACATATTTACTAAATCAAATGAAATATAATGTTAAAATTAATATTTAATATCATTGAAAAATATTTTTTTGTATAAGTTATCATCCTTTATACTCAAACAAACTCATGTTTTAAATACGTGTCTTGCTAAGTGAATAACTTAGCAAAATATGTACTAAAGTTAATAAAAATTACAGAGAAATATGATTAAATACTTGTTAAAATCAAGTAAATCCACTATTTGATTCAACTACATAATTTATTTCATTCAAATAACACATATTTGAACTAAAAGAAACATTTATTGTTTCAACAAAATCATTTAGTTCGATGGTTTGATGATACTACCGCTTGGTGGCGTCGTTAATTTTCGATCTCCCAAGCGGTAAGAGGGCTTCTAAGTTGATATATAAGGAAGTTAAAAATCCAAGATAATACGTAAAGTGTAATGCGAGCGAAATTTATGTTAGATTTACTGCGTGTGCGATCACTGTATAAAGCATACTAATGCTAGTATGTTAATAATTGTTATTCTTTACCATATAAATAAATAGAATCATATTCACCTGTCCTTTAATGAGTCATCAATTCATTGATGTTAATAAATAAATATAAATCACTGAAACCAAATACTGTTGATTAAAGACAGTATTTGTTCGATTAAAATATCTATAAATCGAATTAATTAAATATTTCTTTACTTTGAAGAAATATTTTATTTGTGAAACCGAATAATTAATCAATTTTTTGATAAGACAATGAATTAATTTTATTAAATCTTGAAATTTTATTAAATTTAAAATATTCAATAAATTAAACTTTCATTTGAAAATATAAAATATTGAACTAATTTAATTTCAATATAGCATTAATATGATGAAATAATTAATTAGAAAAATTATCAATTAAAATGGACATTTTAATTGATAATTTTTTTTATTAAAACAATGAATTAATTTTATTGAATCAATCTTCGCGACATTTAATAAGTCAAATATTTAATTGAAAATACAAAATATTATTTAATTTAATTCCAATATGTATATTGATGTAATGAAATAATCAATTAGAAAAATAAATGGGCATTATAATTGATAAAATTTTTTATAAAAACAATGAATTAATTTTATTGAATCAATCTTCGCGACATTTAGTAAGTCAAATATTTATTTGAAAATACAAAATATTATTTGATTCAGTTACTACATGTATATTGATGTAATGAAATAAGCAATTAGAAAAACAAATATGCATTTGAATCAATAAAAAATTTTTTAAAAACAATAAATTAATTTTATTTAACCAATATTTGTGATGTTTAGTAGAATCAAATATTTATTTTAAAAAAATGAAATATTTATTTGACTCAATTAAAATATTTGTATTAATGTAACAAAATATTTTATGTGCCGCCCGCACCTAAGGGATTTCATTGATTCAATTAAGCCTTACTTAATGCAACTAAATTTTTTTCTCAGTGTATGATATTTTATACTACTGACTAGCATGTCGGGTTATTATCTTACCTATTAATAATTCAAAATGTGTTATATTTTTTTGATTATGTATTATTATCCTTTTTAATATAATTCTGTGATGTCCTATTGAGAAGAAATAAAAATTATTATTGTACAAATTTGTTACAAAAAATAACTTTTTAATATATTACAAAAATAATTTTTTACAAGTCTTATTCAATATCCATATCGAATACTATATTATTACCAATATCAACTAAAAACAGAAATTATAATTAAAATACTCGGCATATGATCATGCTCATCTTATGAGCCATACATAAACTACAATTTTTTTTAAATCATGAATTTAGTAAAAACAATAAATTTTACATCGATATTCGTTTCCCTGCTACTCAAATAATATATGTACAAAAAATCACTATGATGTCTTTATTATTTCATTAGATATTCGTTTATGTATTGATTTATCGTTCCACTGATCCTACCGATGTGATTTTTGAAACATATATTCAATGCAGCATTAAAAACCTGATGATATTATAAAAATTAATTTATATTGATAATTGATAGATTTTAAAAAATGTAATTTTGAGATTAGTCATCATATACAACACATAGGACATACAACTCTGCTTATTTTTTAATGAGTCATACATAAATTACAGTTTTTAAAAATCGTGAATTTTGGGAAAACAAGAAATTTTACAATACCGTTCCAATCCTTGCTAACCAATTAATATATGTGCCAAAAATATCCACAATATCTTTATTAGATCGATAGATAATCGATCATGTATCGATTTTTGATCTATTGATCCTAGAGAGATGATTTTTTATACATATATTATTTGGACAGCAGGGCATCGAATGGTGTAAAATTTCTTGTTTTTCTAAAATTCACGATTTTTAAAATTTGTAATTTATGTATGACTCATTAGATAAGATAAGTAACTCTGTATGCTCTATTCTCTTAATGATACCTACAGGCGTATAGTAAAATTTAATTATTTTTATAAACCAATTTTATTATAAAATTAACTTTACAAACTAAATGTATAAACTTCAATTTATTTATTATAAAAATAAATATTTGACTTTTCTAAAAAATTTTATTTGAAAATGTTTCAATTCTTAAATTTTGTGTATATCATGAATTAATAAGTGGTCAAAATCGTAAAGAAGCTTTTTTATTTACATGAGCAAAAGACGTAAGAATATAAGAGAGTGGATTTTCATCTCGCTATATGATTCTAAAAATCATATAGATTATTTTAATTCTGATTTCTGTTTTCATTCACTATTCGTAACAAAATGTTATGAGTATTTAATATAAAAATTCGAAATAAATGATTTTGAAATATATTAAAAAGAAAGATTTGGAATGAAACTCGTTATCGAACTTGTATTATTAAAAAATATAATGAATATTTAAACAATGAATAATTAAAATATTTAATTATTATTAAATCATAAAATTACAAAATACTTGACAAAAATTTTTTTATTTTTCCCCTCCACTTTTTCCATTTTCAATCATAATATATTTAGTATAAATACACTTACACCGTGCAAAGACTTTTATTCCCATATCATTATTCATAGAGTACGCCAGAGATGAACAATGGGTCAGGTGAAAGGAACACTAAAACAACCATCTTACTTGGTTTTAGATGGAACCAAGGAGGAGAAAAAATCTCTGCTCAAAGATGAAAAATCTAAAAAACACAATTTCATACTAAAATATATTCAATAAATATATGTATTCAATAAATACATATTCATTTCCAAAAACTCAGGGATATAAAAAAATATAAACAATATACTTACCATAATCGGTCCTTTTCTGGACCACCAATAAAAAACGTAGAAACTTCTATTTTTTACCTTGAGTGTATGCATTGTGTGTATGTGTGCGTGTGTGTGTGTGTGTGTGTGTGTGTGTGTCTGTGTGTGTGTGTGTGTGTGTGTGTGTGCGCGTGCGTGCGTGTAAATACAAAGTTACCTCAAATGTTTATTTAAATAAGTAATTATCTTATCTTGATTATTTGTTTAAATAAATAAGTCATTATCGTATCTTAATTGTTTCTTTAAATAAATAAGTCATTATCGTATCTTAATTGTTTGTTTAAATAAATAAGACATTATCTTATCTTAATTGAATGTTTATGTAATCAAAGTGTTATCTTATCTTATTTGTTATGTAAACATCGTTATCTTAATGGGGTGCTTATGTCAACATAGATAGGTATAGCGAGTGACGTCATTTGTTATGACTCGCTATACCTGTCTATATACTACTTACATCATTCTTTAGTATTGCTCTCTCTGTCGCATTAAAGGAAGGTGCACGCATGTTTACATTGGTCCTACGTTGCATCGCATTTTTCGCTTTATAACAATATTTTAGACTCTTCAAACAAGATAAGTATTAATAATTATTCTACATATATACGGCTAGAGGAAATGACAACATTAAAAGTATATTATTGTCTCAGCAAATTGTTAATAGCTGTATAAAAAATATTTAATAGATCTCTCTCACCTAACCGCAGTACCACCCTATATGTAGCGGCGAATAGACCCGACCGCCTCTTGAATCTAGAAATATTTTAGATATTAAATTAAGCTATCGAAATTGTATTATCGATTTTTGATTATTTGTTTTTAAATATTCAGAAATATTTTAAATCTTATTCGAAACTTACAAAATTACTTGTCAGACTCATGGATAAATATTTTATAATGTTGTTATAAGCTAAAAAGTTTATGGCATCTGTATTTTCTAAATTAATTGCTTAATATACTATTTTATAGTACAATTTTTAAAAATATAATTCAGATGTAAATGTTATAGAATTGTTATCATGTTCTAATTTCAAATATACAATAACAAATGAATAAAGAGCGATACTTCGCACTCTCGACATCTTCACACAGAAGGAACGCAAATTTTTGTGATGGTTATATTAATAGTGGCGTAGTAGTTGGCGATGTTTATATTAATAATTTTATTTAAAAAAAAAACTATGACTCAATAATTATAATTTAATTATTCATTAATTTTTATTATTAAATTCTAAATCAAATATTTTATATAAGAAAAAGATAGTAAATCAAATTTATTTTTCGCTGATGATATGATCATTTCATTTTCTTAGTATAAAATGCTTCACAACATCCGACCATCATTTTTTTAAAAGAGGTCGGATGTTGTGAAGCATTGTCTTGATTTTAAAGTACACAAAAATTTTGGCTGGAATTTATAGTCGTTACTCATTTCTTATTTCTTAGTATTATATCTTTGTTCTTCTTATAGAAATAGAGTAAGAAGAATAAGGATAGAATACTTGAGAACTAAGAAATGAGTAAAGATTATAAATTCCAGCCTTTATGTCAATGTTACAAATATATGTGTAAAATTTTAACACAAAAATGTTAACTCAAATTTTTATAGAAAACTTTGGACGAATTAGACAAAATTTTTTACAGTGTATACTCATTTAATAAACATTATTGTATGTACTTGTGTGTATTAGATATATATAGATCGATCTTTCTCTAATTGCCGCTTTTCTTCACTCTCTTTCTGTATTTTTTATATTTTTAATACTTATTGAATCCTTACATTATTTATACTGTGTCTACTGTTTGCATATGCATTAGTGTAAAAATGTGTACGTGTGTAAATGCGCACGTGTGTAAATGCGCACGTGTGTGTGTTTGTGTGTGTATCATGGTTGTATATACAGGTAGCGCAACTCCGCTGTAAGGGGTGAGTTTCTTAACATCCAAAAGTGTACTATAAAAATCAACCACTTGTCGTGCACTACTATCGGATGAATTATTCTATTTTATCTTATAAGCCTCAGTTACCGACGCTTATTAGCCGTTTTTAGGTACACCTATTGCTTTCTTAAAGTAATCAAATAATTAAAAATGTAATTCAACAAATCTGTAATATATATAGAATTACAGGAAAATGATTGTTTTATAAATTTCTAATATTTTTTAATACAAAAAATATTTAACTAATTAATGTATATAATATTGATAACCTCCTGACATGAAAAATATTAGGAATGCCCTACGAAATTGTAAGGACCCTACAGGGCATCCTGACAGAGGTGCTGCTTTGCATATAATAGGGTGATTATTAAATCCCGATAGGACAACCTCATTTTCTTAAATATTCATTTATTACTCGTCTACAACCTGACAGTTTCCTGATTATTGATATTCAAAACATTTGAAATTAGAACATAACCTCTTCTGTCATTTTTCCTTATATAAGAACCCTTTTATGGATTTTTCACAAAATTTTCATCAATTTGAAAGAAAAATACATGGTATGTAAGCATCTGAAGATGCAATTCTACAAATGTAATTTATAATCAATCATTAAAAATACTAATCAAAGTTTTTATGTAATAAGAAAAAAAAATAGATTCTTAAAATTTTATTTTTAATTCAAATTTTAAATTCATTTGCAGAACATAAAATTTATTAATGCATTTATAAAATATTATATAAATAAATTATTTTTTAATTCAATTTTATATATTATGCATTTATTTTCTTGTATGAAGATTCAATGTTACTGAATAAGAACGTGGCTGTATCTAAAAATATAATAAATTTTTTTTTGTGTCAAATATTATTTATTTTTAAACTATTTTAGAGTGAAATTTGCAAGAAAAATAGTTTTTTTTTTAAATCAGAATCACCCTATTACATGCCATCTAGTGACACTGAAGGGCACTCTAAAAGAACCTTATAATAATCTTAGGTTACTCTATAGGGACTGTATTAAACAAATTATTAATTTCAATATCTACTCACGTTTTTTTAATTAAACATTTTTCATGTATAATCCACGCATTATAAAATTGAAAAAAATGATTTTTTCCCTAAAAGCAATTAAAACGATTTTTTTACCATTTTATGACTATTGCTTTGAAATGAAGAGCTGAAAATGGGAATTTTTCATAGCCATTATTTTAACCAACATGAAACCAAAGAATGACGCTTATAGAAGCATACTCTTAAATGGAAAATTTCTGCCAAAAATGAGTTACTCAGCTACTGAGGGCGCCACTAGATCCCGTGTATTTTTATATCTATATATATCAAATTTTTCATATGTATAGATATAAAAACAATGTTAAAGTGTTACTTAGGTTTTCGGATGAAAAATTTAGCCCAGAAGAATCCTTCTATACGCGTCTATCTTCTTTGATGAAACGATTTTTTTGACCAATACCATTAGCATGTTTCACACATTTTCGAGGATCAAAATGTGAATCTTAGAAACAACAAATACTCATAATTAAATCTCTATAATCATTTGTGTTTAAAACGATTCATTTCTCCATTTTTTGTATTCATTAAACATACTTTATAATTTAAAAATGAATAAAAAGATGTATTAAATTTATAACTTAGAATATTTCTAGGTACTTAAAATGCTCATTTTAAGGACAACATATTTCCATTAGCATTTTTTGTCTATTCAAAAAATTTAGGCTCTGCAGATTTAGCGAAAATTGACTATTTATTAGCCAATATTAACATGATAAAATATTACGATTAGTAATGCCCATAAATTGTAGTGTACACCATTTTTTATGTTCACATTTCTACCAGGGTTATTATTTATTCAATTAATTAAATAACTTCATTAAATCAATTGATCATTTATTATTGATTCACTCAATTGTCTCGTATATGTATATGATTTAAAAGTAACTTTAAAAAAATAATTCACAAAAATGTAGAAATTTTATGCATAAAAATATTTGTATAAAAGAATAAAATATTAGCCCCTAGACCAACGCGGTGTTAATAAATTAATGACACGAAATATTTCATGCTCATCTATCTCTATATAATTTAAAATAAAGTTTAAGATTTAAAATTTATGTAATTATTCGTAATTAAATCTAGTAATATGATTCACATTTTTGCAAATATCATTTACAATTTGAAAATGTAATATTATCTCACTGTAATAGCTAGTAAATATTATATACATCATCCCACATAGCATGGAAGGTTGCTGCAAGGCTTATGAAAGTTTCAAGACGTTGCAGCAAACTTGAATTGAAAGATTGCAGAAACATTTATATGTCCACGCTAGTGCCTGATTGAAATTTTTCAAGAAATCTCGCAGAATTCTTGCAAGAAACATTGCAGAAATCTTGTGTATGTTTATGTGTGTATGTGAATGTGAATCTCATTAACCTTGCGCAAAACCTCACAGCAATCTTACAAAAAATCTTGCAAAAATTTTGTAAGAAACTTTAATGTAAACTTTATATGAAACCTTGTAGTAACCTTGTGAAAAAGCTTGCCGAAGTCTAGCACAAAACATTGTAGCGACTTTTTAAGAAATCTCGCAGTCACTTTGCACGAAACCTCGCAAAAACTTTCCAAGAAACCTCGCAGCAACGTTGCAGGAAGCCTTGCTGAAATCTTTCATGAAACTTGAAAAATACTATCGAGAAACCTTGCAGAAACCATGCAGATAAATTATATTTTTGAAACATTTTAATTGTTCTATTTTATTGTTTATTAAATTTACAAATTATTTGACAAAGTAACAATTGACATTATAACGCATAAAAATGCATGAAAAAATTTTCAACCTAATCGGGGCGCGAACCTGTGATCTTCAGAATACGAGGCCTCAACTTTATGTATTACGCTACAGTACGCTTGATACGTAATTTGACAATCTCATATATTAATAGTTTATTACCATAAACATTGAATATTTCATTTAGATTATTTGTAAATTTAAATCAAACAAATAATTAATTAAAAAAAGTAACTATTAATAATCAAGAATAAATGAAGCTCGGTAGAATTATTTTTCTTAAGAGGCGGTCGGAACCAAATCGGTGACTTGTGGTATATATCAAGTCAGCATTTTTCACTTTACGATAATATTTTGTATATTTTTATGGCTTAAACTATTTCAAATTATTCTTTACATACATGACTAGAGGAAATGACTATATTTTTACCATATGAATAAGTAAATAAATTATTATAAGCATTTATTACAAATATCAAACTGACTTGACATATACCGCATGCAAAAAACTGTCGTGTCGATTGTTAGGTGGCATTTTTCGCTTTATAACAATATTTTGTATATTTTTGTGACTTTAACTATTTTAAATTATTCTTTATATACATGACTAGAGGAAATGACTATATTTTTACCATATTAATAAATGAATAAATTATTATAAGCATTTATTACAAGCACCGAACTAAGATTTGGTTCCGACCGCCTCTTAAATTAAAAAAATGATTTCTTTATGCCATTGTTACGTTCAGGATATAAGTTAAAATATTAAAACATTTTTTTAACGAATGACTGAATTTCAGCCATCCATTGACTTCCTTTTGATTAACGCGCGAGCGCTACGTCTCCGAAATCGGAAGTCTGAGAAAGAGACAGCAAGGATAGGTTAAGTAAATTAGTAGACTTATACACACATGCAATTTCTAGGGTTATACAAATTTATTTCTTTTTTTATTACACGCTTTTATTAAGCTTGCTTTCACGTCTGTCTGTCTGTCTGTAATCAAATCTTGCACGCTCGATTTGAGGCACTTTTTGTCGATGGAAATTTCTGAAATTCTACACAGACCTTGGTCTCCGATGACAATGCAATAATCCGTTGTCAGGTCGGCAATGACGAGTGTGCAAAGTCATCTCCGAGGGAGTTTAAGTAGGGAAGCTATCTTTGGGTGGAAGCGACTTGATAGAATATTGTAGAGTTTATAGTTGTAGAAAATGCATAGGGGGTAGGCGAATGTATAGGGGAAAATATAGAGTATGGGGGAACTATAGAGGATACGGGAATATATAGGGGTAGGGGAATATATAGGGGACATGGGAATACATAGGGGACATGGAAATGCATAGGAGATAGGGAGATGTATAGGGGATAGGGGGATATATAGGGGATAGGGGAATGTATAGGAAATAGGAAAATGTATAGAAGATACAATTAAGTACTCATAGAAAATTCAATTTTAACTAAAAAGTAGAAAATGAAAAATTAAAAAAAAACATTTTAAAAACACGCTTTTATGATGAAGAAAATACACTAAAAAGTATTAAATAAATTAATTTACTTCCTTGAAATTACTTTTATACAGTTTATTGCCATTATTAAAAGAAAATTTTACAACAAAAATTTTCTTTTAAAATATTTTTGAATTATTTTAGAAGCTAGCGAGCTCCGTCATACCCTTAAATATGAAAAATTTGAAAAACTATAATGTCGGTATTTTACATCCTCTTAATACAAAAAAAAAGTTTTATATGATTTTCTTGTAGAAAAATATATAATTGATTAGTTTGCTTTAGTTTTCCTATATTATTTGATTTTTCTTGAATGAAAAAATTATTTTTTGCGAGAAAATAATTGCGCATGAAAAATTAAGTTTAAATAAATCAATTAATTTGTGTTCAATATATATATGAAAATAAGTATGCGTTTTTGTAATAATATAAAAACTACGTATATAGATATGCATATGTATGAGTGACAGAGTGCCAACATGAGTTATTTTTATGAAGTTGCCTGCGTGCAACTTATGCATAGATAAGCGTTATAGTTTTGGCTCTCAGGATGCGCATGCTCTCTCTACGATCAACTTATTGTCTTCTTGACGCGCTTCGCCATATATAAAACTTTCTTACATTTAATATTGTATTAAATCAATTTATATATAATAAATCTTTTGTTTATTTACCGTAAATCCTACAATATTCATTAATTTGCATATTTGTCTGTTAGTTATTTACGACAATATAAAAATAAGGTAGCGAATGTCTACCTTACCGATATATACTAAATTTCTGCTGAAAATCTTGCAGAAATCTTTTATGAAAGATTTCTTGAAATGTTTTATGATACTTTGTGAAATGCTAAAGAAACCTTTTATAGAAGATTTCTTGTAAGGTTCAAAGATATTTTTCATGCAACCTGTGCACAAGTTTGCTGTTATATTGCATTGTAATATTCCATGAAATCTTTTAGCTGCGCTTACGAAAGGTTATTGTAACCTTGCTACAATATTTCGATGAAATATTTCATTGAAAATTTGCATAAAATTTTTCATGCTGTGTGAAAATAATAAATTGATTAATTACTTTATTAAAATATAAAACATAAGAAATAAAGCGTTTATAAAATAATAAATATAAGAAGTATATAAAATTTAATATCATGATTAATTACTTCATAAATAAGAAATAGTTTTTTAATGTTTAAATGTCACATATTTAATACGAAAAAAAAAATTAAAATTAAAGACCTGTAGTATTGAAATGATATTCAATGACCTAGGTAGAACAACACTAACTCATGAAGATATAAGTAATTAATAAAAAATGAAAAAAATGAAGGTCGGTGGAATTATTTTTCTTATATTCAAAAAATTTTTTTTTCATATGTTACGTTTTCACGTTTATTGATGAATTATATTGTGGGTATCTTTTTATCACGACTAAGCTTGGTAAATCCGAGTATAGTCAATTTGCGCGAAGGTAATTAATTTAATAAGACGATATTTAAAATAAACTAATTGATTTATTATTACGTTAGTCGCTAGAAAGAGAAATGTCTACTAATGGTGTAAAATCGCTGATACCCTGGACAAAAAAATCCAGCTGGATTTTCCAGTTGGATTTCCCAACCTAGCTGGGAAAGACTAGATTCCAGCTGGATTTCACTAGATTTCCTGAAGGATTCCCAGTCAGACAATTCACGTATATTTATTCCTGGATGTCCATCTATTTTTAACTGGATTCATAGATAGATTTCCAACTCAATTTTAATACTTTAAAATCGAGTTGGAAATCTATCTATAAGTCCAGTTGAAAATAGGTGGACATCTTGGAATAAATATACGCGAATTGTCTGACTGGGAATCCTTCAGGAAATCTAGCTGGAATCTAGTTCCCAGCTGGGAAATCCAGCTGGATTTTTTCGTCTGACACATCCTCGTTGCATTGATCGTGGATTCGTGCTTCTCTATGCTCTGGTTCTAGTAGGCCCCGGCGTGGTTCGCCCGGTTGTATTTATACTTGCTGGGTTCGTTGTTTCCCACTTCTCTATTCTTCTAAAAGTTTCTACCTCATGGCTTCTGTTTTTCATGCTTTACTTTGTTCGTTCTCTACAGGTCTTAACTTGTCAGCTAGTTCGTCATCATTTATTTCGATCACGAGTAGTTGCTAGCTGGTTTCGGACGTCTAGTCAGCGATTTCTTACTGGCTTATTTATTTACTTTAATATATTTTCTATACTTGTACGTTTTATTATTTTCCAGAATATTCCACCCATAACACATATAATTACATGATTTTTTATAAAAAAATAAATTAACATAATAATAATCAGTTTTTTTATAAATCGAATTAAATTTTTTAAATGAAAATAAAATAATTTTATCTGATTTTTTAATCCAGCTAACCCAGCGAAAGTATAATTTGTTTGAAACTGTTTGAAATTGTTCAGAACTGACTAGGAGAGTGTCACACCTCCGGATCATGGATTTTGCTCAAACTTCGGGATAAGTTTTCAGATGATAAAATATAGAAAAAGCTAAAGTTATAGTCATAAATACTCAATATTTCTCTAGTTACAGGCAATTAAAGAAAATCACTAAAAAAGTTACTAGATTTTTAAACGCATATAGTTCTTTAGCATTGATAGCTACAAGCTTGAAACTTTTTTTAAATTGAAGCTGAGCTCAAATCCTTTCAAAACAGTAGTTACAGCATGTAAAAATATTATTTTTCCCCAAAGTTAGAGCGTAATAAGGATTGGACCTAATTTCAGCTTTTATTATTAAATTATGCTTTTAAAAGAAAAATCAGGTCCAATGTTTATCACGCTCTAACTTTGGGAAAAAATAATATTTTTACATGCTGTAACTACTGTTTCGAAAGGATTTGAGCTCAGCTACAATTTAAAAAAAGTTTCAAGCTTGTAGCTATCAATGCTAAAGAACTATATGCGTTTAAAAATCTAGTATCTTTTTTAGTGATTTTCTTTAATTGCCTGTAACTAGGGAAATATTGAGTATTTATGACTATAACTTTAGCTTTTTCCATATTTTATCATCTGAAAACTTATCCCGAAGTTTGAGTAGAATCCGTGATCCGGAGGTGTGACACTCTCCTAGTGAGTAAAACTTTCTGAAAGTTTGAATTTTCAGACATTCCAAATTTAAACAGTCTTAAAGAGTTTTGATCAAATCTAAACAGTTATGAACAATTTTGAACAGTTTTAAACACTTCTCAGCTTTTCTATTCAAAGTGTACTAAGCACCGTGAATTTTTTTTGAAATGATTATATACAACTATAAACAGTTTTGAACCATTTTAAATAATTTAAACAATTTTCAACAGTTTTAAGGATGTTCAGAGGTTATGACTTTACATACAGAAACTCATGAAATTTTCAGATTATGTCATTTAGCATTCGAGAAAATACCAATAATTTTTTCAACACTTGTTATCACACTATTTTTTTTTTAAATGAATTATAAAAATAGCCTAGTTTAACATGGGTGCTAATGGCAAGATCATGAATTCAACAATTGTCACGGAATTTTCACTCATACCCTACATACGGAATGTAAAAGAATTATGCTATAATGAAAGGTCGTTTCCTCAGGAATAATTTGATATGTTATTTTATATAGGTTATCAGTAATTTTGCAATGAAAATGTAAATGTAAATTACAATATCATAGGTTTTGCAATAGTTCGAGTTTTACAAAGTTGCGATTTGGCAACGTCGCAGATTGAAAGAGCGTTGACTATATAGACAGTAGTCTGCTGCAATGTAAATAATGTGTATAGGTTACTCTAAACAGTAAAACAATATTTGCAATTGAATTAAAATTTAGGATAGATATTTTTATTTTTTTGTATTTAATGAATTTTAATGGTGATAAATATAATAATTTATATGAATATAAACGATATTACTCATGTAGTATTTTTATTTTATCAAAAATACATAATATAAAGTAATTTATTTAAAATAATTTAATATTATGAACATAAACTTTATGTGAATAAAAAAACATTTTTCAAATAACATACATATCACTATATACATGCTTAAATTTATATTTGAAAACAACTTACTATTAAATATATTCATCTTTTATTTAAAAATTTAAATTACTTTTAAATAATCTAATATTTTATTTAAAACTTTTTTTGTTTTGATAACTGTTGCTTTTCCATCAACAATTTTTTCTAATAAAGATTTGGTTTTTTCAATACCTTCAGTCGTCTGAAATGTGTTGACTATGTCATCATAAGTGATTCCATGATCTATTAGTCTGCATTGTAAGGCAGAACTAATAATTCCATTCATTGGTGCATATGAAGGAAGAAACTTTTTTTTATTTTCCCTACTTTCAATAATAATCATTGTCATAGAAACAGATATTGCATTAGCTGTTATTTCAGTCGCATCCATATAACTTTGGCACAGCTTTTCTAATAACAATACATCAAAGAGAGCATCATGTGCTCCATCACATGAAAGCTCTTGTAACTCAATTGCCAGAGTTGTTAATTTATAACCATTTGGCCTGTTGGGAAATTTTTTTCTGAATATAGGTAAACTATCACTGAATCCATGTATATGATTCTCAAATTCTTTAAGTAAAGATAATTTGTTAATAGTTGATACCAAAAATCCTGAGTCAAAGGGGCAATTATGTGCCACAAGAACACATTTTTTAGTGAATATTTTAAAAAATTCCAGTAGTTTTGTAAATACTGTTAATTTAGATAATGTAACTACTTCTACTCCATGCTGAAAAAGTTTTTTTTGTGCTTTACTGAATCCATTTACTTTTGTGGCTGAAGAATTAATAGGTTTACTAGGAGTAATGTATGCATTAAAAGTATATTGCTGACATTTCATAGCTATTTGTAATATATCACTGTTACTACTTAGTCCACCAGTTTCTAAATCAAAGAAAACTATTTCAAAATTGTGATCACTATATTTACAAGGTGTGTCTGAATCTTGTTTACTAATGCAATTACTAATGACTGCTTGTGGCTTGTCGAATAAAGACATATTACTTTTATACCTATCACCTTCTAATTTTTCTTTTCTATTCCTTAATTGGACTCGTTTGGCTTTTAAATCAATCCTTTTTTTTAAAATCTGGTTTGGAAATTTTTGTTTTATTTTTAAAATGTGTTTATTGTGGTCACTGATAATTTTATTTAATTTTTCTTCTTGGTAAGGGATTGATGATTTATCCAAGGTTCGTTTCAGATAATTTAGACCATCATTTTTTTGAGCAACTGTAGCAGCAAATCTAAAGTCTGCAGACTCCGTAGTACTGTAAGAAATTCCTTTTGGAGCTTTACTTGTCATCGAGTGATTTAGACTTTCATTTGCTTGGCTACTAGCAGCACTGGCAAATTTATAAGCATTTTCAGATAGCTGAGCAAATAACTTTACCAAATTTTCAAACAAAATTTTATTGCTAAGCCTTACACTTGTTCTATTTTCTGAATCCGTACTACACCATGTACCACAATTCTGATGGTTATCGAATAAATGATGGGGAATACTTTCTAAAGCTACTTGAATTTTTGATACGTGTCCTTTGTTTTGATGTATTGCATAAGAAAAGCATCGTTGAATATGTTTGATAACATCATTGCTTAATTCTTTCTCCGGATCAGTCTTCAGATTCTTATGAATTTCATGCAGCATATTACCTACTCCTTTTGTTGTATGATTCATATCTGACTGTTTAACTATTACATGACTCGAAGCATTTCTAATAGCAGATAGAGAACTACCATCATTGTCACCAATGAAAACCCCAACTTGAACATTATGTTCCTTAAGTATACTACTTTTGGTGACCAATTGAGTTGCTCCATCTGCTTCCATGGCCTTCGCACTACCAGAAAAATTTAATCTGCAGTCATGAGGTTTTTTAATGTGCGAATGGAGTTCTAGATCACAAATCTTACATTTCCTATTTCTTGTGCAATAATCTAAAACTTTTCCTGTTTTTAAGCCTATTATTGCACAATACCCATTCAAACTGTCATAATTATAACCACTTCCTCTTTGGCTCCAACCCATGTCAAAAGAAACAAAAATTCTTACTATAGGTTTTTCACTAGAAGATGAATCACTATTTATTATTAAAAATTCATGTTGCAAATCATCAGGCCTGAAAAAAATAGGATAGAAAAATATGGAGTGTACGAATATTAAATAAAATTGTTTAAAATCTGAATAATTATAAATTCATTCTTTATTGCAGAAAAATGAAAATGTAAATATTGATGCGTACAGTTATAATTATTATTTCCTGCAAATATAAATATATCATTATTTTACATAGTGTATTAAATTTATTGTAAAAACTATATAAACTCTTCAGATCTTGTATACAATTGTTTAAAAACTTGTCAAATTATTATATATATATATATATATATATATATATATATATATATATATATATATATATATATATATATATATATATATATATATATATATATATATATATATATATATATATATATATATATATATATAATAATTTTTCATGGTATATTTTTATACACACATATATATATACTTGTTGTAAATACAGAAATAAATCATAGATTAAAAAAATTCATTAAAAAGTTTAAAAAAACCCTGACATAAGTAAGTTTAAATAAATATACAATTCTTGATAAAAATATCACTTCATCAATTTACAAATTTCAAAATTCACACCTATAATAAGGATTAAAATCATTTTTTACTGATTTTAAGCTTACAAAAATTTTTTTAAATCTTCAACGCATTCTGCAGTCATGATACGCTCTAATGCAGTTGCTTCTGAGCAGGTTTCTTTAGCTACACATTCAATTATAGGACCAATTATTCTTTTGTGAGTTTTAAAAAGATGAGAGTTAACTTCAGGTAAATCAATCAACGAGAATATTTTATTTATGTGACTTTGTCCTACTCCAGCATGCAATGCTCCTGGAATTGTATATGCATACACATAGTTTATTAATTTATAGATATTTTAATAATAAATAAATTAATTAAAATAACTGCTTACCTAAAACTGTTTTTGAATTCACTGCGAACACACTTTTGCCTGTACTTGGATTGATGTACTGTTGACTTGAGTGAACTGTATTTAAAAGACAGCATTTACGGCATCTTATTTTTAATGTTGAACCAAGACCTGCTACTGTCTCTTTTTCCAAGTCTTGAATTAACAAAATTTCAGAGCAATCTGAGCAATTCATGTTGTTTGACATGTACTCGAGATCAATGAGACGATGTCCTTTGACTGCATAATCCACTATTTTTTCTGGTTCACGCACTTCCTTCGATTTATTACGCATTTCTGCTATTTTTTTACAATTAGCAGATCTTTGCAACATCATTTCACGCACGTTTTTTTTACAAATTTTCCTTTCCACCTAGTTGATGACATGGTAAAGAAAAATTGTATTCACTTATAACAGGAGCTTAATTTTGAGGTGAATTTCACACATGAACATAAAATGAATACAAACTCTACACTGAAAATACAAAAAAATTTAGCCAACGTCTTAGCAATGATTGCGCTGTTGTCAAATGTACACTCTTTATTAACGAGTTAAAATTTATTATAATTTTAAATAAAAAATGTTGAATAATGTTTTATTTATTTTTAAAACGATTAAATTAAGGTTTTTAATGATATTTTATACGCATACATTTTTTTAATGTTTAAAAAATATTTCTTTTTTTTTTTCTTTAAGTTTGTAGCCTTGCATGTGTCTAATGTTAAAACATAGAGCACCCCCTTTGCCCTTTTCCCCCCTAAAGACACCTCTGAACATCCTTGAATAGTTTTAAACAGCTTCAAACTATTTTGAACAATTTAGAATAATTTCAAACAGATTAAATATTCAAAAATTAAGTAATTAACAAATTAAAAGTTGTAATCATTGCAAAACGGTTTAAAACGGTTCAAAGCTTTTCAAGACCGTTCAAAACTATTTATAATTGTTTTAGGTGTCTAAAAATTTACAATTTTTAATTACTTTGAGGGATTTTGAACAGTTTTAAACAGTTATGAATTGATTAGAATAATTTTAAACAGTTATGAACAAGTTAAATTTCCATTAGAGTCGTCTGAAAAAATTATTTTCTGTGAGAAAATAATTTTACACGGAAAAACGATTTATTGATTCATCAATTTATTTGCCCTATTTCTACCTTACCGACATATAATTATTGATTAATTCGTGAATCTAATCACTCCATTCACAGAAAAATCGATTTTTTTATTGATTTTTAGTGAAATGTCTTATCACTTATAAAATTAGTAAAAATTCGATGGTAATAAATTTATAAAATATTTTATTAGGCAAAACTTAAAATTTCTTGCACATACACGTATTTTTAATAGAGTTGATACTATAGTTTGCATCGCTTTAAGACTCAAGTTATCAGGAGTTGAAGCTTAAAAAAAAATCTAATTTAAGGTTGTTCTGGCTATACAGTATGTGTCAGAAGTTAGTTTTTTCGATGATCGTTTATATTTGTCCGTAGAGAGTATTTATTCAATATTTAGCTTATACCTATCAGATAATAGTAAAACAATAATTTTAAACTTTGTTTTATTCAACTATAATTAATTTTTAAAAAGTTATTACATGTTAAAATTTATAACTTTTACATAAATCTAATGCAATTACAAAATTATGCCAAAGTTTGAAAAATGATTTAATTCGACCGCACACTGAAAAGGGAAGCGAACTGTGACTGTACTCTACGGTACAATCGGTGTCATTTTTAGAATACAGTCAGCCTACGCGTCAAAATGCGAACTAGTAGTCTCTAGAGAAGACTCATTATTCTCTGAGCGAAGACCTGTTCATTTCTTCGAACAAAAAACATCGCGGAGAACACTCAAAACCTCGCAGAGAGCACTCATTATCCTCTAGAAAACACTAGCATCTCTCTCGTACTTCAATGAATGTTCGCTATCGATACTAGCGCCACTCGCCGCCATAGAGTACAACCACTGTTCTAACCCCTTTTCAGTGCAATAGAGTTTATTTTGTACAGTTTAAAATTTAGAAACTGTTGACTATAATAGAATTCTAATTTTAATTTTCCGTTCAAATTTATCACCAAATTTTTACGATAAAACCGTAAGTACCATCTAAGACATATGCATTTTTACTGCTAAACTTCCGTACGCACGTTTTTAGAAATATGCCTTGTGCACAAGCAACCACTTCATAAGCCATCGGGAAAAAGTCCGTATGCTGCATAAGCGTTCGGACTTTTTCCGGATGGCTTATGGAATGGTTGCTTGTGAGTATGTAGGCCATTACAGTTCTGGCTCCCCTCACCACCACTCCCTCAACTCACCTGTGCGACTAGCAGACAGGTGCAAATCGTGACTCAGCACTTATGACGTCAAAACCCGCCGCCCACCCACCACCCACAGCTGATGTCACCACCTACAGGTGCGAATTATGACGTCATCACCAACCTGTGCCGATGCGCGCGCAGCAACTGACTCCCCGATCCCCGATCCTAGAGTTAAAGCTGAGAGAGAGAGATTTAATTTTAATTTGACAATAATTTATTTAACCTTAAGGTACAACCCCGTAAGGCTCAACATGAAGTAGTACAATGTAAATACATAACAATAATAAGAAAATAATAATCTCAAAATAATAACAAAACGTTGTAAAAACTTAGTAACGAAAATATAATTAAAAAACATGATAAAGATATAATAAGAAAACATAAAGACTTAATGATACAAAAATAAGTATAAACAAGATTATTTAAATTTAAAGCTAGTACAGGATATGATGGTGCATTGGCCAGTAGCAACCAATCCACCACTCTACCGGCACTAGAACTTAGACTGGGGCCGCCGATTCAGCACACTAATCCCTACGATCACCATCAAGCAGCCAGTCGAATGTGTGTCTCTTAAAATACGCCACCGAACCCAACTCGAAAGTTACATTTATAGTAGATCCAGTACTAAGTTCATTAAAATATATAGTAGCTAGGTGAACAAATGAGTGCTGCAAGGCACTAGTGCGAACAAGAGGACGAACAAGAATCCTCGGAGGCCGGCGAGCAGAAGAACGCACTCGACCATCCGTGTCAATCCTAGTGAATCTATTTGCCAAAAACTCAGAAATGTTGTTAGTAATAATAGAATAAGCCAGGGCAGTCACAAAATACTTCCTTCTTCTTTTAACAGAGAGCCACCCAAGATCAAGCCTGTAGGGAGAGATACATTCACGGAAAGGAATGTTGCCGTACACAAAGCGCACGCAAGCATTGAGAGCTCTATGAAGTTTTAAGTTTTGGTAATTGTATAAGTCATCATAAACAACACATGCGTAATCAAAATGAGGAAAAATTAACGACTCGACAAGTTCTTTCCTAAGTTTTTTAGAGAGAGAATGCCTATAGAACTTAAGAGAATGTAACACTCCATGAACACGACTAGCGATAGAATTTACCTGTTTCTCCCAATTGAGAGTCTGGTTGATCCATACACCTAGACTCTTGACCTCTCTAGAGAACGGAATAGATTGACCGCAGACAATAATGGATGCAACCAATAAAGAATTAAGCCTATTAACAAACTGTTTACTTCCCAGCAAAATCGCTTGAGTTTTCAGCGCATTAAGCTTGAGCCCATTGCGATCAGCTCAACCTAAGATCACTTCAACATCACAATTGATCACAACTGAAAAAGAGAGAGAGAGAGAAAGAGAGAGGTTGAGTCATGGAATATTCTCGAACCGCGAAGACATCGGGGAATCCCTGATCTCATATAAAGGATCAGGTTGTATTAACAATTGATAAATAACTTAGTCATGAGAGGCCATGGTAGAATAACTGCGCAATTTCTTTATCATAAAAAAGCTTTCTACTAGTTTTATTCTCAACGTACAATAATTTAAGCTAATATACTGCAATAGATCTTATAAATTTACAATTCTTGGAAATCATAAGACTTAAAGACTTTAAGTATTATTAAAAATTAAACTATATATATATATATAAATATATATATATATATATATATATATATTTATCTTATTATTTAAATAGAATGAGGGTTGAGAAATAAAAACGCACACAATTAAATATAATTTTCATTCATTTTTAAATAATCGGTATATTTTTTTAGGATAACATAGAAGACTGCCACACACCCGCGACGTGTGCAGGATACTAAACAAAGGCTGTACTGTATGAGTCAGAGGGGCTATTCAATTGGCGATACATATGTACGTATCGCGCCGTACGCACGTACGAGCGGACGTAAGTTGGTAGACCTACAAAGACGAGTTCGCGCGCGCAACGAACGGCTATTCCAACAATCCAAACCTTAAGTCTACGTCTTCATGTAAATACAACTATGCCCAAATGATTTTTACTGCGCGTAGTATTATTTTAAAGATAGGCATTATTATTATTATTATTATAATTATTAATAATATTATTATTATCATAATAGTTATTAGCAGCTATTCGCATTTATAAAAATTATTAAACTTTTTATACTTGTCTAAAATTTTTGTCATAGTGATAATTAATTTAAATAATTGCTTAATTATAAATTAATTATTTAAATAAGTTGAGTAATAACTTTTTAAAAAATTTTTAATGTTTCAAAAGTTGACACAACAAATAAGTTATTTTAATTATCTTTACAATATTTAATTATTAAATAAAAAGATTAAAATTAATTAACAAAAATATTATTGTATAAATAAAAATTAAACATTATTTAAAAATTTTTATTTTTTAAAATATAAGATCAGAAGTTAGAATATAATATTACAGATGTTTACAATATAAGATAACGAAATGTTAAAAATATATTTTTTACTATGTTGAATTGATTGAATATTGTAGAAACATATGAATATAATGAATGATTGAAAGGATATGCTATTTTATTTTTTACTTAAATATTTTATTATTTTTCTATACATAAGTATATTTTATTTTATTTTGATCCAATTTGCACATCATTTCATCTATGATTTATGTTAATAAATTTTCATTTTTTAATCAAAGTTTGAATATCAAAAAGATAATTAGAATAACTTATTTAATGTGTTGACTTTTAAAACACTTAAAATTTATTAAAAAAGTTTCTCAAAATACAATAAATTTTCAATAATAATATTCTTATCATTATTATTATTTTAAGTAATTAATTTATTTATTTATAATTAAACTTTTTTTAACAAATTTAAAATTTTCAAAAGTTAACACAACAAATAAGTTCGACGCCTCCTAATCATAAGATTCTACTTCAGAAGTGCTCGCAACAAAATGCTATTTCAAATCCAATTCAATAAAAGTCTCTTTCGAATCATAATGCAACACAATGCTGATTCCCGTAACGCGTCAACAAAATTCTCCTTCACAGACCAGTGCAACATGATTCTATTTCGGTGACCAATGCAATACAATTCTCATTCGAGCTCAGTACAATATAATTCTAACTCGTCGGACAGCGCAAGAAAATTCTACTTCGGATGTTAGAACAACAAAATTCTGTTTCGGAGAAATAAGAATTTACGATTGTTCTAAATTATTAGCATGCATAATTGATAATCTATTATTATTAAAATATATTGTATTAAACAGTAATGATATTATATTTTAATGCTATTAATACAAAAAAATATATAGTGATATAAATATGAATATATTCAATAAGCACGTACGAAAAAACTCGGACATTCTTAAAATGTTCTACGTGAAATAACAATCTGAAAAAATTCACCGCTACTCTTTGGACTAAATAGAATCATTTTAAGGGGACTTGTTTTTATATTTTTTTTTTCGCTCCACTCTAATATATAGGCTTGTCTCTGAAACTTTTCACTTTTCAGTTATTGAAAAAAAATTATTCAAAAACATCATGAGAAAGTTAAAAGTTTTGAAGATTTGCCGATGTACATTATATTATGAAATACATTCTTATATATAAACATACGATAATTATTTAATGAAAATAAATGATGAATAAGTTTAGAAATTTTTTATCTTTTTCAGTTTATTTGGAAAACTGTTGAAAATATTAATAGCTTTGACATAGCTATTCTTACAACTAAAAGTTTGAATTTTTCGTCGTATGATAATATTTTTATGTACAGTACCGGCCAATAATTCTGAGCAGGTTATCAAATTTTTGCTTCGACTTTGAAAAAGCATATCTCCTTCAATTTTGATCCTAGAAAAAATTTAAAAAAAGCATTTTAAAGTATCCTTTAAAGCTTTCTTTTTGGCTTACTTACATTTTTTTAATGATATGTAAAAAAAAAAAAATAGCCGCTTAGGTAATTTTAAAATTTTTTCACTTTTGCATTTTTGTTCAATCGGCTGTAGTTTTTTTAATAATTGAGCTAGAAAAAATTTGAAAAAAGATTTGAAAAGGGCTTCAAAAATTCTGTATGCAGCTACTTTTTAAAAAAAATTTATACATTATTTTTTGTCAAGTTTTAAGCACTTAAACTTATAGATCTAATACTTTTGCAGTTGTAAAAAACACTTAAATAGTAAGTAGAAGGTGTACATAGGTGTAGTAGTAATTTAATTTTAATAGGAAATTATAACTATTCATTATTAATAATAAAACATAATAAAGTATGAAACTACAAAAAGATTTATTTTGTAAAAATGTTGTCGCAGAAATCAAAAGTTTTGAATTATAATAATAATAAATTGATTAATATTATAAATTAATATTTACAAAACAGAATTTTGTTGTTCTAACATCCGAAGTAGAATTTTGTTGTTCTAACATCCGAAGTAGAATTTTGTTGCGCTGTTCGACGAGTTAGAATTATATTGTACTGATCTCGAATGAGAATTGTATTGCATTGGTCACCGAAATAGAATTATGTTGCACTGGTCTGTGAAGGAGAATTTTGTTGACGCGTTACGGGAATCAGCATTGTGTTGCATTATGATTCGAAAGAGACTTTTATTGAGTTGGATTTGAAATAGCATTTTGTTGCGAGCACTTCTGAAGTAGAATCTTATGATTAGGAGGCGTCGAGTTATTTTAATTATCTTTATAATATTCAGTTTTTAAAAAATTAAAATTATAATTAACATAAAACATAGATGAAATGATGTGCACATATGATCAAAAGTTATAGAAAGACATCGTTATAAATTTTTTTCACAATTGTTACAAATTATTTTTAATGAATTTGATATTTCTTCAAAAGTTGTAAGTATTTCTGAGCAGATGTTAAACATGTCAGTCGCACTATCTTGTATTTTGTTATCTGAAAATAAAATTCACACTTCCATGAGTTTCGTGATAAAAAATATAACAAAGATTAAAATAATTACTTGTCATACATGTACTTTCATCAGTTTCTTTGACACCCTCTTCAGGTCTTAAAGCTAACCCATTCCTATGTTTTCATCCCATAATATCAACTACCCTTTCTAATCTGCTATTTCTTTGAAATATATTTGCTTTCAAGACTGCTCTATATGCTGATCAGAACGCAACCGCTAGCAAATTCGTTTTTTTTTAATACTTAAATTTATCATTTTATTTAGAAAGAAAATTAAATATTAAAATTCAATAAATAAAGCTGTAGTTTGTAGAGAAAAATATTTATTAGTTCATATAATCACTTAATAAACCTTATGAATTCCTACTCCAGTGTATCAATCGTAAAATAATTATCTGAATAGTAATAAGTGTTATAAATTTTATATTTTACAAAAAAAGTTAATTGAACTAATAGACATAAATAAAATACTAATAAAAGAGATTATAAAAATAAAAAACATTAACAACTATCTGTTATTATTGAACTATCTCTTTTTTACTTTGTTTCTACCACATATTGTAGGACGGTGTTATATTAATAATTTTTTAAATATTATTAGTTAATAAATACTTTATATGAATAATATTCAAAATGTCTTTTTTGTTTGCGTAAAAAATACATTTAATATATTATTCAAGTTTTAATATATTATATTATTATTATAGCTCATAATTTATTAAAGTAATTAAAAAATTTTTACTACTACAAAAGACAAGGAATGGGTTAGCTTTAAGACCTGAAGTGGGTGTCAAAGAAACTGATGAAAGTACATGTATGATAAGTAATTATTTTAATCTTTGTTATATTTTTTATCACGAAACTCATGGAAGTGTGAATTTTATTTTCAGATAACAAAATACAAGATAGTGCGACTGACATGTTTAACATCTGCTCAGAAATACTTACAACTTTTGAAGAAATATCAAATTCATTAAAAATAATTTGTAACAATTGTGAAAAAAATTTATACGTAGACTTAAGGTTTGGATTGTTGGAATAGCCATTCGTAGCGCGCGCGAACTCGTCTTTGTAGGGCTACCAATTTACGTCCGCTCGTACGTACGTACGGCGCGATACGTACATATGTATCGCTTCGCGCGCCCTCGGCAATTTCAACTCAAGCGTCCTCGATTAATATTCCACCTAAATACGGCCAATGGACATATATAACTAATATATACATATATATATGTGTATATACACACACACACACACACATATATATATATATATATATATGTATATATATATATATATATATATATATATATATATATATATAGTACCGGGCAATAATTTTGAGCAGGTTATCAAATTTTTGCTCCGACTTTGAAAAAGTGTATCTTCTTCAATTTCCATCCTAGAAAAAATTTTAAAAAAGCATTCTAAAGTATTCGTTAAGAGGAGGTCGAGTATATCTGTCCTTTTTTAATCAAAGAATTGATTTTTTCACAAAAATTAATAATTGTAGCAAAAAATAAGAAGAAAGCCCCATCTCGTATAATAAAAAGGAAGATTTTCTTTTATGAGGAAAAATTATTTTTATCGCTTCGTTTTTAAGAAAACCTTGAAAAACTGAATCATCCATCCTAACCTTTATTTTTTAAGTTTTTCAAGGTTTTCTTCAAAACGAATCGATAAAAATAATTTTTCCTCATCAAAGAAAATCTTTCTTTTTATTATACGAGATGGGGCTATCTCCTTATTTTTTGCTACAATTATTAGTTTTTGCAAAAAAATAAATTCTTTGATTAGAAAAGGATAGAGATATACGACCAGCTCTTAAATGCTTTCTTTTTAGCTTACTTACATTTTTTTAACGATATTTAAAAAAAAAAATAATCGCTTTGGCAACTTTAAAATTTTTTTCATTTTTGCATTTTTCTTCAATCAGCTGTAGTTTTTTAAATAATTAAGCTAAAACTGATTTGAAAAAAGATTTGGAAAGGGCTCTAAAAATGCTATTTGCAGCTATTTTTACAAAAATTTTTTAATTATTTTTTGTCAAGTTTTAAGCATATAAAGTTATCGATCTAATACTTTTGCAGTTGTAAAAAACACTTGAATAGCAAGTAGAAAATAATCGCTGGTGAAGTAGTGATTTAATTTTAGTAAGAAATTATAACTATTTATTATTAATAATAAAACATAATAAAGTATGAAACAACAAAAAGATTTATTTTGCAAAAATTATATCATAGAAATCAAAAGTTTTGCACCAGTGATTATTTTCTACTTGCTATTGAAGTGTTTTTTAAAACTGCAAAAGTATTAGATCGATAACTTTATATGCTTAAAACTTAACAAAAAATAATTAAAAATTTTTTGTAAAAATAGCTGCAAATAGCATTTTTAGAGCCCTTTCCAAATCTTTTTTCAAATCAGTTTTAGCTTAATTATTTAAAAAACTACAGCTGATTGAAGAAAAATGCAAAAATGAAAAAAATTTCAAAGTTGCCAAAGCGATTATTTTTTTTTTTAAATATTGTTAAAAAAATGTAAGTAAGCTAAAAAGAAAGCATTTAACGAATACTTTAGAATGCTTTTTTAAAATTTTTTCTAGGATGGAAATTGAAGAAGATAGACTTTTTCAAAGTCGGAGCAAAAATTTGATAACCTGCTCAGAATTATTGCCTGGTACTGTATACATGTATATATATATATATATATATATATATATATATATATATATATATATATATATATATATATATATATATATATTAGTTATATACCCAACTTGGGCGTACGAAGGATTTATATGAGCGAGACTAATGTTTTTGGCTTGAGCAGTAGTCGGTCGAGGGCTTTAGCCCGAGACTGACTGCTGTTCAAGCTATAAAACATTAGTCGAGATCATATGTATCCTTCGTTAGCCCAAGTTGGGTAGATGATTTTATGTTATCGTAGGTCGTATGAGGGACTATAAAAAGATTAAATACAAATGAAAAAACATTATAATAAAATATAAATTTTCAGACCATTTAATTGAAGAATTTGAAATTCTATTTATTTGAAGAATGCGCGCAAAGAACTGAGCGGTGCCGGTATACTTCTGCCTATGCGACAGAGAGAGCCGACGACGAATTACGGAAACGACCGAACGACGCCGACGGAGAACTATAGTTTACTTTTAACTGCGCTCTTCTTTATCTGTCTTTGTCTTACTTGTAGCAGCGCGCTGACTCTACTACCCTTCTAAAAACATATTTTAGTGTTTTGCTCCGAACGTTCTTCAACAAGACTGTAGAATATTTGCCAATACACTTCAATATAGTGTGGCGTATGCAATAATATTCCATACTGTAAAGTATTTTAAAGTCGTATACGACATTGTATAATGTATTGCTAATTGAATATACTTTAGCTACGAGCAGGGCGGTATGACACCCCAATACCCATTTAGCTAGCTCCACGGGTATTCTACCGAATACGACATACTATAACATAAATATATATATATACTATATATGTATATATGTATATATATTTATGTCCTCGTAAGTCGTATTCACATCAGTATCTAAAGGGTATGCTAAATTGGTATTGGCATCGTATATGTCTCTCGCGTGCTGCTCGACTCTATACAAGATTTATATGTCCTTCTGAGACATGCTGAGTATCAATATGTCTCAGGAAAAATCAGTATGGCATCACTAATGCTATTATGTTTCGTTCAATATGTCAAAGAGCAATCATATTTAACGGGGGTTAGAGAAAAAAAATAACTTGCGCTTCGACAGCAGCTATACTCATTACAAAATGTCAATCGAAGAAAAAAAAGAAAGTATCAATAAAACTAAAATTAAGTTTGAAAAGTATTGAAAAAACAATTAAGATTTTTAATTAAGTTATGGTCCCTCATACGGCCTACTTTGGACATAAAATCATCTATGTCCTTTGGCCGTTTATTCAGGTGAAATCTGAATACGGCCAAAAGACATATGTAACCAATACTAATCTGGTAGCCTCTATAACAGCTAACTTTGAGAACATTTAGTATTAAAAGATAAAAAGCTAAGAATCGTATGTTTTGAGATTATAAGTAAAGAGAAGATTGTGATGCGTGCGTCATTTTGAATACACGTGAGTATAAATATAAACTTGATGATACAAAAATGTGCAGTGTTGGATGATTTTCGCTATATTCACAGGAGCTTAGAAGCACGACAACTTGAAATTCCACCTGTGATCAATTGGTGACGGTAAAATTTGCTCCAGTATGCTGAATCATGATTTATGTTTATTTCTGAACCAACCATACTATATAAAATAACCATCTAATATTTTTTTATCTGTTGAGTTGTAACGAGGGAATTAGTTCCCTCTCCCTCGTATGCTAATCTCAACTCTATACCGAAATCTCTGAATTACTATTAATTTAAATGTAATGTATTAATTTCTTTATTTCACTCTAAATGTAATCTAAAAATATCTTATTATTATAAGCAATTAATTCTCCCGGGTGGATTCTAATCGGGTCTTAGGAAACAATGACGGAGCTACCGATGCAAAACCGGTATCAATAATCATATAAATTTTACACAGCACAATATTAGTAGAACACTTATCATACACTGTTAAGTAAAATACAAAAAATGAGTAATTTTTACTCTTAATTTATCATAGGAAAATGAACAATCTAATAACCCGAAAATTTCTCGAAATTATGTTTAGTGTAGGAAACTGTGTTAAATGACTCTGGCTCGAATTAATAAAATTGATTATAAAGATAACTCATTATAATTTAAAATGAAAAATTAGCAATGGTGGTAAAACCATCGCTAAATGGCGAGCAACTCGACGACGCGCACTGACTCTATTCTCTTTACAGATAAATAAAATGGAGGACTTACCGTAAATCTAATTTTTCTCCAAGTTAAAGAAAGAAAAAGGTTAGAAATCTCCTTAAACTCTTCCCAAAAACTCCTCAGCTCTCTCGAAAAATCAAACAAAAATCTCTGTAGTGCATAGCGAAAATGGTAGCTTTCTCTCCTCTCAATTGAAAATTAACCAAATAAAATGGAGTATTATACTCAAGAAAGAAGCTCAACGAGTGTAAACAACCAAAGAAATCCAAAAACAGCTGAAGCTTTCGAGATCCAATGGAGAAGTGTGTCAATGGAGCGTCTTCTCTCGAACTCCTTCCTCCTCATCCCTTCTTTAATTAATTACGTCACGATTATAATAACTGTTGATTGGTTATTAATTCTTTCCGTGATTGTTATATGTCAATCACAAAGGATGATGATTTATAACCAATTAACATCGTCCATTTTGGCGGCTTCTTTGACGTTAGTGCCCTTTATTCCTAGCGCGCTCTATTTGAATTCTTATTTAAATACTCTATATACTCGATCTTAAGAGGACGTTGGATCTCTCTATTTTTTTCTAATTGAAAAATGTAGGTTTTTGGAAAAACTCATGATCATTGATAGAAATTAAGAGTTGCCCGCAACTTGTATAGTAAAAAGCAATATTTTTTCTGATGAAGACAAATCAATTTTGATGCTTTGTTTTCAAGGAAAGTTTGACATACTTGAACATCATATTCCCTAGTCTAACTTATGATTTTGTAAGTATGTCAAACTTTTCCTAGAGCATCAAAATTAATTTGTCTTCATCAGAGAGAATATTGCTTTTTATTGTACAAGTTGCGAATAATTCTTAATTTCTATCAATAATCACTAGTTTTTCCAGAAGCCTACATTTTTTAAGTAAAATAGGATAGAGGGATCCAGCGTCCTCTTAATTATTCTTCACGCGAACTTGTTACTATCTCACTCCAGCGCTCGATTCTTCTATCTTCTATCTCTCTCACTCTCGAATTTACGTATCTTCATATGCTATACTCATGCTAATACATTTCCTCTCCATACATCTTTACATCAATACACATATAGCCCTATGATAACTTATATATGAGCCTTATATATGGACTACAGCTGACTCCCCTTTTTTTCTAATTCTGTAGTCTCTCAACTCGTGACATGATTTACTCTCTTTTTCTTTCTATCGTTGCCTCTTTTTATCGATTCCGTCATCGATTAGGTCAGTCAATAGACCGAAAAAAGTCTTATTTTGCCAAAATTAGTAACTGGCAACGACCTATGCGATCATTTAAAAGATAATCCGTAGATGTTTACTTATATGTTTTGGACTAGCAACTATGATTTATTAATTAGTTATTAACAAATTAGTGCAAAAAAAACGTTTTTTTTTCGTTTTTTGCTAATAAAACGAAAACTATTTGACGAATTATTATGGTGTCAATGGAAAAGTTGTAGAGAATTGAATTATCAACAAAACGAGAGGTCAAACGACCCGATTGGTTTATTAGAACCAAAGAAAATTCGGAAAAACCGGAAAATTTTTCATTTTTTAAAAAAATTTATAACTCTGTTGTTTATTAATATTAAGAGCTAAAATTTGGTACAAAAGTAGATAATTATATTCTTTCAAATGATCGCATAGGTCGTTTCCAGTTACTAATTTTGGCAGAACAAAACCTTATTTTGACTGGCCTAGATCGTGAATCTTCATCGCGACTCGGTCATGTTCATCCATACCGACGCTTTCTCTCTACTCACCATCACATGTTTTCAATGTTCCGTGTCGTTCCCCGGTTTCGCACGTCATCGCGCACTGCGAGTGTAATGTGTTGTATATACCTATACACCTGATGCGTGTGCGTGTGTCAGTGTATTACCTAACAGTGCCACGGCATGCACGTCGTTATCGAGAACACAAGATGGTGACGCACAAAAGCACTGTTACTGGTTGTATTTTATGCAGAGTATTTGTTTCTTCTTTCATATGTTGTATACACTAGTGTTGAAGAGTTGCAGCCTTCGCCGTGGCTTAACTCCTAGTGTACCATAGAAAACCGATGGTGAGTGTGGCTTTTCCATCACCACGTATCTCAGTTTTAGGTCAGGTTACCCCTTAGCTCTGTTTCTCTCTGCCGTTAAGTCATCTGCTCTCAGTAACTCGCGTGTTCCTTTAAACAAACAACAACAAATAAAAACGATTAATTTGTTTAGTTATAAATAATTTCTGGTTCAGGAAGTGCATCTTGACATAATTATTTTCTTTGTCTTTCTCTCGAATTATTTATTTATTGGAATGCAATAAATGCATCACAGAGTATTTTATAGAATAGGAGTAAAAACGTATAATAAATATAGATCCTAAGTTAACCAGTCCATTATTGCACAGTGCATTTTTGTTGTGACCGTTTCATTAGGTATGAAAATACTTAATATCAACAAAAAATCGTTGAATATTCCAGAAAATGTAAATACATGCGAAAAAAGCTTGCATAAATTATTAACACTTGTGAAAAATCCCATAGTTCCAAATACGATTGTTAAAGTAAAGCATTTAAAAAACGTATTCTAGATATATTCATATTTTGCACACGTTCTCAGAAATAGGCCAAGCGTCAATCACATTAGACATGCACGTGAAACGAGTATGATACAATATAACCTAACTATTTACACGTGCATTTATGACTCTGTATACGATTATATGTACAGTATAAATAGCTCGATACATATACACGTATAAATGACGCGCTATCTAACCGCATATACATGACTCGGTACACGACTATAGGTAACTAACTAGGAGAGGCCCAGGCCTCCGGATCACGGATTTCGCTCAAACTTTGGGATAAGTTTCTAGGTGTCAAAATATGAAGAAAACCAGAATTTTAAATCCTAACGCTTAAAATTTCCCTAGTTACAGGTAATTAAAGAAAATAACTGAAAAAGTTACTAGATTTCCAAATGCTTATAGCTCTTTAGCATTAACAGTTAGAAGCTTAAAACCATTTTCGAATGAAAGCTGACCTCAACTCCTTTCGAAATAGTGCTTGTAGCATATCAAAATATTATTTTTTCCAAACGTTACAGCGTTATAAGATTTTGACGTGAATTTCCTTTTGAAAACATTAATTAATAATAAATGCTAAAATGTAGTACAATTTTTATAACTCTGTAACTATGGGAAAAAATAATATTTTGATATGCTGTCGGTGCTATTTCAAAAGGATTTGAGTTCAGCTTTCATTTAAAAACAATTACAAGTGTATAGTTGTTAATGCTAAAAAACTATAGGCGTTTGAAAATCTAGTAACTTTTTTAGTGATTTTCTCTAATTGCCTATAACTAGGGAATATTTGAGCGTTAGGGTCTAAAATTCTGGTTTTCTTCATATTTTGATATCTAGAAACTTATCCCAAAGTTTGAGCAAAATCCGTGATCCGGAGGCCTGGGCCTCTCCTAGTAAGTATACGTGTATGAAAATAGCTTGCTATAAACGTATATATACCTCGGTTAACACATGTGAACGCACGTATATTACGTGTAATTTTGTACTCGTCTGCCTGTGTTCCTAAATGCATCATATATGTCCTCATGTAACTAGTAAAATTGTAATATGACGTGCGATCAAATTCTTTTTAAAAAATAATAAATTTTTAATTGAATAACAGTGGAATAAAAAAAGAAATAAAGTTATTAATAAGTGTAATTGAGAAATTCTTGAAAATGCTCTAACGCAAGTAAAACCAAACTAACACACGCCAGCTGGTGGTCCAGCAGCAGCTAGTGCTTGGAAGCCTGTACGGCTCACCTCCGCACTGAGGCGCTAGTAGTGTAATTTCCTGCTATGCGTGCACTTATAGGAGATAGGCTACTTATAACACGCACACAAGTAGTGAAATAATTAAAAATCTATGTACTTTATTTCATTAAAATAATTTTTGTTACATTACTAAATATTTAAATTAAAACGTATTAAGTACTCAATATTTCAATTACTACGTATTGTTACATTTTTCAATTGATATTAATAAAAAAGAAGCACCACATACTACTTGTGAACGCGTTATAAGTAGCCTATCTTCTACACGTACACGCATAGCAGAAAAGTACGCTACTAACAACACAGTGTGGAGGTCAGCCTTACAGGCCTATACGTCCTAATTTAAATATTTAATAATGTTACCATCATTATTTTAAATGAAATGAAGTTCGTAGATTTTGAATTATTTTACTACTTGTGTACTTGTTATAAGCAGCCTATCTTCTATAAAAGCACGCATATCAGGAAAATGCGCTACTAGCGACATAGTGCGGGGGTGAGCCACACAGGCTTCCGTACATCTGCTTCCTTACACCAATCTCCACGCTCACCACTGAAAACCAGTCAAATATGTGCTTTTTGATTGTATTAATAGAACCTTAGTTAGAAGAAAAAGTAGTTAAGGTTGCAGAACTAAGTTTATTAATGAAATCAGTAGCAAGATGCGTAAACGATCTTTGCAAGGCGCTCGTTCGAACAGGAGGACAGAGAAGAACTGCAGGCAGCCTACGAGTAGAGGAGCGGACAGCGGAGTCAGAATCAACTCTAACGAAGCGTTTGGCCAAGAAAGCTGGGCTGCACCCTGAGATAATAGTGTATGCTAACGTACTCTAAAATACTTCCTCCTCATCTCCACCAAAGCCAACCAAGATTAAGCCTATATGCAGTCACACGTTTGCGGAAAAGAATATTACTATGAACGAATCTTTGACAGGTTTTGAGGGCCTTGTGAAGCTATCAGTTTTGGTAATTAAAGAAATCGTTGTGGACTATACATGCATAGTCAAAGTGAGGAAAAATCAACGATTCAACAAGGTCCTTTCTAAGTTTCATTGAAAGCGAACGCCTGTAAGAGAGAGAGAATATTAGCGTGTGTATACTCATATCCACACTTTGTTTATAAATTTGTACGTATACATTTGAGTAGTTGTGTTAAATTATTATATGAACAGAGAAAAAAAGAATGCTACATGTAATATCTATTTGTATTTATTTGGGCACTACGTACTTTGTTTACAATCGTAGTCACCTATACCTTAATATGTTTTTTTCAATAATTAGAACTATTATTGGTGAATGATAAATATTTAATTAAAGCAGAGCACAATTTTATTATAAACAAAGTCTTTATTTTAATTAGTACAAAAGAATTAATCTTTTAGGAGTTGAATGATCTCTTTATAATAATACAACTTCTGACTTCAACAGACGGACTTGAACTGAACTGAAACGACGACGAGACGCGACTTGACTTTCTACAACTGTCTATTAAAAAATCTCAATAGGTGGCGACACCTAGTATGAGTGTGTATACATCTAACACTCCCTCCAACACTCATACATATTTCAATTAAGAGTGTTGTAGCATCTCTCTCGTTCTTGTTTCTGATCGTTCATTTAATTCCTGAAATTTAGAGAAAAAGTTTATCAATAACCTAACTAAAATACATATCAGAAATATAATCAGTCAATATTATCAGTCATTAAGTATTTGTTTGGTCAGTCGTTCATGTAATTCAAATGGCAAAGGTTTTGTGAATACATCAGCTATCTGATTTTTAGAACAAATCCAACTGACATTTATTAAACCTCTAGTTACACATTCCTTTACATAATGTTCTTTTATTTCGGTCATAGGTCTTAATTTGTTTCCGCCTCCAGTCTTAACACTTGCTTCTGCTGCCTTGTTATCACACCATAATGACATAGGTGCTAATTCTCTTTGTAACAGCTCTTTTAAGAGGCGGCCGTATAGTTCTGTCCTTGTCTAATCTAAATTTTCTTTATTATTAATAAATTAAATATTTTTATAGAAAAGTAAGACAACCGCCCAATAGAGCAAAAGACAAGCAAACGATTCTTTTTTATGAAAAAATATGAAATTTTGATTATTTTTTGAGTGAAGTCTGAAACGGAAAAACAATTGAACTTGATTGAGTTGATTCAACTGTTTTTCCGTTTCAGATTTCACTCGAAAAATAATCAAAATTTCATATTTTTTCATAAAAAAGAATCGTTTGCTTGTCTTTTGCTCTATTGGGCGGTTGTCTTACTTTTCTATGAAAATATTTAATTTATTAATAATAGAGAAAATTTAGATTAGACAAGGACAGAATGATACGGCCTCCTCTTAATATAAGATACAATGAAACTAATTCCTGAGCACACTCGCTCATTGCAACATACTCCGCTTGACAAGTTGATAATGTTACATATCTTTGTCGGTGAGTTTTCCAGGCTATAGTGTCTCCAAACAATTTAATTGCATAGCCACTAGTTGTTAATAAGCCTTGGCAGTCTCCTAAACTTGCATCTGAAAAACCTTGAAAATCTTCAGTCTGTCCTATGTATTTTAATTCAAGATTTTTAGTACCTTTCAAATACTTAAAAACTCGTTCTACTATTTTCCAATTATTCTCAGTAGGATTATTTTGATGTCTACTAAGTACGTTCGCTGCATAGGTGATGTCTGGTCTACTTGCATTTGAAAGATACATTAAAGTGCCCACTGCTTCTCGATAGGGTTTATTGTTTGCATTTTCTGTCATTAAATTTTCTTTAGTCTTTTCTGTCTCTTCTCGTTGTCTTCTTTCTCGATTTGCCATTTGGTTAGTTATCATTGGAGTTCGTTGTGGATATGATTCATGAATTCCAAATTTTTCCAGCATTCTATTTATGTATTTTTCTTGTTTTATACTTAGAATTCCTTTCTGTCGATTTCTTTTGATTTCTAAGCCTGAAAAGTTTTTAGGCTCTCCGATTTCTGTCATTTCAAACTCACTCTTTAAGTTTGATTTCATCCTTTCTAGCATTTGCATATCATTACATATTAACAAGATATCATCTACATATAAAATCAAAAACAAAAAACTGTTCTTTTCTCTTTCAGTAAATAAACATGGTTCATTGTTAAATGGTTACAATCCATATTTTTCAACTGTCTCTTTGAATCTTTCATTCCAACATTTTGGACTAACCTTTAGACCATATAATGCCTTTTCCAATTTGCAGATTTTATTTCTTTTGATTTCTTCTGTGACTTTCATTCCTTCTGGTATTTTCATGTATACTTCACTGTTTAAGTATCCATTTAAAAATGCTGTCTTTACATCCATTTGACATATTTCTAAATTCAATTTATTAGCAATGGCTAGTATTGATCTAATTAAAGGTAAACGAGAAACTGGTGCGTATGTCTCTTGTAAATCATAAATGTTTCTGTCTTTAAATCCACGTATTACCAATCTTGCTTTATATTTTTCTTTGCCATTCAATTCTGTCTTTCGTTTGAATACCCATTTAGAATCAATGATGTTCGGCTTTCTGTCGTTATTCAATACAGTAGATCTGTCTACTTGTTTCCATACATTATTCTTGTACATAGAATGTAGTTCTTCGTTAATAGCTTCTGTCCATTTCTGTCGTTCTTTTGACTTCATTGCTTCAGCATAAGAACTTGGATCTCCGTTTATTTCAGCCAGTAATGCATGAGTTTCATTATCTGTCATATTTTCTGTGTTTGATTTTAATTTTCTCGGTCGTCCTACAGGCCTTTTTGTCTTTTCTCCCTCCGTTTCTTGCAATTTTTCATTATTTTGTTCGTTTTCATTAAAGAATTCTACAAACCATTTATCTGTCTTTACTTCCTCATTTATGTGTTCCCAGTTTAGTATATCTGTCTTTTTATATCTGTCTCTGTAAACTAGTTTTTCGTTGAATCTGACGTCTCTGCTCTCATAGAGTTTTCCATCTTCTGGTTTCAGTAAGACATATCCAGTTTCTTTGTATTCTACTAAGATGACTCGTTTCGCAATAAATCTGAATTTCGGACCAACTTTTCTTTGCACTTTCATATATGCAAAGCATCCAAAACGTTTTATCTGATTAAGGTCTGTCTTATAGTTTTCTTTAAATTTTTTTATTGGTGAAATCATATTATTAGTTGCATGAGGTGTCCTATTATATACATATACAACAGTTTTTCCAATACTTCTTTTGTATATCCACCGGTGTATTTAGTCCCTTGATCTGTTTTTAAATAACACACCTTAGCATCTTTGCCCAACAAATTTCTGGCGCTTTTTACAAATGACTTTAGACCTTTTCCTGTCTCATCTTTCGTTTTCATAGGATAAGCCATGGCCAGTCTGGAATAGTCGTCAATAAATACAGAAATATATCTGTATCTTTTTGGATAAGATTTCGGACTAATAATACCCATGGCGTCTGAATGTATTATTTGTAAGGGTTCAGTTGCTTTCTGTCTAACTGTAACATAAGAAGATCGCACAAGCACGCACGAACCTGTCGCTTTTCGGCTTTACATCGCGTCATAGCACCCAACATGGCGACTCGTTTTATTTCTCTCTCACTCTCTCTCTATAGACTAGCGCACAACGCTATCTATTCTCTGTCTTTTTCTTTCTTTTTATAAGCGTGCATGCGACGCCATTACTGCCGTATAGCATTGAGAGAGAATTTAAAAAATAACTCTTACCCGGAGTCAGCTCCTTTTTTTCTCCCTGCTGTCCTTCATCCTGTCTTTTTGCTCCTCCACTCGCCATCTCTGACGCTTCCACCAGGAGACAAAAAACAACAAATTCACCAACCAGACCGACGCACGCTCCAAACTACAAAAACCCCTTTCTTAATTTCATTATTCAAAATGCGCAGTTAAAAGCACTCTGGGCCCATAACCTGATAAATATTTAATTAAAGCAGAGCACAATTTTATTATAAACGAAGTCTTTATTTTAATTAGTACAAAAGAATTAATCTTTTAGGAGTTAAATGATCTCTTTATAATAATACAACTTCTGACTTCAACAGCCGGACTTGAACTGAACTGAAACGACGACGAGACGTGACTTGACTTTCTTCAACTGTCTATTACAAAATCTCAATAGGTGGCGACACCTAGTATGAGTGTGTATATATCTAACAGCAAATAATTATATTCTTTTTGAAAATAATAATAAATTAAATTAAAATTAACTTAATTCTACAAAAAAATACTTATTATTTTCGCAAACTCCAAAAAAAATAAACATAATTTGTGCTACACTCCCTAGTTTATATATATATATATATATATATTCTTGAAGCATAACTTCTGTCAGCGAGTCCCACGACTAACACTCCGGATTCTTAAAACTGTGTATAACTGTGAAATTAAAATTAAAAATTAACAAAATAATCCTAAAATAAAAATCATTGGAATTGACAATGCTACAAATATGAACAAAGAAAGCATGGAAGTAGATTTTAATAACAAAAATTTCAGCAATTATAATAATGCAGGCAAATTGCCGCATATGCATTTTGATAAAAAGAACAATACTACTACGGTGCTAATGGAAGTAAGGGCAGAAATATACAAGAATATAAGAGAAAATAATAATAGAGTTTTTATTGGCCATCAATGCTGTAAAGCTTTTGATCTTATAAACATTACTTCTTGTAACAATTGTAGTAGATACGGACATAGTGGATCAAAATGCAAAAATGAGACAGTTTGCATAAAGTGTGCCGAGAAGCACGACGTTAGTGAGTGTAATAATGCCAAGATAAAATGTGTGAATTGTGTATATAACAATGTAAAGTATACAACAAGTCTGCACACGGATCATTTACCATCAGATAGAATAAAATGCGTTATATTAAAAAACAAAATTAAAAAATACATAAATTCAACTGATTATCCAATAGCATCTACCTTACCGACGTGGGACGAGTCAAGAGAACTCAGAAGAATAGCATACCAACAAAAAAATAAGCAAGATAATACAAGAAAGGTAAAAACAGTTAAAAGCTTAATTAATAAACGAAGTGAAAAGTCTAAATAATAGAACAGGTGAACTTAATAGAAGATATACAAAAAAATTTCATACAAAAAGAAAAATTGTATAATGATCTTGAGACTTTTAATAAAGAAAGAAAAAGTAATAATAGTTTGATTCTATATTTGAATAGTAGAAGTCTAAATGCTAATTTTGAGAAGTTACAGATTCTTATTGAAAGATTCAAGTTCAAGCCTTGTATTACTGTATGTACAGAGGTATGGAGGCTGTATCATTATCAATATTATAAACTTGAAGAGTATAAAATATATTATAACTATGGAGATATTAATAAAAATGATGGGGTAGTGGTATATGTAAGGAATGATATTTTACACTCTGCTAAAACTATAAAAATTGGAAGACTTAAAAGACTAAATACTATTATAAAACTAAATAATGAAAGTCAATTTCAAATATCATCCTTATATAGATCATATGGTTTGAGTTGTACTGAATTCAATATGAATTCCAAATCTTTTTTACAATTAAAAAGCAAATCCATTAATCATATCATAATAGGCTATTTTAATATAAATATACATAAATATAATTCATTGAGTGTTGACTTCTTGAATAACTTATTTGAAAGAGGTTTCTTGCCGGGATTTGTTAATATAACTAGACCAAAAAATTTAAGTGCTGATGAAGGAACTTGTATAGGCAATATGTTTATTAAAACTGATACAATCAAGACAAAATCTCTAAGGCTAATGGTTCCATTAACGGATCATTATCCACTATCCTTGGAATTGAAAAATAATAAGAAGATCGATAAAAACACTGATGTAAATAAAAATATTTACTTTTATAATTACAAAAACTTATTTAATACAGCTAAGCAAAATAATTGGCAGAAATACGGGGGCCTGAGAGATCCAAACGAAGCAGTTAATTTAATGATGGAAGAAATTTAATTTTGTGTAAAAAATTCTAAATACATAAAAATAAAAAGACAAAAAACAAAAAAGAATATTCCTAGGAAAAACTGGATAACAAGTGCGATAATAAACTCATGTAATACAAAAGAAATTCTATACAATAAATTAAAACAAAGTCCAAATAACATACAACTCAAAAATGAATACAAAAGATTTGTCAAAGTATTAAATAAAGTTATCAAAACAGCAAAAACAGAACATGAAAGAAGAACTAAAAAAAAAAATAATAAAAATCCCAAAAAACTTTGAGCTTACATTAATACTAAAATTGGCAAGAATAAAATAAAAAATGAGAATAATATTAACCAATTAAAATTGGATAATAACATAATAATTAGAAATCAAAAAGAAATAGCCAATAATATGAATGCATATTACTGCAAACTTAGAGAAACACTGAGTTATAAAATTGTAACACCAAGTCATAAAAAAATTAAATTACTTGAATGTATCCCGAAAACGTTTTTTATTAAACCTACGAATCGAAATGTACAGAAAATAATTGATAACTTCAAATTAAAAAACGGTGGTTCCGACAAAATAAATGCAAAAGCATTAATAACTATTGCTGTACTTATATCAGATTCATTAGCCAACATTTTTAATCTCTGCATTGAAACGTCTATATGGCCAGACGCGTTAAAAATAGCAGAAGAAGTACCGATGTATAAAGTAGGGAAAATAGATGATATTGGTAACTATAGACCTATATCATTATTATCCAATATAGCTAAAATCTTTGAAAAAATTATGCACAACAGAATTCTAGAATAAAAAAAGACTTGGATATTTGAGAATAGATAAATTATGTCTTAAATCACTTTTGAGATTATTTATATAATTTTAGGCTTTTCCAATTTAAAGGATACAATAATTCAAAAGATTCCCATTATTTTCATAGAAAATTTTTAACCAAATATACGCATGCCCACTTATTTATAATGCTAATAGTTCCAGACTACCTTACACGTCAATATTCAACTATTAAATCATTGATGAATTTTTTTCTCAAAAACTATTGAGTTTAGAAAAAAACCCCTTAAGACAATTTGATTACAAATAAGCTAATAAGAAAGTGAGTATTTTTTAAATTATTATATTTTGTAGAGTAAAAATTTTAAAAATTTTTCTGAAACACCTATGACAATGACAACATGTTATTTACTTTTCTTAAACATACAACTTTCAGACTTTAAATAAAATAATGGTTTTAAAATCATCTATCACTATCTTTTGTCATTAAGAACAATAAATGTCCCTAACAACACAAAAACGTTTCAAAAACGTATTTGAAACGTTTTCTGGTAAACTTATATACGTTTGTAAATTTTGACAAAAATACGTATTTAAAACGTAAAATATGTCCGCATATTTTAGATTCTCAAGAGTAATGTAACGTTTATGGAAAGTTTAAGAAACGTTTAGAAAACGTTTTCTCGATGAAAATTTACGCAAGCTCAAATATCCAAACGTTTCCTTAACGTTTAAAAAACGTTTTATTTGGTAAAATTTTTTTCTCTATATAATAATTTTTTAGAATGATAAAACATAACGTTTAAAAAACGTTTTAGAAACGTTTGGACATATAAGCCAACATAAGTTTTTACCGAGAAAACATTTTCTAAACGTTTCTTAAACGTTCCATAAACGTTATATTACTCTTGAGAATCTAAAATATGCGGACATATTTTACGTTTTACAAACGTTTTAAATACGTATTATTGTCGAAATTTACAAACGTTTATAAGTTTTCCAGAAAACGTTTTTAAAACATTTTCGAAACGTTTTGTGCTGTTAGGGGTATTCAGGAGCTTTTTTTGAAAATTGATAATATATCAGTGAAATCATTTTATAAACATCATATCACAAATTTTTTCATTAATTTTCTTTTGTTCAAACAGTAATTCTGTAAAAGCCCTTTTAAAAACATTAATTATTTTAATTAGCATAAAGAAGATATAAGCGTTTCTTAACTCATTTATTTAGTTTAAATAAAAAGAGTTTGATCGCATGTCATATTACAGTTTCACTATTATGTATTTAGGAACATATGCAGATGAGTATAAAATTACACGTAATATACATACTATTCTAAACAAAGACAAACATTTATAGCACATTAATACTTATATTCATCTTACATATTATACTTAAGAGTGATTGAACTCTATACGCATCATATGTCAAGTCTTCTTCCTCGAGACTGCGATGGCAAACAATAACGCTATATATTCGGGAGAATGCGATACACAAGAATGCGACGCACAAGAGGCGATTGAACTCTAAACTGCATCACGTGCCAAATTCAATCAATCTTTTCCCCGAAATTTTAGAAGTAACAATAGTATCATACACACGAAAGAATGCGACTGTCTTTTAACATAGTATAGAAACCCAAGAGTTTTTAGCTCGCAAGTTTAATTTCATACTTACCGTCTAAGGCTACGCTTCGCCTAAAATTATTGTACTTTTTTATCTACTAAAGGTCAAGAAGGAAAAATAAAGATAAGATTAATTCAACATTAACACACGCACACATACATATATATATATATATATATATATATGAGTAATGTCAATACTTTTCGCCACATTTCGTTGGGGAAAGGGGGGTGGTCCTGGGATTTTCACCAAATTATAGTATGTTGTTATGCCTTATGGAAAAAAGTTCCGGTAAAAATTTCAGCCCTCTAGTAGCCTTAGGGCCAGAGTTATGATCCCTTCAATGTAAAAAAAATGGTCCATTTTTGCCCCTTTTTTGAAAGCTTATATCTCGGCTCCCTGTAAGACGATTTTAATTTACCAATTTTCATTTTTTTTTTGCTATTGTGTTTAGTATATTTTATGATTTTTTCGTATTTTTAAATATTATTCTCCATTTATAGCAACCAAATTTCAACAAAAGAAATTAAAAAAAAATTGACCATTTTCAAATCGTTGTTAAAACGTAACAAATAAACAAAAATGCTTTTGATAAGTCTTATTTTGAAGATATTTTCAAAACCTTTCGAATAAGTCGTGTTAAATTAAAATCGGCGCACTGGAAGCCAATATGCAATCATTTAAAAAATAAGCATTTTGTAAAAATCGCAATTTTTGCCATTTTTGAGGGCTTTTAACTTTTTTCAACCAACTTGAATTTTCACAAAAATTTATTTGTAAGTAGTTATATGCATGTACAACAATTCCCTAATGGAAAATTTCTTGGCCCGGATCTATGACACCCTCATCTAGATCATCGAAAAGGCAATATTCTACATTTTAAATAAGTTAATACACTTACTACTTCTGACTTGAACTGATCCAATTTGGTGATACTAAACCTTTCATATATTACGGGAAATCGAAATTAATATAAAAATCCTGAATTTAAGCTTTATTAAAAGCCTGTAGGTATCATAGAAGTGGAGCTACAACCATTTTAAGATTTTTTAAATTTTTAAGTATCGAATCTGTAATAGTATATTTATCTATGAGGGCAGAAATTAGATCTTTCTGCCGTGCGTAGAATTGTCTCTTTTATGAGACAATTTTACGCACAATTTATGCCTGAGTAGATAATACTACTTTTCTTCATAGCTGGCCGAAAATTCGCCACGCTAATTAATAATAAATCTAAAAAAATGTCACGCGTGTGGATATACCAGCTGACGACAGCGTGCGGCCATGAATTTTCTTTCTGATTTGCTCACGCGCTATCTGCGGGCCAGCTCTGAACAAAATTCAAAGGCGCGCGTCACGCCTCGATTCAAATACACTTCAAAAATCACGAATGATAAATCTAAGAGTTTACCGAAAATACAAATGATAGATCTAAATGTATATTAATGATACATCTAAAAACAAATACAAATGATAAATCTGAAAAAAATAAAAATGATAAATATAAAAATTTATTAAAAAATATGAATAATAAATCTAAAAAATTAAACACTAAAAATTACGGTCAATTGCAAAATGACACATTATACGCAAAAAATGTAACCTATGAAACACTATTAAAAAAACGAATGATAAATCTAAATATTCAACAAAAATATGAAATATAAACATAAATTATTAAATTTAATTAAAAACAATTGTAAATAATAAATCTAAAAAAATACGAATTATGAATTAAAAAACAAATACAAATGATAAATCTAAAAAAAATAAAAATGCTGAATATAAAAATTTATCAAAAAATATAAATAATAAATCGAAAAATAAACACTATTTAAACATTGTTATCAATATTTTATACATAATATATTTCATAACGATGTATTACGTATAAAAATTAACACATACAACACAGCATCAACATAAACCGACAAGAAAAGTATTAAAAAAATTCATGTGCACATATAAATACATTGCTTGTATTTACATTTTAGAATTCATGTTTAAGAACTTCAAGTAAGGTTATAGTAACAACAACAGCTGTTGCTATTAGCCAAGACGGCGCCAGCGTCTGGCAGCCACCGAAAGTTTTCTGCCTTGGGTCGTCAGTGCTGCGTTAGTTACGATAGATGTCGTCTCACTCAGCAGAAATTCTGAGTTCCTTTGCCTGTTCATCTAGCAGAAACACGAATTTTCGGCTAAGATATGAAGAAAAAGAATTTTTTTTTATTTTGACCTATATTCTTAAAACTACTAAATTTTTAGTTTTATAACATTTTTGCAAAAATTAATAAATAAACGTTATTTTACCTGTTGCGCTAATCTATTATCAGGAATTGCTTTTTATTATACAGTATTTTAATTTTTAATCTATTTGATTTTTGCAAAAAATATATTTAGATATATATTTACTCTCATGAACTAATTATTAAGCGACCTATCAGTTAAAATATTGAGTTATTAACAATTTTTCATGCGCTCACATGCTAGAGGATTTCACGCGATTCCATAATCTTTTATACATACACTGCCGCTCACGAAAATTTGGCCACCTAAGAAAAAATCAGCAAAAATTCAAAGTTTTATATCTTTGCGAAAAATGAACGGATTTGAAGAATTCGAACGTGATATCAAAGTTTAACCTAAAACCATCAAAAAACGCAAGGTCCGATATAAAAAATTAAAAAATCAATTTTTCATAGATAAAAAATTTTTTTTATTCGTATTTAAACTTTAAAATTAAATTTTTTAATAAAAACCCAACTTTTTTCTTTTTGATGTTTTTTTTATAGCACCTTTTTGGAAATATCAGCTGTTGAAAAAAAATGCATTTTTTTCACTTAAATGAGCATAACTCTTTTAAAAATAGATGTACGGTAGCTTTCAACCTCTCATTTCAAAGAGGAGTATTGTAGCTTTCACCTCTCTTTTGAATTTTTAATCTCCGTTTTTGATAAAATTACACAATTTTTAAAATGGACGAAAAAAAGTGAAAAAAAATGGTTTTATTTTTTATCTATGAAAAATTAATTTTTTAACTTTTTATATCGGACCTTGCGTTTTTTGATGATTTTTAGGTTAAACTTTGATATCCCGTTCGAATTTTTCAAATCCATTCATTTTCGCAGAGATATAAAACTTTGAATTTCTGCTGATTTTATCTTAGGTGGCCAAATTTTCGTGAGCAGAAGTGTACTGCTTTTCCAGTTATTGGGCACTTATTATATCGTATCTTCAATGATTCTTTCCGAGAGTGTGTTTTTCCTTCTTGCTCGAGAATCTCGTTGGTTACTATCATAAACAAGGTTTCTTCTCCACATGATGGGTTATATCATGCCGATTTCCTTACTCTATTTCATATCCAAGGTTCTTGAGCGCCTTATCTTTAATCAACTTTATCCATACTTGTCAACAAGGCAGTTACTTGACGCTCACCAGACTGGCTTTAGAACTGGATACAGTACTCAGACTGCTTTACTTATGACATAAGGCTGAATATGGACAGACGTTGCGCGACTATGCTCTCACTGTTTAACTTCAGCAGAGCATTCGATACAGTGTGTTACACCACCTTACTTCGCAAACTGTCTTCTCTTGATGTGCCGCACTCTGTGGTTGGATGGGTTGATTCTTATTTATCCAACCGGTGTCAGGCTGTTCTTGATAGTGCTGGTAATCAGCCCGACTTTGTCAGTTCAATATCTGATATACTGATGATCTGCAAGTATACGTTCATTTTCAGGTTGGTAAACTTGATTTTTTTACCTCCATTATGGCTGAGCACGCTTGTTTAATTAGTGATTAGGGCTCTTTTAATCATCTAAATATGAACGTAAGTAAAACTAAAGCCATTATCATTGGCTCTTATCACTACATTAACATGTTACCTTCAGTTGACAATAACTGGAGTTCCTATTAATGAGAGCATTATTACATTTCAATCCTCTGTCCGTAGTTTAGGTGTTTTGCTTGATAGTAAGCTTGACTAAAAAGAGCAAGTTGCAAAGATATGTAAAAAGTCATTTTCTTAACTTTGTGGGCTCAATTTCTTTAGGAAAAGCACTACTCTTGCTCTCCATAAGCACCTAATTCAAACATTGCTGTTTCCCCTCCTGGACTACTGTTGTTTTGTCTATTCTGACCTTTCTGCTAAGCTTGATCTTAGATTACAGAGAGTCATCAACTCTGGGGTGCATTACATTTTTGGTGTAGGTGGGTGCGAGCGCATCTCTGCTTATAGGTCCTCTATTGACTGGTTGTCCACTGTAGGTAGAAAACGTTATTTTTCCGCTACTTTTTTATTTAGAATGTTTTTTTCGTGCTCACCGCCTTATTTATACTCTATTGAGGGACGATGTGAGGCCTTTGACTATACCTTTTGCTATCATAGAATATTATCATAGATCGTTTCTGGTAACGTTCTCGCGTCCATCGAACGATCTTCCTGCGATACTTAGAGTCTCACCTTTACTATCTCATTTCAAATCATCTACTTTTCCATATTTTCTGTCCCTTGAGAATGGACCTCAACTCTCAGTTTAAGCCTTTTGTTGTTTTGCTGCTACTCACTTACTAGTTACAATATGTATATATACATATACTATTTTAGAATAGAGGAGATTGTGTCCATCCTTTTTTGTTTACCAGTTACAACCAGAATTATAGAACTGATATAGTATACCTTATACCGAATTGATATAAAGAATTAGACTATATAATAAACGTTTTTTTGTTGAAATTTAATTTGGTTTATTTTTTTTGATTATTAATAGTAGTGTATCATCATAATAAAAGTACTAAAATAGTTTATTTTGATGATTTATCATCAGTGGGAGAGGGGTGGAGAAGGACAGAGCATATTCGATCGTAAGCAGCAGATGATTCAACACCATAATTTTAATTTATTGATTTTTCAAATATTGATAAAAGTGGGACGCACTTTTCGCCCGAAATGATGAAAAATCGTATATTGACCTCAAGAGAAAAGTGGAAAATCAATTGCTCGCGTATTCGTAGTTCTCGCTTCGCTCGTGTGGCAATCCATACGCGAGCATTTGATAGTCAACATTTCTCCCTAGGTTAATAATATGCTATTTATTTATTTCAGAGCATTATGGGTCTCTGATTCTGGCGTGCAAAAATATGCAAAGTTTATGGAAGAGATTTACCTCAATTGAAACATTTCCTGATACCAGATGAGATCACCGTTTTATTCAATCTGATGCAGAGTCGATGAAAATGAAGGTCACCTCTTTTAACAACGTTGAAAAAGTTATTTATTTGCAATTATATTAATATTTGATAAGAATTAAAAAAAATTATATTTTTGTCATTGTTCAAGCGTATAATACACTTTTTATATTTTCTCTAATTGTTTAGAAAATAATATTGATTTATTACTGGATTTCTACTCTTAAAAAAATCAGCAATAGTATATTGTATTGAAAAGAATAGTTTCTTTCATTACATAAAATTTTGAGAACCTATTTGTCATATTTAAGGAAAGGAAAATATTACTCTCATATCATAAATAACTTAAATTGCATTTTGAACTTCATTTTTGTACATAAGGTAATTCTTATTTTAAAAATTTTTAATTTTGACAAAATAAAGATATAATTCCTTCAAATTTTTTGTACACTAGTGTAAGTTTTCTTCAGCCAACTGAGTCTTATTGTTAAATGTGAACCCGTATTAATAAACGCTCTCACGTTTCGAGCGCGCACATATGGTCGACACGCGGACTAAGTAAACTAAGATGACCTACGGTCAAATCGTGTCTAAATTGTCGACGTCGATTTTGAAAAGTCCTGTCTCCTTATTATATTCATACAAGCTTTTCAACTAGTGAAAAAATATTTTAACTGTTTTTTATAATAAGAGGTTGGCTTAAGAAAGTAACTCTTTTTCAAGAGTTTTCACTCTTGTGAAAAGTTTGGTCAGTCATTATCGACACACCAACTTGTCAACACAATATTTACGCACTTAAACTAAAACCTTGTATTGACACTTATTTTATTTTACTTAATATATTATATTTTGTACTAATTGATTTTATCGATTATTAAATACTTTGTAATAACATATTCTTTCTAACATAATTTAAAAAATTCTCGTAATATTTACGACATATAATATTATTAAAAATATAACTCACAAACAATTAAATCACGTTAAGTCAGGGTTTAATAATATTTTTCAGTCATAAAAATAATATATAATAAAATCGATAAATCATTCTTAAAATTGCACTAATTTATCATGTTAGAATCAAAAAATAATCCTTTCACAGATTTCAAAAGCAATTCCTAACAATTGATTAGCGCAACAGATAAATTAACCTTTATTTCTTAAAAAAATGTTTACAGTATAAAACTAAAAATATAGTAGTTTTAAAAATATAGGTCAAAATGAAAAAAATGCTTTTACAGATTCGATACTTAGAAATTTAAAAAATCTTTAAATTGTTGTAACTCTGCTTCTATGATACCTACAGACTTTGAATAGGGCTTAGATTCAAGATTTTGATACTAATTTTAATTTTTCGTAATATATGAAAGGGTTTGTCTCACCAAATTGGATCAATTCAAGTCAGAAGTAGTAAGTGTATTAACTTATTTAAAATGAAGAATACTGCATTTTTGATGATCTTGATGAGGGTGTCAAAGGTCCGGGCCAAGATATTTTTTATAAGGTAATTGTTGTACATGCATATAATTGCTTTCAATAGATTTTTATAAAAATTTAAGTTGGTAGAAAAAAGTTATAGACCCCCAAAAATGACAGAAATCGAGATTTTTACAAAATGCTTATTTTTTAAATAATTATATCTTGGCTTTCTTTAGACCGATTTTAATTCAGCAAGACTTATTTAAAAGGCCTTGAAAATATCTTTAAAATAAAACTTATAAAAAGTGTTTTCGTTTATTTGTTCTGTTTTAGCAGCGATTTGAAGATAATCAAATTTTTTTAAATTTCTTTTGTTGAAATTTGTTTGCCATAAATGGAGATTAATATTTAAAAATATGAAAAATCATAAAATATACTAGTCACAATAACCAAAAAAATGAAAATCGGTAAGTTAATATCAATTAACAAGTAGTCAAGATATAAACTCTCAAAAAGGGGCAAAATTGGACCATTTTTAGGCACGACCGCTATACGGAAGTGCCTTATATTTTCGACATCGCAAAAAATATAACCCTTTAAAATATGTTATTTTATGATAAAAAACTTATTTTTATAGCAAAATAAGACTATAACGAGGCTTCCTTAAAATGTATGTATGGATGTATGTGTGTGAGAAATCAAGTTTATGAATTTTTTTGACGAGTTTTTATCTGATCTGAATAATTCGAACGGGGAATTATTTTAAATAATAACACAAGTAAACGTTCGTATTTTGAAAAAAATCGTTGGAAGCGTTTTTAAATATGCGCCTTTTAAATGGTCAAAAAAAATGGATTTTTGGTAATAACTTGAAAAATACGATTTTTTTTTAAAGTAAATGGAATAAAAATTATATAATATAAAAAAATAAATCTTTTTTATGTTATACATTTTTATCTAAAATTAATATTTTTTAAATTATTCATGAAAAATGTGGAAATCGAAGACTTCTTAATAATAATTTGATGGATATTATTAAAAAAAAATATTATATTAAGATATATCTTATTTTTTTCTATTAATTTTATTTTATATACTTTTTTTCGAAATTCGTTTTTTTCAAGTTATTACCAAAAAATCATTTCTTTAACCTCTAAAGGGATGACTGTTTTAAAACCGCTGAAACGATTTTTTTTTAAACTGCCAACATTTATTTTTATTATTGTTCTAAATCATCCCCCGTCGGAATGATTCAGATCAAATAAAAACTTTATACAAAACTTTACTTTTAAGCTACTGAACTATAAAATAATTATTTCTTCTCGTAACTTTTGATAGATTATCCTATTTAAAACTTTAAAAAGTATAAATTAATAAAACTATGTCTTTTTCAGATAACATAAATTTCTTCGAAATCAATCAACTTAATTCACAAGAAAAATTTAAATAATTATAAATTTGTTTTTCCAATAGATACAATAAATTCAAACCTCCTGTTGCAAGTTGCGGTAAAAAATACAATGAAAAAAAGAAATAAGATCAACTTTTAATGCTTTTGTGTTTGTTAATGATTTGTTTTAATATTCTTTAAATTTCAAAATTTTTAAACGTTTTCGGTCGTGCATTATATGCAAGAAGCGAAGCTTTTTGCATGCCTTGCATCGCTTTGCGATGCAAGGCCCGAAGAGTGAGTCACAGCGGCCCAAATGGCCGCTGTGGCGAGCTACTTTGACATTGAAGGGATCATACCTCTGGCCCTAAGACTGCTAGAGGACTGAAATTTTTACCGTAACTTTTTTTCGTAAGGCACAACAACATACTATAATTTGGTGAAAATACCAGAACCCCTCCTCCAACGAAATTTGGCGAAAAGTATTGACATTACTCATATATATATATTCTTTTATTCTTGGATACCTATCCTAAAAAACCAACGTACTAAATTACAAAAATAAATTACAATAACTCATAATTACACTAATTCATAAAAAAAATAATAAATCATGTTCATTAAATAAAGTTTAATAAATAAATTCGGTTCTAACGGTCAATATAAATTGGTGGCAGCTTAAGAGGATAGTGAAGTCAAGTGATAAAAGGTGACTAAATAAAACTCCGATCTCTTAGAATATTTTCTCTCAGGAGAAAATGGAGAAGTTAAAAGATTAGAAGAAGCCAAGTGATAAAAGAAAATTACACAGAACTCCGATATCTCACGATATCTCCTCTCAAGAGAAAACGGAGAGTTTTAAAAATCAGGAAAACTTATCTTTAATCTGGTGACGATAGCCCAAACTCTCAGGAGTTGACTACCAGTAGTTGAAGGGTTCATCAAGCTACGTCTGCATCTCCAGGGATAAAGAAAGGATCATCTCTACAATAAAAGAGGACTTCTGCACCGCCAGCGGTCAAAAGAGACGTAGCCAATCAGATCTTCAAAAACATCATTCCTTAAAACCTTCAAGTAAGTCGTATAATAATTTTAAGTACACCGCGGGACAAGCTGAAAAATAAAAGCATGTCTAACTTTCTGTAACATTTTAATTATAAGTTATTCATAAGACATACAACGTCTCAAGTCGGAGCTTAATAGCAAGGTGTGTGTGTACCAACCCACGCTTGAGAAGTTGACACATAGGAACATTACCCGCGTATGTATTGTGATTATCGTGAAGACAATAACGATAGCAAAAGATCGGACAATACCCCACAATCACCTGCATCCCTCTCTGACGTATTTAATAATTTCTACGATACTACCGAGGGTCTATATAAATTAAAAATAGAATTGAAACCCAGTAAAATGGATAGTTCATTAAAGAAATTTAATCCAATGAAGATATAACGCAATGTGATCAAGAAGAACAAAATATAGTACAGAAGTTACAACGACAAAAAGAAAAAGCAGATGCTTTAGAAAAACAATTAATATTGTTGACGCAACAATTACAAATTTTAACGACTCGAATGACGGAAAAGAAAAATCCACCACCGCTCCCAATTGGACTACCTGCAGTTAGGGACAACAACCCTAGATTAAATGTGCTTCCAGGACTAACTAGGGAACATTGCCTATTAACACGCGAACTTTTAACAGAAATACGGGAGTATGGTGGATCAACAGATGTTAGCGCATTCATTGATCAAATTATTCGCACATCTAGACAACTTAACTCTGAGCAAGAAAAATCAGCGCTTATACGCAAAATAATAGCCGTTAAGTTAAAAGGAAAAGTACAAGAAGTAGTTGAGAGAAATCAAGTTACAACAGCCGTGCAACTTAAAGGATGTTTAAATATACACTTCGGAAAATTGTAATTTGAGTATGACCAATTAACCGAAATGCGTAATTCTATGCGGCAGAGAACAAATGAAAAGGTAGCAGATTACGTAAAAAGATATAATAACATAAATCGGCGTATACAGATTTTAATAGATGTCTTAAATGATGATTTTAGAGACATACATAGAAATTATTATAATAAAAATGCAGTTTTAAAATTCATAGGAGGATGGTTTCCAGAAGGATTGCGCTTAGCTGTACAAATAAACCGATCATACACTCCACCCATCGTCTACCAACAAGCTTCATACGAAGAAAAACTCCGGAAAGAAAACGAAACACTCCACCCATCGTCCACCAACAAGCTTCATACGAAAAAAAACTCCGGAAAGAAAACGAAGGACTTCGAAACAGAGGTCACAACAAGCCTGATGAAAGGTCTAGAAGAGATAAATATGAAAATTATCCAAGAGATAGAAGCCATTCTAGATATGACTCAAGGAATTGTGAGAAACATTCGACACCGGATAAAAATTACACACGTGATGGAAGTTTTTTGCGCGATTGACAAGAAAATTATCGATCGGATAAAAGAGAAAATAAACCTACATGCTTTCATTTTAATACGTACGGCTATGATAAAGAACATTGTTTCAAACATTAAAATGCACAAAGAGTAAATTCTCGCCTTAATACCTCAAAGAACAAAACGTATCTAGAGGATTCGACGCCACGGTCAAAGACCCCACCCGGCCATCAGAATTATTGGGAGGATCAGGATTACAAGATGCAATCTTTCCAATGGATGGAAAACACTGGCATCTCTGGGTGCGACCCTCAGGAACAGAAAGAAAATTATTAAAATTCCTAGTAGACACAGGAGCAGGTATAACATTCATTAAAGACAAACTATTGGATCTTAATACTTGCAATCCTATAAAATGACGACCAGAAGAAAGATAAACAATACAGATGGTTAACAGAAATCACACCATGCTGGGTAAATGCAAATTGAATGTTTTTGGAAGAGACTTTATATATGACGTTTCAAGCAATAAAATACTCTTTGATACCGATCGGCTATTGGCCGAGGGTGGCTACAACATTATAAAGCATTGATAGATACAGAGAAACAAAACATAAGAATTTTCGATGCAGAAGATAACCCTTTACAATTCACGTTTAATGAAAAACCTGTATATGTAAATCAAGGAGTCAATCTTATACAAATAGATATAGATGTACCAGATGTAGAATACATAATAACCAATCCCAATGATATAATAATACCAGCAATATATACGGTACAAAATAAAGCTACAACGCTTAAAATCTTTAATGAATCGGAAAAATAAATAAAAATAAATATTAAGATAGAGATAGAAGAATTTCAAGAACAGAAACAAAATATTTATAAAACAATTTTTTTACAGAAACAAGTATTTAACAAACAAACATTCATGACAACAATATTGATAATCAAGACATAAAATAAGTTTTAAAATAAATACGGTTTAAATACACAGAGGGATAAATATTGGAACTCGGAAGTTCTAACAGAAAGAAATTATTCGATGCTACAGATCATTTAAAAACTATAGCAGCCAAAAGAGCTATAAAGAAGATAACACTTGTATACTTTCGGGCAGAAAAGGAACCTAAATATGGAAAGATAGAAATAAAACAAGCATGTAAAGGAGACATTATACTAACTCCAAATGAAGAGTAAATACGATCGCCAATAAATTACTTACGCAGTCATTACCCTAATTATAAAGGATAAATTATAGAATTAAGAAATTTCGATGACGCTTCGGCTCAAGATTTATTATCAAAACTTCCTCGTTTACCAAGAAGAATCCGAATCAAGAGTCTAGCACCGACTCACGTGGATTGTGAAAAGACTAGGAAAACATTAATAGCTAGAGCCCATAGCGAAGCTCATTGGGCTTATGATAAAACTATGTTCCAGCTGTGTAAATATTGTTACGAAACAAAGGCAGAAGAGGTTAGAAATTGGATCGATGCTTGCGAATACTGTGCAGAAAGAAATTTTATAGGCAGATTTATTATAAACGTGCCGAAAGAAATCAACGAATTATGGTACATAGATCATGCCGAAGAAAAGGGAATAAAATTACTTTTTATTATAGAAGCGCTTTCACGACATGCTAAAGTTTACCAATCGAAAAATCTAGATCAAACTACGCAATCCATAGAAGATTTAATGAGTGAATAGGGAATACCAAAGAAAATAATAAGTGACAATGCAGCTACGTTTACATCAAAGGCATTTATTAGAAAAACAGAAAATAGAATATATGCCACCAACTTTATTATATCCACAATCAAATAATATAGTAGAAAGGCTTATAGGGACTTTGGAGAAAAGAATAATAGTCTCGAACAATAAAAGCTTTTACCCAATTATTCCTGCTTATGATTGAACAATACACCCTATCACAAAATATATACCTGAAAAATTATTCTTTGGACGAATCTCACCTAAAGAAAATTGGAACCATGACAAGTCAAATTCACCAAATAAGCGACTGAAAGAAAATACAAAGAAAACAAAAGAAGCAAGAGAAAATATACAAAGACAAAAGAAAATGGATAAAAGTACAGTAGATAACGAACTTCAAGAATCAACCCCCAACCAGGGGATAGGATCAATTTTAGACAATCGCTCGGATTTATAGGGCCAGCAACAATTCTCACAGTCAATAACGAAAGTCATACCGTCCAGCTTTTATTTAAAACTGAAATTCCCATGCGATATTTTAATGAGACCACGCTAATCTCGAATCCCTTCTTTGTTATAGATGAAGGCGATAATCATAATATTAACAGTCATGTTAATTGATACATTTCATCACTGCAAAGCAGACATAGAAGTTACACCAGCTCAGTATTAGAGAAAAATTACGGAACTGCTTATGTGTTCGAAGATACTATTGTTAATTACATAAATCTTACAGCCCTTATATAAAATAAAATAGATATGCAAAATAGATTAATAAAAATCAAAGAAGTATGTAATAATGTTCACTGTACTGCAAAAGATTTCATAATGCATCAAGAAAAACGTCTAAATGAACTATTCGCAAGATTATCTTTATTTTTACATTTAGACTGCAACAAAAAGAAGAGAGGATTATTTAACTGTGTAGGAACAGCCAGCAAATTCTTATTTGGTACCTAAAGTTCTGATGATGTCGATTCTATAAATCAAGAGATAGACAAGCTATATAAACATACAGTAGACTCGCTAGTAGCAATTGAAAATCAAACATTGTATATGAAAGAGACTTTCGATAAATGTACAAAAGAATTCTATATATTTGAAGAAAATAAAGACAAATTAATAAACTGGAGTCTTGGAATATCAACAAGCTTTAACAATCACCAAGGCAACCGAATTGTATTACTTAGTCTGAAAGAAATTGATGCATCGCTAGAGAAGTACGAAGCCTATATAACAGACCTATTCAATTCTACAAATATAGCAAGAAATGGAATATTATCATCTGCATTATTAAAACCTGAAATTTTAACAAACGGCCTACAAAGTTTATATAAAAAGCAGCAATACGATGATATGTTAATAACACCGACAATGGGAAACTATTTTTGAATATTTTAAGTTATAACGTTTACATCATATATTAAGACAAATGGAATCGTAATATCCCATCATCCACAATGACCCGTACAAAATCCTTAGATATGAAACTTTACCTATCGAAAGACGTTTTGAAACCACTGCAATATTAGATGTAACCGATCAATATGTACTGACAACCTATGATATATCAAAATATACGACCTTATCGAGTATAAATGATTGTAATCAACTTGGCAATGCAAAAATATGTAAACTACAAATTTTACCCAATTATAGACTTATTATCCGCCTGCGATAGAATATTATTAAATGATCCGAGCAAATATAAAGAACATTATTTTTCTTCAACTCATGATTTTGTAAAACGTATAGAAAATGATAAATTTTATATTGTACCTATAAAAGAAATGTTATTCAGCGCATATTGTAAAAATTATAAGAAAGATATAACGATATAACAAGCTCGTATTGTAAAACTAGATGATAAATGTTTTATATCAAATACTACATATTATTTACATACTTTGCATGACTCTACTACATATACAACCACACTTTTAAACTTAACACTTACATAGTAAGTAAGTATTACAAGATAAGTTTGCAGATGTCAAAATATGAAAGGAAACAGAATTTTAGATCCCAACGCTCAATATTTCCCTAGTTACAGGCAATTGAAGAAAATCACTAAAAAAGTTACTAGATTTTTAAACGCATATAGTTCCTTAGCAATGATAGCTAGGAGCTTGAAACTTTTTTTAAATGAAAGCTGAGCTCAAATTCTTTCGAAATAGTAGTTATAGCATGTCAAAATATTATTTTTTCCTAAAGTTATAGCGTGATAAACATTGGACCTGATTTTTCTTATTTCGACATCTGGAAACTTATCCCAAAGTTTGAGCAAAATCCGTGATCCAGAGGTCTGATACTCTCCGAGTTAGTAAACTATATGAAGATAACTTGAATATAACTTTTACTTTATTAGCGTTTCCAGCACATGACCTCGGTAGTCTAAGAAGTCATGCTTACAGCCTAGAACAGATATAAGACGAAATCAAAAGACGAATATTATAAAGACGAATCATTCTTTTATTTTAAATGCAATAGATTATCTTCATTATTCGGGATACGTAGCTCTCTCTTTATGATTGCTGTCTTTATCAAGTGTAAGTTAAATATACACAAAGTAATAATAATACAAAAAAAATCTATTATAATATCTCTAAAAAAAGGCTTTAAGGGAATGTAAAACGGGCACTACACCTGTAATCATGAATTTTGCCTATCTTTTCATTTTATCGGAAAAGAGTATGATAGGATAAGATAGGCGAAATGACACCCCTCGGGGATTTGGAATTTGGTTGCATGAATAATCGACATATATCGAATAATGAATTTTAAGATTATCAAACGCTCCCCATCCCCCCCCCCTTCCCCCCACCTCCAAAAAACGTGTTTTTTCATTAATTTTGGTTTTTAACACCGTAATTATTATTACCCAGTCTGGAAAAATTTTTACATAATTTTTGCATAAATACCCAAAAAAATGCTTAGCTTGAATTTTTAACTGGGCGTCCTAACCTAAAAAAGTTTCTAAAATCTTAAAATCGCTCTAAAAACTCGCCATTTAAAGCTGTAAAAAAGATATTTGGTAAAAAATTTTGAAAAAATGATCTTAAAATTTAAGATTTTTTTCAGATGTGTCGAAGTGGTGCACCATATCTAAAAGTCGCAAAAACTACTTGTTTAACGGGTTTTTAGTGTTTTTTTGCCACTTACGCCTCACTGAAGCTAATTTTAATAGATCTGATAGCATTTTTAAATTTTACGGTAAAAAATACGTCGAAAATATGTACTATACTTGTTAAAAATATTTTTATACTATTTACTAGAAATCGAAAACGAAAAAGTAGTCTGCTTTAAGCATGTCAGAATTACTATCTTTTCTTCTATGGTGTTTGAATAGCCATTTGTAATCTTCTTATCATTGAATTATACATATTTTTTGTGTATTTTTTCCTGTAGAATGTAGTGGTGCCATAAGTTTTACTTTAACTAGCTTATGGAAGGGTCCTAAGAGCAAAAGATAGTCTTTTCCGATTTTTTTAAAAGTTTTCGCTGTATCTAATGTTAAAATGAAAAGATTTTTTTTTAGTAAATGGTGAATACTCTCTACACATTAACCTTATAGATGACACATAGACTAATTTTTTTTGTAATAAAGTCAGAAATGAAATGGTAATAGATTAATTGTAATTATTAATTAATTTTTTATAAATAAGATCTTAAAGTTTTATCAATTGCAGAAAATTATATAAAATTAAAATGTGTATGCAATGATATATATATATATATATATATATATATATATATATGTATATATATATATATATATTGCGACGAGTATACATACCCGCGCATTTCAAATCTCCCGCCTAACGGCCAAGCTACTATAGAACAGTAGTTCTGAGCTCAGCCGCTAGGCGGCAACCTCGAAAGTCGTTACGCGCATCAGGAAAAATGAGGCCGAGAAGCTAACCAGAGCAGAGCAGTGTAGACTACGGTCTATACTCTCTCTTTACCTAAGTAAGCACATAAGGCTAAGAGAGAGTGAGACAGGTAGTAGCTGGCTGCCTTGGCTTGTGGAGCATCACAGCTTAGGCAGAGCTTCTCTCTCTTGTACATGAAGGTAGACCAAGTGCGCACACAGGTCTACACTACAGTGCATATGCTGGCAGTACTAGAGTTACGTCAAGTGGGCACACAGTCGTAAATCTATGCTGCCTAGAGCACACTCGCAATCTTTTGCCGTCACCGCAATGCTGAACTTGCGCCGCTGAATTTAAGGGTGACGTCCACCCAAAATATTATATTCTATTTCACATATTGCAACTGGCTTAATTAAGGGTCTCATTCACCCACATCTGTCGCGTCCGCCACTACGTGACTTATAGAATATATTAAGGGTGTCGTCTACCCATTACTTGTTTCATACTTTGAAGGACTCCGTCCGGCCACGTGTAAATAGTAGACTTTAGAATAACTTAAAGGTGTCGTCCACCCATTACATATTACGTTAATTAAAGGACTCCGTCCGACTGCCGCGTAGTTATTAAGATCGTAGAATAAGTTAAGGGTGTCGGCCACTCTTTATCTTTACATCACTTAAGGGCTCCGAATGCCCATAGAGACTAGTAATTTAGATTATCAAGTAATAGTTCCTCTCAAAATACAACACCAGCAACTAGTCAGGAGTTTACTGATTCCTCAGACGGTCAAATCTCTAGTGATTATTCAATTCAGGAACCATCTGTTAAACCAAACACTGAATATGTTCATACGTACATTCCCAGAGTAAACATAAGTCACAGATACTGTTTTATATGTAAATCTGTAAACAATATTCAAAATGTGTCTATTGAAGCTCGTATCCAAGCATTTGTTACCAGAAAAATTTCTATACCTAATAAAAATAAATGTTGTAAGATTCATCTAATAAAGAATAGATTTTATCAAGATGAAGTCTTACAATTAAATATTTTTTCAAAGGAATCCGTTATTCAAGTTTCAGAACTTTCACTATTTATGAACAAAATATCAGATAACATGAATCCACAGCTTCATGACCAAATTGGAAATTTTCAAGTTTCGGAAGAACACGTAAAAGCTCTCACTGGTCACACGTGGGATGATATTCTTAAGCTGCGCAATAAAATAAGTACCATGAGATCTACTGAAAAACGAAATTTAACGCAAGCGTTGGTACTTTTTTTATTTAAGATGAGATCTGGTAACTCCAATAAATGTATCTCTGCAATTTTTGGCATTGAAGAATATACAGTTCAAAATTCCATCGCTTCCGTACTCAACTGTTTTGAAAACGAAATTTTGCCAAAACATTTTGGGATCAAAGCTTATTCTCGGAAATTCCTCCTTATCCAAACAGCTGAAGTAGCGAAAATGCTGTATAGTGTAGACAATAAATTAGCCTTGATCTGTGACGGAACCTATTTACGCCACCAAAAAAGCAGCAACAATGCTTACCAACGGAAATCGTATTCAGGACAAAAAAAAACTTCTCTATGCAAGCCATTTACAATTTGCACAACAAACGGTTGTATTGTGGATTGTGCTGGACCTTATACTGCAAATTATAACGATGCTAAAATATTGGAAACTATATTAAAGCAACCTGATGGATTAAATGAGATTCTTCAAAAACAAGATATTTTTATTCTTGATCGAGGATTTCGAGATGTAGTGGATTTTTTTAACGAACGGGAATTTACCGTCTTAATGCCCGCTTTAAAAGGTAATAAACCTCAACTTACCACCACCAGAAGAATCTAATGGTTCTCGTCTAGTGCCTAAACTTAGATGGGTGGTTGAAGTGATACATGGAATAATCGGCCAAAAGTATAAGCTACTTCACCATCAATTCCACAATGGTCTTCTTCCAAGAGCCGGATTATTCTGTAAGATTTCATGCTTTTTGCAAAACACGTTTGGCAAGAGATTGAATTCCGATGCAGAAAATCTGGTAAAAATTATCGAAAGAATCAACTTAATGAAAAATGTTCAAAATACTTTGGCGCTTGAAGTCCATGATAACAATTGGAATCGAAAGACCGTACCTTTTCAGCAGTTATCATCGGAGGAAATACTTGACTTTCCCGAAATGACGTTAAATGTTAAAATGAGTTATGTAGCAAGTAATAAAAAGCGTTATGATAATATATAAATGTGTTTGAACTTCATTTAATAAATACAGAGTTGCTACAGAGTATGCTTATGCGCAAGAGAAGAGCGACTAGCTCCGGCACAGTGAGAAGCACGACCAAGACTAACGCCTCACATTCAAAGTAACTAACGGCTTTCCCCACCATGTACTAATCACGCACACACTCATACATACAGTAATACAGAGAGAGTATGAGAACCAATACATTTATATTTCTAACACTCCCCCTGTTCGAATAATCTCTCTTCTAAAACATTCATCATCCTCTTTAAAACATTAAATTGCGATTTGGCAAGACTCTTTGTAAGAATGTCAGCCAACTGTTCTTTAGTACTAACACTCTTAACAATCACGGTGCCATTTTCTACTTGTTCTCTTATAAAATGAAATCGGAGTTCAATATGCTTAGTGCCTCTATTATTACTTGGGTGCTTAGATAATTCAATTGCACTTCTATTATCCACAAACAAATCACAACCCTTTACGCATTCAACTCCCATTTCACTTAAGAACCTTTTCAACCACACAAGTTCCTTACATGCCTCACACGCAGCAACGTATTCCGCTTCAGTCGTACTTTGCGCTACAATACTTTGTTTTCTCGAAAACCATATAACCGGTGCTGAAGCACATAAAATAACACAACCACTTGTAGACTTTCTTGTGTCTAAACAACCAGCGAAATCTGAATCCGCATATGCAATCGGAGACATGTTATCAGAATTACCATTGTATAAAATTCCTACATTACTCGTTTTAATCAAATATCTAAAATTATTTACAAATCTACTCAATGTATTTACAATATAGGCTATATCTGGTCTTGTAACATTAGCCAGAAACAATAAAGAACCGATAGCCTCTCTATACGGATAATTAACATATTTGTCATTATTACACGGTTTACATAAAATCAAACCTAGTTCAGCAGGCGTATCAGTGGGATTCGCAGTATCCATATTAAACCTTCTAATAATCTTTTTACAATAACATTCCTGATTTATAAAAATCGTTTTCTTATCTAAATCCCTATTAATTTGAATTCCCACGAATATACCTACCGGACCAACAGTTGCTTCAAAACTATCACATAAATCTTTAATTACATTCTGTATATCATTCATATTACTACCAAAAATCATACCATCATCCACTACAAGCGCTAGATACATAGATGACTCATTCTCTCTTTTACATACAAAAACAGACCATTCTGAATCACACTTTACAAAACCAAATCTATTTAAAAATTCACAAAAATGTGTATTCCAACATTTAGATGCCTGCTTGAGTCCATAAAGAGATTTTCTCAATCTACACGCTCTGTTCTTCGCATCAGGAACATAAAGACCCTCTGGTATCTTGATATAAATTTCTTCTTTCAATTCACTATACAGATATGCAGTCTTAATATCAAATTGCACCATTTCCAAGTTCTTCTGTGCAGCCAATGCAAATAAAACTCTGATGGATTCATATCTTGCGACAGGTGCATAGGTATCAAAATAATCAATGCCTGGACGCTGCATAAAACCACGAGCGCACAATCTTGCTTTGTATCTATCAACATTACCAGCTGAATCAGTCTTGACCTTAAAAAGCCATGTCGTATCCAGTAAGTTTGCATCTACCGGGGGAACGACAATGTCCCAAGTATTATTTACTTTATGAGAATGCAACTCCTCTGCCACAGCCGACTTCCACTGCACAACATCACTTCCATTCATGGCATCAGAGAAATTAATCGGCTCCTGAATATCGACAACATTGCCTTCATATCTTTTTGGCTTCTTTATCAAGGTTCTATCCCGTAAAGTCATATTAGACTCTTTTGAATTTCTTTTCTTGCCACGTTTTTGCTTGTCATTTACATCCTGAATATGCTGCTGCACAGGCTCTTCTTCTGACAGATCCATAGATTCTTCCATATCATTTGTACTGTTCATACTTGCATAATCTTGTTCATCTTCTTGTTCAGCTTCCAAAACTGACTCATCACACAATTCCTTATCTTCAGCCTCATTCAAATTTGAAAACATTAATAACGGAACAGTAGACTCATTGTGAGCAACATTAAACTTTACATCACATGCTATCACAACTTTTCTGCTTACAGGATCAAACAATCTATAATTTGTTGAATCTTCATGGTAACCTACTAAAATCATTTTTACAGCTTTAGCATCAAACTTCTTTCTGAGGGTTTCATGCACAAAAGAATATGCATCACTTCCAAAAGGACGCATGTGACTTACATCAGGCTTTCTTCCATACCACATTTCAAATGGTGTAAAATTTCTGTTGTTAGCATTTGTTGTCCGATTCAACGAATATACGGCAGTATTAACAGCTTCGGCCCATAAATCCTTGGGTAACTGCTTTGCATGCATCATGCTCCGGGCTGACTCAACAATAGTACGGTTCTCTCTTTCTATACGACCATTTTGTTTTGGCGTACGTGCAACGGAGGTACCTAACCTTATGCCTTCTTCAGAGAGAAATTTCTTGAAATTCTTATTGACAAATTCAGTGCCATTATCAACCCGAAATGTTAAGATAACTTTACCTTGACGAACTGCTTCCCTATAAAACTGCTTAAAACAATCAAATGCTTCATTCTTATGCTTGATGAAAAATACTCTTCTGAAGTGCGACCTTCTATCCTTGATCAGGAAAAAATATCTATTGCCTCCAACAGATAGAGACATAGGACCACGGAGGTCTGCATGAATTGATTCACCAACCTGATACTCTCGAGCATAAGTTCGCTCATGATCCGGCTTACGATGCATCTTACCAAGAATACAACCCTCACAGAAAGCTTCTTTACCAGTCACATCTGCAATACCATCAACAACTTTATTCTTAATCATATGCTTTAATTCAGCATGATTCACATGACCAAGTGTTTCGTGTAGGTCACTTAATTTCAAATTGCCTGTGTTGGCTTGAGGCATCATAATTCTAAAAAACAAACAGCATATATCATTGAATGCTTTAACACCTTCTGCTACAACTTCATGTGTTCTCGGATCTTCTAGTTTCACTGTTTTGGCCTCAAAAATTACACGAAAGCCTTTACGTGTTGCGACATTAGTTGAGAATAAATTTTTCTTTAAAGCTGGTACAAAAAGTACATTCTCAATTCTACTATCTATCCATTTACCTTCAATTAACCGTGCAATAAGTATAGTTCCGGTACCCATTGCATCACACTGTGTATTATCACCAAGATATACCTTAACTTTGTCTAACGGCTTAAAATCTACGAACCAGTCACGTCGCGGTGACATATGTACAGTGCAAGCACTATCGGTAAGCCAGACATCCATTATATCTGTAGTGTGTAGTTTATCCTTTATTTCAGAGATGGCGTTACATTCCAACTTTTCAAAATCATTTACAGTAGCGATAAGAGCGCTAGCCAACGTTGAATTTACTTGAAAATGAGATGAGTTATATTTACTACTATTCGGCTCACCTTGACCTTGATTGTTTTGTTTACGATCGGGCTTCGGACAATATTTGCTTATGTGCCCGAATTCGTTACAGTTATAGCATCTCAAATTTTAATTATAACGTAAATTAAAATTACCTTGCCTATTTTCCCGTGAAGCTCTTTGTTCATTTCTTTTACGATGCAAATTATATTTCATGCTTCGTTGACCATTAGGTCTACATTGTGACATCACTGCCAGAACGTTCAAATCTTGCTCATCATTATCCTTCTTCATTTTCTTTTCTTCTTTAATTAATCTTTCCTGCAGATTTTGAAACGTTTGACGCACAGGATCGGTACTGTCCCAAGCAGTAGAAAAATTTGAATATTCCATCGATAGACCGCTCAACGTTTTGGACATGACTTGACTATCAGAAATATTTTCTCCTATGTCCTTGAGCTGACACATAATATTTTCAATCTTCGATGTATACTCCAAAACGGTTTCACCTGTTTCCAACTTACATTGGTGAAATTTATTAAGCAATAAAAGCTTATTGTTTTCCGAGTGCTCCTCATGTATGCTACATAATTTTTTCCAGATTTCGTTTGCCGTTACACACATAAGACAATTTCTCATTTGTTCGGTTGTCATTGTAGATGACAAAATTACTGCGGCTCTTGCGTCTTTTTCGTCCCATTTATCCTGGGCTTCATTTGTATTATCAAGCGGGCGTATCTCTTCGCCAAGAGTGATTTTCTTTAATTTCAGAGATAGTAATACACGGACTATCTGAAACTTCCATAACTGAAAATTCGTACCATCAAACTTAACCACGTTTGCATGGTGAAACTGATTATTCACTTCACTCATTTTGTAGACAACTTATTCAAACTTTAACGGCATTTAATATTATCATTTACCTGGGCCCATAACCTGTTAAAATGAGCTATGTAGCAAGTAATAAAAAGCGTTATGATAATATATAAATGTGTTTGAACTTTATTTAATAAATACAGAGTTGCTACAGAGTATGCTTATGCGCAAGAGAAGAGCGACTAGCTCCGGCACAGTGAGAAGCACGACCAAGACTAACGCCTCACATTCAAAGTAACTAACGGCTTTCCCCACCATGTACTAATCACGTACACACTCATACATACAGTAATACAGAGAGAGTATGAGAACCAATACATTTATATTTCTAACATTAAAAGATCTTAAAGTTTTCTTTACTGGTACTTATCAGTTATCGCAATCAGTTTCCTATTTGGCAGAAATTCTTGAAGATGATGGTTCATTATTGTTCAGCTATTCAAAAGAACAGCCAGATATTGTAAGATTTGAGGTTCAATCGAGGTACGTCAGAAGAAAAAAGTATAAATGTTATATACAGTACTGCTCAAAAACGGTCGGCATCAATGGCATTAAGAGGCGCATAGCTCTGTCCTTGTCTAATCTAAATTTTTGTTATTATTAATAAATTAGATATTTTTATACGAAAGTAAGGGCATAGCCCAATAGATTTAAGGACGAGCAAACGATCCTATTCTATGAAAAAATATAAAATTTTCATTATTTTTCGAGTGACGTCTGAAACGGAAAAACATTTATTAAATTCAATTATTTTTCCGTTTCAGACCTCACTCGAAAAATAATAAAAATTTTATATTTATTCATAGAATAGGATCGTTTGCTCGTCCTTAAATCTATTGGACTATGTCCTTACTTTTGTATGAAAATATCTAATTTATTAATAATAACAAAAATTTAGATTAGACAAGGACAGAGCTATACGGCCTCCTCTTAAGAGATATTGCTGCAATTGTGCAAACGGGAACAATTGGGTGGTGCTCCCATCTAGCAGCTATTATTTTTTATTTAAGTTACGCAAGATACTTATCTCGTATATTTAGACCAGCTGAAGTCTTAACTACACTCTTCGATGTACAACAAATCGAATCCGTAATAGAAGAAAACAGTGAAGATGAAGACTGAATCAATATTCACAAATAATGACTAAATATTAATGAATATTGTTATAATGAATTAAAAAAATTATGTATTATATTTACTGTTTTTATTATTCTTCTACAATGCATGCAACGTAATGATTTCCTTAATATCAAAAGTGATAACTTTTTTATACAAAACTCTTTTTTAATTCTTAATTGATTTTTAAATATATATCATTGCTTTTATATACAATATTTTTTATTTGATTTTCTACAATTACAGAATGAAAATAACAAAAAGTTCTATATAATTTTAAATACTTTCTTTACAAAAATAATTGTTTATCTAAAATAATCAATTCAAACATAAAACTAATATATTATCTGATAATTTGAAGATTGGATACAGCGAAAACTTTTGAAAAAATCGGAAAAGACTATCTTTTGCTCTTTAGACCCTTCCATAAGCTAGCTAAAGTAAAACTTATGGCACCACTACACTGAAAAAAAAAACCCAAAGCCAGCGCTGCGAAGTTAATCTGAGCGATTGCATGCGAACAACATTCAAAGCGAGTGATTACAGAAAATCGTAATGTATGAATGCGTAACCATGTCGCTGTAAATAATTACGACTTTCTGTGTAAACGATTACGCTAATCCGAGTAGAGCGCCACAACTGTGTTGCGAGCACGCTTGCTCCGACTCTCCGGCATCGCGCGTGCAGAAAGCCGAAACCAAGCACTGCGGCAGAGCTGCGAGCTTGCTTGCTTCGACTCTCCGGCATCGCGCGTACAGAAAGCCGAGACCAAGCACAGCAGCAGAGCTGCGAGCACGCTCTCTTTGACTCTGCAGCATTTCTCATGCAGAAAGCCGAGACCAAGGGTAAAGACAGAGTTACAGGCTCGCTCACTTTGAATTTTTGAACATTGACGTACCAAAAGCGAGGCCAAGCACTCTAAACGTTAAAAATTTACATTTAAAAAAGCAAAATTTCTTTTTCTTTTCTTTTTTTGTAAGTTTTAACACTTTATGTGAAGTATAATTTATTTAAGTAAAATTCTATAATCCTTCTTAAAAAAATGATGAGCCGCCATGTTGAAGCATCTAAAGATCGAATTCTGATTGGTCGATATAGAATAGGCGCCAAAAATTAAATTTTAAAGAGTTTAGATTTTTTAAATAAATAAAAATTAATTTCTAGGCATTGTTTTTTAAATATAATAGAAGTAACTCAATTAAAATAGAATAAGAATATTTTATTTTAAACCAAGCAATATTATTTATGTATATAACCAATGTATAGTTTAACCTTTAGAGGACCGGTATTTGAGATTTGTGATCGCTCTAAGAAAGTGGTCCAAAAAGGTATCTGATATCACTAATTGACTTTGGGGTAAAGGTCGATCAGGGGTCACGCCACTATAGTGGTTTTCCGGTCCTCTTAAGGTTAATAATAAAATATATAACTATGAGCACAAGCAAGGTGACCACCTTTTATTTAAAAATTCCAGTAAAATTGTAAAGACATCAAATAATATAACAATTCAGATAAGTAATTTATTCCTTTATTGCATAAGTATTGCTTAATGCAGGTACAATATGTATATATTTTTAATTGTTTTTCGTTTAAAAATAAGTATAGTAACAGCAATTAATAAAGGTTTGAGGTTATGAAAGTTTTATTATTTTATATTTCTATTACTCAGATTAAAAATCATCAAAGTACCAAAAAAAAGTAATATATTTAAGTAATGTTTTAAAGATAAATTTGTGCACATTTTAATAAAAAAAATAAGGTTAGAATGAATCAAGATCAAAATTTATTGATAACAATGGATGATACAATTGACGAACAAACTGTATGTCTATTTTTAATGAAAATTTAAAGAATCTACTTATACGAGTGTGCTATTTCATAATATACAATACTATTTAGTTAAACTTATTATATTAAATATTAATACATAAATAAATAGAAGTACAAAATGTGTGTTTTCAGTAAATGTAGTTTGAAAATAATTTGCACACTGATAAAAGTATGACTACGATAGGCAGCTTTGTTATAGATTAACATAAAATTTGTGTTACAGTTGACGAACAAGCTATATGTCTATTTTTAATGAAAATTTGAATAATTTACTTATTCATTTTATATAAGTGTGCTATTTTATGATATACGATGAATTAATATTTAATATAATGTATTTAACTGAATAGTTTGCTTATACGAGTGAGTTATTTTATTATATACATTACTATTTAACTCTTTGAGGGGCAGTGGTACGTATTTGTCCCACCTATTTGGTTTTGGATTTTTCCGTATTTCTAAAACGTATATGCCTTTTTAAGACATCTATAAGACTTTTTGAACTCTTGAATACCTGATTTATTAGATTTTATAGAGAAATTGCAAATATTCATTAATTGAAGTATTTGTTATAAACAATTAATCTCAAAAAACCCGTTTTTTTACAGAAAAATGTGCCCCTCAAAGGGTTAACTAAATATTAATACATGAAATTAAAAAATAGAAAAACAATTTATGTTTTAATGAATAAAGCTTAAAAATAATTAACATGCTGATAAAATTATAACTATAGTAAGCATCCTTTTTATATATTTGTATATATAAAATTTGCATTACAGTTGACAAACAAGCCATATGACTATATTTTCAATAAAAATTTGAATATTTACTAATATAGATGTGTTATATTTTATAATATAAAATGAATTAATATTTAATATAATATATTTAACTGATTACTTTACTTATACAGATGGGTTATTTTATAATATACAGACATAAGCTGAAATAACTTGGGCGCCTATGCACTTTCTACTCAACTGTAGTTATTTGAGCTATCAGACCTGAGTTTCAGTCTGAAAAAAAATCAGATTTAAATGTAATTCATAATTTTTTGTTATTATAATATTAACTAATAAAACTTCTTTTTAGCTTGAATATACATTAAATAAAAAAGTTTGATCCATGAATAGTTTTAAAAACCCTTATCTGATGCTTAAAATCCTTTTGATTAGTTAAAAACTTGATTTTGTTTATTTAATAACACTATTTAAAATGAAATAATGTTGTATGTGTATCATGTCTTAAGATTTATGAGTTATAAATATATTTTAATACACTTCTACTTTCTCATAAAGAAAACATTGTATCAATAAAAAAATTTGTTCTATTTTTTTATTAATTTGTACATATTCAGACCCGTGGAAAAAAGTGGTTTCCACCCTGTTAAAAAAAATCAGGCGAGAAATCACCTGATTTCTTAGGTGATTTATCATGCCAAAATCTCATGTAATGATCTCTCACCTGATTTTTTTTTGTAGGGCAGAAAATGTCTGTATGTATGTGTGTGTATGTACTCATTACGTCAATTAAATCTCGAAAAATACTCGACAGATTTCCTTCAAATTTTGCATACAATTTATTTTTTTGTCTAACTGGTACGGAAGCTATTGAAAACTGGTTTTCTTGGCATAGTTTTAATTTTAGAACAACTCAAAACATTTTTTTTCAATTCTAATTTTTAATTTTTTTTTTGTATTTTACTTTAAGTACTCGATGGATTTGCTCTAAAATTTGCTTGGAAATTATTTGAGACTACCAAAAGAAAAACTTCTGAAAACTGATGGGTGGGGCTTGAACATTAGAATGTTTTTTATTTAATTAACATTTATTTAGAAGTTCATATAAATTATGTGCATATCGAGACTCTTCATTTATTCATTTTAGAAGTTTTAATTTTAGATAATTTTGTAAAATTTGAAAAAAAAAATTCATTTTTCTTTTATTTTACGTAAATTACTCTATAAATTTGCCCCAAAATTCGCATGCAAGTTATCCGCTATTGTCGGAAGAAAAAAATTTTTAAAAACTAATTTTCTTAGCGTAGTTTTAATTTTAGAGCATTTTGAAAATTTTGAAAAAATTTTTATTTGAAACCACTTTTTTCGACTCCCGGAGTCTAAATATGTACAAATTAACGAAAAAATAGAAAAAATTTTTTCACCGATACTATAATTTTTCTTTGAGAAAGCAAAATGAAATCAAAATACTCTAACACAATGAGCTCTATGAGAAAGCATTACACCAAAGCACTTGGCAGCATTTTTGTAAATGCTTAAGTTCAAATAAATGTAATAGATATATTTATTATTACCTATAATGCGGTTATGAAGTAGCTAAGTAATAGTATATTACGTTCCGAGGCACGGAACAGGCTCATTCCATGCGCGTGTTGGTTTGCTTCGCGAGGCGAAGCCTCGCGAAGCAAAACACGCGCATATGATGAGCCTGTTTCGTGCCGAGGAACGTATACGATTTTCCTTCATGCCCGGCCGGAACTTTGCCACCCCAAAAAGTGATAAAACTCCATTTTTAATAAAAAAAAATTCGTCAAAAGCGAAGAGTCATCTGTTGCGTTATTTCGTTGTAGCGCGCATGCGCAAGCAATTACAGTATACAGTTGAGTTCGGTAGAGAAAGAGAGAGAGAAAAAACCGAACATAACAGCACACATAGCAGTTAAAATAAGATACACAATAAATATATAAATGATAATTCAAATTTAAAAAACGTGAGAAATAATGAAAGGTTTTTATAATACTTTTATATTACTATATTTTGTGTATGAAAACCTTTTAAAGAGTAAAGAAAAAATTGTGAGTTAAAACAATTGTGTATGTTAGTAAAGATATAGTTCATTTTAATAAATATAAATGTATTAATATCAAGTGCACAAAAACAAAACGTGTAAAGCAAAACGTGTAAAAACGTGATTTTCATTATTTTCTTTGTACAAAAACAATCATGAAGTATTTAAAAGAGTGTCGTGAATTTAAAGAAACGTGTATGAAAAAGAATATCTATTTTAAACGAAAGTTATAATTCGTTATAATTTAAACTATTATATGTATATTAGTGTATTAATATCGAGTGTGTTTGTTTATTTAATAACTACAAGTATGATGTATGCATTTATCTATTTAATGCTGAGGTTAGACATTCGCGTATATATAGATATAGTTTAAGTATACAGCAGACAGCGAAGCGACCGAGAAGACGTACAGTTCGTAGCTGCGCGGTGGGTTCTGCGCGCGTATGTAACGGAATAACACGAATGTATTCGGCCGGTTCCCTGCCGCATGAGGAGCACTTTTAGGCAAAGTTTCGGCACGGGTATGAAGGAAAGTCATTTATTTAATAGTCATTAAATATATAAAGATGAAAAAGATGCTTTTGTAATTTTAAATAATGAGGAATTTTTAAACTCTTATTACCAATAATAGTATTTAAAAATTTAATTTACTGCAATATTTAATTTAATTTAATGCTATCCAAACTAAAGATGTAACGCATATAATAATTAGTGAAAACAATTTTATATGAATGAGTTGAAACAAAATTTAATGCAAGTAAAAAATAAAATGTTTTTTTTGTGAAAAACTTTTTGATTCTTTATTGCAAAATTTATATTATTTTCATACATTATTTTAAAAATCGGAAATTGATAGTGATGAAAATCATTAATGAATCAGATGAAATGTTTCTTCTAGAATATTTAAATTCTTTTAATCCTTCCAGTAAATTAAATTTAAGAGAAAAATTTATTGTAATGCTTATAAGAAATATAAGTATTAATAAAGGTTCATGCAATAGTGCGAGATTGCAAATTTTAGAATTTTCTAATCATTTATTAAAATGTAAAATTTTCACGGGTGGTATAAGATAATATTTTTCCAAACCGTAGTAGATTATATTGTGAAAATGAATATTCCTTTTACATTTAAAAGAACGTAATTTTCATGTGAATTATCTTTTGCTATGACGATTAATAAATTACGTGGACAAACGTTTGATAATATAATTATTGTTTTAAGGAACTGAACACGGTTAAAAACAATTGTGTAGTCTGTCAACTTTTATTTTCTGTTACTTAATTGTCTGTTGAAGTAACAAACAAGGATGTGACGATTTAACAGACTTTATGTCAGTTGATTCTGAAAATGTCCGTAACAAACGACTAAAACAGATAGTCCAGGGGCAAACTACATAAGTCTTGGTCGATCGAGGTCCTCAATTCTACCCATGTTTTTTTTTATGTATTTTTGACCTGCTGAATCCGAATTTTTTGGGTAGAATGTCTGAAAATGGCGCATTTAATAATTATTAACAATTTTCATAAACAAATTATAAAAATGCACTTAAAAAAAATTTTATCATATTTTTTTGTTCATTTTGAGTAAAAAGTTCTCATGAACATATGTCTAAAATGCACTGAATCGGCAGAAAACAAATTGCAAAGTTTGAAAAAACGCGATTTTTTATAAATACGGTCGCTAACTACTGTAATCTTTAAGTTTATATTTTAACAAACAATTTAAGCTATTGTGAGTTAAAATGAAATCAGTAGAAGCTGAGCTATAGGCTGTCAAAGTTTTGAAAAATCGCGTTTTTTCAAACTGCGATTTTTTTTTGCCGATTCAGTTCATTTTAGCAATATGTTCATGAGAACCTTTTTACTCAAAATGACCTAAAAAATATCATAATTTTTTTTTTTCGAAAAAACGTATTATTATAATTTGTTTATAAAAATTGTTAATAATTATTAAAATTATATCATTGTAAATGCCACGAAAGCTATTCATTAGACAACGAATATCATATTATAAACGAATATAATATTGTATAAGATATAATAAAAAACGTTCTTTCTAATATTTCTTGAGTTCTTGTACATTTATTAAACGTGAATTTAAAAAAATAAAACTATATATAAAACGTGTATGTATGTGTACGGAAAACAAGACCAAAAAAAGTTTTAGTACATTGACAGACAATGTCTGTAATTTATAAGTAAAATTTTAACAGACATTTGTTTGTTAAATCCTTTAAAGACATTTTGTTTGTTAAAGTAACACACATTTTTGTCTATTAACTGGTTTTAACAGACTTTGTCTTTGATATTTCTAACTGTGAATAAACTAATAGCAGCAGCTGTTTCAATTTTTCTTTATTTCTATAAGAGAAAAAACAACTTTTCTCCTCTATTTTTTAGAGAGGCCACTTCAGGTGCTAAAACATAAAATTTAACAACAACTGATAACAGTTTCTTAATGATTAAAAATTTCTAAATTCATCAACAATACATTAAAAAAACATCACCTAAAACAATACATTTTAGGCGTAACAATAAAAATAAAAAATGAAACTTACAAGTATTAAACATGTGGTATTACATAACTATTTTTGTTTTATAAAAATATATAATAATAGATATTTCTATTAATAATAAAAATTTTCGCAATCTAATATGCGTCGTCATGATCTACGTGACATTATGAAGTGAAGCGTGTAGCTGCAAAGGTGGCTATCTCCATTTTTTCCGAATTCATTTTTATTGCATTTTCGTATACAGAACATTAAAATTTATCATGAAAAAATCATATGGGACCAAAATATAGGTATAGTCTTTTTTTATGAAATGAAAAAATATGGTGTATTGCAAAATACACTGACTTTTAAGTATAAGTACAGCAGAAAATGTTATTTCTTGAAAAAAATTTTTTTGGAGATAACTACTTTTGCAGCTATACGCTTCAAGTATAAGTTATTCCAACGAATATAGACGCTGATAGAAGCGTACTCTTAAATGGGAAATTTCTACCAAAAATGAGTTGATTCTGTTACCCAGCTACTTGGGGACGCCATCAAATCCCATGTATTTTTATATCTATATATATCATATATATAGCACATTTTTCATATGTATAGATATACAAACAATGTTGAAGTGTTACCCAGGCTTTCGGACGAAAAATGTAACCCAGAAGAATCCTTCTATAAGCGTCTATCTTCTTTGGTTATACAAATCTTTAACATAGGTAATTTAGGTGAGTTACGTATGTACAAAGTGACTAGCAAGTGTTTTCTTTTATGTACTTGGTATTTGATTCAAGATTTTGACTCACATGAATGAATTTGATTTAATTATATTTAATTTAATTTAACAATTATTGCGTTTTATTGTAAATAATTTATTCTTGAAACCGTTTTATCAAAAAAATTAATTTCTTTTTAATAATTCAACTATGTATTTATTATATAAGTTGTTTAATTTTTCAGTGTCATGTATAATTGCAATTTTCATATTTTTTAATATGTATCATTTCTGATAGCAATCTTTTTTGATAGTTGCATTCAATGTCTAATATGTTTGAGGTTCCTATGTTTGTATCAAAGCTATGGCTAGAATTTTTACAGTGTGTAACCAACGCAGATTTGTCTCTATTATGTTTCAAATTACTTATATGTTGTAAATAAAGAAAAATTGAAACAGATACTGCTATTAGTTTATTCAGTTGCTTAAAAAAAATTTTAGCTGTTGTTAGCTGCTTAAAAGAATAATATAATTATTGATTGATGAAGAGAAGTTTTTGATCATGGTCAGTTGTATGCTACGGTATCTAGAGTTTGATCTTATATCCTACATGCCAAAAAACTAATATAAATATTGAAAATTATGTATGTAAAAAATTATATTAAAAATTTCTTTTAATTTAATTTTTTTCTTTTTGATGACATATTAAAGGCACTTCGTACTGTTTGATTTTAAGGTTCATAATTTTAGTTTTTATTTAAAATTAGTTTTTGATAGATGACCACTCATCATTTTTTTAAAAACAATAAAATTGCTACTAAAATAATTTCGTTTATTAAAATTACTTATCATGTTTATAGATGTTATTATATCCATAGTTGACCCTGGAGTATAAATTTGTTGCGCGCTTCGCGCGCATGAATGTAACTAGTATTATAAAAATTACATTTTATTTCATAAAATTTTATTTAAAATGTTTCTTAACTTAAAATTTGATGTGATATTTTACTTTTACCATTATTCGCCTGAGTATATTAATGTAATAATGTAAATTTATAATTTTGATTTATTTTTAATACCTTATTTGTGCGATTATTAGTGCTTTTATACCTTTGAATTGATGTTAACTTTATTTTAATCATTCGTATTTTTATATATTCGTATTTTTATAAATTCGTATTTTTATAAAGCTGATGATGAATAAAATGTACTCGTCAAGCGTAACGATTTCAGTTTTTCTTAAAGATGGTAAAGTTACAATTCCAATAATTATAAAATTAAACTTAGATAATTCAAAGTAATTTACAAAAAATTTGTCTAGATATTTATAAGTAGTCATTTACTAAGTTATTCTTTATAAACTATATGATTGTATTGTTACAAATTTCGTAAACTTTTATTATGTAGCCAATGTTTTTAGATTGTATCTAACTACCCTCTTCAGAACTAATAAAATTGACTATATTTTATATTGAAAATTTAAAAAAATAAAGTACACAGTAGAAAAAATTTGTAATTTTAACACACATAAGTGTTACAAATGAAACACAAATTTTTTTTATGTAATTTTCAAAGTTGAAATGTTAACATAAAAATTTTAACTTTCTTAAATTTCTTAACAGAAATATTTTTATTGTTTAAAGTTCTTTTAAAATTAATAATTTAATGAATTTTTTATTCAAAACTATCAAACCAAAATAAAAATTTAATAGAAACACCTTTGTTAGAAATATCTAGAATGTAATTGAATTTTTAGAAATTACAATATGTTGTAACCTTCCTACCCTATTCTATTATAATCTATTATTTATTTCATTTTAAGAGGTTCTTTATACTCTCTAAAGCTCTTTGTAATATCGCGTTAAAGGATCGTTAATAGCTAGCGCACCATGCCTAGCTATTGCGGACCCTGTATTTCTTTTATTGTGAGTTATAGTCGTCTATAGCAAGAACGCCTTGCCTTGCTATAACGGACCTTACAAATATGTTTGTTAGTAATTTTTTAATAGGTTATGAATAAAGCCCGTTATTATTAAGGACCAAACGCCTTAATATTCGGGGCTTTACCCTGATTAATGGGATAGGAAAAGGTTATCTTTGGAAAGGCTCTTTATTTAAGTATTAATTACAAAAGTAATATCTCTTAAAAGCTAATAGATACAACTAAGTAGAATCTAACGCTTAACAAATGAATACTTGCTTGTAACACGTATTAGGCCAGTCACCTTTTATGCTACGAGCAAGTATGTCTTTCTACTAAGAGAGCCGATCCAAGAGTCCCAGAGTCGCGAGCTCCTCGCACTGCTTGCTTCAGCTCTCTTAGGTCTCTCTCCCACTCTTCTATCTTAATAGAAGAGAGGGAGAGTCGCCGTATATTTTCAGCGGTACTTACACATGCAAACGCGTGTACGTATATACGCGCGCTTGCATGTTCAACCACTTTGGTCTTTTTGGGTGTTTGCGCGCGCATCTTCCAGTATCGTACGGTTTCAGGGCCGTACATACTCGGGCGCTCACATTGCCCCTCAAATTAAAATGGATTTTGAATATTAATTAAATTAATCAACGGGAAAAATCGATTTTATTTTTCTAAACGCGACCATTAGAAAGATGCGCGCACAAACACCAATCTTTACACTTAATACTACCCTGGTGATTGAGGATTGCCCCCCAAAAATAAAATAGATTTTTTCATAATACATCAAATTATATTCTGGATATTTCATTTTTACAAAGATAGTAACCAAAAAAAATACCAACTTAATTTTAACAATTTTTCCTTTCTTACAACTTAAAATTTCTATTTCTCTTTTTTAAAAAATATAAATACATTTTTCTTTATTTGTATAAAATTAAAACTAAAAAATTTTGTCTTTTCAATCAATCAAAAATTAACTTATATGCGTTTTTTATTTATTCTTAACTTAACTAAATTTAAATTTTTCTTTTTATTTAAAAAACTTAAACTTAACAATCTTTTTCTTTTTTTTTTTTTTTTTTTATTTTAACTAACTTAAAAGAAATGTTTATTTTAATTGTTTTGATTTTAAGTATTATTTTCTTTTTTGTTTCACTTTTCTTTTTGCAGAACTAGAACTAAACCTTATTTCTTGTTTTACTTTTTTATTATAATTTTAAACTCACGTTTTCATTACGTAGTTTTTTTTTTTTTTTTTTTTTAGTAACTTTAGTTTTATTATTTACGTAAGCGGACTTTCTTTTTACATAATTAACAACAAAAATATATATACTACTTTTGCCTTTTCTTTTAAAATTAACTTAAATACTGTTTTTACATTTTGTTTTTATTGTTTATCACATTTTCACTCTTTGTATGTCCATATTAATTAAATTTGTTTATTTTTAAACTTTGTTTTTAGCACTTTTAATTTTTAATACTAAATTTTCACTGTTTCTATTTTATATATTTGGTTTTATTGTCTTTTTTGTTTTTTACTTCTTCTTTCACTTTTTTTTAACCACTGTTCAAAATTTTCTTCTTCGTCTAAGTCATCTCTGCATGTATTCACACCTTTTTGTTCTACTTTATATTGTTCTAACTTGTGTCCAGCGTAAAAAATTCTTATTTTTCCTTTTCCTCTTTTTGACTCAAATTCTCCTATAAATAATTCCTCTTCATCTTTTTTGTTAATTATTTTTCTTTGATTCGTTTTTTTTGTTTTTTCATTCCAATTTTTATTTTGTGGTGTGTTCGTGGTTTTGTTAATCTTTGTATTTCGTGTGTTGTAATAGTACCCAGGCTCGTGGAAATCCATGGGATTTGGCTGAACGAAACGCGAGGTGCTTGGATAGACTATTATGCCCAGATTTCCGCTCCGCATCGTCGGATCACTGTCCCACTCACTATCGATTGTTTGATTTTTAATTTTATTTTCGTTTACTAACGTACTAACGTGCTTGACGTTGAAGTACGTCATGGTTTGAGCACTGGAGTTGCGATAGCGCGTTGCCATATTCCCTTTTCCTTTTTTTTTTTAGAGGTTTCTAGACTGATAACTTTGGCTATGCAGCTCACTTGACGATGTGACTAACAATGAGCTGTGTCGTCAAATTATTTCTAACGGAAAAAAAAATTTTTGGCTGTTTTCAAGTATATGTATGCGTGTATATGTATATTTGTTGCACCTATGGTAGTACATCTTCTAATATTGCCTTTGACCTTTTATGTATTTCAAGTGTACGCTCGCATAAATACTTGTATACGTTACTAGCATGTGTCTTTTTACTATGTTTTTTGCATTCCTTTGCTACTTAGTCTTTTATTATTTTAAAATAATATTTTAGTTAAAATACTTTTAGAACTCTTTTAAATGTTCTATATGGGACTTTTCACGTTTATGTCTTTTCAATTGCAATTAATTAGATTTGTTTTTTATTTTATTTTTTAGTTAATTTAATCATTAGGCTCGTAGAACGGTTTCAGGTGTTCTATATGGAATTTTCCACGTTCTACGGCTTTTTCATTGATTAATAAGTATGTATCTGGTGCAATGATGTTACAGTGCCATCTTTTTTAATTACTGTAACTATAGAATTTATATAAGGGCTTTTTGATCTCCTTATAATTCCTAGTTCTTCCATTTTTTCTATTTCTTTTAGTACCTTTTCTCTATGATTTATAGGAATCGGATAAGGTCTAGAATAAAATGGATGATCGTCTTTAAGTTTGATATCATGCTGATATGACTTCAATAGACCTGGAGCCTTTCTAAACACTCTACTATACTTTTTTATTAATAATGTTAATTCTTCTTTTTGTTTGTTTGTGATATTATCACATTCATTTATTTTTTCCTGAATCTCATCATTTGTGAGTTCAGTTGTATTAAAATAATTTTCGGAATTAAGAATTCGATGATTCTCGTTTTCCATTGCAAAGTCGTATGAATTCTGATCATTGTCTCCTTCATACACTTCGGTTATTTGCATAGCTGAGTATGCTAAAGAATTTATTCGTTTTTCGGTATAAGATAAATTTATATCTTTACCATCAATTATTATTAATATTTCTTCTAGCATCGTGTTTATAATCATACTCAAAGCCTTTTGAGTATCATATCCGATGATAACATCTTTGACTAATTTCGGAATTATTAGGTAGATTATTTTTATTTCTACATTTTTAAATTTTGTTTTTATTAATAACTGCCTCTTTATTCTTGTAGTTTTTGTGCCTGTGGCTGTTTTTATAAACTTCCCAGTTATTGGCAATAAAGGGCATTTTTTGAATGTCTCGTAATTTTGAAAATAAAATTGTTCCGATATACAGGTGACTTCGCTACCTGAATCGATTAGAGCTTTGACATTTATATTTTCTAATTCTATTTCAATTTCTGGACAACATATCATATTGTTTTCTTTTGACTCTTGCTTGTCAATATCATCTATTAAATCGTCTTTTATACTCTCTTGCATAGAAGATATTATTTTTGGGGATTTTCCATTAGTTGCAACCTTACCCCTTCTATTTTTGATTTCAGGTGCAACTTTATTTAGTTTTCCTGATTTTTATCATTATCTTCTTTGTTCATGTCTATATTTAAAACATCTAATTCCTTGTTACTTTTCTGTAATTGTTTTTTATTTACAGGTGATTTTAATTTTTCACGTTGTTGATTCTTTTGTTTATTTTTATTTTCCTCGATTCTAGCTACATTTATACTAGGATCCTGTTGAGGTTTTTGTATTCTTGTTTATAGTTATTTTGATTTGTTGCGTTATTACTATGATTATAATATGTTTTATTAATTTTTTCATTATTATTAACTATTTTTTGTTGACTATTATTTTTATTTACTGCTCTTTTTTCCCTGCAGTTTATCGTCATTATCAAAATCTGACAAAATTTTAAATAAGGTATTTTTATCTTTGTTTTGCGAGAATTGCATGGCTTGCCTAACATTTCTGCTGAAATGTTTGCTAATTTTTTCAGCTAATTCCTCTTCAGAATATTGAAGATTTAGCTCTTCAGCGAAACCATATACTTGCGTGGCATAAGCCATACGACTTAATTTGCCATTCTCATAATATTGTCCGAACTCAACTTTCCTTCGAGTTGTTCTTTGGACATCCTCATTCCAATATCTATCCAGGAATAAATTTTTAAAACCTTCATAGGTCAGTACATCATCTTGATAGATGTACCACCACTCATTTGCATCCTTTTGTAGAACAGTATGCAAAAGTTCGAGAGTTTCTTCCTCTTCTAATTTTTTTAATGCAATATATTTTTCGAATTCATTTAAGAATTTCATAGGTCTTTCAACCTCCGTGCCTTCGTATTTTGGCAAAGGAATTTTTATTTTGTTCACATATGGTTCGAGACCTTGCGTTCGAATCCCATTACTTTTTAATTTTTCTTTCAATTCATTGATCTTATCATCTTGCTCTTGAGCAGTATCGTCTATTTTTCGCGTCAGGTTATCTTGAACCATTTTAATCGCTTCCTCTTCGTTTATTATTTTTTTTAATTTGATTAATTCTTCATTTAAAGATTCGTTTTTAATAACTAAGTCTTCATTTTCTTTTTTATATTTGTTTGATAAATTTTTAATCACGATATTATCTTCTAACACGTTTTTTATCTTGTTTGATAATTTGCTTATTTGTTCTTTAAAATTTATTGTTCCCGCATCTGCGGTTTTTTCTAAGTTAAAGACTATAGCTTTGTCTGGACTAGCTGTAATTTTGTCATCCAACTCTTGTTGTTTATTAAACAACAATGTCAGCTCATATGACACAGCTTTCATCCATTCATTTTGTTTTGTGTTAACATCTTCCTCTATGGTCCCATCAAGATTATCTAATTCTTGTATTAGTATCTCTGATCTTCTTTTCGCCATTTTTATTTTTATTATTATTCGCTATTACAATATTTACGTATTTCCGAAAATAAAATTTTAACACTTTTTATTTCAATACTTTCTTATTTAAGTTAATTTTTCAATAAGCTATTTTTAATTTTAATAAATTTAAATTATCCAAAATTAAATTTCAAAATTTTAATTTCGTTTACAATTATTTTTTATCTTGGCTCTTTTAATTTTTTAATATATTTCATTTTATTTTTATTAAAGAGCATATTCTTTATTACAATGATTGTTCTCATTCGCGTTGAGAACCTATGTTTAAGAATTCCTTCTGTCTATTTCTTAGCTATTGACCTTTTAACTTTGCTTTTTGACATTCTTTAAACATATTCGCGCTTTAGACTTGAGTTTGCGCGGCTATAACAAAAGATTTTAAGAAAAATTTAATGTGTACATTGTAACACTCAATCTTCTTGTTTTACCTCGCGACCTTCAAGTCTTTTTATTATTCTCATTTACGAATACTCTATTCAATATTAATATCAAGTAAAATTTTTGGTCAACCTTTTATTCGCATTTATTTAGAACAAAAGAAATTCTTTTATATAATTATGTTCTTATATTTTATACTGATGGTATTTTATATACCATTTTTCTTGCGTTTCTACGCTTTTTTTTTTTTTTTTTTAAGTTTTATAAAATTTTTTTGTTATTAATTTTTTGATTTTTTATAGATTTTTTTTGTATTTTTTAATTTTTGTATTTATTTTTATTTTCCTAATATATTTTTAAATTTTCCATTTTCTTTGTTATTAAGAAAATGTTCGTTTTTAACTGCAATATTTCGCCTTTTACTTCCCGGTATTGCTTATTTGTATTTTTTTTTATATTTACTATTTCATTTTCTATCTTTTCTATTCTTTCGTCTATTGATTTTAAACATTCCACCATTAACTCATTTCTTTGATTATTGATATTGATTAAATGTTGGATTCTATTTTCCAAATATTCTACTCTATCATAGTCTGTTCCTTGGAACAGACTGTTTGGAAAGTTGGGAATCATAAGACGATTTTTTGTTTTTTAATGTTAAATTTATAATCTAATAATAAATATTACGCGACTCTAATTACGCGTGAGTTTTCTTAACAGCGGTTAAGATCCCGTGGGCGCCAATGTAACCTTCCTACCCTATTCTATTATAATCTATTATTTATTTCATTTTAAGAGGTTCTTTATACTCTCTAAAGCTCTTTGTAATATCGCGTTAAAGGATCGTTAATAGCTAGCGCACCATGCCTAGCTATTGCGGACCCTGTATTTCTTTTATTGTGAGTTATAGTCGTCTATAGCAAGAACGCCTTGCCTTGCTATAACGGACCTTACAAATATGTTTGTTAGTAATTTTTTAATAGGTTATGAATAAAGCCCGTTATTATTAAGGACCAAACGCCTTAATATTCGGGGCTTTACCCTGATTAATGGGATAGGAAAAGGTTATCTTTGGAAAGGCTCTTTATTTAAGTATTAATTACAAAAGTAATATCTCTTAAAAGCTAATAGATACAACTAAGTAGAATCTAACGCTTAACAAATGAATACTTGCTTGTAACACGTATTAGGCCAGTCACCTTTTATGCTACGAGCAAGTATGTCTTTCTACTAAGAGAGCCGATCCAAGAGTCCCAGAGTCGCGAGCTCCTCGCACTGCTTGCTTCAGCTCTCTTAGGTCTCTCTCCCACTCTTCTATCTTAATAGAAGAGAGGGAGAGTCGCCGTATATTTTCAGCGGTACTTACACATGCAAACGCGTGTACGTATATACGCGCGCTTGCATGTTCAACCACTTTGGTCTTTTTGGGTGTTTGCGCGCGCATCTTCCAGTATCGTACGGTTTCAGGGCCGTACATACTCGGGCGCTCACAATGTAGATTTTTAACTTACTTGATTAGTAGAAAATTACTATTCAATATACACAATGACTGCCCAAGTTATTTTATTATTTAACGACTTAACTAATTTTTTTTATTTTTAAAGAATAATTCAATTTTAGCGACAACAGGGAAATAACTGAAAACTTTTTAATTCATAAGAAAGTATGAAAAATAGTCATTTTATAATCAATCATAATAATTTTTTCTCCAAACGTATTAAATTTTGAAGAAAACGTAATAAATATTTTATCAGACATCATGTATATATATATATATATATATATATATATATATATATATATATATATATATATACTCTATATAATAAAGATATATCGCCTACGCCGCCGCCGCCGTGTATAAGAATTTTATGTGCCCTCAGTTAGCTGAAATTTAGCTAAAATTTAGCTGAAAGTTAGCTAAAAGTTAGCTGAAATTCAGATAAAATTTAGCTGAAAGTTAGCTGAGAGATAGCTGAAATTCAGATAAAATTTAGCTGAAAGTTAGCTGAGAGATAGCTGAAATTCAGATAAAATTGAGCTGAAAGTTAGCTGAGAAATAGCTGAAATTCAGATAAAATTTAGCTTAAAGTTAGCTAAAAGTTAGCTGAAATTCAGATAAAATTTAGCTGAAAGTTAGCTAAGAGATAGCTGAAATTCAGATAAAATTTAGCTGAAAGTTAGCTGAGAGATAGCTGAAAGGTAGTTAATTGTTAGCTAATTTAATAAGTGTATTTAACTTCTAATAAATACTAATCTTCATGACCAAGAAACAAAAAAAAAAGAAAAAAAAAATAATAATTCTAAATTAATATAAATTTAAAAATTATATATATATAAAAGTTTATATTTGTAGAAGGTGAGGCCATGGGGGGTTGGCGAGCGAAGCGAGCAGGGGGGAACCCCCCCTAGTATATATATGTATATATATACATGATATCTATTAATATATATATATATATATATATATACATACATATATAATAATAATAATAATATAGATATAGATAGATATTAATTTATTTTGTAAAAGAGTACAAAAAGGCATGTAATAAATCAAGCAATAAATAATAATTCTGTATAAAGTATTGCACATAATATAAGACATCACAGTCAAATATTAAAATTAATATATAATACTGTATCAGTAAGTCACTATGTAAAAGCGATATCACAGACTACTCTAAATACACGCAGAAAGCATGAAAACATAAATTACAATAAAAACAGTCTTAAATATCTATCAGTCATAAAATTAAAATCAAATTAAAATCAAATAACACAATTTAAAAGATAAAGCATAAAGCATAGTCATGACATCAAGTAAAAATAAAATTGCACAAAACAATGCAACAATAAATAATAAAAAATAATATAATAATAAAATTCAAAGAATAAAAACTTGATACCGAAGATGTCATAACTATTAATAAAAAGAAACAGAATCACTCATTCTTTCTGCATTCATTCAACCATCATTCGCGCTAATAAATACATTCACACCTTAAATCTATATATAAGACAAAACAAAATAAATTAACATAAAATTAAAATACTTAAAATTAAGATCACTCGAGGTCGAGTAAGTACCTCCTCAAAGCCGATTTGAACCTGCCGAGCGATGGAAGATTTTTTATATCGGCAGGCAGAGAGTTCCGATAATGCGCACCTTGAACTTGAAAGGAATTTCTTCCAGTCTCAGTACGCATGAAGGGCACTGCGAAGTCCTTAATCTCTCCTCTAGTGGCTACCCTAGGTACATATCTAGTAAAGAGACTCACTAGATACTCTGGAGTATTCATGCGCACGATTTTGTACATAAGTACAGCCATAAAATACTGTCTCCTTGAATCAGTACGCAGCCAACCAAGAGCAGCTCTATGAGGAGAGATATGACCGCCCATTCTCACACCCATTACATATCTCACACATGAATTTTGTAGTCTTTGTAAACGTCTTCTCAACCCCTGCGAAGCATCGAGCAAAACTACTGAGCAGTAGTTGAGGTGCGGAAACAACAAGGCGGCTGCGAGTTGTTTACGCAGGGCCTCAGTGGTGTACCGACGGAAAAACCGCAAACTATACATTATCCTATTAAATTTTTTAGTCACCATATTAATGTGCGGCTCCCATGACAACCTAGCGTCAAGCACAACATCAAGGCTCACAACGGTATCAGAGAAAGATATGTCGACACCACACTCAAGCTCAATCGTTCTCGACTCACCAGTATAGAAGTCATTAATAAATCGACTACTGCCAAAAACGATTGCTTCAGTTTTGCTTGCATTTAATGTGAGAGAAGCATCGACAGCCCACCCCGACACCGCCCTGGCCGCCCTCTGCAAAATACGAATACCTTCATTCACATGTTCATAAGGGACCTGAGTATAGATTTGGAGGTCATCAGCATATAATATGTGCTCGACGAAACAGGGGTCGAGTGTGTCACGTATGTTATTAATGTAAAGGCAAAACAACAGAGGCCCCAGCACTGAACCCTGTGGAACTCCTAGATTGGTTGTTAGCCAATCTGAATCCTCTTTCAAGTGTGTAGAAACCATTTGTTTCCTACCTGATAAATAGGAGCTAATCCATTCAAGTGCAGCCCTGGAAAGCCCCATCGATCTAAGCCTCGCAAGCAATTTGGAGGGGCAGATCGTGTCGAAAGCCTTACTAAAGTCAAATAGAAGTAGTAACGTGGCAAGTTTCTTGTCAAGACCTGATCTTATGTCGTCTGTAAGTTTAAGTATGGCAGTCTGCGTAGACTGATGCTTTCTGAAGCCAGTCTGCAAAGAGTCAAGTATTTTGTGTGTCGTAATGTACTCCTGCAGTTGGTCATGGGCAATCTTCTCCAGAACCTTTGAAAGAAAACATAATATTGCTATTGGCCTAAAATCTTTAGGCATCTTAGGTGCAGGACACTTCTTTAAAGGCACAATGCGTGCACGCTTTCAAAGGCAAGGGAAGATCCCCCGCGCAAAAGAGGAATTGAAAAGAGTGACAAGATGCTCTCCAATAAACGGTAGTGCTTCAAGTATCACACTATGCGGAATGCCATCCTCGCCACAAGCCTGTGATGAAAAATGCGAAATTGCAAGGATTACATCATTAATATTAATTGGCTTGAAGGAAAACCCACATAGCATAAAATAAAACAGTGAAACATTTCAAAATCTTTCAGTGAAAGATTTCTTAGAAATATTTTATAAATATTGTTGAAATATTTCGTAGCAAGATATAACGAACGAATAAAAAATCTTTCAATGAAATCTTTCAGCAATATTACAGTAATATTATATTGAAATATTTCATGAAATCTCGATGAAATATTACAAACAATATTTCATAAATCTTTCAACAATATGTCTCTGCAAGATTATTGGTTAACTTATATTACAATGAAAGATTGCTGAAAGCTTTCAAAGAAAGTTTCCACGAAAAATGATTGAAAGATTTATGAAAGATTTCTCACAGGCGTTCTCCTAGCTGTACCTCGAAAACTTTACGCAATCTTTCATAAATCTTTTATGCAACATTGCAAGGAAATATATTAGCGATCTTACAGAGAAGGCTTCACGGAATATTTCATAAATCTTTCAACAATATTTCACTGCAAGATTTTTGGTTTACTTAGACTGCGATGAAAGATTGTTGGAAGCTTTCATTGAAATCTTTCAGGAAACATGTTTGAAAGTTTTATGCAAGATTTCTCCCATACGTTTACCTTACTGTACCTCGAAACCTTCACGCAATTTTTTACAAATCTTTGATATAATATTGCAACGAAACGTAGTAGCAATCTTACAAAGAAGGTTTCACGGAATATTTCATGAAATCTTTCAACAATATTTCTCTGCAAGATTTATGGTTTACTTAGACTGCGATAAAAGATTGTTGGAAGCTTTCATCGAAATCTTTCAGGAAACATTATTTAAAGATTTATGAAAGATTGCTCCTGAGCGTTCTCCATGCTGTTCCCAAAAATCTTGACGCAAAATTTCATAAATATTTCATGTAATATTGCAAGGAAATATAGTAGTAATCTCTCAAAGAAAGCTTCATGGAATATTTTATAAAATCTTTCAACAATATTTCTCTGCGAGATTTTTTGTTTACTTAGACTACAACGAAAGATTGTTGGAAGCTTTCATAGAAATTTTTAAGGAAACCTGTTTGAAAGATTTATAAAAGATTTCTCTCCAGTGTTCTCCATGCTTCAGCCAAAAACCTTCACACTATCTTTCATAAATCTTACATGAAAGATTTTTAAAACTGTGGTAATTTTGCAATGAAAAATTGTAGAAATCTTTTATAAATATTTTCTTGAAATATTACCGTCAATGTTGCTAAAATCTTTCATAAATCTTTCATGAAAGATTTTTGTAACTCTGATAATCTTGCAATGAAAGATTGCAAAAATATTTCATAAATATTTTCTTGAAATATTACTGTAAATGTTGCTGAAATCTTTCATAAATCTTTCATGAAAGATTTTTAAAACTGTGATAATCTTACAATGAAAGATTGTGGAAATCTTTAATAAATATTTTCTTGAAATATTACCGTAAATATTGCTGAAATCTTTCATAAATATTTCATGAAAGATTTTTGTAACTCTGATAATCTTGCAATGAAAGATTGTAGGAATATTTAATAAATATTTTCTTGAAATATTACTGTAAATGTTGCTGAAATCTATCATAAATGTTTCATGAAAGATTTTTAAAACTGTGATAATCTTACAATGAAAGATTGTGAAAACCTTTAATGAATATTTTCTTGAAATATTACCGTAAATAATGCTGAAATCTTTCATAAAAGATTTTTAAAACAGTGATAATCTTGCAATGAAAGATTGTGAAAATCTTTAATAATTATTTTCTTGAAATATTACCGTAAATATTTCTGAAATCTTTCATAAATCTTTCATGAAAGATTTTTGTAACTCTGATAATCTTGCAATGAAAGATTGTAGAAATATTTTAGAAATATTTTCCCGAAATATTACTGTTGATATTGCTGAAATCTTTCATAAATCTTTCATGAAATATTTTTATGATAGTTACAATATTGCAATGAAAGATTTATTTGATTGCTTAAATCTGGCCATGATATATTGTGTAAATATTTATTCGAAATGATTTAGAAATATTGTTAAAATATTTCAGAAATCTTTCAATGAAATATTTTTAGGAGTAATTTTTCTGCATCGATTGAGTTTCCTAATCATGCCGATAGGAGGACGCGCGTTCAAAGTGCGTTTTGTCCCCAAGTGGTAAGAGGATAGCTGACTTACTATATAAGGCAAAAGCTCTGATTAGTGCATACGTGCTCAGCGCTTATCTTATCCAATACAAATGCGACTTTATAAGTGAATGTAAAATTATGTATGCGGATATGTGTTTCATGTAGAAGTATAATGTATCAAAATATAATATAGTATCATGTAAATAAAAACTATAAGTGAATATGTGTGTGTGTGTGTGTGTGTGTGTGTGTGTGTGTGTGTGTGTGTGTGTGTATGTGTATGTGTATGTTATATCGATATCACCGAAAAATTGTAAAAATGAAAGATTTCTATGACGTTAATAATCTTGCAATGAAAGATTTTAAAAATCTTTCAAAAAGATTCCCTTGAAATATTACTTTAAATATTGCTAAAATCTTTCATAAAAATCTTTTATGAAAGATTTATTTGATTGTTTAAATATTACTTCGAAATATTGCATAAATGTTTCCTAAATATTTATTTGAAATATTTTAGAAAATCTTGTTAAGGCGAATTCGGATTTTAGGTTAGGTTTTATTTTTGAGTTTACAAATTATTCTTTAAATATGTAAAATTTTTAAGATTTTTTAATTTTCCACCATTCTACGGATTATAATAAATGGTGGAAAATTAAAAAATTAAAAAAATTTCAGAAACTGAAAGAGTAATTTGTAAACTACAAAATGAAATCCAACCGAACTTCCGTAGTCGCCTTAAAATCTTTCAGAAAACTTTCATTGAAATATTTGTTTGCAGTCTCTCAGGTGGACATAGCGGGCTTTCAACAACATTGCGTTTAAAACTTTTCACAAAAGGCTAATGAAAGATTTTATCGATATGTACAGTAAATATATTTCTGAAAGAAAGGAGAAATATTTCATAAATCTTTCATGAAAGATTTCTATACTGGTGATAATCTTGCAACGAAATATGGCATCAATTTTTCAGAAAGATTTCCTTGAAATATTTTCGTAAATATTGTTGAAATATTTCATAAATCTTTCATGAAAGATTTTTAAAATTGTGATAATCTTGCAATGAAAGATTGTAGAAATCTTTCATAAATATTTTCTTGAAATGTTGCCGTAAATATTGCTGAAATCTTTCATAAATCTTTCATGAAAGATTTATTTGATTGTTTAAATATTGCTTCGAAATATTGCATAAATATTTTTTAAATATTTATTTGAAATATTTTAGAAAATCTTGTTGAAATCTTTCAAAAAACTTTCATCGAAATATTTATTTGCAGTCCCTCAGGCGGACATAGCGGGCTTTCAACAATCTTTCATCGAAAGATGTTTGAAATCTTTCATTCTTTCCTTGCAAATATTTCTGAAAGCTTTCATAAATATTTCATGCTATGTGGGAAGCCACTTTCACTACACTCCGAATGAATCTTCTTACGTTCCGCAGTGCGTTATCATCGTGTGGCGAGACTGACACTCCCGCAAAATGTGCATTAAGCTCATCAGGAGTGAATCCATTCAAGTCCCCTTGAGGTCCGGAGAGGAGTCCCAGGTCGTTTAACTCCTTCCAGACATAACCTCTAGCAAGAGCATCAAACAGTCTCTTATGATAATAATTTGTCTTAGCATGTTCTGTCTGTTCGTCTATAGTTTTACGTAGTTTCAAGAATTCGGAGAGATAACGCTCCTCCTTCGTCCGTTTAAACCTACGATACGTGGCATCTCTCTTGTGCCGCATCTGCGACAACTCTATCTATTCAAGGAAATTTATCTATACCAATTTTAAGTGATTTTAGTGGCGCCAGATTTTGTATTGCTGCCGTAAGGTTGTCGCAGAGGCAGCCAAGCGCAGATTCCGGGTCAACTGTACACACTGTAAATGGCGTCCAATCACAGCCGGCCAAACTCTGCACCAATAAGTTTGGACAGATATCTTTATAATTCCTATACTTAATTATCTTTTCATAATACCATTAGACGACATAAAAATCAATTGTAAATATCATATCTTCCCTCATACACCAAGAGAACTATATTCGTATACGAAATTTGTAACAATACAATCATATAGTTTATAAAGAATAACTTAGTAAATGACTACTTATAAATATCTAGACAAATTTTTTGTAAATTACTTTGAATTATCTAAGTTTCATTTTATAATTATTGGAATTGTAACTTTACCATCTATAAGAGAAACTGAAATCGTTACGCTTGACGAGTACATTTTATTCATCATCAGCTTTATAAAAATACGAATTTATAAAAATACGAATATATAAAAATACGAATGATTAAAATAAAGTTAACATCAATTCAAAGGTATAAAAGCACTAATAATCGCACAAATAAGGTATTAAAAATAAATCAAAATTATAAATTTACATTATTACATTAATATACTCAGGCGAATAATGGTAAAAGTAAAATATAACATCAATTTTTAAGTTAAGAAACATTTTAAATAAAATTTTATGAAATAAAATGTAATTTTTATAATATTATAGAATTTTACATAAATAAATTATACTTCACACAAAGTGTTAAAACTTACAAAAAAAGAAAAGAAAAAGAAATTTTGCTTTTTTAAATGTAAATTTTTAACGTTTAGAGTGCTTGGCTTCGCTTTTGGTACGTCAATGTTCAGAAATTCAAAGTGAGCGAGTCTGTAACTCTATCGTTACCCTTGGTCTCGGCTTTCTGCATGAGAAATGCCGCAGAGTCAAAGCACTCTGAGACAAAGTGAAGCAAAGCGCAGCTCTGCCGCTGTGCTTGGTCTCGGCTTTCTGCATGCGCAATGCCGGAGAGTCGGAGCAAGCGTGCTCGCAACACAGTTGTGGCGCTCTGCTCGGATTTGCGTAATCGTTTACACAGAAAGTCGTAATTATTTACAGCGACATGGTTACGCATTCATACATTACGATTTTCTGTAATCATTCGCTTCGAATGTTGTTCGCATGCAACCGCTCAGATTAACTTCGCAGCGCTGGCTTCGGGTTTTTTTTTCAGTGTAGATTCTACAGGAAAAAATACACAAAAAATATGTATAATTCAATGATAAGAAGATTACAAATGGCTATTCAAACACCATAGAAGAAAAGATAGTACTTCTGACATGCTTAAAGCAGACTACTTTTTCGTTTTCGATTTCTAGTAAATAGTATAAAAATATTTTTAACAAGTATAGTACATATTTTCGACGTATTTTTTACCGTAGAATTTAAAAATGCTATCAGATCTATTAAAATTAGCTTCAGTGAGGCGTAAGTGGCAGAAAAACACTAAAAACCGTTAAAAAAGTAGTTTTTCGACTTTTAGATATGGTGCACCACTTCGACAGATCTGAAAAAAATCTTAAATTTTAAGATCATTTTTTAAAAACTTTTTACTAAATATCTTTTTTACACCTTCAAATGGCGAGTTTTTAGAGCGATTTTAAGATTTTAGAAACTTTTTTAGGTTAGGTCGCCCAGTTAAAAATTCAAGGTAAGCATTTTTTTGGGTATTTATGCAAAAATTATGTAAAAATTTTTCCAGACTGGGTAATAATAATTAAGGTGTCAAAAACCAAAATCAATGAAAAAACGCGTTTTTTGGAGGTGGGGGAAGGGGGGGGATGGGGGTTTAATAATCTTAAAATTCATTATTCGATATATGTCGATCATTCATGCAACCAAATTCCAAATCCTCGAGGGGTGTCATTTCGCCTATCTTATCCTATTATACTCTTTGAGGAAAAAAATGCTTTAGATTGTAGTATTTACCACGAAGATTATTTAGTTAAATTTTCTAATAAATTCAGTCATTAGTTTATCAGAATTTCAGGTTTCAATACTATATATTAAAATCTTTGGATTTTGTACAACAAACTTTATATTATGAAAAACTAATGAATGAATTTATTTGAAAATTTAACTGAATAATCTTCGTGATAAATACTACAAGCTAATACATTTATTTTCTAAAAATTTGGCAATAAAATAAAAAGATAGTCAAAGTACAGGTGTAGTATCCGTTTTACATCTCCTTAACATCATACATAATAAAAAAGTGGGAATTTAATTATAACAAAAATACACTTGAAAAAATACTGAAATCAATAATGTGTGGTCAAGTTTTAATGATATAAAATAATACTTACAAATGATATTGTACCTATATTTGACGATAATAATAAATCAATAAAAATTTACTTTGTTAAAAATAAAATATAAAAAAGCCATATAAAATGTTATCAAAAATATAAAACTATCTTCAACAAAATTTAAAAAAATAATAAAACTTTAATTTAAATAATTAACGTAAAAGTAAAAATAAAAGTAACATTACAGCTATAAATTTGCCAGGCCCACCCTTTAAAAGTTATATTTCTTGGTAGATTATCATCCATTTAAAACATTTTTTAGGATTTTTTAATCGATTATCATCCATTTAAAACATTTTTTAGGATTTTTTAATCGATTATCATCCATTTAAAACATTTTTTAGGATTGGCTTTTTAGAATCCTGTAAGGAAATTAAAAATGTATATTTAATTTTCACAATTTAGTATATGAACAAATAATCTATTTTTATAACATTAATTATATATTTAACTTTTGCAGAGCGGGTCTCGCAAGTTAATAGCTGTAATATTACTTTTATTTTTACTTTTACGTTAATTATTTGAATTAAACTTTTATTATTTTTTTTATTTTTTTAATAAACTTTATTGATTCGTTATTATCATCAAAATATAGGTACGATATCATTTCTAAGTATTATTTTAAATCATATTAAAACTTGACCACAGATTATTGATTTCAGTATTTTTTCAAGTGTATTTTTGTTATAATTAAATTTCCACTTTTTTATTATCTATGATGTTAAAGCCTTTTTTTAGAGATATCATTTCTTAGCTTTTTCACTGTGGCAATTAATATTACTAAAACATTTTTCACTATAAAAATATTTAGGAAAAACGTCGTAATTTCTACATCTAAGGAGGAAAGTGAGCTTTAAACTTGTTTTGTCTATTTCTCTAAGTGATTTAATCTAATGTACGAACTGTTCTTTAATTATAAAACCAAATAAAATAATTAACTTATAAAAGATAAAGCACATGTTAATCGTCGGATTTGTATTTAAGATACTTATAATTTCTGTAGATTCTAATATGTTGAATGTGTCAGCTGATGTAGCATCGTCAGTGCTTCTACGTTGGATGTAAAGAGGCTGCATGTAATCGTTAGATGTAATACGATAATCTTTCCCTGCATCTTTATTTCTTGTGTGAAAATATTACTCTCCTATTGACAAGGTTAAATTGAAATTTGAAAATATTAATGCTTGTAGTTAAAGGTTGAATAAAATGTAAACTCAACAAACTCGGAATATCAAGCAGATGTATCTTTTTATTTAAAAAACGTCAAGCAACGTTTCGAGCACTTACATCGTGTCCTTCTTCAGGTTGTACACAATAATAAAAAGCTTAAGAGCAGGCCGGATTCGCTGTGCTTGTCTAATTGAGATTTTTGTTATTTACTCAAGTATTGATCGGCGTATCTGCAAATCGAAGATTAAGCGCAATAGATATTATTATTACAAATATGTATGCACAAGAAAAAAAAATCTACCGCTTTGTTTTTGAGAAAAGTAAGGAACGCAAAAATATTATAAACATAAACTTTTACTTTGGCGTTCCTTACTTTTCTCAAAAACAAAACCGTAGAATTTTTTTTTTTTTCTTATGCACAGATGTTTTTAATAATAATATCTATTGCGCTCAACCTTTAATTTGAAGATACACCGATTAATACTTGAGTAAATAACAAAAAACTCAATTTTCACTCGGTCGGTATCAGATTCTACTTCGGCCTGCTCTTAAATTAAAATAAAATAGAAACAAAAATAAAAATGAAAACGTAGAAACACTTATAAAATACACTTTACCTATATGCACTAACGGCAAGTCAAAAAAAATTATTCTTACTGTTACAACGACGTCCTTAAAAGTGAAATTAATCAAATTAAATAAATTAAACGCAAAAACAATTCAAAAACAATAAAACTTACATCGTATGTCAAAATTTGGAATTACTATCGCAGAATATTTAACTTCTATGCACTTATATACAAAACTAAACACACACATACTTTTATAAGTCAAAATTACATACATTACAGTAATAGTACAATATGAGTAGAGGGGATATATTTTTTTTTATAAAAGAAAAGATTAATATGTTGAAACGGCTCATATCAATTCTATTTAGAATTATTAAATTGAATATGAATGTTTCATAAATAAATGAATATTATTTAAGACACAGAATGATTTTCTGTAATAATAAGTCTAAATTACGTTGAAGGTATAAGTAGGACTTCATAGTTACCTACTGAGGCCGATAACGAAGATAAGTCAAAATGTATATATACAGAGATAGTAAAATGAATATAGAAATGGAATGTTCTATTTCTGTTAATGAAAAAGTATTATCAATATTTGATTATTAATAATAAAATATAGTAGATGTAATTTTTTTAAAATAATTGTTTATACATAAATAGAACATCCAATTTCTATAATATGTATATGTTAAAATTTGAAGATAGGAATTAAAATATAAAAAATTAGCTTTTCTAGATGATAAATAATAAAATAGATTATTAAAAATAGTTTTTTGAAATGTAAAGGAAATAGAATGTTTCTTTTGCAAATATATTTATCATAATTAAAGGTTTCTTTTGCAAATATATTAAATGAATTTTATCGAACATTCTATTTCCTAATGTATAATTCTTTAGTGAGAAATAGAACTTCATAGAAGGTTTATGAAATAATATAAAAGAGCGTGAATTCATCCAAGCTCTCTCATTCTCTCTTAGATGTTCGATCATGTAACATCTAAGATGTATTTTATCGGATTCTTGATCTGACTCTCGGCACGAGAGCATGTAGAAATTAGACTAATTTAACGTTCTCATTTCATTTGTAATTTTTATAAAAAGATATATTTTATTAAATAAAGTTAAAAAATTAAAAGATATAAAATGATTTTAAATTTATTAATTTAAACTTATTTTCAGATAATAACAATCAAAAAACATCTTATCGTGAAAGTACATATTATCGCACATTCAATGGTAAAGCATCCAGTGAATGTCGTCGATTGTTGTACCAACATAAATTGCATCTAAAATAAGGATATGATATCGCACTTCCAATAGTAAAGCATCTAATGGAAGTCGTCGATTATATAGCCTTACATGATAATTAAAATATCAGTTATCGCATCTCTAATAGTAAAGCATCTAGAAGAGATCGTCGATGCTGGTGTTTTAATTCTGTCTGCTGTATGGATTATGTGACTAATGCATGTCAAGAACTTATAAATGTAACTTTAATCTATATTTTGGTAATTTATTATTAAAATTACCTGGCGACCGTGCATCCAGCAAAACGCGCCCGTTACAATGTAAAGGATTTTGCCCTCTATATGTTAACCTTTTTTATATGGTGATGTCGAGGAAGCCTAGCCCGGTTCCCGTTTAACACATTACATCAGGCTAGACTGTCAGACCCACTATACCAAAAACTTTGACTAATGATGGATGGTCAGCCACTTTTGTGATCAACAATCTACCGATACCCAATGCCCTCCGCGTTGAAAGCAAGAGTTCTATCCATTACGCCACCGCGCTCTCTTAGATGGGATACATTAACTATTATAAAATTACACATAAAACGAAAGACCACCTCTCACGCTTTAAAATGCTACTATAATTTCAAAAACGTAAACAATAACAAACAAGAAAAGGAATTATAACGTACAATAAAACTGATTTTAAAATATTCTAAAATTGTGTTTGTCTAATTAAATTTACAGCATCCTTATGTTTTTTTGAGAAATTGTGTGTCTGTGATTTCTATTCATTGTGTTATTGTAGAAGTGCATATTAAGCATCTCTAAGAATTCTCTTTTTTTCCTGTAAAGTTCTCTACCAACAATAGTAGTTTTTTTCAAAATTGATGGTACTTTTTGTATTTATTATGTGTGTAACTAAAGCTGATTTGTTGTTCGTGTTCTTCGCGTCTCTTTTATGTTCCTTTAATCGATCAATTAACATCTTAAAAGTCTGTAAAACGTATACAGTATACGTATATGTAGTATCACTTTTTACCAATGTAAGTTTCGATATCATAATTGCAGCAATAAATAAGAAATGTATTTTCCTTAAAAATGTTTTGAAACTGTCAAAAAACGAATTTATTGAAAAAATTAAGTTTTTATACAATTCTACGTTTTTTAAATTTAATGGAAAATTTTATAAGCAAATTCTTGGGGCCCTTATGGGCTTGTGCACAAGTCCATGGCTCACCGAATTTTGTTTGGAAATTTTAGAAAATAATTGTTTGAATAAATTGAAAAATTCAATATTTTTCTACACTAGATATTAGGACAATCGTCAACAAAGAAAATATTGAAAATATTTAGGAAGAATTTGATAAGCAGGTCCAGTTTTTGAAATTTACCATTGAACATGAAAAAAATAATCAAATAGACTTAGATGTTAGTATCACAAAGAATAATAATAAATTAGATAGTAACTGGTATAAAAAACCTACTTCTTCTGACACATACACCAATTTCCATTCACATCATCCCATTTCACAAAAAATTGCTATAATATATAATTTGGTCGATAAAAGTATCCTCTTGTCTCATAATAAATTCCATAGAAATAATCTAAATTCAATTTTTCATATTCTTACCAAAAACGATTATCCAGTTTGTGGGACCTCGATAACTTACCGCGCACGGCTCTATTTAAAAAAAAACATGTGTTTTTGCACGTGAAAAAAACACGTGTAAAATACACGTATTTTTTACACGTGTTTTTTACATATAAAATTTGCGTGTTTTTTCACGCACATTTTTCATGTGTTTTTTTCACGTGTATTTTTCAGGTGTATTTTTCACATATTTTTTCATAGCTTTTCGAAGATCTTCTACCATCTGGTCTCTTATATCTGTGTCTTCCAAATTTGTGTAAGGGATGAGAAAACTTAGAAAAACGCTACCTAGTGAATTAAAGTCGCTATTAATGATTGATTACGTCGATTTGACTTTAAGTAACTAGGTGGCGTTTTTCTAAGTTTTGTCATGCCCTACACAAATTTGGAAGACGCAGATGTAAGAGGCTGGACAGTAGAAGCTCTTCGAAAAGCTATAAAATAATATGTGATAAACACACCTGAAAAATATACGTAAAAAAACACGTGAAAAATGTGCGTGAAAAAACACGCAAATTTTACATGTAAAAAACACGTGTTTTTTTTTAATAGGGGGGGCTGTAGGAGAGCAAAATTCTCAGAAAACTGTGAAACCCCTCTATTGACAAGCGCGCTATATCTTTCTCTTTCTCTCTTACTCTTTGGGCGAAGAGGCGTGGTCAAGATATATACGTATAAGAAGTAGTGGGGGCCGATGTTTATTTGCATACGGAGGAGAAAAGGCTCTGGTAGCAAGTTATACAGCGGCCAGTTATCCCGGTCCCAGTGTATTCACATTTTTACACAATTTCTCACAAAAATCATTTTCATATGGGATTCAACATTTAATTATTTGAGGCGTGCAGTTTAAGGATTATACTGATCAATTATTCGAATTTCATTAAAAATAATTTATGTTGGATAATAAGTACAATAATACAATGTAATTCTAAAAACAAACTATCTCTCATTTAGAAACAAAAAAAACAGAATTCAAAATTAGTCTTTTTTTGTCATTTTTTACTGTTATATATCAAGTATCAATCATTATTTAAATTACTATAAAATATTTCTTCTTTACCATAAAAATCAAATAAGAAATTATGATAAATGTTATGTTAGTGATTTTTATAATTACAATTAACAATAATAAGGGCTGATTGAAAATTAATTGAACAATAAAAATTTTTAAAGAAATATCAATTACTGGAAATAAATGAAATTTTATTGATAATAAAATAATATGAATAAAAATATATATTATATGAAAATATATAATAAATTTTCAGAGTTTTTTGAAAGGCGAGACGCAGATAATGGCTGACGAAGCCTTCCACAACGCCATTCAAAATTACTTCGATGTATTTCTGAAATCGGAGCGCGTTGTACGCATGGTGCTGAGTGGCGCTTGCTCGCAGCACGACTTCCGTGAGGTATTCAGGAATAACATCGAGAAGCGTGTTCGGAGCCTCCCGGAAATCGACGGTCTGAGCAAGGAGACTGTGCTTGCGTCTTGGCTGGCTAAATTTGATTGTATATTTAAAGGTACAGGTGATGAAGATTCTAAAAGGCCCTCCAGAATGCAACAACAGTCACTTAATTCTGAATGTATACTATCAAAGGAACAGCTTTACGATATGTTCCAGCAAATACTTGGCGTGAAGAAGTTCGAGCATCAGCTTCTATTCAACGCCCTCTTGTTGGATTCAGCCGATGAGCAGGCTGCAGCCATCAGGAGGGAGCTGGATGGTCGCGTTCAAAAAGTAAACGAAATGGAGAAAGTAAGTATTTCTATCTTTTTTCAAATATTTTTCATCAATTTAATTAGTAATTATATAAAAAATTCAGAGGTAAATACATCATAATCATGTCTGGGTTTCAGAATCGTAAGCTCATGCCACGATTTCTGCTCAAAGAAATGGAGTCGCTTTATATCGAAGAGCTCAAGTCATCTATCAACCAATTAATGGCTAATTTGGAGTCGTTACCTGTCTCCAAAGGTTCGATAGACAGCAAGTATGGGTTGCAGAAGCTGAAACGTTATAATCACCGTAGCGATCGCTCCCGCCCTCGTAATCAGAGTTCTTTAGCAAACGACTCTGCAGACTTAGAACCCCAATTGACCAAAATGGACGTAGCTCTCTCATTCCCACTAGAGGTCATCGTCATGGAAGTTAAGGGGATTAAGAGTCTCGCGCCTAATCGTATCGTTTACTGCACCATGGAAGTAGAAGGTGGTGAAAAGCTCCAAACTGATCAAGCTGAAGCGTCTAAACCTATGTAAGTTATCCATTTAATTTTTATATACAAAAATTAGATATGGCATAATAACGACCAAGCTACAATTCTTAAAGAAAATCTTTGAGAAATTCAGATCATTAAATTATTTCAGTTGAACGTTCCATATGATCTACTTTATTATAAATAAATTAAATTTACGTATGTCAACATAAATCTTTCCATAGATTTTCCATAATTATTTAATTATTAAATTTTCTTTAGAATGATTTGAATTCATAATATAAACAATTCATTAGGTGGGATACACAAGGCGATTTTACAACAATGCATCCATTGCCAGTTGTAAAGGTACGCTTATATACAGAAAATCCGGCAATGCTGGCACTAGAAGATAAGGAGCTAGGCAAAGTAGTTTTAAAGCCGACGCCATTATCTAGTCGTGCACCAGAATGGCATCGTATGACCGTCTCACGAAGTAATCCAGATCAAGATCTTCGCATAAAAATTGCCTGTCGCATGGACAAACCTTTGAATATGAAACATTGCGGTTACCTTTATGCCGTGGGCAAGTCTGTATGGAAAAAGTGGAAAAAGCGCTATTTTGTTTTGGTCCAAGTCTCACAGTACACGTTTGCGATGTGCTCATATAAAGAAAAGAAAAGCGAGCCATCGGAAATGATGCAGCTGGACGGCTATACAGTGGACCATATAGAGTCAGTATCCGCTAACCTTATGGCTGGTATGGACTTGCAAGGAGGGAGGTAAATATACGTCTAAGAAGAAGATAAGATTTATTTTTGTATACAGTAGGGATGATATTTCAATTATAATAAATTTATTTAATTAATAACTTTTCATATTTTTAGGTATTTTTTCAACGCCGTCCGTGAAGGAGACAATATTGTCTTTGCCTCGGATGACGAGAATGAATGCCATTTATGGGTAACAGCAATGTATCGAGCTACTGGCCAATCACACAAGCCTACACCACCTGTATCGGTTGCGAATAAAAGCTCGTCGATTAGTAAAATGCAAGGTGACACTGATAGAGCAAAAAAACATGGGATGGAAGATTTCATCAGCGCTGATCCATGCAAATATGATCACGCGAGTTTTTTTAGGTTCCTGCAAAATTTAACGCTCGATTATAGATTGAATGATCCTTATTGCTCACTCGGGTGGTTTTCACCTGGTCAAGTTTTCGTATTAGATGAATATTGTGCCAGGTATTGAAATAAACTGTGATTTTTTAGGGAGTCTTATTTTTTCAGTGATCGAGTATACTTACTAGGAGAGTAACCCTTGTTTGAGTCACGAATCTTGCTGTAACTTGCAGATATGTTTTTATACATAAAATCATGAAAAAAGCCGCAAGCATTTGGTCTAAAGCTCGACCATTTGAAGATTATGAGTTATTTTGTTCAATTTCTTTAAAAAATCATTGTTTATAATATTGAATATTACTCCTCAGTAGGGGTTTCCAAATTCATTCTGTCAAATTCTAGTGAAAGTTGAGATTTAATTCTTTTGATTAAAAAAAAATGTGCTCAAATAGCTCAATCCGTTTAAAAATATAGCAGAATAAAAAACATGAAAAAATCAGTATAATAATTTTATGAAAATCTAAGTTTAATTTTATGCTAATTTTTATAATAATTTTTGTAATAATTTATATTTACCTATAACTTTTAAATAAGTTGAGCTTTTTGAACACGTTTTTTTTTAATCAAAAGGATTCAATCTCAACTTTTACTAGAATTTTGTAGAATGATTTTCGAAACTCCAATAGGGAAATAATATTCAATATTATAAACAATTATTTTTCATAGAAATCGAACAAAATAGCTCATGATCTTGAAATGATCCAGCGTCAGACCGAATGCTTACGACTTTTTTCATAATTTTATCAGAGATTAGTAGAGATTGCCAATGCCGTGTTAATGAAACGTGCCAAATTCGATCATGACGATCCTTGTGGCGATTCTGGAACTATACATCCAAAGCCCCTCCACATCTACACGTGCGTAGAGAAGCAAGTGAGAGGGGAGGAGACATACACACGAAACACGCGACTTTCAGTGGCGTAGGTAAACTTACGACAAACTCACTTTAGTTCTTTTTCACCGCGGTACGTTATAGCTTTATTTAAATGTGATTAACTATCCCGAAAATTCGTTGATTAATCACATATTTTTGTTTGAAACATGAATATATTTTTTAATAATAAAAATTTTTAAGGTATAATCAAACAAATAATAATAAATAAAATGTTTTGGGGGGGGGCGATGAACATATGTAACTTTTTACCCTATTCAACTAATGTATGCGGTGACTCTGGTCACTAAGTTTTTACGCACCTCGCTCTAATCCTAATTTTGCCAAGTTCAAACCCAATGTTTCACCTATATTTTTTTGTTTCATTTTTAAATATTATAGATTTTTATAATCAATTTTTATTGCGGAAAAAATAAAATAAAAAATTTATTTAACACCTTAAATTTTATTTTATTTCAAAAATATAAAAAAATATATTTACAGATAGGGATAGGAAAAAGTTTTAATGTCAACATTACATGGATATATAACTTATATCAATATAAAATAAAAACGTAGCTAGTTCTGTAATTTTTTTCTACTAAATAAAGATTGAAAAAAAATTATTATAAATTATAATTGTTTTTGATACTCACTCAATTGCGAATAATAAAACCTCTTTTGTTCTTTAAGAGGAGGCCGTATAGTTCTGTCCTTGTCTAATCTAAATTTTCGTTATTATGACTAAATTAAATATTTTTATACAAAAGTAAGGGCAGAGCCCAATGGATTTAAGGATGAGCAGACGATTCTATTCTATGAAAATTTTATATTTTTTCATAGAATAGAATCGTTTGTTTATCCTTAAATCTATTGGGCTCTGCCCTTACCTTTGTATAAAAATATTTAGTTTACTAATTATAACGAAAATTTAGGTTAGACAAGGACAGAACTATACGGCCGCCTCTTAAAAAAGGACCTTTTCTAAATCTATATAAATGTATGACATTTTTAACTCGTATAATAAAAATAGAAAATAAATATGAATGAAACTAATTTCAATTTAGAAAAGTAAAAAGGGTCTTTTCTAAATTTATTTAAATGTATGACATTTTTAACTAATTTAATAAAAATATAAAATAAATATGAATAAATCTAGTTTCATTTCAGAAAAGTAAAATAATAAATGTATCTGAAAAAATAAATAATTTTAGGAATTGAAACTTTATTAAGGAGCATTTAAAAAAAAAAAACATTGAAATCATTAATATTTTTAAAAATTGGACTTTTTTCTTTTTTTTATTAAATATCGTATTTTTATAATATCATATTTTTATAATATCATTAATTTTTATTTCCAAAACAAAAAAATTGATAACTCTCTTTAACGAACGTAATAATTTTCAGTTTATACTAAACAAAATTTTGACTAAACTTTGAATAGTTGAATTATTTTTGTCCATTAAAAATTGACATTTTCTAAAGTTATATATAGGCATGATAAGATTTTTATTAATTAATTGAAAAAAAAATAACATTCTATTTTAACAGTTACAAAATTTAAAAGACGAAAAATCTCAATTTTTAAAAAATTACATAAACAGTTTAAAAATTTAAGTTACACAGAGATTAATTATTTAAGAAAAATAGAAAATTCTTTTAGAAAAATAACTATTTTGCATCTTATCTGACTGCTCGTTCTGTTAATTACTATTTTGTAATAAAATTACTTGAAAAAACTAAAATGTCATGCAAATTAGTATTTTAATAATAAAGAGCTGAACGGTTCTTCAAGCTGAAATTATACACGGAGAGAAAATTCATGCTAATAGAGAATGCGAACTGCCATCTATGCAAGTATATAAAATATTGATACAAATATGACAGGCATGAGAAGCTCTATCAGTATTGGATTACCTTATGTTAAAAAAGATGGTATGGGGAGTAAATAAAGCATGATCGGCATTCACTGATGACTTGCGTGGTATATTTCGATGACTCCCCACTCTCATATACTTTGTTTGCTCGAGTCGCCTCTTCTTTTGGGTGGTGACGCGATCAAACACGGCTGGTCTATATACAAAATCATGTCACAAATTTTGTTAACGTATTTTCGTTGCGTGAATTTTTTTTTCTTTTCTTTTCTTTTTTTATGAGGGAAGAGACATTATAAATATAATCTGTTAAACTTTGTAACTATTAATAATTGATTTTTAACTTAAAATTCAATTATTTTAAACAGCCGGGGGGTAGATGAACATGTACGATTTTACGCCAAAGATGTTTCGAAGTAGCGTTGGTCTAGTGCGTAACGTTCGTGCTTTTTCTTTTAAGTGCGCGAGTTCCACTTTCGGTTAGGAACACTTTTTTTTTATTGTTTTACTATTTTTTATTCCTTTTTATATTTATTTTTTTTTTAGATTTTGTATTTTTTTAATAATTTTATTAATTTTTTTTATTAATTTTTTTTATTAATTTTAAAATCTAATTTTTAACAAATATGCTCGTTTCGAAAATTTTTTAAAAATAAATTATTCTTTATAGGTAGTAATTACAAATATTGATAAATAAATAATAGTGATATTTATTTTATAATAGTATAGTTTAATTTATTTATAATTTAGTTTGTAAAATTTACAATAAATTACAATAAATAAATAAAACTGAGGTATTTAATTATGTTATAATTTATATTATATATTGATATAATTTTATAAAGACAAAATTGATCTATAGTATTGTAAACATAATTATTATTTATTTATTAATTAATATTTTTAATTATTTCGTATATGAAATAATTTATTTAAAAATATTAATTAAAAAAACGAGCATACTTTAAGTAACTTATGAAAAAAAATAGATTTTAAAATTAATAAAAAATAGAAAATATAAAAAATATAAATAAAAAAAGTAATAAAAACTATTGAAATAATAAAAAAAAGTGGTTATAACCGAGAATTGAACTCGCGCACTCAAAAGAAAAAGCGCGAACGTTACGCACTAGACCAACGCTACTTCAAAACATCTTTGGCGTAAAATCGTACATGTTCATCTGCCACCCGGCTGTTTAAAATAATTAAATTTTAAGTTAAAAATTAATTATTAATAGTTATAAAGTTTAACAGATTATATTTATAACATCTCTTCTTTCATAAAAAAGGAAAAGAAAAGAAAAAAAAGATTCACGCAACGAAAATACGTTAGCAAAATTTGCGACATGATTTTGGATATAGACCAGCCGTGTTTGCTCGCGTCGCCACCCAAAAGAGGAGGCGACTTGAGTGATCGAAGAATGTCATAGTTAGCAATAATGAAAGAATAGTGGACAAGCAACGTTCACTCCCGTCACATCCTATGAGAAGATATAACGCCAACTATCGAAAGATATTAGAGTGGGAAGTTACCAAAACATGTAAACAAACCGTTTTTGGATAGCATAAACCTCGTAAGAGTATACGGCGCTGTTATGAAAGCATAGGATATTACTTACTAACTTTGGATACGTAAACTAAATGCTCTATTGGCATGAATTTTCTCTCTGTGTATGAGTTTTGAATAAACACACAATACTGATTTTATTAATTAACAGTGTATGGAGACCCACAGTGATCATACTTTAAATTAAATTATCTTAAAGAAATGATCAGCATGGCTATTTGAAAATTTACAGTAATAACATATGAAAAGAAACCCATTTAAGGCGACCTCGGAACTTAGGTTAGGTTTCATTTCTTAGTTTACAAATCATACTTTTAATACATGAAATTTTTCAGATTTTTTAATTTTCCACCATTCTTTGATACCCATAGAATGGTGAAAAACTTATAAATCCAAAAAATTTTACAAAATAAAAGTTTAATTTGTAAACTACGAAATAAAAATTTAGCCTAACCTCCGTAGTCGCCTTAAAGTTTCAAAAGATTATACGTCTTTTTGATGAACAATAAATTATAGCTGATGTAGGTGCTATCTGACTATTAAAAAAACGTATATAATTTTTAAATCTTTGAAACTTTATGAGAAAAATATTGAGAATGACAGATAAAGAAAAACATCTCTTCCAATTAAAAAATATTAAAGAATTATTAAATGTATCTTAAAAAATCAATTTCGAATTGTTTATTATATGTTTAAATAGATTATTATGGTTATATAAATTTAATATTTTTATTATTATATTTTTTATTGATTTAACAAACATTCAACTTAAAAAGAATAAAAGAATTAAGGAATGTGCTTTGATAAAGCATATTTTTTAAAAGTGTTGTCAACTTTATCAAAACGCATATAAAAATCATATTATAAAGTTAACTGAAAAATAAAATGTATTCGTTTAATTTTTTAAAGATGGATTTGTTTATTTACTTTTCAAGTATGATTCAATAAAATTTAAAAATAATATATTTGATAGTATTGCACTGTTTTGTGTAATTTGTGAAAATTATTTTCATAGGAAATCGTATCATATAAGTACGTAAAATTAACGTAAAATTTTTGTATGCTTTGAAACAAAAAAAATTTTCGTCAAACTTACATCAAATATATGTACTTTATTATTCAAATTGTTTCATTACATTATTCATCGAAAAATTGATATTCTTTATAAATTTTTTCATTTCAAAATTTACTCGAAAACTTTTTTGAAGTAGCCGAATTTTAATCCAAGCCGACAATATGTAAAAAAAAAAATAATTTATTGATAATTTTAGTATTAAAACAGTTTTAAATGTATGTGGTCAACGTTATTTTGTTGTATCTTTTTGAATAAAATGTTAATTATATTGATATTGCACCTAAACATTTACTACATTGGAAATTTTTCCAATACTACAAATTTTTGCTGACAAATATAATACCAAAAAAAAACTTTTGAAATTTTAAACTCAAAGTTCATTCAAAGTACTTGTAATAATTAATTAAATAATTATATCTTGAGTATAAATATTTTTTTCATACTTGAATAACTAATGATCAAAGCCCACTTATAAGGAGAGATCATCTTTACCTTCGAGAAACAAATTCGGTTAAAACTACAAGATATGATTTGGTGATGAATAAAATTAACCCGTATTTTTTCTTTTGCTATTTTAGAGACAAAGTTATACACATTTTTTAATAATATAATGAAAAGAAGTTGCCGTGAGAATTTGAATGATTGGACAACTAAAAAACTTACAAAAAAATGTATTAAATATTTAAAAAGTACAAATTAAATACTTTAATTTAAGCCTTATTAGCTCAAAAAAGCTCAATGTGGTTGAAAAGTTATGGTTAATTGAAAATTATTACATATTTGTTGATAGTTTTAGTTTATAATATATGATAAATTTTTTACTCTATTTTACTTGTATATTTTGATCGTTCGTAACTTTTAAACTATATAAGCTTTTTTGATTTAATATACAGTAAGACCGCCTGGAAACCAAACATAGGAAATGATCGACACATGAGAATTTAGTTAGTGAGAGGGAGAAAGACTGCCCATTCCTCACTTGCTTTTTAGCCCCCACTTCTCGACTATTTAATGTACTAGTAGCTAGTAGTTCCACGCACAGTACAGCGACTTTGTTATGATGGTCGAAGTAGTATAACTAGAGAGGAATATTCAAAAATATATGACAAACTAAAAATGGTAGTAGCATTTTTTTTATGATGATTAAGATAAAAATAAAAGATAAAAAGTCACTTTAATAAAGAAAATTTTTTAATCATTTAGAACCCTTTTGTTAAATAGAAAAATGAAGAAATGATTTATCATTTATTTTTTATTTAGAATTCTTCCTGTTTTTGAAATGATAAATAGAAACAGATATTTTTGTAAATTAATTAAATTTTAATCTTTCTATTACATTTCAATAAAAATATAGTGAATAAAATTAAATGTCATATAAACTTAGGTATCATTGTGTTTATTTTTATGGTAAAAGAAATTTATTAATCCTAATTCATTCATTTTTTTAAAGTGACTTTTTCTTGTTTTTTCATCTTAATTATCATAAGAAAAAATGCTAATACTATTTTTGTTTTATATATTTTTGAATTTTCTTCTTTAATTCTGACACTTTGGCCAACATGACAAAGTCGAAGTGTTGTGCATGGAACTACTTGCACATTATATAGTGGCAAAGTGGGGACTAGAAGCAAGCGAGGGGCGGACTCCTATATTTGATTTCCAGCCAGTCTTACTGTATTTAAGTACTGTCTTTGTAATCTAGGCGCCCAGAGGGTTTCGTATAAACTTAGAGGTCCCATCAAACAAGTAGATGATTTGTATGTATTTTGAACCGCTGAATCCGAATTTGCAACTTGCTTTTCGTGCAAATGGTCGAGTAATTTGCTATAGACAAATTAATTGTTTAAATGGCTATAGTTTATGAACTACAATAGATGCAGTACTTTTCTCTACGAAAACTTGTTCTTCAATAAAAGAAACAAAAAAAATCGTTTATGTTGCATATTGATTCGATAATTAGAATCAGAGATAGGGCAAATATATTGCAAAAAAACATAGAAACGTAGCGCAAGCCCGGAACGCCCTGGTAAAAAACCTTATTTTTCGACTACTAATTTATATTTTTTGAAGTTCAATATGTGTTTAAAAAATGTCAAAGTCTCAGCTCTAATGATGAATTGTTATATATTACTTTCAAATGTTGATGAATGAGCTAGAATGATTTGAAGCAGAAAAAATTTTCAATTTTTTAGAATTTTGTTTGCTTATAATGAAATAATATAGGTTAGCGAACGAAATATTTCTATATTTTTGATATAGAATGATAGGAAATTTCATCTTGTTTAAGAATCTGTCCGGTTTTTTAAATTTAAGTAAGTAGAACCTGAGATATCGCAAATTTAAGCTGTAGCGCCAACTCCTTGCAATACGACATATGCGTGCAATATGGCGATCGCTTTCCTTATTAAAAATTCATTTATTATAAGGTAAGTAATCTCATTCTTTTCTAATAAAATTAATTTTAACTCTGTATTAGGAAATTAAATAAAAATTTAATAAAAAAGAGTTCAGCTAAAAATAGATGACTCTAATAAATCGGAAAGTTAAAGCAAAAATTCACATAATTTATTTGTAATTTATATTCTAATTGTTTTTCATAAAACTAGATGAAGCAATGATTCGCGTCAAAATTTTAAAGGCCAATAAAAGAATTTTTAATAAAGAAAGCGACATATTGCACGCATATGTCGTATTGCAAGGAGTTGGCGCTACAGCTTAAATTTGCGATATCTCAGGTTCTACTTACTTAAATTTAAAAAACCGGATAGATGAAATTTCCTATCATTCTATATAAAAAATATAGAAATATTTCGTTCGCTAACCTATATTATTTCGTTATAAGCAAACAAAATTCTGAAAAATTGAAAATTTTTTCTGCTTCAAATCATTCTAGCTTATTCATCAACATTTGAAAGTAATATATAACAATTTATCATTAAAGCTGAGACTCTGATATTTTCCTAACACATGAACTTCAAAAAATATTAACCTCTAGACCGCCGGGATTCCATCATATGGCGCGCACCCCTGACTCGCACATATCCATCCTTGATAGGGTCCTACCTAGTAGGCCTCAGAACACTTTTCTATAGGGAAAATCGACTTTCCATTTTTTCAAGATCCTAGCGATCTAAAGGTTAATTAGTAGTCGAGTTATAAGATTTTTTACCAGGGCGTTCCGCGCTTGCACTACGTTTCTATGTTTTTTTTTGCAATATATTTGCCGTATCTCTGATTCTAATTATCGAATCGACATGCAACAAAAACGATTATTTTTGTTGGAAAAAAAACAAACCCTCTGGACGCCTAGACTATTGATCTATCACACATTTTCTAGTAAGAATTTTAGCTGTTTGGCTATTCAATTTCCGATAAGCGTTTCTATTCACTATATTTTTAATGAAATATCGGTATTTTTATATCCGGAACCTTTTTTCATTTCATTTTTTCTCCATAAAAAATCAGATTTTGTAATTTCAACCAAATCCGTTTTCCGAAGATAGGGACCTTTCTTCTCTTTGTTCTTTTGAAAAATTTTCATTCGAATTGAATTTCGTAATTCTTTTTGTAAGATTTTTGTGAACTTAAATTAAACTTTATATAATGTTTATTCAAAACATAATATCCCTTTCGTTTAAAACTGCTAAATTTTGAACTTTATTCAAAAACATTTATATATTATATGATATTTTAGATTTATTACACGGCCACATAAAAAAAAAAGTCGTCGGATCTGGGTATGAGAAACATGTATTCCGATGTATTTATAGAACAAAAAAAAAAATTTGTTGATCTATCTGTAAGTTGTACGAGTCGCAATGTAATTTAATCAGCTAAATTTAAATTCACCTACAGAATTTGTCTAACGGGTCTAGGTTTGGCTCTAATCTCAATAAAACACCTTAAAATTGGCTAAATAGCTGTTTTTACGCGAACAAAGTTGAACAAAATAACCGAAAACTTAAAATTTTGGGCAAAATGTACTTAATTTTATGTATTTTGATGCGCTGAATTCGGATTCACAACTTGAATTAAACTTACAGATTCTAGTTGACCCCTTACCTCGATAAAAGCCTCGCAATCGTCAAAATAGCTGATTTTACTTACAGGAAATAGAACAAAAGAAAAAATATTTTCATGTACGAATGTTCAGAACAAATTTTTATATAATTTAATGATCCTCATTTGAATTTTCAGCTTAAAGTGGCCAAACACATATAGGTTTGACTATAATTTCAAATAATTTTGAAATTATGCAAATAGTGAATCCTGCTTTAATAAAAAAAATGTTATTATCTACTGTTTAGACTTTTTTAAAGTCATGTTTATTTTAATAATCTCACTTTTAGCGTTACCCAGAAACAACGACGTGGACGTAGCAAGATCTGTTTCCTTTGGGGTGCTTGTTTAGAGTGAGTCCCCTTGCCTCTCACTGTGCGGGGTGCTTATTTAGAGTGAGTCCCCTTGCCTCTCACTATTCAGAATTCTAAGAACGTATATCCTCAGATAGTATTTAATTTATTTTCCAAATTATATAGAAAATGTTTTCTTATTACTATATCGTGTCCTTTTTTGTTCAAAACTTCTATGTGATGGATATCGCTTAAGTTTTATTCCTCTTCCTTTTGTTTCTCTTATTAGCATCCAGCAAAAATTAGCCATCATAGCTTCATCCCATCTACCTTGATATCGCTGTTCCATCACTTTTATGTCTTGATGGAACCGTTCTCCTTGCTCTTCACTATAATCTCCACAGTTTTCGGAAAACCTATGTGTGAATCAAGGAAGTGTCATTTTAAATTCATTAAACAACCCAAATTTTGATAGGCCTTTATCATTTTAGCTAAAATTTCCTTGTAGTCAGGACTCTTATTGTTACCTAAAAAATTCGCTGCTACCGCTTTGAAACTTTCCCAAGCTTCCCGTTCAACTTTAGTCATTTCAGAGACAAAGTTAGTGTCTTTAAATAATGTTCGAATTTGTGGCCCATCAAATACACCTTCATTCAATTTAGCATTAGATACAGATGAGAATTTTCGACCTATATATTTGAAACATTGGCCATCTTTATTTAAAGCTTTCACAAATTGCTTCATCAGTCCTAGCTTAATGTGAAGGGTTGGGATAATAACTTTTTCAGGATTAACGAGAATCTTCTGAATGATGTTGTGAAAACCAGGTTTCAAGGATTTTCTCTCAGGCCAACATTTTATGGTATAATGATTAGTTCGATCTCTGCTATTTCAATGGCATAAAAAGCATGGCTCTTTCGTGAAACCTGATTGTTGCCCGAGTAGAATAGTAATGATTTTGAGATCTCCACTGATGAGCCATTTATGCTCTGCGTAATTTAATTTTTGTAAAAGCATTTTAAGATTGTTATACTCCTCTTTGATCACCGTTGAATGAGCAATTGGAACAGACGCATAAACATTTGTATTATGTAGTAAAACGGCTTTTAAGCTACTTTTTGAAGCATCGATAAAAAGCCTCCAATCTTCTTTTCTATGCACATCTTTTTTCAAGCGATTTATTGAATTTCTTACATCATGACAATAAACCAATGATGTCTCTTTATCTTTTGTGAAATATTTCCGTAATTCTTCATCTCTATTGCGATAAAATGTAACTTTCACATTTGGTTGTAAGAAGTTCCTTTTTTTTAAAAAACGAAGCAGCAAATTCTGAACCGTCTTTTGGTAATCCTAGATCTCTAAAGAAATCATTCAATTCCGGCTGCGAAATTAACAAAGGAGTTTTGGATTTTTCATTATATGCTACGCAGTCATCACCTTCTTCGTCATCATCATCATTGTCATCATCATCGCTGCCTTCTTCGTCATTGTCATCATTATAACCGTTATTGCTGCCTTCTTTATAATCGCCATCATGATCATCGTTACCACTGCCTCCTTCAGTATCATTGTCAACTTCCATAACAAAATTGTTTACTGTAGAGCTGTTAACTGTTTGTCCTTTTTTATGTTTTTCAATTGCTCTTATTACTGTTGATACATTAATGTATGAAATGGTACTCTTATTTTTTTTTGTCAATCCTTTTATGTCATTCATACAAAAGTAACAGTCTTTTAACGATAGTGGTTCTTTCCATCGGGTTGGTGTTGAATATTTGAGATATTTTTCGTTTGCATTTTTTGAACGATACAACATAAGTCTGCAGGCACTACAGATAATGTGAGGAACCCATTTTATATCTTTATGTTTTAACTTAAGATTAAAACAACTTTCATAGAGATTTTCCACTTTTTCATCTATTTCTTTTCATAAAGATTTCACTTCATATTTACTGCAAATGTAACAGAATGAATCCGGACATTTATCACAATTGTGAATTCGAAAAGGGATCGTCTTTTTTTGTGTATAACTGTTTTAAGTTGTGTCTAGCATAGTAGCATAGATGCTGTTTATCTATATACTCACCACGGTAATATAGTCGCAGCTATAAGGCAGAAATGAAATACATTCTCTAATGATTGACAATGTAGAAGCAATAACATTGAAAATATTACGAATACAAGTGACTTGACACGCCAGTATTTTTTTAAGCAAGGTATCAAAAGTGATAAGATAATTCACAAATCTCTCATCCACAGTATCTTTTAGTTTTTGTGTTTAAGGTTTGTGAGCTTGTGTTTGTGAACTTAGAGAGGTATGTATTTGAATACAAGGATGTCTGACTAGGGTCTTGAGTTTGGGGTTTTGAGTTGGGGTTTATAGTCTTAGAGTAGAGTTGATTTTGAAGTTATGATTTTGTTGCTATAATATTTGTTAAATTAAGTCTTTTGAAAATGAGAAGAGTATGAATTTCAGCGGTATCTGGTTTCCGCGTACGATAAAGTAAATTTATTGCAGTTTTTGGCAATTGACAGAAAATCTAGACGAGCTGAAAATCAATTAATAACAGATTAAAATTCAGCAGCCCACATTAAGCATGGATCAGTTAATTTTGTTTTTCAATTTTTTTTAGATCAAAAATTTGTAAAATACAATGTATACGTAAAATTGACCTTATTAGCGATTTAGATGTTTTTTTATGTTAGAGAAAATCTAGACCGATTTTCAGATGACTTTTGTGATTAGGGCCAAATGTAGACCCGTTCGACTAATTTTGGTTAAAAATTTGGATTTAACTAATCAAAACACATGATAATATAAGCAAATTATTTGAAAATTGAGATATTGTTTCTTTGGTCTTATTTCCTTTAAGTGAAAGAAGTTATCATGACGATTTTGAGTCTTTTTTTAGGTTAGGGCTGAACGTATATTTGCTGGCCCAATTCAAGTTGCAAATCCGAATTAAGTGCATAAAAACGCAGAAGATTCAGTATATTTTAAGTTCGAAATTCTAAGTTTTTTATTTTTTTCTTCACTTTTGTTCGTGTAAAAACAGCTATTTAGCCAGTTTGAAGGTGTTTTTTCAGATTAGGGCCAAACTTTAACCCGTTGGACAAATTCTGTAGGTGAATTTAAATTTAGCTGATTAAATTACATTGCGACTCGTACAACTTACAGATAGATCAACAAATTTTTTTTTTTGTTCTATTTCCTGTAAATAAAATCAGCTATTTTGACAATTTTGAGGCTTTTATCGAGGTAAGGGGTCAACTAGTATCTGTAAGTTTAATTCAAGTTGTGAATCCGAATTCAGCGCATCAAAATACATAAAATTAAGTACATTTTGTCCAAAATTTTAAGTTTTCGGTTATTTTGTTCAACTTTGTTCGCGTTAAAACAGCTATTTAGCCAATTTTAAGGTGTTTTATTGAGGTTGGGGCCAAACCTAGACCCATTAGACAAATTCTGTAAGTGAATTTGAATTAAGCATATGAAAATACATCGGAATACATGTATCTCATACCCAGATCTGACGACTTTTTTTTTGTGTGGCTGTGTTATTAATGTCTTAAATATTTTTATTTCATTATTATGTTTTAATACTTTCTATTCAACATTTTCTATTATGAAACATATTTCTCATAAGGTTTTAAACAAATTTTAATATTTTATCATTTCTTTTTAAATGTTATGCATAAATTTATTTAACCTATTTATAAATTATATTTATAATCGTTATATAACTATATTATATTTATAAACGTATTATCTTTAAAATATATAAAATACAATAATGTTATTATTACTTCATAAAAATCAAAATAAATGAGCTTTGGCTACAATTATAAAAGAAACTCTGTCAGAATAATTAATTTCACAAATTACTTATATAAAATGGATCTATAAAATAAAGAAGAATTTAAAAAGAGAAGATTAAATAAATATCAAATAAAAATTTTCATTACATTCAAATTAAGGAAATAATCTATACTTATAAAAAACGTTTTTAAAATTTTTATTAGTAATATTTTATATTAAAAAAATTTTTTCATTTCAAATTTTTTTTTCTAAATTCTTTAACTGCGTTTGGGAATTCGGATAAAGCTTCAATTTTTTTTATACTAGCGATGCAAAGAACAGTAAGTCTGAATTAAAAATTTTATGTTTAAGAAACTGTTAATTAGCACATGCTTAGAAAATGCTTGCAGTGTAACGGTTATTTTGCACACGTTACAAAAAAAAATTAGCTTTTAATTATATATTATTATAGCTAAGTCTATAAATTTTACTATATGCGGATCGCTGAAAACTATAAGAATATTATACAGCAGACTCTGATAGTGCTAGCTAGTAAAACTATTGATAAGCAATAAAATCTTATGTGATATACTTGTCGCTTGCTGCACTTACTGCGTCTCTCTCTCTCTCTCTCTCTCTCTCTCTCTCTCTCTCTCTCTCTCTCTCTCTCTCTCTCTCTCTCTCTCTCTCTCTCTCTCTCTCTCTCTCTCTCTCTCTCTCTCTCTCTCTCTCTCTCTCTCTCTCTCTCTCTCTCTCTCTCTCTCTCTCTCTCTGTTACCTGATCGAGAGACGCGTTGCCGGTAGCACAGTTTTCCTTCATGAGGCAGGTTCCAAAATACGTTATATTAAACTATATGATATTACGTAACTAATTAATTTATAACTACTCACAAGGACCACGGAGGCGTCAGAGTAATCAACGAGAAATATATTTAATGCTAAATATAGTCAATCAATATAAATCAATAGGAAGCACGTTTTAATAGAAAAAAGAATTAATTTATTATAAGAAAAATAAGAATATAATGAAGATAAAATATGAATCAAACGAAAATGAAACAGTTTAATATATGAAAAGTAATATACGCGTCTAATGAGAGAATAAGCAAAAGGAGGGTACGTCGTGAACTAAATACAGCTCGCTTATGACGCTGATCGGTTATATACCGATGATACAATTTACCCGAACGAATATCTCTCGAGAAAGAGACACTTGGATATCGCATTGTATAATTATACTTACAGTAACGCCCTGGCCAGCTTACACTAATTACCTATGTGCACGTTGACGCCGCTCGCCCGTTACCGTAGCTTCTCCCCTGTAACTAATACGTTAATGCTCTGAAATAGATCGGTGGAATACGTCTCTCCCCGATCCTTGGATTCAGCAGAGCTCTGCCAACGCGGTTGCCTTGGCGTAGATCAGTAGAACCCTTTATACGCCGATCAACGTATTTGCTGGCACTTAATGGCTGACCGCTAAGACGCGCGAGAAGCGGTCAAGCAAAACTCTACAAAAAGAATTTCTGAAAGTTGCAATTAGCAAATATAATATAATATGCTAGTCGATATAAACTAACGACTTTTAGCTTAGACAACGTTTCGTGCTATCGATTGCGAACTTAGTCTAACGTTTTATAAGACCACGTAGCGAAATATTTTAATGAGTGCAGAGCGGTTCAGGTTTCGACTAACGCAACGGTAGCCGGAAACTCTCTAAAGCACCTCACGGTCGGTTTGCTCCTCTCTCGCGTGCCGGTCGTCAAGATACGCACTTATTTACTCGTCTTAAACGAGATATATAACCGAGCATCTGTCCTATTATAATACCTAAGCGCGCAAGATTCAAACACGGTAGAATACCGTTACAGCAGT